>JAGKQI010000099.1:0-722150 GCA_018806915.1 Phytophthora colocasiae | reverse complement strand
AGCTGTCGAACTACAAGATCGTGCTAAAGTGCTAAAGTGCACCCAATGACTTGCGCTATGCCAACAGTCGAATCAAGGCAATCTTCTGTAGCAGACTATGGGAGTTAAGGCAACGCACACAAGTTTCGGCGATAGGAGCGTACGTGTTCCAAGGATCCACATCCGTATATTCGTAGCATAGGGAAATTCCACAGTGCTAAGTATGAATAAAACATTGTGCTTCTCTTGAGATGACCTTTATACTGACATGGAAGTGGTCATAATAACGAGGGGGAGAGAACTATTCGTGTTGAATGTTTATCAGTTGCCAACGGGGTATTTAATAACAAGAGTGGGTAAAACAACATAAAGTGCTCACCGATACAGGTTAATCATCAGCCAAACTTTGCATTCATTGTCATTACCGTCGAGGGCGCTTGAATTTGCATCAAGCGCCCTGAAAAAATGCATCACCGGGACGAAATGATGCATTTGTTTATTGCTCCTCGGTGCATCATTTGAGGCACTACTGTGCACAGACGGTGCCGACAAGTTTGTCTACCGAACGCAACACACTTCTGGTAGGTTATCGAGTTTTCTACAAGGGCGACAGCAGGGTCGCGAGGAAGGCGGGAAGGGAGCTCTCGAGGACGGCTACCAGGCATCTTGAATGAGTCGGAGGGTGTTCGGGGGGATACTTTTACGGTACGGCTAGGATGCGATTGTGGCAATCTGGTCAAGAGGACCTTCTAGAATTTACGACGTGCGACCTATGCAATTATTACCGCCCCGGCTCGAATGCATCATTTCGTCCCGGTGATGCATTTTTTCAGGGCGCTTGATGCAAATTCAATCGCCCTCGACGGTACTATTAAAGAAACAACTGGTCGAACGAAGACACCGATGGCCTTAGCCCAGTGCACTCCTCCAGTTGGGGTTCTTTTCAAGGTAGGAAAGCCGGAAATCCTGGTGGAGTTTTGACCGCCAGGTCGGTACTCCATATTTGTTGGACCGGTTTTTGGGGATGTCCAGCTTCAGTGCCTTGTGGAGGGCGTCAGGGTTCGGGAACTTCTGAAGCAAGTCATCGAAGATTCTTGGTGAGTAGGCGTAGCCTGCCTGCTTCTTCGCGAACGATTTCAACGGATCACCCTTCAATTTCGAAGTCACTTTCGAAGCCAGCTTCTTCATGAAATCGAAGTTCAGTCTCTCTTCATCGACTTTATCTGTGGTGAGCTCACGACCGCTCGTTTTGTCTTTGACGACGTCACCGGATTGAATCTGGTGGGTGGCTCGAAGATTGATGGAGGACCCCGAGACCATTGCGATCAGTGTGATGGCAAGAAATAGGACGAAGGAAGCACGCATTGGTGGCAGCAGTGAGCCTTGTTTTGCGGTCTTGTGTAAATTTCGAAGTGAGAAAGAATCGAGTTGACTACACCGGCTGTGTTGTGCTTCGACACAGCCCAAACGTGAATCCCACATGTTTATCTTTGTGGGATTTTCTACGTGTGTGTAATTCGCTCACGACATGGACATGTAGTAAGTGGATCATGGCAGACAAGAGATCCACTCATTAATGCCGTAATACTCTATCCGACACCATCTTTTTGACCAGTAATTTTGACCAGTAATATCGTGCAAATTCCGTGACTACGTATTATAGGCTGACTACACTGCTCACGGTAGAGAGGCGTTACCGCAACCTTATTACAACAACACAACATCCAGGCTTATGGCCTAAAGCAACCCCGGAGCATCTGTTTTTCAACGTAATTTATAATAAATTTCACAAACACGTCGACGTCGTCATCATTTTCTTTGTAAAATACGCGGCCACGTAGCCTTTGACACAATTTTTTCTAAAAATAGAGATTTGTACGCTACATTAAATCTAGGTACGGTACACATATTATGTGTTTCTCACGCAATATTGTGTGCTGCACGACAACTTGTGTGGCACACATTCTCGATACTTAGAGATTTTTCGTGAAGAGGAACGATGGACGGAAGATCGCTAGCCCGTGAGCTTGTGCGCGCCCGAATTAACGAGCTCATGGTCATGAAGAACAACCTGGAGAAGATTGGCACGAATCTGGAGAAGCTAATAAGACTACAGATGGAGCTGCTCTCCCAGATTGAGGAGGATGAGGAGAGCATTTACGGCTTGGCATCTGATTTGGAGAGTTCATGTGTAATTTTGGACGGTACTTCATCGTTTGGGGTGCTTTTAGAGCTGGCGGTACACAAACTGAGAGGGTAGTAATATTGGTTGGCTGTATTACCATGTCAATACTGCTACTTTCTCCTACTTCAGCTCCTCCACAAGCTTCGCGTCGATAGTTTTCGTCGTTTCTGTAGTTGCACGGGCCATACGGCGCTCACGTGAGTTGCACAGGATGACCCACAGCATTCGAAGCCTCATAACCTTCACGTCATCGGCGGAGACACGACAATTTTTTTTTCTGCCACTGGAGGTTACCTGTGACGTAGCTATAAGCTTGAGCAACCACTAATACTCCACAACTTGCACCGTCTGGCTGCTGGGGCCTTTCAATCGACTGGAGAGGTGCAATGTCTAGTTTTGTTTTGGGGGAAGTCGCTTGACACCATTTCTCTACGAAACCACACATTCCTTCTTTTACCACCTTTTTATCCGCGTCAAAAATACCATTCCACTCGCTCTCAACATCCTCACGGTAATCTTCTTCAATGAGCGGCTCGTACAGGTAAGCACTCACGTGCAGGACGTCATTGCCTTCATCGTAGTTCAACCGAGCAATAGTAATCCCCCAATGGTTTCCTTTTAAGTTGACAGGATGAAGGATAAACTTCATCATAGTAATAGGAGTAACGGGGGAGGTTGGCCATCCAATGGCCGTTGTCAAAGTTGACAATACGTAACACTGCTCGTTCACACCAGCCAAAGTTTCCAAACTGAAATCAATAGGACTGTCATTAAGCCAGCCTCTGCAAAACCCTCCAACGATGTTGTCGAAAGAAACAAGACCCTTTCCACGCTATGTGGCAAATTCAGAACTCAAGCGACTCGAAGCAAACTTTGAAATGATCTCATTCGCCATGTTCCAGTGCCGGTTCCTGACAGCATCACTCAAAAGACCAGCAGTTCCTGTTTCCGACTCAAACAGGTTCACATCTGAGTCCACTTTCCTCCAGTCCCTTTCCAACCACTTTCTGTCCTCAACCCAAGCTTGTATCTTCCGCTTGACGTCGTAGAATGTAGTTAACGCACCTACGTATTGCCTAGAGAACAAAGAATCAGGGCAACCTTAGTACAGCAACCTTAGTATAGCAACCATAACTGTAGAGCAACCTTACCCGCTGAATTTCCACAACTTGGGATCGATTGTCACCACAAGGTCGGCGACAATGCCTTGCTGCTTAATATGATCAACAAGCAGATCTGGTTCACGCTGCTCCGCCTTAGTCGCCTTGATAGCGGCTTTCATAGATCGAGAGAGGTCGGATGGAATCACGAATGGATGCATGTAAGTGGCTGGCCGCATTGCCTCCCAGCTGCACTGTAGACGCCTTGATCTCAAGTACGCGTCTTCCAATTGGACCGGATACTTGTGATTACGTCAGAAACTCGCTTCAAATTCGGGGTGTTCCGCATCCAAACCACGAAATCGTTCAGCTGTACAGTCAGATTGCTGGGGTACTTGTGAACTGCGAGCCGCTGGTAGAGTTTTGTCTGGCGTAGCTGTTTAGTTGTCGTTCTGGGTCGCCCTTTAGCCTTTGGTTTTGGTACGTTAATTATATCCACTTGAAGCACTGGAGCAGGTGTTACCGAGGCTTTCGAGACTTTAGAGACGATTTCATCACTTGGCGTTGCTTTCTGCTCACTCGTTACCTCTCTTTCGATATCATCCGTTGCTTCGTTGCAGGAAGGTTCTCGTCCTCGCTACTGGCGTCCGTTATGCCTTCAGTGGAATCCCGTGCCTCCATGAGAGTAGCAATCCCCATGGCTTCAGTAGGGTCTAAAAACGAGAACGTGTATGCTTCAGCTTCCTTGTCTCCATCACTATCACGATCTCCCCGCACACTTCTCCAGTCTTTCTTCCATTCAATCCAAACTCCACTGTCTCCTTCCAAGCGCTGAGCTCTTGGTAGTAATTCGCACTAGATAGCTCCGATAGATGCTGCAGTAATGGCTCAAGCATAGCCCTTGCGTAGGAATATTTTTCGGCGGAGCTAAGAACAACATGGTTAGCACGCTCGTTTCGTCGCAACCGAACAAACACCACCTCTTTCTCGCCCTTGGGGGTGTACATGCCGGTGGTTTCCCCCTCGAACCCTCTTCATCTTCTGGCAACCTTATCTTCGCTTTCGGCAACTGTGAAGCTGTGGATTCAAAATTTCTATCTGGACACCGCCTCCCAGAGCCACCCAATATGTCGAGAGGTGATTGGCTGAGGCATCGAGTACCTGGGACTGAGCTGTGGAACACATTTTCACCTTATTGCTTTAGGACTTCCGGAATCCGGACTTCCAGAATCCGGATGCCCGACCATGATCGGAGTCCACTATTCAGGAATCAAGTCCACCATGTGGTGCCCAAGTGAATTCCTGGTGCGTACTTCCGGAATCCAGATCCAGATTTCGGGAATCTGGATGCCATTCCAGTCAGGGCTAAGGGCTCAAGAATCCAGTCGCCCATACACAGACCAAGTGTATTCCGGATACATGCTTCCAGTGCTGAACTGAGGACTTCCGGATTCCAAGGATCGGGAATCCAGATGACCAAGGGCGTCCGGACCCTGCCTGATTTGTACCCAGTATGGACATTGAGGTTCGGAGTATACTCAAGCCAAGTCAAGACCGACCGACCAAGACGACCGACCAGGATGTGTTCGGCACCAGCCGGAATTCTTCGGGGTTCCGTGCCAGAGACACGCGCCTCCTGATGAGTGTGCGCTTCCTATAGTGAAAACAAGATGTTAGCAGAATCTTTAGCAGAAGACTTGTATATAAATAACAGAGAGTTCAATTTGCCACCAAGGGCGCAAGTGGTCTTCTGGAAGGTTTTCCTGGAAGATACTGCAAAGCACTGCGGACCAGCCTCTTGTCAGAGGGCTTCGAGTTAGTTGAGCCAGCGTACGGCCGCGTCGACTGCGTACATCGCAGCGGGACTCTCCACCAAAGGTTCGAGACCAAGTTGGGTAAGTGATCCGGCGGCGCATCCGGAAGGGATCTTCCTATTTCATATTCCAGTTGGAATCCGGATTCCGGATTCACATTTCATATTATAACTGCGTTTTGGGAGGTTGTTAGTAGTTGGCCCCTTGGAACTGTATTGAATTAACTACTGTGTGATTGGACGTTTGCATCTGGATTCCTAGTCTAGATTGCATTTGGATTTTGGATATTTGGATATACAGGCATCTGGATATCCTGATCTTGGATATTGTCTTCCGGAAACCAAGTGGTTATCCGGAAGTGGTGCGCTTGTTAGGGTCCCGGAACTGAGTCAGTGTTCCGGAAGTAGACCCCGTCGACTGGCATTGGGAGTGCCCACCGCTCGAGGGCCACAAAGAATAAGAGCGGCTGCGTGTTTTGCATATTAACTCTCTGTATTGTATTGGTTAACTGTTGGAAGAGGACTCTGCTAATAGTCTTTTGCCTTCCAGAAAACCAACTGCATTTGGAAGTACTTTTGGTACTTTGGATCTTTGGATCTGATCACACCTGAAAGTAACTCACCTGGTGATACCCTTCGGATACTCGAAGACAAACGACACCAAGGAGGATAACCACAAGGTCACACGCCAACTCCGCCTTCCGGATACCCATTTGGATCCCGGAAGGTAGAGACTGACCCCAGTTCTCAAGTGTCATCTGGAAGTTTCCTTCCAGAATCGGACTGGCCACCAGCTATACGTTCTGGGCGACCGGGTTTTTCTTTCAGAAAGTCCGGAAAGTGTTCACCCACCTCGTCACAGCTGGTGCGCGTGCCCGGATTCGATACCGAAAGGGTTTTACCGAGTTATTTTTATATATATTTTTGATTAGTTTCAGGGGTTCTGAGTGCTAACTAACTTTCTGATCGTAGTTGTGATGGTTGGAAGTGAAAGCGCACGCAGAGGAGGAGACGCGGATTCTGGAAGCGGAATGGCATCCAGATCGTCGCGTCGGTTGAAGGGGCAGCAGCCTGAAGAGCATGAGGATCTGGATACTATCATGAGGAAAGCTCGTCAGGCCAACGCTGCGAAGCGAAAGGCTGCCCAAGAGGCGAAGGAATCGTCGGATCATCTGGAAGAAGAATCTGAATCCTCCGTTTAGGAAGCGCACCACGCAAGTCTGGATGGAAGTGATTCGGAAGAGATTTCGGAAGGAGACGATGACCCTGAGCAGGATCCTTATGCAGAAGAGTCCGGATCGGAAGGTGATCCGGATGTGGAAGCCGAGAACGAGTCCGGTCTGGAGGAGTTCACGGCTGGTGAGGAGTCTGAGGTCGCCGGAAGTGATACTGAAGATTCTGGAAGAGAAGCGTCGGGAGATGATGCTGTCGAGATCGAAGACCCTACGGAGGATGGAGTTCAGGACTCTCCTCCGGAAGGTGCGAATCCAGATGCCGAACCTGATGTTAGAGAAGAGTCGCCACGAGTCAAGCAGGAAGCTCGCCCGTTGTCGCCGGTTCAGGAAGAAACTTTGCTTGAGGATACCAACATGTCTTCGCCAGTGATTCCGGAAATCCGGATGCCAACATTGTATCCTGATGAGCCGCCGTTCTCGGCGCCCCCAGAAGCGCCTCGTCAAGAAGCTGCCAGGTTTGGCATTCCGGATTCCAGAATGGAAGAATCTCCGGAAGCACCGCCGGGGACGCCGGAAGTCCAGATGAGCGGAATCCAGATGAAGGCATATGTGGCTGAACAAGTGAGGCGTTGGGAACGTGACAACTCCGAAAGGAGCTTTGCACCTGATGTCGGATATGATTGGCCGCCACTATACCTGAATCCTGAAGGTTTCATTCAGGCTGCCTTGATGACTTCGGAACACCTGGAACCGCCGGATGTTGATGCCGGCTCAGACGGACGCCTGGATTTCAGAACTCCAGATTCAACGTCGGTCATTTGGCAGGGCACAAGATCTTCAGGGTGCCATGATCCCGCCGAAGGAGTTTTCGCCTCGTGAATGCATCGCAGTCCTGCAGACAATGCTTTTCGAAGCGGGATTTGGATTTGTGAATTTGGTGCCTGGATGGTTCCGGACGCGAGTTTTCAAAGTGCATCCGGATCTGGTTCGGCAAGTTGTTGGGGAAATGTTGCAGCTATTGGTCGTGGAGATGATCGAATGGAGACAACTAGTGACGCGAGCTCAGGAGTACGCCCAGATCCTGATGACAACTGGAAGGGAACGACTTTGTCAAGTACATCCGGAAGCCCAATTTCAGGGTGAAGGTGTATTCATGTCGGATTACGAGGTATCTCTGCTGGGACGAGACTTCACTAGACAACTGAAGGCATCTGGATTCCGGAAGGTTCGGAGTCCTCGCGGACCCACCTATCAGGAAATCCGGCCGAAGCGAGTGCAACGTGTAAGGCCTCGGCCACCGCCGTCGTCAATCCCGTCGCCGTCGCCCTCATCCCTGCAGTCTGTGCCATCTTCGCTAGTCCGGAATCTGGAAGCGGATCTGGAATCCGGAAGTCACATGTCTTCGTTCCATAGTCTTTCTGATAGGACGAATTCGGCACGTACCTCCAGTATGTTCGAGACTTCCGGAGGATCAAGTGAGTCAATGGCGAGTGCGACTTCCGGAACTCGGACTTCCAGAGAGAGCACCTCGGATTCTTCTGGATTCGGGATGAGCAGAAGTGCAGGAACGCATATGCCATTCTCCGCCTTCAGGCCGATGGCGATGACCGCACGGGGATCTGGAAGTGCTACGCCGATGGATTCTGGAATCGCTTTCCAGATTTCCCACAGGAATCCGGATGCCGAAGATCAAGACGTCCCGCAGGGATCAGACTTGAATCGCGAGAAGCCCACGAAGAAGCGTACAAAGTCATCTTCAAGGAGGCGAGAAATGCTTCAGGAATCCCAGGCTATAGACGCATCCCGATCACGAGGCATTCAGAAGTCTGGGAGTTGGGGTCGTGAAGTTCCAGAAACTTCAGCAAGGTCTGAGCGCTCTTCGAAGTCCGCCAGTTCTGGATCCACGCAAGTTGCCCTGAACACCATGTTCCAACTTCAGAAGGTCATGGCCAGGATGGAAGATCAGCAAGGGTCTGCGCTGGAGAGGATGTCAGGCGATCTGGATGCGAAGCTTGAACGCCTTCTGGATTCCAAGTTTCAAAGACTCTTCCAGAAGAAGGAAGCGATCCCAGATCTGGTCTCTGACGAGGATTCACGCTTGACAGTCAAGAATCTGGAGGTTCGGTCATCCGGACACCAATCTCACAAGCGGCACCCGGAAGCAGTTCGAGGTTCCGCCGCCAAGTCGAGCTCCTCCAAGGACGCGAAGGTGAAGGAGCTTCAGCAAGAACTCGAAGCCTCGGAGTCTGCGCGGAAGAAGGAAGGAGAAGCAGCGAGGGCTGTCCAGAAGTTTTTGGCCACCCAAGTTCGCGACCTGAAATCGGTGGTTGCCAAGGCCGCTGTCGCAGCTGAGACAGATGGGCTTAATCATGATTCTCAGGAATCAGGTGCGTCCCATCATCCGACTCTGTACCCAGTATCCAGTAACGCATCCCGAGGTGCATCCCATCTGAGTTCTCGTAATACAGATGTTGGGAATCCAGATGAAGCCTTTGCCGCACAGCTTGAGGCAGCTCTCCAACTGGTCACTCGTGAATCCAAGACCCCTAGGGCTCAAGTGGCCAAGTCCTCGACACCCCAGGCGCTCGTGGTGAAGAAGGAATCGACATCCAGAAGGAGAGAGGCGTCTGGAAGTGAGAGCCGGGGTATCCGGAAGCGTTCAGGTGAGGATGGCTCGAAGAAGCGTTCGTCCAAGGAGTCTGGATCGTCGAAGCGGGGTTCAACGTCCAAGCGTGAGAAGGGTGGAATTTCCAGAAAGAAATCCCCTTCAGGATATCCAAGTTCTTCGGATCCAAGTTCTGAATCGAGTAGTTCTTCGGATTCCGGAAGTTCGGATAGCAGTTCGTTCGAAGACAAGACTCCTGCGGTGATGACGACCAAGTCCGGAGGGACGATGACATACATATTCAAGCCATTCGTGAATGCAAGCACTTTGGAAGACTTCGATGAGAAGGCGGCGCTTGCCACTCGGATGCGCTGGCTGGAACGCTTCCAGAGTATGTCCGTTCAGGGTGGCTGGGCCGATAACGTGAAAATCTACGAGATGAAGCTCAAGTTGTCTCCGGCCGTCCGGAACTGGAGAGCGAATCTGGATCCGAAGGTCCGTCGCAACTGGAAAAGATTCCTGAAGGCTTTCAAGGAGCGCTACTGTAAGGCGAGGACTTCGGATGCGGAAAGGTACTACACGATGGTTCAGAAGAAGCATGAGACGCCTTTGGATTTCTATTACCGCCTGAACAAGGTGGCTGATAGAGCCGGTATCCGGATCGACGGATCGACCAAGCTCCGTGAGCAGCATCTGAAAGCCTTCACCAAGAAGCTTCTGGATTCCAGACTCCGGGCTACCCTCCAAGGTCAACGCCTTCGGAGTTTGGAAGATGTCGAGTACGTCCTGAAGCAACATGAAGAACTGAATTTGGAAGACGACTACGACACTCCACCTCCGAAGCGGGATTTCCGGGCGGATAACGTACCTCGTGATAAGTTTCGCCCAAAGCGTTCCGGATCTGGAAGAGCATACACTGCTCAGAGTGACGCTGACTCTGAAGATCCTGACCGACACGTCCGTTTTCAGGATGAGGAAGACAAGATGACTCTGGAAGCCTCGAAAGCATCTGCGTCTACGAAGCCTGGCGATCCAGATTCCGGATTCCCGACCATGGATGATCTCTCAGATACCGTCTTCAAGATTCTTCAAGAGGGAGGCTGGAGGCCCCGATCCCCTTCAGGACGCCAAGGTGACCAACAATCTTCGGAGCATCAAGACTCCAGACGCCAAGGTTTCCGGAATCCGAATTACAGTGCAAGGTACTGTGAGAACTGCCGCAATTTCGGACATGTCAAGGAGGATTGTTGGGCAGATATCGAGTGTGAACGCTGTCATCGGAAGGGCCATCCTGTGCGATTCTGTCGGATGCGTCAGTGTGATTTCTGCAACAAGTATCACGATGGGCATTGTGAGGAGCTGGAGGCCCTTCGGGATCTCAAGAGTCTCGTTCAACAACGAGCTTTGGATATACCGACTGCTATCCGGAAGAAACTTCTGGATGGAGATGCAGATTCTGGGGAACAACCGTTAAACTAGGAAGCCCGCTGGATGGGGATCCAGAACGCGCCGGGCTCAAGAAACCCCCAGAATTGTGTGTCTTAGCGTACGTTGGTCCAGAGTTGAAACGACAAGCTAACCATCAATGCATGACTGTGACTCAAGATGTCGACTTTCTCCTTCCAGATTCTAAACTTCCGGATGACAATGATTTCGGAAGGTCGGATGATTGGAATCCTGACAATCGGGATGACACTCCAATAGAATTCAGATTGAAGCCTGGTGAAAGTTACGGATGGTGGGAAGAACACCGTTCGGAGACGTCGAAGAGAGTTGCGATGGTGCATGGTGCAGTGAGCAATGTCAGGACAGACATCCTTCTGGATTCCGGAGCTTCCGTGAGCATGCTGAGTTTGGATTTTGCGCGTAGACTCAAACTCAAGCTGGATTTTGGAAAACAGCTTCGGGTATCCGGATTGGGAGGCGTCCCGACGATCATCACTGCCCGAACCGAAGTGAAACTTACCCTGGGTTTCAATGTGGTTTACATTCTGGAACTTTGGGTGGCGAATATTGGTGAAGGTGTTGACGTGTTGCTTGGAATGGATTTTATGTATTCTGCTGGAGTGCGGTTGTGCATTCGTGAAGGACTGGTCCAACTTCCTGATGAAGAAAACGTTATGCTTTCCGGAAGAACTTTCGACCAGCAGAAGAAGGGATTACGTTTGGAAGTCCGGAGTCCGGAAACCCTGATACTTGGACCAGGTGAACAGGCTGTCGTCCGGATTAATTACGGGCAGAGCAATCCGCAACGTGAAGTGGTCTGGGCTGGCAGAGGTGATCGCTGGGTGACGCAGCTGATATATGGGGCGAAGTCCTGGGCGGTCGCTGTGAAGGTGGTAAATATTTCGGATAAGGATGTTTGGATCGACACAAACACCCCGGTCGCCCAGATTGTGGAATACGGATGCTATCCATTTGGAAGGTTCGTCAGACCTGGACTCCGGAGGTATCGTGAATGGGAAGTCCTGATCTACGAGAACACCAATTCTCATCAGGAAGTATTACGTCAACGGAGATACCTTCAGGCGATCCAAGCTTCCCAACCCCAAGTGTCCAGAAGCCGGAATATCCCTGGCCCAAGAAACTTTTGATGAGACCTCCCAGGGTGGTTCTGAAGTCCGCATGGTTCGACTACAAGATCCCCCGAAGGACATTCAGAAAGGTGAAAGGTCACTTCCAGATGCCGTCGTTTCGGAATTCCAGAATCCTGATAGCATATTGACTGTAAATGAACATCGGGAAAGAATTTCGAATGAGACTTCAGGAAGACAACAGGTTCCAGAAGGCGATGGTTTTCTGGATTCCGATGGTGACGAGTGGTTTGATGCGATCTCCATGGATGAGAGTGTGCCAACGGACGAGATTCCAGACGGTTTGCCTGACGCAGAAGAGGATTCTGGAACGGATCCATCAGGAAGACAATTTAATCTGGAAGTTGTGAAGAAGGCCATCCTGAAGCTGGAAACGAAGTTTGTCAGGTGTCTGCATCTGAATGCGGAAGAGCTCGCCTTGGAACCAGCTGTGTATGTGCATGAAGGGAGTGATATGTTGTCACACTTGAAGGATCAACTCGTCATGCTTCCGGAAGTACACGAGCTAAGCCCGAAGTGTGATATCGAGAAGGCAGATGTGGGAGAACCCGGAAAGACTACTCCAGAAGAAGAGCGAAAGCTTCGAGGAATCCTGAAACGGCATCGCAGTATCTTTCTGGGCGACGGAAATGCAGCTCCAGCCCCCGCCAGAGATGTGATTTGCGATCTGGATGTTGGAACGGCTAAACCTGTCGCGCAACGCCCACGTTCTATCGCTCCTCACTTAGCGGTCAAAGTGTACGAACTTCTGAAGAAGCTTTTGGAAACTGGATTGATCGAGCACTCGGAATCTCCATGGGCATCCCCGATTGTTATTGTCCTGAAGAAGAACGGTGTTGACATCCGGATGTGTATTGACTATCGAGTGGTAAACGGATTTATTGTGTTATCCAACTATCCGCTTCCCCTGATTGACGATCTCCTGATTGGCTTCGAAAGCGCAATGTGGTTCATGAGTTTGGATATGGCCAGTGGATTCTGGGCTATCAGGATGTCTGAACGTGCCAAGCTGATCTCCGCTTTCGTGTGCCCCTTTGGACACTTTCAGTGGATCCGGATGCCATTCGGTTTGAAGAACGCCCCTTTGGTATATCAGGCAGTAATCAATAACTGCTTGTGGGGGTTTGTGCGCCTATCCCCGGAAGAGGAAGCAGAAGTGGATCAGGAAGTCTTGGATTTTCTGAAGTTGACTCCATCTAAGAATCTGGATTCCGGAAGTTTGGAATCCGGAAGTTCCCCTTCAGGAACCCAAGTGCCAATTCTCTCAGATACAATGACCGTGTTCCAGAGGAATATCCCAGCTCCTTCACAGATGAACCCGGTACTGGGACGCAGTTCGTATATCGACGATATCGCTCGCGGCGCGCCGACTTGGGATCAGTTATGTGAAGATCTGGATGCACTACTATTCAGGCTGCGTTATTGGAACATCTCGGTGAGCCTCCCGAAGAGTGAATTTGGAAAGCTAACCATCCCGTACCTGTCCCACGAAATCAGTGCTGAAGGAATCCGAGCTACCCCGAAGATTGCAAAAGGTGTTTTGGATCTTCTGTTTCCGGAGACCCTGAAAGGGGTGCAGTCGTTCCTCGGAAGCCTGAACTACTATCACAAATTCATTGAAGACTTCCCGGTTATTGCCGCTGTTCTCTATGAACTTTCGGATGAGCAGATCAGGGCGGGAAGGAATTTGGATCAGGCGAAGGAGGCATTTGGAATCCTGAAGCACAAGATCGTCTCGACCCCATTGCTTCGGCATCCTGATAGAAATCGACCATTCGTGATCATTCCGCATGCCAATGCATGGGCCGCATGTGCTGTCCTCGGTCAGGAATACGACGGTGTGATCCACCCTGTCCGGTATACTGGCCGCGTCCTGAATGATTCCGAAATCCGTTATCATATTGCGGAAAAGGAGGTCATTGCGATCCTGAGAGTACTTCAGGTCTTCCGAACGCTGATCGAGCAGTCCGAACTGATTGTGTACACCCGATACTCCGTCCTGAAGTGGGTCATCACCTCGAAGTCTGCTGATGGTAGGTGTGTTCCTTGGGGACTTGCACTTTCACATTGGAATCTGGATATCCGGAAGGTTCAAAGGGACGAATACGGGTTGGCTGCGATAATGGGTGCTGGGATAACCCCACGAGAGCATCTGGATAAAATTTCGGAATCCCTGATCCCTTCGAAAGGACGCATCCGAAAGCCGCCAGTAGTGAGCATCGAGATGTTGGAAGCGAACTACGAAGGTGTTATCCTGAGTTTCGATGGTGCTGCCAAGACTTCCACCCGGAAAGGAAGTTGCGGGTGTGTTCTCTGGAAGCTACCTGGATGGAAGGTTCTGGAAGCCCGAGGTTTCATTCTGGATGACGTCACCGTGAATGACGCTGAGTACCATGGACTTCTGAAGGGCATGAATATGGCATCTGGAAGAGGCATTCAGGATTTGGTGGTTGTGGGAGATTCCAGAATTGTGATTCAGCAAGTACAAGGACTGATCAACTGTAACCAACCACATCTTCAGAAACACCTTGCGGAAGCGGAAATTCTGAAATCCAGATTTCAGAAGGTCAGATTTGTGCATCTCAAACGAGAGTACAATCAGGCTGCCGACTACCTGACGACCAAGACATTGGTTCAAGGAGAATCCTTGGAGGTTTCCGACGAAAGTGACCTGAGGCATTTGGAACTTGTTTCTAAAATCCAAGAGAAGTTGGTGAAATCAGAACTGTCGGAGGCCCATCCTTCAGATATTCAGATTCAGGAATCCAGAATCCCGGATGACAACGACCTTCCCGGACCAGATTCGGAACCGTTACCAGAGTCTGCGCGAGTGATGGCTGTCATTGCGGAAGCTGGGGATCCAGAAGGAAACGATCCGGATGCCCCTCCGATGGGACCATTGGAACTTCAAGCCGAGCGTAGGAGACGGATCAAGGTCCATCAGGATGCCGACGAATACCTGTCTGAGCTGAAGGCGTTCCTGAAGGGGGATTTCCAGAGGTTTTCGCATAAACGTCTCCGGAAGATTGCAAAGGTTGCTGACTTGTTCACTTTGGATTCCAGAAACATTCTCTTCAGGATGTCCACAGTCACCCAGAAGCGACCTCGAGATTTTCTGGGAGAACTTCGATTGGTGGTTCCGGAATCCTTACGTTCTGATATGCTTCACTATGCCCACGAAGATTTCCAAGGTGGACACCAGGGCATCCGGAGGACTCATGAGAAATTGCTTTCGGAATACTATTGGCCTGGAATGTATGCAGATGTGGAACGTCATGTGAAGGAGTGTGTGGATTGTGCATCCGGAAAGGGACGGCCTCCGAATCCAGGTCCGTCACCTGGAAATATCGAGCCATCATGTCCTTTCGAAGTTGTCTCGATGGATTTCGTGACGCACCTTCCAAAATCCGCACGCGGAAACACTTTCCTACTCCTGTTTCAGGATATGTTTTCCGGATACGTGATGTGCAAGCCCATGTCTTCGACGACTGCCCAAGATGTTGCAGAAGTGTATGAACAAGTGGTATTCCAGAAGTTTGGATCAAGTTCCCTGATCCGACACGATCAGGATCCCCGATTCATGAGTGCCGTCTTCGAGTGCTTCCGGAATCTACTTGGGAGTCTCCAAAGGGCAACATTGGGATACCGTCCGCAGGCAAATGGCCAGCAGGAACGTTCCGTTCAGACGGTAGTTCGAAGCATCCGGGCGTATATTATGGAAGCGGATCAAAGTGATTGGGATGACCATGTGGAAAGGCTGATGTTCGCTCTAAATACCTCTTTCGATGCAACGCGCCTGGAAACCCCCTTCTATCTAATTCATGGTTGGGACGCCCAGAGTACAATTTCAGCAATGCTGGGTCCAAAGCCACATAGTATTCCTGAAAGGTCAGCGTACGAATGGAGACAAAAAATGCAGAGGGACTACAGCTACGCTGTGGCTTTTGCAGAAGGACTTCAGAAGAAAGCCAAGCGTCACCGTTCCAAAATCCAAACGCAAAAGTGGAAAGAGCTTTCGGAAAGGCTGAAATCCGGATTTTCGGAAGGCGATTCCGTGTGGTTATATATTCCGAAAGTCCAGACTGGGCTAAGTAGGAAACTGGCCCACATGTGGCATGGACCATTCCGGATTGCTGAAGTGTATCAGGACTTCCGTGTGAAACTTAAGGTCGAGGGCACGGGATATCGTGTCAACCCTTGGGTGCATATCAGCCGTTTGAAACCCCGAGCACTCTTCCCGAAACGTCCTACCATGGAGATCCAAGTGGACGAGGACGATGACTTTGACGCTGCCTTGCTTCCGGAAGACAGTTGGAATCCGGATGCCGAAGAGAACGAGTACGAAGTCGAAAAGATTTTGGATCTTCGATGGTCTAAACGTACTCGGACGTCGAAAAGGAATCGGGAATACCTGGTCAAATGGAAAGGCTATCCGGATCCGGAATGGCTTCCAGTGTCACAGTTAAGCTGCGGTGCCCTTCTTTACGAATTTAATCAAGGGGCAAGGGCGCGAGCGAGGTTCCAGGCTATGCAAGCCGGGGACGACCATCCCCAAGTCTAGACTTCCGGATGCTATCATCCGAGAAGTTTTGAGAAGGGGATTCCTGAACTGTGACTACCGATTGAACTTTGATTTGATTACGATTGGAAACTGATTTCGGATTATGATGGAACTTTGGAATCCTGGGTTTCAGAAGGATGGATATGAAGGAGATGAACAAAAGCTGACTTTCGGAGAAGTGAGGTGTATTACGAGTGATTAGTGACGAATTACGTATGGAAAACATGGAGAATTGGAAGACTCACTCGATCTGAACTACACCTCCTAGTTTCCGTAGTTCCAAAGGGCATCGATCCGGATGCGCTGATCCGCAGGAATCAGGGTGCTTTGGACTTCCGGTGGAAGATGAGCAATGCGATCCTGATCCGAAGTGGAGAAGCTCCACTGAACACGTGCAGGCTCCATGGCATCCAGAATCCCAAGCTGTTCCTTGAGCGAGTATGGTTCCGAAGTCCCAGGCTTGAAGTGTTCTGGATCCATCAGGATCCAGTGACAGAGTTTCGCAGGGTACTTCCAGACGCACGTCTCATTCCAGATGGATTTTGGAAGCTTGGAAGAGATCTTCTGGAGCAACGGGATCGCCTTCTTCCTAAGGGACGAGTGGCGCTTCGATCGCTCGGAGTAGATCCGCACGAGCTTCGGATGCACAGCTTCGGAAGTGTCGAACGTGAGCCAATGAGTTTATTCCCAGAAGGCCTGGAGATGACCGCTCACGAAAGAAAGCCAGGTGTCAAGAGCCTCCAAGGCGTTCGCATCCAGATCGCTGCGCTTATGGAAGAGTAGATCCCGAGGCCGACAACTGTATGCGTGTTCCCAAGGACGTTCATCCAGAAGCGGAGGAAGCTCGGACGCCCGGATCACGAAGCGCTCTTTCAGAAGGTCGAAATCAAACCTGTTGGGAGCGGAATCCGGAAACCCGAGAGTCTGAGTGGTCGCTGTGGACGTCGGATCTCCCTTCTTCATACGAACTCCGTAGTGGAGCCAAGATGCCACTCCTCGGTCGGATTCTCGATGGTCTGCTTGTCGAGTCTTGTCAGGTTCCCAAAGTCTTTGGCAGCTAGATAGGAGGTTGACCGGTCATGTGCACGATAGCCCCTGGATGCTGACTTGGGAGAGCGGTTGGAACGACGACGCTTGGATTTCGGAGACTGAACGTCAGGATCACGGCGAGAGGAACTTGAGTGGCCCTGATCATCATCTGGATGCACCACCTCTGTCTCATCTGGAATGAAGTCTTCATCCACTGTCTTGTCATCCACCGTTTCCGTAACCAAGGCTTCCGGATCCGGATCTTCGACGTCGTCTTCTCCATCCACAAGAGGTCCCCAGTACTCTGGCTCGATACCTTCATCCTGAAGTCCATCGAGAACACCTTCAGCCATCTGGAAGTACCGACGTGGGACGTACTTGGTCCACGGAATGTCATCCAACTTGTTCCAGAACATCATCCGAGTGAGCATCTCCACGAGAGGTTTCAACTGGAAAGCCACGTGAACTGCACGGTCTTCACGAATCCATTCCAGAGCCCCGGTATACTTGACTCCAGACATCATGAGTTTCTGAAGATCCAGACGCAAGTCTCTCCAGACAACCGGGTAGTCCGTCAAGGACTCTCGAGCTTGCTTCTCCGTCCAGACTAGAGGATATTTGTCACTCCGACAGTCGTCATCCGAATGTTTAATCCACTCAGAAGGACGAGCCTGAATCACGTCGGGAGCCCTTGGGACCTTCTTCGAAGACTTGAATCCGGAACTGGAACGCTTGCGCTTGGAAGAAGACTTGGAACTTGGATTTCCGGATGCAGGTGCGCCAGAAGAACCACGACTCAGATCCAGATACGACGACGAATCGCTCTCCTTGGCATCACCGTCATCACTTCCGTGAGAAGGATGCAGTTCGACGAAAGGGGCCGAAGTGTGTCCTGGGTCATCCGTGGCGATGACACTGATGACTGTACGCCATTCCGAAGGAACAGTTGTGCCGTTCTGAAAGTGCTTCAGGAGTTCCAGAAGCCGTTGCCAGTTCACAGTGACATTCGACTGTCCTTCGCCGGCGCCAAGGAAGTTCATGACGTCGACAGCATTAAAGGCCAGTTTCTGGATGCGGTGTTCCAGAAGGCGATTCTGCGTCCGGGCATCATCCAAACGCTTCGTGAGATCTTCGACCTGCTTCCGGAGACCCCTCTTGTCGCGGTCATGCTCCTCCATCAGGTGCTTGATGTCGTCACGGGCGTTCTGGAGAGCCTCTTCTTTCTCAGAGACAGCTTCCGCGTGTCGAAGATCCAGATGACTTGTTACCAACTGGTAGTCCCGACGGAGCTCGGCGAGCTCATCGTGAACCCTGCCGACATTGACGAGATCCGGATCCTGATCTTCGAGCAGTGACTGCGTCCGGATGCACTTCTGGATGACTTTCCGAAGAGCAGAGACGGTTCCAAAGACGCGCTGCGCGAGATGCTCAGGGTCGTACTCCGAAACAAGGCTGGCGATCTCCCTCTTGACGGAGACGCTATCCAGAAGTGCGTGAAGCTGGTCATCCGGAAGCGAAGCTGGCCGAGGTGTCAGGATGAATTCCCGAAGGTCCAGATGACTGGCGCAGAAGTCGTGTAGCACTGCCATTTCCCTGGTGGACAGCTTCTCAGAATGCATCAGGACTTCCAAACCGCCATAGCCGTTCCGAAGAAAACTGTTGCCATCACGATGCACTGTTGAAGCTGGAACGCCGACCACTTGCAAGTTGTCGTCGCGCTCGTGGGATGGAGGGGTCTTGAAGTAGATGGGACGCGAAGATTCACTTCCGAACGCGGTGCCCTCGGACAGCCCGAACTCCTCCGCACTCTTGTGCGTGACAAACTTCGGGTAGACGCGATTGAGTGGCTCATCATCGTCCTCAGGGACGCCTCCGCCTCCACCTGCGGGCGGGCAAGCCTCCGTGCCCTCGGCACCATGTCTCCCCTCATCAACAACGCTATCTGGACCCCCTGTCACTGCCGTGTCGTCCTGGTGCGACTCAGCGCCACCAGTGTCGCCCTCAACCGAGGTGTTGCCTGGTGGAGGCGCCGTGAACGTCGAAGGAGCGTCTGCTGACATGATGTGATCGTGCGGAATCGCTTGGGTGATCTGGAGCCTTGAAATTGCGAAATGTGTGTGGACCGACTGAATGATTCTTGCCGTTTGGACGTGCGCTGGGACCGGGGCGCTTGGTACCGGACGCAGAAGAGAAGCCACGTCAGCCAATTGATGGATGGAATGTGACCCAGTGTAGTGATTTGGACTTCCTGAACCCGGATAGGGTGAACCCGGATACGTGAGACCCGGGTGGGTAGAACCTGGATACAGTGTGGGACGCCTGAAACCGGACCGTTCGACATTTTCGTGATGGGCATTTGGATGTATGGAATCCGGAAACGCGACTCGACGACAAGTGCCGTTGTGAATTGCGGGATTGTGATCTGGATGTCTGCGGTGGTCCAGTGATCTGGACGACTTGCCCACGCTTCGTCTCATAAGGACCTGTCAAGCTCGGAGGTAAATTCCTCAATGACAGCTCCTGACGAGAGGGACGGTTGTGAAGCTGTGGATTCAAAATTTCTATCTGGACACCGCCTCCCAGAGCCACCCAATATGTCGAGAGGTGATTGGCTGAGGCATCGAGTACCTGGGACTGAGCTGTGGAACACATTTTCACCTTATTGCTTTAGGACTTCCGGAATCCGGACTTCCAGAATCCGGATGCCCGACCATGATCGGAGTCCACTATTCAGGAATCAAGTCCACCATGTGGTGCCCAAGTGAATTCCTGGTGCGTACTTCCGGAATCCAGATCCAGATTTCGGGAATCTGGATGCCATTCCAGTCAGGGCTAAGGGCTCAAGAATCCAGTCGCCCATACACAGACCAAGTGTATTCCGGATACATGCTTCCAGTGCTGAACTGAGGACTTCCGGATTCCAAGGATCGGGAATCCAGATGACCAAGGGCGTCCGGACCCTGCCTGATTTGTACCCAGTATGGACATTGAGGTTCGGAGTATACTCAAGCCAAGTCAAGACCGACCGACCAAGACGACCGACCAGGATGTGTTCGGCACCAGCCGGAATTCTTCGGGGTTCCGTGCCAGAGACACGCGCCTCCTGATGAGTGTGCGCTTCCTATAGTGAAAACAAGATGTTAGCAGAATCTTTAGCAGAAGACTTGTATATAAATAACAGAGAGTTCAATTTGCCACCAAGGGCGCAAGTGGTCTTCTGGAAGGTTTTCCTGGAAGATACTGCAAAGCACTGCGGACCAGCCTCTTGTCAGAGGGCTTCGAGTTAGTTGAGCCAGCGTACGGCCGCGTCGACTGCGTACATCGCCGCGGGACTCTCCACCAAAGGTTCGAGACCAAGTTGGGTAAGTGATCCGGCGGCGCATCCGGAAGGGATCTTCCTATTTCATATTTCCAGTTGGAATCCGGATTCCGGATTCACATTTCATATTATAACTGCGTTTTGGGAGGTTGTTAGTAGTTGGCCCCTTGGAACTGTATTGAATTAACTACTGTGTGATTGGACGTTTGCATCTGGATTCCTAGTCTAGATTGCATTTGGATTTTGGATATTTGGATATACAGGCATCTGGATATCCTGATCTTGATATTGTCTTCCGGAAACCAAGTGGTTATCCGGAAGTGGTGCGCTTGTTAGGGTCCCGGAACTGAGTCAGTGTTCCGGAAGTAGACCCCGTCGACTGGCATTGGGAGTGCCCACCGCTCGAGGGCCACAAAGAATAAGAGCGGCTGCGTGTTTTGCATATTAACTCTCTGTATTGTATTGGTTAACTGTTGGAAGAGGACTCTGCTAATAGTCTTTTGCCTTCCAGAAAACCAACTGCATTTGGAAGTACTTTTGGTACTTTGGATCTTTGGATCTGATCACACCTGAAAGTAACTCACCTGGTGATACCCTTCGGATACTCGAAGACAAACGACACCAAGGAGGATAACCACAAGGTCACACGCCAACTCCGCCTTCCGGATACCCATTTGGATCCCGGAAGGTAGAGACTGACCCCAGTTCTCAAGTGTCATCTGGAAGTTTCCTTCCAGAATCGGACTGGCCACCAGCTATACGTTCTGGGCGACCGGGTTTTTCTTTCAGAAAGTCCGGAAAGTGTTCACCCACCTCGTCACACAACCTTAACTTCGAACGGTTTACAATAGGTTGTAGCGCGTCCGCGGCAGAAGAAAGATCGTCCTTAAGATCCAGCGCTTCGAAAGTACTCCATCGCTTTTGAATTGACATACCAGGTAGCGTCTTGAAGCCATGTCCCTGGCTGGTGACATGCATCAGATGACAGCACGGCAGATGATTGCTTGTGTAAAATAGGCAGGTACACGTCCAGCATGCATCGTCACATTCGTATTCGTAGTGAGATGAATACACTTTCCATTCTGGCAGCGAAGATTCCTGTTTGCAGGTTGTATCTTCCAGTTGATTCACGAATTTCTCCCACTCCTTTTTCACCTTATCCAACACGTGAGTTGATAGTCTTCTTGCTACCGCTCTCAGAAATTTAGGGACTACCGCGGGCGCTCGCATAGTTGAGTGCAGCTGCCCAATTTCAGCAACAATTTGACGTGTAATTGTCATCTGGTGTTGGAGTAGCCCAGCGATAGTTTTGTCAATCCGGGTCTTTCCCCCAAGCAGCATTTTCAAGTACTTCCAGTTGCTTTCAATCCTGTTTGTAGTCGTGTTGCCCGCGGTAAAATGCCGTCCACGAGCGTAATTTGACCACATTGTCCGACAAGTATTCCAGTTTTTCTCAAAATATGCCAAAAACGAATGCTTCTTTGCTTGTTTGCAATATGACTTAAGCTCTTCGTAACGTGCTTCATATGAAGCCTGTGTCTGGCTAACAATAATAGAAGTTAAAATGTGTCAAGAGGCAATGTTGAGACACACACGTACCAATACAACATCTTCATCATTATGTTGAGGAGGTCCTCGCTTTCGGCAACCTTGATACGGTACACGGGGCGCTTCATCACCTTCTTCCAGTAAGAGATGGCGTGGAACTGGCAAAGTAGAACGTGAGCTCCTGGAAAGCATTCCTCTAGAACCTTCCACTCGACGAAATCTTTGTCTATCACCACAGTTTTCACGCTCTCCCATCTTGGATTCTTCTCTTTACAACACTCCTTTCATCGTGAGGGCAGTTTCGTTCAAACAAACGAAATCAAGTACAGGGAAACCGCGACCAGTACATGTAGTGACGACCAGACTGCCTGAAATGTACAATGTAGAAACCAATTTGTAAAAATTAAGGCTGCTATATCCTTCATTATGGTTGCTATAACAGACTTACCCAAATGATAACCGAGGTTGTTTGTCCCGTGGGTAAAGTCCATCGTCAAATTTTCTCCCCAATTCTCAAACATCATCTTCTGCACTTTCGTTTGAATCGCGATGCCACACGTGGTGTCCATCTGGTCTTGTATAACGAGAACGTCACTACCATCAAGTTGACGTAGAGAGTGGAGCATGTTCTTCAGCATATCTTCGGCTGAATCTTGGCCCATAATACTTCGGATGAGGTTTTTTGTTTGCTGGGGAGTCACTTTGCAGCCTATACAAGTAAAATAGCAAAGAATATACATGTGTAGGTGAGCTTTTGCTACATCAGTGCACAAAATACCAGTCATACCAATACGTTCGTTCAGGAAATTGCTGATGTGAGACGAAGATACGCGTGCATCCACCAGCGTCTTCACGTCTTCCCGATCTTTCGTATCTAAAGGCATGGTGTCTGTAGTCAAGTAAGATGAGGCTTGTGCATCCGTGGTTGGATGGGAATGCGTATGATTCTGTAAGAATAACAAACATGTTAGAAAATAATTAAATAATTGGCAAATAGTGTTCTGTACCTGGTTTCGTATCACAATTGCATACGATCCATCATCAGCAAGACATACAGCAGGTGTTAGCCGTGCCATACACTTGCAGTAGCGCTGTTTGCGATTGCGTTGTCCCTTCGATCTTGACTTCTGAGTTACCCCGTGAGTACATCGATAAATTCGATGTGCGAACTCAAATTCAGTAGGCAGTTGATCTTCGTGGGTCCTACGTTTCAAGCATTTCATCATTAGCAATATCCAGCGCTAGAATATCAATAAATCAAACGTACTTGTTGTAATTCTCCGTCTTCTCGGAACTGCGCACACGAAACTTTAAGTTATACTTCCGCTTGTAAGTCTGGAATGCCTTCTCAAAATCTTCCCAAGACGAGAGCGTTTCTGCGGGAGCAAACGGTGGCACAGTATTGATGATTTCGTCATCGCCATCGTGCATTGATGCCAGATCTTCTAGGTGCTTGCTGAATCGGTGTCTTGGTACGTATTCCGAGCTGTCGTTGTCTGCTGAGAATATGGTGTCACCATTCGAACCAAGTTGACTTGCTTCTTGCAGCATCTTTCTCTTTTTGAATGAAGGCAGCTGGATAACATTTCCTGGTATATTGTAAATTCATAAAGCAACCTTTAGTGTCATGCAGCAACCTTAACAAAAAAGCAACCGTACTTTTTCAAAAAGCAACCTTACCCGAGGTTGGTTTTGTTGTGGCTGTCCCCTTCGCTTAGCGTTCTTAGGGGGTGATGCACGATCTGAATAGAACACAACTTCCATGAGCTTCAAAGATTTCAGGCTTCCAAATAAAGGAAACTCCTTATCTTCTTCAGAATTCACTTCTTCGATAGAGACCTCAGAGCTGGACCCACCATCATTATCTTCCTCTTCGTAGGCTTCACCACGGCTATAGTCGCTGCTTTCAGTGTCGCCCCCCAGACCAATTGTAGCCAAAACGTCTTTGAGATGCGGCGACGTACGTTTGCGGCCTGAAATAATACAGTCTTAGTCAGTATGCTTTACGCTAGACCATATAGACGAACTTTAGTCCTCGTACCAGACTTCCGTGTGCCCGGTGTCCTAGCCATGCCGCTCCTTGCCTCGTTTAGGTCGCCAACCTCGCTCGTGCTCGACGCGTGTACTCGCTCCCGCGCAATTTCTGGAATGAGAGGCTCACATTGATCGTACTTAATAAATAATCGCACTTAGGCGGGTTGATATAGTACAGTATCGTACTTAAAACACGTTTTGATTTTATCTTACCATGGGAATTTTTGAAACTGACAATAGCAACCTTAATCCCAGCTATAGCAACCTTACATGTCTCATATAAGGTTGCGGTAACGAGTCCGCTCACGGTAATTAGTCTATGTGCAAAAACTAGCCGAGCGGCGCCCGCTTTTGGTATGTGTTTGGTTGAAACCCGTTGGGCTCACTGTTCCATTTCGCCCCACTACTCACCATCGGCGCCACACCTTCGCGCCGGTTGGCCGAGGTACCTTCGCTTCGCTCGAAAGGATGTATTTTAGCCAATCACCGGTCTGTAAAGCGGGGCAGCTCACTCGCTTTGCGAGTATTATTTCGTACTATCATCGTTTGTTGGCTCCATCGTCGCCCCTGCTTCCTGTTAGTGCTCAAAACGTTTCAAAGTCGCCATACTAGAAACAACGTACCGTGTAACGCGGTCGGTGCCGCTGAATTGCCAACACCGCACTGCGTGAGAATTGGTGGCTTTAAAGTGAGTAAATCGATTGTGCAGAACCATCCGATTTAGTAAAGTCCTCAATTTCAAACCGTTTGAATTCCTCAAAAGAAGACGCTGTTTCCTCAATAAAAAAGCCACGCCCACTTTTTGCTGCGAGTGGTCTGCAATGCATGCAAAAGTACGTGTACTACTGTATGACGATCGAGTCTTGGAACTCACGAAGTATAAAGTAACTTCTTTCCCTGAAACAACACCAAATAACACCCAAATAACATTTTTATTAGCCAATCATATGCGACCACTACAAAAATCAGTATTGACCAACCAGACGCTCCGAATATTTAAGTCGTAGAAATTGGTCGGACAATGGAGAGTAGTGACACCACCCCGGCGAAGGGCGAGTGCCCCACATGCTCCAAGCTCGTGTCCAAGTCAAACATGGCCAAGCACCGCAAGGTGTGTGGCAAGAAGAAGCCGGAAAAGTCGCGAAAGGCGATAAACCGGGACTCATACGCCCGCAATAAGGTGAAGGTCCTCCAAAAGCGGCAGGAAAAGCGCATATTCGACCAATTCGGACGCCTTGAAGGTATATGTTGTAAATATTTGAAAAATATATTATAGTTTTTAACCCATGTAACGTTTAGTGGCTCAGAAGCAGCTCTCTGAACTCGAAGCTCAGCAAGTTGAGGTGAAGGAACTGGAGTGTACGGCTTGGACAGCTCTATCGAAGCGAAATTTGCTCTATGGTGTCAGCTTGGACCCAGAGCTTTTCGCCCACTTTCTTGAAGAGCTGAAGGCACGTTGCAAGGCAAAGTACAACCACGGTTCTATCATGACCACACCGAAAGAGCTTTACCGGGCAGCAATCTTCGTTCTCCATCCGGACAAGCTGCGCGGACAGAAGAACAGGTTTGGAGCCCGCATTGAGGAAGTGATGGCGCACTGGGACAAGACTGCCAGGGCCTACAACGCTTTTGGAGATGGACTGAAGGCCGATATCGACATGAAGCCCCAAGCGGAACTGGACGCTATGACGGATGCGGAGTATTCCAATGAGCGCCGGCGAGTAGCTTTGGCACGTAAAGCAAAGGACCAGACTGAATACGACTTTGAGACGCTGACAGCAAACTTTCGAGACTATCGCAAGATGGTGGAGCGCTACATGAGAGCAAGGGACCGACACCTGGCTGAATTCCAAGCTCGGAAGGACAAGGCCGAAGCCGAGCGGGGTGAGCAAGTGACCAAGTTGAAAAAGACCATCTCGAAACTGGAGAGCATTGGGCCATGTGCTACCTTTCGGCAGTACAAGGAATCGTACCTGAAGGCAAAGCAGGCGGCTTGAAGTAGTTGAGGCTGTAGTGAGACGGGGAGGCCATAAGACTGATGTCTACGACGTTTTTCATTGCTACTATGGTGTTCATTTAACTATCGCGTTCATACCAAAAAGTACGAGTTCATACCAAAAGGTACGAGTTCATACCAAAAAGTACGAGTTCATACCAAAATGTACGAGACATTCATACCAAAAAGTACGCTAAGATCAGACTGGGATGTACCAGTTCATACCAGGAAGTACGAGGTCATACCAGGAAGTACGAGGTCATTCCTAAAGGTATGTCGAGTATTCGGGTAGTTCTTTTGCTGGGCAGGCGACATTCGTGCGATGTTTGCGGTCGTTTCTAATATACGAGGCCAGCATCGACACAGTGAATGTGTGCTCTTTGCTCGTTTCACCAGCCTCACCATAGTGATTGGCATAGTAACTGCGATAGACTGGAAATACCGCTTTCTGGCAGCGCGTCTTGTCGGACTCCCCCATCATGTTTGCAAACATGGCGACATCTTCACCAATCAACTTTGCGACGCTAAACCAGCTGCGCGTAACTTTGGCATTAGATCGATCAGCTTGTGTCCACTCGGACAGGGGCTTGAACAAGTGCACCGAATCGTCGGGAAGCCACCACATCAGGCAAAGATGAGCCCAGTCTCTAACAGCGGGAATCACGGGACTAGTATCTTGTGCGGCCAGAGGAGGATCGACGTCGCGTGGCTCACTTCGCGGTGGTCTGTTTAAGTTTCCTGTCGTTAATAACCCTTTCAGCTCGGTCATTTGGGACTTAGTTTCGAGCATCAGCGTTTCAAGTTGTCGAAGGCGCTTGAGGACAGGCCCTTCTTCCACGTTTTTACTGGCTTCGTAAGGCGCGCTAGGACACCCATGAAGATAAGTCTTATCTGGCGCCAGGCAGTCTGCAAGTTCGCTGTCCTCCGTTTGAACCGTGAGATCAAGTAGATAGCGTACAAGCGTTTCTGTCGACTCTGAAACACTCCAACCGGCCCACCACTTGATCATCCGTAACGACCAGCGACGCGCTGGGTTTGCATACATGAAGCGGTACTGGGCCCCGCCGCGACGAAAAGTGTGCGACGTAAACCAACTGTTGTACCAATGCTTCGCCACGTAGCCAGGTGTCTTTTGACCCTTTCGATTCAGTGAACTCACAATACAGTTCAGTAGCGTGATGAAACTCTGCTCTCCCATCTTTTTGCCCCAACCAACCGTCACCTTTTCGCAGCCTGTAGCGTCACCATTGACCTTCATAGCCTTCTTACTAAGACATTTCAGCGCCGGAAAAACATAGTCATCGTCTCTCCAAGTGTGACCGTTTTCCTTCGATGCAAATTCCACCCAATCGCACAAGTGCTTGTAGGCGTTGATCGGGGCTTCCTCCTCTGCGAGATTGTGGAGATTGTAGGAGCGCCCCTCTGCTATCTCGGTCTTGCGGTTGAACAGTGCGTATGTACCGAACTCAATCATCTCATCCGAGGCGACGACGCTGGCCCGGAACTGGCGCAGCGAAACATCTCTCCACTTCAGCGTTAACACTTCGTTGATTCGGCACATACCGTAAAAGGCAAACGAAGACACAGCCTTAAACCACACGCGGCATTCCTTCGTGAAGCCTCGGACACCGCACGGTGAATCCAGAAAGGTGTGCAAAACTCCAATCATTTGGAGGGAGACTGGAACAGCTCTGGCCGGTACGTATTCCGTCGCTTTTCTCTTCTTGAGACCACGCATAAACTGGCGGACGAACGGATCGCGGGCTGGATTTCCGTATCCACGTTTTCTTCCACTTTCATCCTCCACCCGGTCCACTTGTTCACATCCGTCCCATCGCTGTTTTCGTGTGCGTTGTAGTAGCTAGCGACAGCAGACCGTGCCTTCTCCGCTGTCTGTAGCGACACAGTAGTGGATGCGGAAATACTCTGAAGGTATGCGACCAACACTGCTGGAAGTTCATGATGGCGCTCCGTATGAGGATCTGGATAGCCATTGGCAAGACAGAATTCTGCAAACCTTTTAAAGCTTGATTCGTAAACTGACTGCGTCGCCTTCTTGATCACTCCGTTTGCTGTTGCTTGGCCTTCCTTCACCAGATCGTGAATACCTGCCATCTCGCCGATCTGAAAGTGAACCACGTGGCAAGAATCTGCGGCCGTATCATACATTCTGGTATGAACGCATACTTAATGGTATGAACGCGTACTTTTTGGTATGAACTCGTACTTGGAGGTATGACGCGTACTTTCTAGTATGACTACACTTTCTAATTCGCCAAAGTCACAATAACAAATATTTTTCCATTTTTATTTTGAAAAAGTGTCTGCACTTTTTCTGAAGCGTGACGGTCGATCATCGGTCAAATAACACTAAATAACCCTCGGGTGTTGTTTGGGCACGAAGAAGTTGCTTCCCCCACGACCGCCAATCCCTAGTACAGAGATTTGACTTCCTTAGAGTAAATCAACACCTCAGGCCGCATGTAAATGATTATATAGGGTTAGGTGAATTTACATACAAATAGCGAGATGTCTGCTTAGAGGGGCTACTATTGAGGTGTTGTTTCAGTCAGAGTAAGCTCTACTTCCCCGTCAGAATCGTAATGCAGTTGCAAGGTCCACTGCATTACAATTCTGACGTCCAAGACTAAGATTCTGTCTTCCTGTCTAACTTAGACAGTCTAAGTGTCACCAAATTCATTATTTAAGTGAGCCGATCTACCGTTTTACTTTGTATACCGGTTCCTCAAATGCTTGTAGTTCCCTCACGGAAACTTGTCATGTGCACCGTAGTCGTTATTGGCTGTTCGCGAGGCCTTGGAAAACTGGGTCAGTGCCAAGACACCAAGGCTGCACAAGGCACTCACCACGAACATCATGTCGAAGTACCGATGGAACACGTTGAACTTAATTTCACCTAACACCTCGTCAATTCGCTGTCTGAAGTAATGCATGAGCGTTAGAGCACGAGTTCTACCCGTTAAAACAGCCTGATAACACGTACCGGTGCAATGGGCTGAGGTTCATCCGCATGAGGACAAAAGACGAGACAAAGTACATCCCCATGAGATGTGCCAACCAGAGCACGACACTGTTCGAAGACACAGTGCTCGAGTACGTGCGGAAGAACTTGAGCAACGTGACGAGGAAACCTCTCGTCTGGGTGAAAACGAGGATGCCCACAAACCCGAGAGAGGCGATCTCAGATAGAAAGCGGATATTCAGCTGCTCCGCCAGTGACGGCCAGATATACAGCAGCTTCTCGACAGCATCCGTGATCGGGTCCTTGTCGCGATTCCTCCGGAAAACCACGTTGACAGTGCTCATGACCATCTTGTACACACAAAAAGCCGACATGATGTAGCCGAAGAAGTTGAAGACTCGTCCCCGTAGCGTCCGAGCTTGTAGCGACCGGGCCTGCACGTCTCTGAGGTCATTCACCTCCAGGAACAACTCGCGTCCAAGACTTTCGAGGGTCAAAATCTCAGACTCCAGGCCCTTAATGTACGTCGTGTCGTCCTGTTTTGACGAGAGAAAGCGAACCACCTTCGAGAAGAACGACCTCGTCTCAGCATCTGCAAAAGCCTCGCCCTGTCGTCTCACTGACGCTCGAACTTCCAGTGTGAGTCGTTTTTTCTTGGCGATTAGAATATCCAGATTGTGGCGTAGTCGCTTCTCTAAAAACTCAATGTCCTCTTCAGCTACCCGACGCCAGAAGAACGTCATATACTCATAAGGACAGTTCACAGCTCCGAAGCCAGACAAAAGCGCCATGAACACGACGCCTAACAAACTCACACGGCTCACAAAGTTGCGGATAGAGAACAATGCTGTTGCAGCAACATAACACTTGCTGTCAGCCATATCTTCCTTCTGAAGCTCCTTTTGCACTGTAAAGCAACATAAATCAACGAACCTTCAACTGGTTGATGTGGTAGATCTGGCTCCAATATCGACCCGAGTCTCCAGAAGCCGTAGAGATATAATACCAGCATACAACTCGCCCATATCACCGCCTGCTTTCTAACCACGCCGTACTCCCTAGCTACAGCGTAGAACAGCGACCCAGGTAGCACTAGCACCATTAAGTACGTCATAGCGATTAGATCCACCCGCCAGACCCACTGGCGACTGCCCGCGTGCATAATATCCGTCACTTCGAACAGGACCATCTGGAAAATGCTCAATGAGAAGGTGAGCGAGGCCGCGAAGAGCAAGGGAGTGGCGGCACTACGCACGGCATAGTCTCTGAAGAGCCACCAGGAGAAGAAGAAGCGCGCGAACCGGAAGAACAGCAGCCAGCTGAAGAGCGCTAGCGCCACGTCGGTCGTCGGCACTTCCCACACCGATTGTAGCATACTTAGTATTTGGATATGAAATTTGATATGATTGTACTACTATCTTTCACAATTCATATGATATAATATACTATGAATGAAAGATATCGTTATGACTTAACTCAGCGCATATCTATCTCTGGGAAGCTGCATACCCACGGTTAGTGCTCCCAATGTCCTGAGGTTTTTGCTGGGGAATCGATAAGATGTTGCAGGTCACAGGCACTGGATCAAGCTGGTATGTACGGTTATATCGAGGTGGTGTATGTACTAGTTCTTGCTCATATGGTACCAGAGTAGATTTATTTCACAGGTATCTCCTTCATGATACAACCGAAGATGTGATCTATTTTATATTCCAAGACTAGCCGAGTGCCGCCCGCTTTTGCGGGCGGTTTGTATGTGTTTCGTGGTGCTCACTGTTCCAGTTCGCTCCACTACTCACCACCGGCGCCACACCTTCGGCGCGCGCCAGTTGGCCGAGGTGCTACCTTCGCTTCGCTCGGTAGGATGTATTTTAGCCAATCACCAGTGGGGGCTGCGAGCTCGCGAGCTCGCAGCTACTATTTCGTACTTATCGAAGCAATTTTAGCCGAGTGCCGCCCGCTTTTGCGGGCGGTTTGTATGTGTTTGGTTGAAACCCGTGGGGCTCACTGTTCCAGTTCGCCCCACTACTCACCATCGGCGCCACACCTTCGGCGCGCGCCGGTTGGCCGAGGTACCTTCGCTTCGCTCGGTAGGATGCATATTAGCCAATCACCGGTCTGTAAAGCGGGGCAGCTCAGCATTTTAATCGTACTTTGCTTAATTTTGTCCAATCAAATATTTTGTGGCCGGGTGTGCGGACCAATCAGAGGCCATTGAGAGGGTTATCATTAGTGGGCTATATTTGTAATTTTGGCATTCCTGAGAGCAGTCTAGAAGATAGGGATAGGCTACACTATGGGAAAATACAGTATAGAATACGTACATGTACAAAATGGAGAGACAGGTAGCTACGCAGGTTTATGCGCTACGACGTTGAACAGACACACAGACACGGCACTAGCCTAGAGGGCAGAGATTAACGCCCTCTCATCAGTGTTTCGATTGCTCTTTAGATCTCTTCCAGGATTTTGTCATTTGCTGTTTCCCCCTTGGACGAGCTTTTGGTCCAAAAGTTTTGGGACTTTGTACTGGTGCTAATTGAATCCACAAAACTGAAGTAAGGGGATATTGGTAGCAGTACTGTCAAGATAGCGGAAACGGTGGCGGGATTCACCAACTTCATGTGTTCTAGACTCGAGATGCAAGCGCATTTAAAGTATTCACAATGCAAATTCTGTTGGTATTTGGAATTAGAAGAACAAATTTGCAATTTCTCGTCACCAAAATCGCGCAAAGCAAGACGCTTCTTCTACGGTCGACGGCTTCAGTTGAGAGTGCTTCTCCAGTTGGGGTATTTCTCGAGGTAGCTAACCAGGAAGTTCTCATAAAGGTTGTACCTGGACGTCCTCACTCCGTATTTGTTCGAGCGGTTCTTGGAGAGATATAGTTTCAGCGTCGTGTGGAGGGTGTCAGGGTCGAACTTTTTAGCCAATTCTTCGAAGATTCTGTCGTTGTAGACGTAGTTTGCCTGCCTCTTCGCGAACGATTTCAGGGATTCGCCCTTCAACAAACTAAACGCCCTGTCTTCGCTGACTTCATCGGTTTTGAAATCTCCGCGAAGCTCTCGGCCACTCGTTTCGAGCTGGGCAGCATCACTTGATTGGATCTCCTGGGAGGTTCGCAGATTGGCGGAGGATCCCGAGACCACTGCGATCAGCACAGTGGCAGCAAGGAAGAGGACGACGGAGAGACGCATCAGGATAGCAGCTGTAGTCGGTCGATTACCGGGTCTTGTGAAAATTGAGAAGTGAGGAGTTGTCGGGCTCGAGGTGGTTTCAACTCCATCATCAAAGCAACCCATCTCTAAAGGGCATCATAGCTGGCTGGAAGTTGCAAGCAACTGGAGCACAGCTCAAATGTGAATCTTGTCCAAACGTCAAAGCCATTTATTGTCACAACCATTCATTACTTGCAACACTTTGCTTCGACCTAAAAATGTGTTCCCACTTATTTACACCGATCGACAGAATGCATGAACCACTTTCCCGCAGGTGCAAAGTCTGTCCTGCGTGTGTAGACTAGTATGTGAGAACGAATTAATAACGATTTTGGTAAAAGATAGAGAGCAGCTGTATTTGCACTAAAAATTGGTTTTAAGTGCCTTGTTAAATGCACTAGTGACGGTATCCGCTTTAATGGATTCCCAGGCTGAAATGGCACGCTTTATCGTAGCCAAGCGCTTTTCTTTCGCCGTCGTAGCAGTAGCCTTTTCAAACAGCCATAACGCCTTCAGCTTCGCCTTGAGAGGCCCCATAATGCCAACGTCTAAGGGCTGGCAAACAGAGGTAGCGTTTTTAGGCAATGGCTGTAGAACAGCGCCAAGTTCCTCCGAAACTATAGCTTTTGATACGCCCGAGACATGACACTCTAAGTTATCTACGAGTAGTAGAGCCGAGGGCGTAATGTGCTGCTGCAGAAGCGAGCGTAGGTAAAGCTTCCACACGCGAGAGTCCATCCATGCTTTTGTCTGTACAGTCTACACATGACCTACATGTATAAACAGTTTAAGTATAAACGAAATAAAACAAATTAAAAAGACTCACCTTGGGGGTATGTTGGCCTTCTTCCATCTCGATGGGGTCTGCGAGGACTCCTCGTCCGCTGCCTCCATTTTATCGAGTGGCTGGTGGAGACCTCCGTTTTATCGAGTGGCTAGTGGAGTTTTATTTTAGCGATTGAACGCTGCGACGGGTGATTTGATTGGTTGATAACAAAATGTGTACACAATTCTATATCACGGGCGCCCTTTTTATATGGACCATGCATTCTGTCGATCGGTGTACTACACTTGTAGTAAGACATTGCAGAAAATCGACGGAAAAGATTTGCTCGCTTATAACATTTTAGAAGATATATGGGGGTTACATAGTGAGGCACTGCATCTTATATAAGTTATAATATGACACGGGTAATCAACTTTCACATGAACTTAAAGACAGAGGTTTGATTTTGATTACCTTGGTTGGGAGTAACCAAGTTCAGAGACGGAGCATGTTGTCACTCGTACATCATGTCACTGGATTATCAACGGTTGATGGCATGTACAGACATTATTGACGTGGTCCTGGTTGCTTGGCTATGAAGGTTTTGATTGTGATTGTGAATTGTTCGGCTATTCATTTCTTATCATCTGGAAAGTAAGATAGCAACCAGATACATAATATGTATTATATTCAACTCAATTCCTTTACTTTCTTCATTTACACTTTGTTTGGAAGTTCTTCACGCAGCTTGTATTAACCTTTAGGCTAGCCTCATGTTTGCATTAAGAACACAACTACAATGGCTACATAGTCGTTCCAACCGTGCATCTATAGCATAGCGAGGAAGGAGGTTCCATTCAAATCTTTTCGTGCAGGGGTAATGCACCTTTATAGGACCTCGGCAGCCTGAAGTGCAGGACGTTAACCCTCCAGTACAAATAAGGACCTCAGCGTCAAATGCGTTAGTAGTACATCTCGAATGTCTGTACATGCGGGGCCTCCTGGTGGTCCACTCGTCAACGCACCACAAAGCTGAGCATTGGACCATGATTGAGTTGTTCATGATAGGAACTTTTTCCTGTACGAAAAGTGTTACACCGATCGACAGAATGCAGCGTCCATATAAAAAGGGCGCCTGTGATATAAAATTGTGTGCACATTTTGTTATCAACCAATCAAATTGCCCGATGCAGCGTTCAATCGCTAAAATAAAACTCCACCAGCCACTCGATAAAACGGAGGTCTCCACCAGCCACTCGATAAAATGGAGGAAGCGGACGAGGAGTCCTCGCAGCCCCCACCACCCGCGACAGTATTGCAGGAAGCAAAGGAGGTTGCCATCACAGGCCTCCTTAACGAGGTGTATGCGCTAGCCAAACAACGCCGCATGCACTACACAATACAAGAAAAACGACGTGTCCTTTTAAGCTATAGAGGGGCTAAGCCAACGCGAAGCTACGCAAGAGCAACAGCTACTGCTACGACGGCGAAAGGAGAGCGCTTGGCTACGATAAAGCGTGCCATTTCAGCCTGGGAATCCATTAAACCGTCACTAGTGCAATTTTTAGTGCAAAATACAGCTGCTCTCTATCTTTTACCAAAATCGATATTAATTCGCTCTCACATAACCAGTCTACACGCGCCGAACAGACTTTGCACCTGCGGGAAAGTGGTCGTTGCATTCTGTCGATCGGTGTATACAAGTAAACGACATACAGTACCTGGGATCGCACATGAGATAGTGAAACGCACAGATATACGGTACATGTAATACAGGAGTCGCACAGAAGCACTCTAAAGCAATGAGTGAGATCCGTGTTTGCACCGCCAATTTCGCTTCGATCATGGCGTGCAAGGGTCGGGAAAAGGAAATTGGTATTGTAGGGGACAATGAACTTGGACCCACTTTTGCCACCATCATTAGGAGGGTTTCTTTTTGGAAAACCATATGCAACATTTAGATATATGGGTAAAACCACGGCTCTCGTTCCAAAAATGAGGTCCGTTTTGTAGGCGCTACATGCCCTTAAACACAAGGAATCTGAATGCCCAAAAGTTTCGGGAAAAAGGCTCCGCAAATGTAGGAATTTCATTAGGCGAGAAGCTAAACCATATGAAGATCATGAGAAAAGGCAACTTGCTGTGTCTCATGAAAATGATGTGTACCACCAAAATATTAATTTTGCACAGGTATCCTGTGCAACGCAACTGGTACTCTCCGTATACTGTCGCGTCACATTTATAAGATATAGGAGGTTCATTTGTAATCGTCAAGTTGTCATGTTTTGCTGGAATTGGGCCAACTCACCTCGAACGGCAAGCCCGGTTGCCTCCTAAAGTCGCGCTTGACAGTGTTAGACGAGATCCCAAGACAATATGCAACAATGTCTCGCGTTCGTCCCCTTCGTGTAAGGCCTTGCGTGCGTGCAGCGGTGAAGAAGTTGTGTACATTCACCACAAACTTCTTCTCGCCAGCTGTGAGACCCACGCCTTGAGGCATGCCGTGCTCGCTCAAAAATAAACGCTGCTTAGCGATTTTGGCCCAGAGGGCAGCTTTGATATCTATCTATAGATTCTATGTGTTTGCTGCGCAGTGGCGACAGTTTTGACTGCACCACGCCTTGATCTACCTGATGTTAAAGTTCGAGTGGGGCCAAGTGCACTGTTCCGTACAATACGCTACACCGATCGACAGAATGCTACAGCCACATAAAAAGGGTGCATGTGATATAGAATTGTGTATACACATTGTTATCAACCAATCAAATCGCCCGTCGTTCAATCGCTAAAATAAAATTCCACCAGCCACTCGATAAAACGGAGGTCTCCACCAGCCACTCGATAAAATGGAGGCAGCAGACGAGTTGTCCTCGCAGCCCCCACCACCCGCGACAGTATTGCAGGAGGCAGAGGAGGTTGCCATCACAGGCCTCCTTAACGAGGTGTATGCGCTAGCCAAACGACGCCGCATGCACTACACAATAAAAGAAAAACTACGTGTCCTTTTAGCGATAGAGCCAACGGATGATCTTTTCGTTTAAAGGCAGCGAGAAGACGCTGTCACAAGCGCCAGGTTGCCCCGAAATTATCCTCTTTCGGGGTGAACTTATGCACGCCGTGAGTCCCAGTCACTGACGGTCACTTTGATGATCGCGAGGAGCACCGGGGGTTGCTGGACAGCTACGCAGAGGGAAAGAAGGACGAGTAAACTGCTTTTAAGTTTTTACAGCGGTTGCTCCGACGGCACTAGTTTTAGTGCAAATACAGCTACTCTCTATCTTTTACCAAAATCGTTATTAATTCATAACCAGTCTACACACGCAGGACAGACTTTGCACCTGCGGGAAAGCGGCCGTAGCCTTCTGTCAATCTGTGTACTACATGGATATGATCGATTGGACGTTCCAATCTTGAATACCATATGGCCCATATCCAGTGCGTTGCCACAAAGTAAGTGATGAGTGACGCTGTGCCGTAAACAGTGGACGAGTCGTCAGACTGTAACCACTTTGACGAGCAGTAAGCTGTAGGCTCCTTGAGTCCAGGAGTCCTGGTGGGCAACGACACACGAAGTACCGACTTGGCTTGGCCGACTTGGCTTGGCTGTACGTACACTGTAGCTACAGTAGTTCTCCCGGTATCGGATACGAATCATCACTTGATTTCGTGGTCAGCGGTATCATGACTGCGCACTGTGTACAAGCCACCGCTGTCAATATTCAGATTCAGCTCCACGTAGAACTTGTGCAGCTCGGTTTGCTACCATCACCACAGACAATAACGTTTACTGTAACGATCGCGGAAGAACTTGCTCAAGTTCTTGAGCAACGTGACCAGGAAACCTATCATCTGGGTGAAAACTAGGATGACCATAGAAGTTAAATACCCGTCCCCGCACGGGCCTGCACGTTCCTTAGGTCGTTCACCTCCACGAACAACTGACGTCCAAGACTTTCGAGGGTCAACATTTCTTCAGCTACCCGACGCCAGAAGAACGTCATATACTCATAAGGACAGTTCACAGCTCCAAAGCCAGATAAAAGCGCCATGAACACGACGCCTAATAGACTCACAAAGTTGCGGATAGAGAACAAAGCTGTTGCAGCAACATAACACTTGCTGTCAGCCATTGCTTGTCTTCTGGAGCTCCTTTTGCACTGTAAGCAATATAAATCAACGAACCTTCAACTGGTTGATGTGGTAGATCTGGCTCCAATATCGACCCGAGTCTCCAGGGCGTAGAGATATAATATCAGCATACAACTCGCCCATACCAGTGGTATGGGCGAGTTGTATACTGTTCTACGCAGCAGGCGGTGGTATTACCACGAACAGCGAACTAGCACCATTAAGTACGTCATAGCGATGAGACCTATCACAATTCATATGATATACTACGTAGTACTAGTAGTTTATGAAATGATACTAAGATATCGTTATGACTTAATTCATTGCATATCTATCTCTGTATACTGGGCAATATTGAAGAGTATTTATTCTCGTTTTTTCACGAACTACAACGAGTACTGCACAATCATCTTTCGCTATGATAAAAGCAGGAATGTGCGGCCATGCAAACGTGGCGGGTATTCAAGGACGGGCAGGTGCGTCACTGAACCTTCCACGGCTGAGTGGCGGTCTTAGGTCACCTTGCTCGTCCAGGTGGGAAACTTGTCAACGTAGCTGGATAGAAAATTCTGGTGGAGTTTTGACCTCCAGGTCGGTACTCCATATTTGTTGGACCGGTTTTTGGGGATGTCCAGCTTCAGTGTCTTGTGGAGGGCATCAGGGTTCGGGAACTTCTGAAGCAAGTCATCGAAGGTTCTTGGTGAGTAGGCGTAGTTTGCCTGCTTCTTCGCGAACGATTTCAGCGGGTCACCCTTCACTTTCGAAGTTACTTTCGAAGCCAGCTTCTTCATGAAATCGAAGTTCAGTCTCTCTTCATCGACTTTATCAGTGGTGAGCTCACGACCGCTCGTTCTGTCTTTGACAACGTCACCGGATTGAATCTGGTGGGAGGCTCGAAGATTGATGGAGGACCCCGAGACCACTGCGATCAGTGTGATGGCGAGGAATAGGACGAAGGGGGCTCGCATTGGTGGCAGCAGTGAGTCTTGTGTTTGCGGTCTTGTGTAAATTGTGAAGTGAGAACTCGTCGGCTGGAGGACTGACCACTCAGGGATTATGATACCGTTGGATTATGTGGCAGGAATCATGGGCTGTGTAGACCATGGCCGGGGATGACAGAGGAACTGAAATGACTATAAAAGCTGGTAGCTACGTTTTCAGTACAATGTACTAGTATTCATACTGGTAGTGCCTGGACATCGATTGCCAAAAATAATTGAATTGTGACTGTACATGATCGCCAAAATAATTGTCGAATCGGACCTACCATAGCGTGTGGACCGGTATCATATGTTTTGGGAACCCTAAGATAAAAACTTATGGTATGTTAGAATGCATTTACCGGTATGACCTAAACATTGTTGTATGATACATAATGTCCGAACGTCATATCCAGGAAGAAATGAAGGTGTCCCCTGCGGCGCAAGTTCTGACGAGCAAGGCGCTGCTCCTGCACATTGTCTCATTCATGGATGGTTTACCGCTTGCTGTGTTCAAATTTGCGCGTGCTCAACGATTCAGAGCCCGTTTGGAAGGGAGATATCCGTCGTCTCGAGGTCGCCTACCCCAGCTTGCAGTCATTTGCGAGGAATACAACGTTCTGGAAGCTCTTTTAAGGCTGGTGGGGAGTTATTCGTCGAGTTATCGCAACCATGATACAGAATTCCACGGAGTAGTGCGATGCGCCGTGAGATTCGACAAGCTGAATATGTTGCAGTGGCTCGAATGGAAGTTAGAACTACGCTCATATGAGTTCGAAGCTGATCTGATGGACATTGCAGTGGCACACACAAAAGGCGTGGAAGTTATGAACTGGTTGCTAGTAAACCACGTTGATATGGAGAAGAAGGTGTCGTCCTGGGCTCTGCGCCTCGCAGCATACAATGGGGAGGTAGTGAAGATGAAATGGCTACATACCCACGGATTTCGGGGCTTTACATGCACGACGGCTGACGACGCTGCATGTGCGGGGAATACCAATGTACTGAGGTTTTTGCTAGAGAATCGGCGAGAAGGGTGCAGTTCCCAGGCATTGGATCAAGCTGCTATGCACGGTCATATCGAGGTGGTAAGGTACTTGTCCTCGTTCATTCATGGACGGAGCGAGACTGAACGACATCGAGTCACTGCACGAGCATCATTTGCTATGACCAAAGCAGCAATGTGTGGTCATGCAGAGGTGGTGGGTTTTCTAGGCCGTCGGCAGGTGACACCTCTGAGTCATACACTGCTAGATGTGGTGGCGACTGGAGAGCTGCAAGTACTGAAAGAGCTCTGTCGGTATTCGAATGAAGGATGTCTAGTGGAGGCTCGTAAGCAAGCCAAGTCATTGGGGCATGCGGATATGGCGGCGTTCTTGCAGACTCAGATTAACCGACGGTATGGACGTGCAGACAGCACAAGCATTCACGTTCTGGACCACGACGCTGCCAACGGAAGGCGAAAGTGACGTGATTCTATCTCTCGGTGTAAATCCATCGCGTGCCACTTCAGATAATCGTCAGCTTTTCGTTTGTGGTTTACGTGTTTGTTTTCACTGATGGTTTTTTCGAGAACTTTATGCTTAGCGTCACCTCTACAGTCAGGGTCGACACTATCGCTGTCTACCGAGTTCACTACCATTGGGTTGTTTGACTTGGTGGTCTGAATCACATCGAATCATGGAGAAAACTAAGTCATTAGAGCAAGCAACAATTGTCCAAACATTTGCCATTAGCGGAAATAATCGATCTGCTAAATGATACGCATACTCCATGGCCAACGACCTCAGGTCAGCTTGCTCCTCCAGGTGGGGAACTTGTCAAGGTAGCTGTTTAGGAAATTCTGGTAGAGTTTTGACCGCCAAGTCAACTGGCCTTTTATGTTGGACCGATTTTTAGAGATGTCCAGCTTCAGCGCTTTGTGGAGGGCGTCAGGGTTCGGGAACTTCTGCAGCAAGTCATCGAAGATTCTTGGCGAGTAGATGTATCCTGCCTGCTTCTTCGCGAACGATTTCAGCTGATCACCCTTCCATCTCGAAGCCAGCTTCGTCAAGAAATCGAAACTCGCTCTCTCTTCGGCAGCTTCGTCAATGTTTAACCCCCCAACGCCCATACGTTGTACGTACAGCATCAATCATGTTGTATTGTGGGTTCTACTCCAAATTGGATTGAGTCAATCGCCCCTGCCCAATCGCCTAGCAAATCGCCCAACTATCTTAACTCATAAGAAATAACATAGGTTGAAGTTCAATCTCGAAGTTGCGTGCGGTTGCACTACCATGGACAGCGCGAACGCTAGCAGATCACACAATGCAACTCACCACTGGCCTGAAGTGCCCCTCTTCTTTCTGCAGTTGTGTCTTTACTTGCAGTTATTTAGCGTCCTCCGCGAAGGCACCGGTAGAGCCTTCTATGCTGGCGCCTTCTGAGCGATGCTAAGTCTAAACAGTTTATTCATAATATACGACAACATGTTAAAGAATACGCCTTTGCTCTCAGGTACCTCCACGGATAACATACTCACACCACGCGCTTGACGAGACTTCCGCACTGGAGCACTTGGAGCAAGTTGGTTTTTTTTACCAATCGCGAGAAGGAGTCGATTGGTTGCTCCAATGTCCAATCGCCCAAGGCATCCAAATTTAGCTGGGATTGACAATACGTACAACATGTTAAAACGAGGACATTTTGCAACATAGTTGGGGTCCTGCGGGAAAATGCACAGGGGTAGGTGTAAATGATCTGCTTCAAAGCTGACATAAAATGTTTCAGTTGTGTGGACCACTCCCGATCAACTAGTGGCTGTGAGGCTCATTTCAAAAAGAACTCAAAAGAAACCGAGATGGCCAACGTCCCCCTCCGGGAAACGCGCAGTGAACACGCGCGGTTCCTAAAGCGCTTAGAAGGGAGGGATCCGCACGATCGTGCACGACTGCAGAAGGAGCACGCAGAATTCCTTGCTGGGAAGAGGCCTACGGACGCTAACTTCGGTGATTCCCAGCCTTCGACAAGTGGTGGTCCAAGTGTGAGCCGCGCGCCGTTATTTATCGCTCCCACAGGGAAGAGTGCTGCGTACTAGAGACAAACAAAGCGCAAGGCAGCAGAAAGGCAGCGTGCTGTGGCTGCAAAGACCGTAGCTGGTTCCGGAAGAAAGAGACGCTCCCCACCGAAACCTAAAGACGACGATGCCGATTACCTCCCCGATGATGACGAAAAGGAGGTTGATGACGAGGACGAGGGTCTTGTGAGTGAAGACGTTGAGGTAGCCACCTTGCCTGTGTCAAAGGGAAAGGCCAAGCAGAAGACAAAGAGAAAAGCTGCGACAAAGTCTAAGGCACCGGATAATCCGAAACCAGCACGGAAACGTAGAGCTATCCAGGTCAACAAAGAGTCGGAAATTGCTGGAAGGGCAAATGCGGCCAAGAATCGAGTTGCTGAGGCTGCGAGTGCTGAAACTCAAGGTACCTCCGCTCTACAAGACGCCCGAAAGAAGCTCAAGGAAGTCGCTCCCGCTAAGAAGAAGGTAAAGACGGCATCTACGACGACAAAGAGGAAGCCTAGTGGCAAGTCGGCGGAGCCGTTGAAGAAGAAACGCAAGGCAAGCGTCATCGATGAGGACGAAGACTCCGCTTCAGCTCTCAGGTACAACATGCATCATGTTGCATGATAGAACATGTTCTAACGGCTTATGTTGTATGTTATTCAGGTACTTACAACATATTCACTTTCCAGGATGTATACAACGTCTCCAGCGGTGTACCGTACAACATGTAGTGGCCTCCAACATGTGTACAACCGCAAAAAGTGGTGTGATGTACAACATGACGGAAGGTTCAGCATGTATACAACCGCAAAAAAGTGGTGTGATGTACAACATGACGGAAGGTCCAGCATGTGTACAACATCATTGGATGATGTCTCGTACAACTTGATATCATGTTGGACATCAACTCTGTTACTAACTTAGTTTGCTATTCTAGATCTCCTGTTCAAAATCCGGTCACGATGGGTTCTGCTGCTATTTTGGAATCGTCTCAACATTCTGGGAGTCCTTCTCCAGCAGGTAGTCGACCAACCTCTCCTGGTATTGTTCAACCCCCCCTCGCTATTGTTTCAGAAGAAGTGGAGGGCTCGATGGATGGTTACGATGTCATAGGGTCGGATTGTGAAGACACTGAAACTGAATTTTGTTTCGTGGATGATGACGATGAGCTCGATCTCGGACGACAAACTAGTGATGGGAGTGAAATTTACGACGACGATGAAGATTCCGGAGTTTCCGATATTGACGTGGAAATGGATGAAGGATCTTCAGTGCAAGGAATACCAGTCCAGACATGGAGCGAGCTCGACAAGAAGGACATGGCAAATTTCGCGAAGAGTGCGGATAATATGGCTGCAATGAGAGCAAGCGGTTGGACACACGGTATATGAATAGATTTGGTTGATGTTGTATTATACAACACGTTCTTACCTGTATCATGTTGTACGTAGATCCTGACAATTTCCCGCAAGATCAACGCTATCCGAATTTGTTCAGTGGGGATTATGGACCGACGGAAGAAGTGTTGAAGTTGTCTGATTCACCGCTGAAGCTGTTTTTATTCTTCATGCCAAAATCTCTATGGAGGACTATCGCAGAAGAGTCAAATCGCTACTTTGTTCAAAACCTGACGGCCCGAGTTGACAAGATGTTTGAGAAGCAGCACACACCAGGAAGAAGGTCAAAAGAGTGGTTTTTGCAACGCGAAGCAAAGAAAGCTGACATTGTACCACACGAGCTCTTGCATGTCATTGGGTTACTCATCGCGCGGATGCTGAACCCCCATCGTCGCCGTTTCCGTGATCACTGGGGACAAAATACCAAGGGGGCGGTTCCGCGTGGGTCTTTTGGCGATTTTATGGCTAGACATCGGTTTGAGCACATCATGGCGAATCTCCACTTCACGAACAATGCTGATGAAAAGGCAACCACTGATAGGGCGTGGAAAGTCAGATCTATTGTGGATACGCTCCAGCAAACCTTTCCGTTGGGGTATTCGACTCCTCCCGTGATTTCATTCGACGAAGGTATATTACCTTCTAAGAATCGCAAGAACCCAACCCGACAATACTTGAAGGCAAAACCGCACAAGTGGGGGACCAAGTTATTCCTGACATGTTGTGCAAATACGGCTTATTGCATGCGGTAGAGTAAACACGCCACAAGCCCAAACGGGCTTGTGGCGTATTTTTTGGCTATGTTAATCATGTTGTATCCTAACGTTGTATTTGAACATGGTGTATCTTACTACATGTAGACTTGAGATTTATTGCGGAAAACAGCAGCATATCCAGGAAGTTGGAAACGTTCCTGAGAGTCAGCGATATGCAGACCCAAACACTGGTCCATCCGCAGTTATCCGCAATCTCGAAGCCGTGTTGCCACGCCGTCAAGACGATGTGTTCCATCTAGTGGTGACAGACCGATTCTATACATCAGTCCAGCTTTCGTTTCAGCTGCTGGAACGGAACGTCTACAGTATTGGTACTATCATGGGTGATCGCCTTGGGTATCCACGAGAAGTGGTAGAAAAAAACCGAGATCGGCCTAAGTCAATTCCACACGGGACTACACGAATGGCAGTCGCGAAAAATTGCCCCGGAATGACGACTTTGGTCTGGTGGGATAGAAAACCTGTCCAGTTCCTGGCAACTGGGTCAAGCCGCACTATTGAAACTTGCCGTACGTCTATTTCACTTCTGTTTTTGTATTATTTGGTAACTTATATTCTTGTAGAGCGACGGACGAGAGCTTCTAGAGGTGTGCGGCAAGATATTCCGTGCCCTTCGATGATCCGGGACTACCATCGCTGGATGGGCGGGGTGGATATCCACGACCAGCTCCGCCTCCAGCGATACTCGTTGCAAATGCAAACGTGGTTGAAGAAGTACTATAAGGCGATTTTCATGGGCCTCGTCGACGTCGCCATCGTGAACGCGTACATCGTTTTCAGAGAAGCACAGAAGGCAAGCACGGAGCGTCCTATCACTCACGCTGAGTTCTTGCTAGAGCTGCACACCGAGATGCTGGGGCTGCGCGAGCGTGATTTTGCTGAGAGTGTAAGTACCACATGTTGTATCACGTGTATGTTGTATAGAACTGGTGGTCTGGATACATGCTGTATCCTGTACATGTTGTATGAACATTGTACGCAGACACATGTTGGATGTGGAGGATGCTGTACAACTGTTGCCATCGATACATGTTGTATTTTGATCATGTTGCATCTTGAGACATGGTGTATCTGCTACATGTTGGAACTAATAATGTCCTACCCACAGTCCGAGCCAGAGGAAACCGCAGATGGTGAGGTCCTTCCGCCATTGCCACCAGGACACCAGTCAGAAGAATGCCCTGAGTACCAAGTTGTCAATGGAGTGCGCAAACGTCGTCAACGCCAATGCAAGGTATGCTCTATTTTGAAACGTCGAGTTGGAGAGCGCCGTGCCACAAAGTATTACTGCGCTGCCTGCAGCACCTCGGACAAAGCTCGGTACGTCCTCACGTTTTGAGGCATATGCAAAGCTGATCTATTTTGTTCTTTTTTAGGATGTATTTGTGCAACAGAGTTTGGCCCCAACACTACCCTGGCAACTCGTTGACGTGCTCGCAGATATGGCATTACAAGTGGAATAATGGGGCGAAACGTCCGAATCCTCGTTGCGGACGAGGAATTCAAAGCCGAGAATCTGGTGGAAGTCCAGGCAAGCGCAAGAGTCGATCCAGCGGAGAGGGTGAGGACGATGAAGGTGATTCAGAAGGTGATGAAGGAGAGGAAAATGCAGAGGACACAGAGAGCGTGGAGGACGCGGAAAGTGTGGAAGCCGTGGAAGACGCGGAAGACTCAGAAGGTGATGAGAACTCGGATAACGAAGGCATTGAGGACGACCTAGAGGCGGCACGCGAGCTAGTTGCTGCCGGAGAAATCTAATGGTAATGGTTCTAAGATAGCTAAGCTGGTGAATCCATGGTCTCTGTTTTTGCTTTGACCTTGATTGCTTGTTGAAAAACTATGGTCTCTGTGCTACTTGTCCGGTCTCTTGATAAAAAGTCCAACACACTCCCTCCTCAAATTCGATATCATGGTGTATGATACAACATGAACACATGAAGTGAGCTGTTTAGATCCAACATGAGGGGTGATGGGTAGAGAGGGCAGTTCAAAACCGGTACACGTACTTATCCGGGATCATACAAACTTTAAGTGTCCAGCGTCTATACATGCTGTATTTTGAATATGTTACCATAATGAAAAACGGGTAGAAAAACAGCTTGGGCGCAGGGGGGTTAAATCTCCACGGAGCTCACGGCCGCTTGTTTTGTCTTGGACGACGTCACCTGAGGTACGCAGGTTGACGGAGGACCCCGAGACCACTGCGGTCAGTGCAGTGACATCAAGTAACAGGACGAAGCAGATACGCATTGATGGTAGCAGTTGAGTCTTGTGTTGCGGTCTTGTGTAAATTGTAAAGTGAGAAGGAAATGACCATTGTCGGGTGCTGTGGTCCTATCCAAAGTAGAGTATCATACCGGTAACTGGCTGGAACACTGCGCTCAACACAGCCCAAATGTGAATCCTGGCCATTTGACCTCCACGGATTGTTGACTCTGCGGGTCTACGTTATTGATAATAGATAAGTGCGTATTTGGTTGAGATCATATATGCTTTAGAGAGTTCTTATGCAAGGAATCGACATTATTATTTTGTCTCTAACATTTGAACGCATTTTGACTATGATTTGCTAAAAAACAGCCACTAAATGACAATCTACAAAACTGACTGTTAAAGTGCTAGCAATTACTTTGTAACTCTCTGCCAATGCTTATGGCCTTCTCAACCAAATACGCACTTATCAATGTTCTGTGTAATTCAGAGCCATGATACCTGCACTCACCTTCACTCTACGGAGGTTTAGAACATGTCCCCATACAAATCCCCAGTCATATCATTTTGAGCGGGGTTTATTTAGTATAGGGATTTGTATTGAAGCATGGGGGTCCTAAATTGTGTCGTTTGGCAAAAAACAGTTTTTTGTATGGGAGCCATACTTTAGGGTGCAAAAACGCTAAAACAAACGCCCGTAGGTCCTTTCTTACCGTGTTATGGATCTACTGTCAAAACCGCAACTTAAAATGATAAAAACTGAGTGAGTTATGGGCAAATTCAGGGGGGGTCCTATCGATTTGGCGCGCACTGTAATAACCCTTTGCGTGTAAGTCGCTGGGAGGTGTTGATACCCCTACAGAGGATAAATAAAAGCTGCAACTTTGCTGCTAATGCGAAGTCACTATTGACAGATCTTGATATGAATCATTCTCGTATGGACGAGCAGATAACACATGGAGGACGTTTACAGTATATGTACGGCCCATACTGTATGGGCTCTTTTTCCTTGAGGTTGAAACGTTGCGGACAGAAAAACATGTGTATGGCATTGTTCCAATGCACGTGGTACTGTACTACGTACAAGAGTGGCATGCACACAAGTGCATATTGTAACCAATGCACTGGATTGGTTACGTATGTGTATTGAAGGGGAACACTGTCGTTTGCCAGTCACTGTAATGAATTGGTGGTTGGAAGTTGAGGGTCTGCTGCTGTCGTTCTTGCAAGTTTTTTCCTGTACGGATCATCGCTTGATTTTGTGGCTAGTGAACAACCCGGGGACGTCGATAATCTGCTTCATCTTCACGCAGAAGTTGAACAGCTCGGTTTGCTACCATTACCACAGAAGAGTGGACATTGCCATTCGGAATCAAAGGGATAATGGACGCATCGGCAACGCGTAGGTTTTGAATGCCAAACACGCGCAGGTGGCTATCCACGACACCTTCATCCTCTGAGTTTGCCATAGACGCACTACCGACCCAGTGCGAGTTGCGAAAAACGTTGTTGAACACCCATGCGTTCAAATCTGCACCACAAACACGATATAACCGATTACCATGGCAATAAATCAAGAATAGAGAGAAGCACTACATACCTTTCGCAGTCACAATATCAGCACCCGGAGAGATTTCACACCCAATGAGATCCTTTTCAGCTAGTTCAGCAGCATTTATGACGAATGTTAGCTCTCATTTACCCACCAAATCCTTCCAAAGTAAAACTTACCAAGCTTTCTTGCAATATCTCGAACCACTCCAATCGCCCATGAAATCTTCCAGACGTCGCCTTCTCTGAGATGTTCGGGTTTCGCCTCCGGCACCTCCGACACCACACGAGGGATCAAATGATCATCAATATCGTTGTCGTCAACGGAATCGTCCTCATCGTGGATCAACACCACTCGATTTCGTGCGAGAGGGTGCAGCAACGCGATCGTGACGACCACCTCCGTCATGTGATGCAGGTCTGCGCTATTCGACATGTGCGGTTCGGATTTCCGCGGGAACAGCGTGAGTTGAATTTCAGGCACAGTCGCTCCGGGAGGAATAAGGAACGCTCCAGCGCTAATACCCGCCGATCCAAACAATCCAAAGCTGGAAGCGTTTGTGTGCTTGTCATTAGTAGCTTCAAAATATGCGTCCAGATCCGCTCTGCGTTTATCAAAAAAATGAATTTGGAATAGAAACCTTTACTTGTAATGAAGAGTGATCAGTACTTACTTCAGATCAACAACTCGTGGCGCTTCACACTCGAAAATCATCCCGACCACAGGATGGTCCTGTAAGTTCATACCCACACGTGGTAGGTGTTTCTTCAACGGAAGTCCCGCTTTCCGGAGCGTGTCATGGTTACCAAGTCCGGACAACATCAAGATCTTGGGCGTATTTATCGCACCTGCCGTGACGATCACTTCCCCATGTTCAGCAAGACGAATCAATTGTCCAGTACCGTTTCCGTAACGTACTTCCACCCCTTCCGTCACATTTTCGTCGTCGATCCCAATTTTCTGAGTTCACTAACGTTTAGATGAGAATTAATTGACAAATCCATATTCACGTACCGTGACTGTCGTATCCAGCATCACACGGAGGTTCTTTCGTGTAGATTCTCCAGTCTTGGTATCCAAAATCGGACCTAGAAACGCCTTGGCTGCACTTTCACGTACACCGTCACGGGTGTTAAAGTGATAGTAACCAGCGCCATACCGTCCATCAGGGGCGTTGAAGTCTGTAGTACGAGGAATTCCCAGCTCAACACACGCCTCAATGAACTCCCTAGACAAATCCAGCTCCAAAGCAGGTGGGCTGGTGCGAAGGAAGCCCTGATTGCTGTGGTAGCTCGAGTTCGGTCCGTCAAAGTCCTCAATAGTCATGTAGATGTCCAACGCTTCCTCCCACGTCCATTTATCCATCTTCCAACGCTGCAGATCCGTCGGCAACGCTCGCACTGCAACAATAACCTTTTAGTGTAAATTCAACTTTTCCTGTAGCGAATGACGCACCGTATAGCATTGCGTTATGAATACCACAACCTCCAAGTGCTTTAGCCACGTTCACGTCTGGATATGCCCAATGCAGCGACGGTGTATTAGCCACATTAGTCCAATAGAACGGCACGTCAAAAGGGGTTAATCCTTTCGTGTTCAAAGGCGAAGGGATCGCTTCCTGCATGCAGCTTTGTCAGTATCTTCGAATCGAATTCCACCTCCTCATTATCCGTCGTCACCTTTCCTCCCAAATCCATTTGCGATGCATTGCCCGCTTCAATTAGCAGCACCCGACGCCAGGGATCATCACTCAATAGCTTAGCCACTACAGAACCTGCAGGTCCACCGCCAACGATGATCGCATCGAACTTCAAGACAAGCAAGTCAAAAAGAAAAGTGTCATAGTAGAAAAATCAGTTCTACATTTCACCTACCTCTTCGGAGAATACTAACGGAGTGAGTGGTGCTGGTGTTGTAGCACCGCGTAGAACACGCAGCACAAGAGCAACACAAGCGACAGTTCCTGCAAGTAGCAGTAAAAGACCCAAACCGCTGATGAGAATGCGTGTTCGGCGGTTCACGTGGTGGGAACGTGCATGTTGCAGCAGTGGAGAGCGCTCCGTGGCAGACATATCACTGCAAATGGAGTGGCAATGCACTACGTGATTCTTGTGGCAATGGGGAATGGCACCAGGATGGCGTGCGAGGTCCGGCTGACCCCATCATGAACGTTTCACACGTCGCAGACTGAATCTTGTGTGGTGTACACTAGACAAAAAGTGGTACCTGTACCACTTGGGAGGTGGTACGCCATCGAGCCACAGATCATACAACTTCAGATACCAAATGATACCTCTCCCGGTGTTTCGGCGCGAAAGAAACTCTGCTTGTTGGCAGCATGCAACAGAAGGAGAGTTTTGGTGCAGCAGGAAAGCTATCTCGCATACCTACTGAGTAAATTACGCGTTACTCGACCTTATCATTTGTATTGGAACTTGTACTGTACAAGTGCTATGACCACTCACCACAACCATTCACGCTCAATAGTACCCCAAACTCGAGTAAGTTGCTCGCATACGCATACTGTAAGCATGCAGGGAATAGCTTCCACTCCATACACACACTAGTTGTGCATATTGCATACTGCTCTTGTTGCCTCACCATTTGCCCAACACCTCTTCCGCTCCTTATTCGTCTTCAATTTCAAACCCTTATTCGTCCGGTGACAGTAGCTAAAAAGTGCGCAACGTCACTCAATTGCCTCATTCTCCGTTCCGCATCGACAAGCTCAAGCCACGAAAGGACCATCACTCCTGCTTCATAATGCGTGAAATTCTCTCCATTCACCTCGGCCAGGGCGGTATCCAGACAGGTAACGCCTGCTGGGAGCTCTACTGCTTGGAACACGGTATCCAGCCGGATGGACAGATCCCCAGTGACTCCAGTGCTATGGGAGACGACTCCTTCTCCACTTTCTTCTCTGAAACTGGTTCCGGCAAGCACGTGCCTCGCGCGGTGTTCGTGGATCTGGAGCCGACGGTGTGCGATGAAGTGCGTACTGGAACGTACCGTCAGCTGTACCACCCGGAGCAGATCATCTCGGGCAAGGAGGACGCAGCCAACAACTACGCACGTGGTCACTACACCATTGGTAAGGAAGTGGTGGACCTGGTGCTGGACCGCGTTCGCAAGCTTGCAGATGCCTGTACTGGACTGCAAGGTTTCATGGTATTCAACGCTGTAGGCGGCGGTACTGGTTCGGGACTGGGATCGCTGCTGCTGGAGCGTCTGTCGGTTGACTACGGCCGCAAGAGCAAGCTTGGATTCACGATTTATCCGTCGCCTCTTGTGTCTTCGGCTGTGGTGGAGCCATACAACTCCGTGCTGTCCACGCACTCTCTGCTGGAGCACACCGATGTGGCTATCATGCTGGACAACGAAGCCATTTACGACATCTGCCGTCGTTCGTTGGACATTGAACGCCCGACGTACAACAACCTGAACCGTCTCATTGCTCAGGTCATCTCGTCCCTGACCACGTCGCTCCGTTTCGATGGTTCGTTGAACGTCGATATCACCGAGTTCCAGACCAACCTGGTTCCGTACCCGCGCATCCACTTCATGCTCAGCTCGTACGCGCCTGTGATCTCGGCCGAGAAGGCGTACCACGAGCAACTGTCGGTGGCTGAGATCACCAACAGTGCCTTCGAGCCTACGTCCATGATGGCCAAGTGCGACCCTCGTCACGGCAAGTACATGGCTACGTGTCTGATGTACCGTGGTGACGTCGTTCCTAAGGACGTGAACGCCGCTGTGGCTACCATCAAGACGAAACGTACGATCCAGTTCGTGGACTGGTGTCCGACGGGTTTCAAGTGCGGCATCAACTACCAGCCGCCGTCGGTGGTTCCGGGCGGTGACCTGGCTCGCGTGCAACGTGCTGTGGCCATGATCTCGAACACGAGTGCTATTGCCGAAGTGTTCTCCCGTATCGACCACAAGTTCGACCTGATGTACGCGAAGCGTGCGTTCGTGCACTGGTTCGTTGGTGAGGGTATGGAGGAAGGTGAGTTCTCGGAAGCTCGTGAGGACCTCGCTGCTCTGGAGAAGGACTACGAAGAAGTGTCAGCCGAGACGGCCGAAGGAGAGGACGAGGACTTTGGTGAAGAGTACTAAGAAGTTCAAGATGAACAATCACCAGATCATCGTCACTTTCATCACTACCAGCTGCCGGTCTGTAGAGCTGTGATACATCAAAGATGCTTCAACCCCGGTCATTCCGTGGCCTGTTTTTGAGAAACTAAGCTGCCGTCACGTCCAACAGAGTCGAACGAAGAATTTTGAGGATCGCACAGCAATTCGTATGGCGTAACTACATGATCAAAACTCGAGAGCTACACCTCCTTTTGCTCTATTCTTCATCTGTATCATCTTCTTGACCTTTCTTTTGGGTAAACTCAGCCCACTTTGATGTTCTAGTTTGTGGCTTCTGTGCTTGCAAATTAGGGCCAACGAATATCTTCGAGAGCGTAGCGACCCTCTTCATCGCTGCTCGAGTGTTGGCATAGCTCGAGTCCACCTCAGCCCGACCGATCGATTTTTTGCTGCGGGTGGAAACTTTACTCAAGTTGGACTGAAGCAATTCACTGGTTAAATCAGCCACAGCAAACAACGCATTAGCTTGAATGGTCGATGGTCGCTTCCCTTTGCCTTTTGTCCGCTTGGTTCCTAAGATGCGCTCTATCATCGCTGCAAAATTCAGACATGCAGTCTAACGGAAGTCGTGTAAGTTCTCAACTTCCTACAATTCACGAAAATAAATAACTTACCACACAAAAGTCCATGTTCTCTGACACTTTGGTCTCGATGCCTTCTTCACGCTCTCTCACATCAGCAAGACCTGCAGTGTTGCTTGGGTTCTTTCGCATAGCATTGACGCGCTCCACACCCAACCGAGTGAGTAAACTGATGTCCTTGATCGACTCGCTTAAGACTTTTTGCATGAGGAAAAAGTTGTTGATGATCTGGACTTCGGTTGTGTGAGTGTATTGCTGAGTGCGACGTCGCTCGTCTCGAACTGTAGGTGGAGACGATGTCGAATGATCAGAGAGTTCTGGTAGTGAAGTAAACGTGTTGACGGGGTCGATGGTTGGGCCAGAAGTGGTCCGAGTTGTATCTGGAATTTGCTCCGACGAGGCCTCATCATTACGCTCGCGTATACTGGGAAATGCTTGCTTTAAGCTCAGAGTCATTGCAGCAGCAGTGTCGCTTTCGTCTGGTGTGATCCGTTTTTGAGTTCTCTCCTGTAAAATAAAATAAAAGTTAGTCCAGGAACTAAAAAAATGTTTTTACGGCATTCACAACATACTTTTGCCAGCCTCTTTTCTTGAGCGTGGAGCTCATAGCAGACGTAAAACTGACCGCCAACCAGGGTGAGAGGCATCGCAGTGTAGCAGGAGCTGAAAATCATCCCCACAATGTCCACCAGCTTCCCTAGAGACGTTCTCGGATACAAATCCCCATACCCGACGGTCGTAAAACTGACCAAAGAGAGCCACGTGGAGCGCAACATGTCGGTAATAATGGTAAGGAGAGTGTTCTGGACGAGCACTCGTTTACCAGGAGGTAACCCCTCCGACATTTCGGTTGTTAATACGTTCTTGTGCCACCAAATACAGGAACTGCCCACAAAGCATTCGGTTCCCCGCTCTAACTCAAAGAAAACTGCTGCAGATACCACGCAACCTAAGAACAGAAAGAACAGCTACAAACGAGAACTTTAGCCAAGTATTTATCACAAAAAAGCCTTCACTTAAATCGTACCGGGATTGCGAGGCGTTCTGTGATTAACTGTGTTGTCCGTATCAAAACTCTTGATCCAGGGATATGGGAACCCAATTTTAAAATGCGAAGACACTTTAAAAAGCGGACGACCATGAAGAAGGACGGCATGGTGGGAACCACAGCGTATGTGGGCCACACACCCATCCCAATCTCCACTAATTCAACGTAGAATGGGATGAGAATCACAATGTTCGCTAGGGTTTTAGTATCTCCCCAAAGATGACGCCGTACGGGATGACAGTACATTCGTAAAGCGAGCTCGGTAGTGAACCAGATACCGAAGAAGAACTCCAGGTAGATCCAATAAGGCTCCATGTCGAAAATGAATTGTACTCGAGGGTTGCACAATCGATTATGACAAACATGCTCAACGCCGGTAGTTAACGAGAAAACGTCACTACAAGAAAGTGGGAATTTATCCGAGCCAAAATTTACCCCCGAAGCAAAACACGATTCATTTGGGTCTCCAATATCACAAGTAAAGTCCACCCGCTGGTCCGTCACTTCAACGGAGATATTGGAGGAGCTCGAGCCGGTTTTCTGCTTGAAAACGTAGCAACCTGGAACATCGTACTTAGCACAAAACTCCTGAACTGTGCGTTCACAGAGGAACGTTTGAAGCCCGGTTTTCTGCAATTCGGGGGTCGTTTGTAGGTAGAAAACGCCAATACTGAGCACAATGACCAACATCCGCGCTCTATTAATGATACGAGCAGTTTGAGTTTCGTTCCGGTACTCAAAAGTGTTCCAGATAGCAGCCCGTAAGCTTTTAGGGTCCAAATGGTAATCATGGCGTGAAATGGCCTTCGCCGCTCTAGATCCGATTGACGCAATCGCTCCTTTGGCTCGAAGCATTTTTGAGACACTGTGAGACCCAGCAGTGTGAAAAGTTTTACTCATCCTGCTACTGGACATGAAGCGGTCCAATTCCGTTTCGTGCATTTCGGGGCCTTTTAATGCGGAAAGTAAATCGTGGGCTTCCACACAGATTCGAGAGTGCAGTTTAATCACTGACATGATACCGTCCAGCGCCTGTGAAGCTTCGTCACTTCTCTTTTTAGTTCGTTGGATTACTGCTTCGAGCGTAGTTGGAAGTTCCGATGTATTTTCAGTAGGAGAAACGATCCACTGGAGCGCAAAATTCACCTGTAAAATACCTTGTGAGAGCTGGTAAAAACGATCGCACGTGAGTGAGCTCGCGTATTTCATAGTATATGCGTCAATTCGCTCCAACGTTTCGTCATGGCTTGTATCCACCGTCATATTAAGCAATTGTCGCCTAGAAGTTTCGTTCGACAACTTGGACGGTTGCCTTGTCGTACGCAGTGGTATATTATCCTGTCCAACCTTCAAAGTCTTCGCATACTCATCATATTCCGTCCACGCTAATTCGTATTTGATGCCGATAATTGCGAGAGGCATCGAGAAATAAACCGTTCCAAAAATCATCACGATACACACAAGAAAAAGCGAACCAGCGTTATGCAGGGACGGAACTTGGTTCCCATAGCCCACAGTTGCAACCCTATAAAGCTCAAATATCAAGTTAGATATCTCAATTACCTGCAGATATTGGCTTAGAACGTACGTGAGCATGACGAAGTATCCGGTATTCAAAATATCGGTGAAAGTGCATGTTTGGAGGTCGTAGCAAGGTTCAGCATAGAAAATGGCAGTGGCAAATACCATCACCACAGTGATCAGAAAGAAGAGCTGTAGACAATTGTCAGTTTTAGCAAGAAAAGAATAAACCTAAACAAGTAGCATACCGTGATCATCAAGGGTGGAATCGAAGCTTTGACCGCCTGGAAAAGCACTTTTGTCCCGGCGTACGCTTGGGCCAGCACGATTAACCGAATTGCACGAAGAATCCGCAAATTGAACATAATTTTATCCGAGAACGCAGTGTTCACTCCCATTGCCAGGTCAGCCTGTCTAGGTAGCGCTGCAATGGCTGCCAGAAACGTTATCCACGTGGGTATTGCCTTCCAAAACTGGTTTTGGTTGGGTGCTACAGCGCATCGAACAGTAAACTCTACAACGTACAGTAACGTGAAAATCACCTCCACGGGGTTGAAAAACGCGTCGGTAGGTATATAAGGGTAACCGGGTTCGGAGCTGCCGTATCGAGGTCCGTCCACCGTTTCTGCAGCCATGACACTAACGTTGAGGAAGAGTATCAGCATGAGGAATTGCTGCAATTGCCAGCCAGTATGGGATTCCTCCGGGTTCGATAAATAAAAGTGGATTCGGTTTCTCCACGGCATTGCACGAATCGCTTCAGGAGACCGGAGATGAGGCAGGTCGTGAGTAAAGAAGCCTCGTATTATCCTTCGGAGACGTCGATATAGTCGCCTTCGACCTTGTCCGGAATATTGAGGTTTGCTTCGAGAATTATCGAGTTGTGTCGAAGGGATATTGCTTGGTGTTGGAGATTCTTGTTTTAACGGTTCTGCTTTCTCCACTTCCTTCACTACGAGTTCTCGAGGTGGAGACACTGGTTTCGCCTCTTCTTGACGCTCGTCGCTACGTCCGTCGGTCACGTCACTCATATGCAACATTGTTCATACGCAGCCGACACTGTTCCGTCAAAGTGAGAGCTGCGTTCTCGTCACGACAACGAGCAGGAATGGAAGTCGCTACCTCGGAGTGAAACGACCATCTTGTGCTGCCTTTTTGGGATCAACGTTACTTGCAGCGGATCGTCTCAACAAGACAAGAAAGAGAGGCCCATGAAATGTAAAATGTATTCAATCATGACGCTCTCGACGGTGTCGGTGCTTGCTTGAACTTGCATCTACCCACCAGTTAGAATTGCGTGCGTTTTGTCTATTGTCCGGGGAATTGGCACGGCGTCTTCGCTTCTCCTTGTCAGTCTTCTTCTTGGGCTTCTTGTCGTTCTTCATGTACCACATCTGCCATGATGAGTACCAGTGCAGCCACGTCCAGTATTCCCCCCACTGCTCTTCCGTCACGAGATGTTCCAGGCCCGGTGGTGCAATAGGATGGTGACCATCAAGTCCAAGACGAGCAATGCACTCCTCTTCCATTCCAGGCGGCCACACGATATCTTTGGGGAGCTTCCAAGTAGTTTTCTTGGATTTGGACTCACCTTTTGTGTGGTCCTTGCTCCGTCTTGGATGTGGGACCATTGCTGGAGGGAGGTGACGACTGGTTTTACGAGTGGAATATCTCGATTGAGGCTGGTTGGGGTTTCTAGTTGAGTGGCGAGATCGAGAGCGGTAAATCTCATCAGAGCTGGAGTTGTCTCTCCTGGTAGAAACCTCACTATTTCCACTGAATTCGGGCGGAGATTTGCTTCGTTTAGACCTGGAGTGACGAGATGATGCGTGGTGATATTGCTTATGCTGCTTGAATGGAGTATCGGGTCCATCCGAAAACTCTTCGTCCGAGGATACGGAATTATCTTCGCTTTGGTTGTGGCTTTGACGAGGTGTCCGAAGACTTTCTCGATCTCCTTGAACACTTTCATTTACAGACGAAGCGCGAGTGGATGACCCCGAACGACTGCTGGAACGCTGGTCCTCGGACACAAAACTCTCGCCCCCACTATTCTGTTCCTGCTCGTTGCTCGTCTGACCTTCGCTTTCGTCTTCACTTGCGTCGCTGAAAGACTGCTGGTCGAACTCGACATTCTGTTGGACCAAACGTTCAGTAGCGGTCAAATTCCGTCCACGGGCAGAGTTGCTACGCTGCGAGCGTTCAACTTTAGGTTGGGAACTTCGCTCTATAGTGCTCGAGTCCCGTTCACGGAAAGAGTCATTGCGCTGCGAGCGTTCAAACTCGACTTTCCGTTGGGGTATGCGCTCTGCGGAGCTCAAATTCTCTTCTTGAGCAGCGTTAGGTTGTCGCTGCAGGCGTTCGAGCCGATCTCGAATTGTTCGTGCTTTCTGATCGACATTGGTATTCCTCTCCTTGCCGATTTCTTCAATACTTCGACCGGCTCGCTCGTTCATTAGATCACGCTCTGAACCACGAGACTGTGGACGAGACTGCTGAGCTACAGATCTGCTCCGACCCGTATGAACGTCCTGGGGATTAACATTCGTTTGAGGATCGCGTTGTGAGGTTGAATGGAGACTCTCCTGCCGCTCATCAATTGATCCTCGATCCTCATTCATTCCTTGTCCCTCTTGATTCATTTGATACGGTAGATTGTGACTTCTGAAGGAAGCCAGAGAGGATTTCTGTGTTGCAGACCTACTCCGATCTGTACGAGCGTCCTGAAACACCACTTCCGCTTCATGATCACGCTGAGATACTGTCTCATCCATTCTCTCATCATCACTTTCAGCAATTTGATGCTGTGATCTACGACTACCAGGACGAGATTTGTCTACTGCAGCCACGTTCCGACCTGTATGAGCGTCTGGGTACGCAGTTTCCGCTCTACGATCAGGTCGAGAGACCAAGTGACTATCTGGTCGCTCCGCACTTGAGTCCTCACCTCCCACCATTCCCTTCCCCATTTCATCCATTTGATGCTGTACTTTGCGACTATCAAAGGAATCGTGACGAGTTTCCTGTGTTCCACCGGAACGTCCAGACCTGTTCCGACCTGTAGGAGAATCCTGGTACTCAGTGTCTGCTCTGCGATCACGTGCCTGTCGCTCACCAACTGATTTTCGATCCTCGCCCATTCCATCGCGGTTATATTGTCTCTCTTCAGCCGTTTGGGGCTGTAGACTTCCACTTCCAGAACGAGATTTCTGCATTCCTGACTTGTCCTGGTACTCGATTTCCGCTCTACGATCACGTTGAGAGACTGAGTGACGAATTCCTCGTGAATCTTCATCGTCGGTTACCCCACCCTCCTCAATCTCTTCATCACTGCATTCCTGTTGTCCCTCCTCATCCATTTGCTGTCGGAGATTGTGACTTCCGAATTGATCGGCTGAATCCGTTTCGTACTCGTGCTCTTCTTGTTGTACCAAACCTCCAAGTGCATCCTCTTCTTTCGTTTCCTCGTCGCCCTCTCCGTCAAGAAGAACTTCCGCTGCTGTGTTAGTATTTAATGCACTTCCATGCCCGCTACTTCGGGGTTGACGAGGCTGCCTAGCGACTTGTACCGATGGAATTACATGCATTTGCTGTTGGCTGTGTCCTGTTGTATCCATGAGATGATCTTCCTTGTAGTCATCACTTCCTTCTGTGTCTGCAAACCTTACGTTGCTCTGTTTGCGAGGCACATTCGGTTGATCCCTCCCTTGGGCCCTACCCTTCGCTTTAACTTCCTGTTCTGTATCTCCAACATTCGCCCTGTGAGTCTGATCTCTTTGGGGCGAGTTTTTTACGTCAGTCTTCTGCTCTGCAACTCCAGTATTTGCCCTTCGAGCCTGATCTCTCCCTTGAGCATTCTTCACGTTGATTTCCTGCTCTACATCGTTAACGCTTACTCGTCCTGTAGCTCCGAACGTCTTCTTAACGGGAGATGATTGCTTCGTTTCGTCCGATTTAGTAAACGATGCCAAAGTCTCTGAATTCCGTGTACTGCCATCTTCATCATTAAGTTCTCCATGAAACGTTACCTGGAGCTTCTTGCCTTGAATCTTCACCTCCATATCCCCAACTGCACGCGACAATTGAACCAATTTCTGCTGGAATTCCGATATCGTAGTCTGTCCAGCCTTCCCACCCTGTGATTGCTGGATACCCGTAGATCGCTCACGTCCACTTCGTGCCATGTCACCTCTTCCATCACGTGTTGGCTCCGCTTGATCGGAACTAAAGTTGCTTCTGCCTTGTGCAGTATTACGCTTGCCAGTTAGTGATACACGAGCAGCGTCAACATTAAAAGTAGCGTTCGGATCGAAGTTGTCTTCGTCCAATTCGGAGCTTCCCGAGCTGTTGAGTGTCATATCTCCTTCTCCTTCTACAGGTCCCGGCTCACGTAACTCGTCTCCTCCACTCAAACGTTTCCCACTCATTGTAGACTTCAAAGAAGCTCCTTTCTGTGAGAGACCAGGCCCGCGTAACTCATTTGCTCTGCTTAAGCGTTTCCCATTCCCTCTCTGCGAGAGTTCAGGCGCTGAAGACGCTCGGTCGATATCCGGTGGCATTCTCCAATCTACTTGAGCAGAAAATGCTGCCATATTTGCCACATTTCCGAATGGTGCAACTGCTGGATTCTTCGCTGAAGTTGATCTTCGTAACTCCGCAGCTTTCACCGGATTAACTGCAACTCCAATTCCACTTACATAACCTCCAGCACCAAGCTTGTTTTTCATAGTGCCTGCATGTTTCTTGGTCGATTGTTGGTTTGTAAACGGGTCTAAAAGATCGTCATCCTCATCCTCCAAACTTGTTCGTCTTCTTTGCTGTTGTTTTCCTCGTTTTGTCGTCTTTGCGAGTAAATCTTCATCATCCGACAGACGTTCGGAACCTTCAAGACTCTCCAGTAGCTCATCCACTTCCTCCTGTGGTGTTTTCTGCCGCTTTTTCACTTTCTTGGTTGATTTTCCCATGTAATCTATCGAGTTTACTAACTTTTCTCTCGACAATCGTAACTTTTCAGCATCTCGTCTGTATCTCCGCGCCATCATCTCAATGGCAGCTTGAGACGAAGTTCCCGATCGAAGAAACGCTGAAGCTTGAGCAGAAGTGCGGTTCACCTTGTCGAAAGACGTGAAAAGCGGCGGTGGAATGCCTCGTCGAGGCTCCAGGCGAGCGTCTTGACGTGCACGCAGTTCCGAGCTCGTTTCTCGCAGGAAATCCGTGCTGAGGTTAGCGTTTGCAGCCGCGTATAGTCGCTGCCAGGCGAAGTACAAGGGAATCTCGTCCTGCGACGACAGATCTCGACGATGCAAGTAAGCTCTGGCCTCGCGCATCGCAGCCTCATAACACGGCAACGCATTGTCCATTTCGTCCTGAAGATGCTGCAGACTGAAGGAGAACCAAATGTGGCACGCAGAAGCTGGTCAAAGGCTGAAAACTCTTCATTTAGAGCGCAGCCATCACTCCGATCATTCCAAATCAAGCATTTCCATTAGGATCCGAGTGAATTCTCTTCTGTGGGAGAACTGCAGCTTCGCAGAGCTCAAGATAGCTTCAACTTGAAGTTGCCTTTCGGTGGTCGACATGGCAACTTTAACAAGTATCATACGACTTTTCAGATGTATACTTATACAAATTGACTTTTATCTAGATTTAACTAAATTGTTTTTTATCTCTGTAGTAGAAAACCTATTGTATCTTGCAAAATGGAGATTGAGTGTTCGGGTTGCGTCTCTGAATACGACGATGTCGGTGTTATTGAGTACATGCACGACTCAGACGAGGAAGGATGTGGGCTGGCGGACGCATTCAAGCAGTTTGAGGCGCAGGTGGCTCTTCATTCGCTCTAGGCTGTCGATTTTAGACTCAAAATGGTATTTTTTCCCACATTTTTAATGATTTCAGGCGGAAAAGCGCACGTTGGAGCTGCTGAAGGCTACTGATGAGCAAGTACGAGTTGCTGATACTAGTAGTTCAGTTGGTGTTGGTTTATCGCTTAAATTTTGCTCCATATACAGCTTTTTCAAGCGTCACAAGATCCAAAACCTGTAGAAAACGAAGTAAATGATGCAGAGGAAGGAAGTTTCCCTGCGTATGTGTACATGAGCGATCAGTTTCGGCAGAAAAAGCCTCCGAGGTTCCAAGACTGGCAGCAGAACTTCCAATATTTGCAGCTGACGGGGTCAAAACTGCAGGAAGGAGAATCGATGGAGCACGTTCAACTAGTCCCCAAGGAGACAAAAAAAGAAGAGATCCTAGTTGACAGTGAAGAGATAAAACTGCAAGTGGAAGGTTTTACATGCTTACAGAACACGGCGGGAGACTCTCGGGGTGATTATGAAGAGATCATTCTGTGGTCAGCAACCTTTTGTTTTGCTTGTTTTTGGTATTCTCTAACTACTAATGCTTTTACTGCAGTGATGGTTTGATGGAGGAAACTATAGAGCACGACGAGAACGCAGATGATGAAGACAATGATGCGGAGTGTGGGCGTTATTCACCTCATAATGCTCATATGGAGGAGATACTTGATGCACTCACGATGGAATGTTTCTCGTCGACAGTGGCTCCTATGGTATGATATGTGGCAACATCCTACTTAAGCTCACCTTTAAATACCTCACCAAACCTGTATTGCTGCTAGTTGACCTCGTTGTATAAGACAATGCTGGAGAAGCAGCAGCATTCTGTCAGAACTGCTCGTGAAGAAAGAGAAGCAACTGCAAACCGCAGGATTGAAGAAGAAGTAGCGTTTGAGCAGGCTAAACAACGTCTGTTGGATCAAGAAGCGGAGGAAGAAGCTGCTCGCGTTGAGGCGCTGGAGCGGCAACGACAAGAAGAGGAGCGCAAAGAGATTGCAAGACGTGAACATTTTATGAAGGAGCAGCTGGAAGAAAACGACGAAGAGGAGGTGAAAATCAAAACTCTGGCGTACTCACACACTCGCGAATGGTACCAACCCAACAAGAAATGCTTTTCCCATCGCGGCCGACAGTTGTAAAGTACTTGAGCTTGATGCAATATTCTTTCTTCTATTACTAACAAGTGTGTGATTGGAATGGAAACGTAGAGCCTATCTGAAGCCCGTTCTTCAGACCAAGGTACCTGATAAATTGTTGTTTGTGTCTTTCGTCAATTTACCGAATCTGGGCGACTTTTTACATTGGTTAGGAGACTGAAGACATTCATGTAGTCGACACCCAAAAGCACTTGCCACCACGAAGCTCCGATCGTCGACGTACTCGACAGTCGAATGTGTTGAAGAAACCTCAGCTTAAACTGCAAAAACCACAACCTGAATGGGTAACTGGCGGTGCGTTGACAAACGACAAGCTTTGTGATATCTCTTGGGTAAAGAAGATTGCTCGCCCTCCAACCGATCCTACAGCTTCCTCCATGCGGTCTCGCAGCTTTCGAAAGAATGAAAACCAGAAAGAAGACGCATCAGGAGGTGTGCATCTTCCTATCATTCCAAGACCCCAGCAAAATACGGCAACTCGGACGTCTTCAATACGAACGCGCAGTGGTGAATCAAAAGTCGGCATCCGTCGGCATCCATGTTGAAATCCCCGCCAAGTTCTACATTATTATATTCGCTGCATTGTCGCTTCAATCTCCTGAATGGTTCTAGGCACTTGTGTCATATTCTCAGCGCCAGTAGCTGTCACCACCACGTCCGACTCAATTCTTACGCCCCCTGTACCGCGAAATCGCTCAAGCACTTCTGGATTGATAAATTTCGACACAATTGGATCTGCGAGTGCCAAACGCAGTTGCGCCTCAATGAAATACCACCCCGGTTCGACTGTCACCACCATATTCTCCTTCAGATTCCGAACTAGTCGTAATTTCTGTAAGCTCTTCTTTGTGGATCGTACGTGGCCAGCAGGGAAACCACCTACGTCGTGGACATCAAGACCCATCAAGTGTCCAAGCCCACACGGCGTGAAATACGACGATACCTCATGATCCATCAGCTCGTCGACGGTGCCGTTCTGCAGTAACCCGTACTCCAGCATGTGCTCCGTCATGACGCGGTTAGCAAGGAGATGCATGTCAATCCAGCTTATACCCGGCTTGATCGCAGCCATCACTGTATCATGGGCCTGCAATACACCTTCATAGAGCATCCGTTGATCATTAGTGAACTTCCCATTCACTGGAAACGTACAGGTAATGTCCGAAGTGTAACCGTGGAGTTCTCCGCCCATATCATTGAGAAATAGCTCTCCACTTTCCAGAAGTTTATCGTTTGGAGCTCCTGCGTGTCCGTAATGTTGGGCTGAAGCATTGTGTCCGCTGCCACAAATGCACGTGTAGGCGTGGAAACGAGCACCGCCATTGCTGTACACATAGTGCAGAAAGTCACTCTCAGCGTGGAACTCCATCTTACCAGGACGAATGTTCTTCATCACGTTGATGTGCGCGCGAGACGACAGTTTGTTCACGAACCGCAGCAGCTCCAGCTCCTTCTCTGTCTTGATCACGCGACACTCCACCAACACCGGGTGAAGCGCCTTCTTGTCCACCTCGAACGCATCGATACCTTCAAACGTAGACGTCGTCGTCGTCTCCAGGCCACTGTCCGTGTTCTTGCCGTGCAACACGTACAGCTTCTTGGCCTTCAGCTTGTCAGCCAGCACAGCCGCCATCTCGTCCACGTAGAACACCTCGTCCACCTTGTAGTGCGCCTTGAAGTAGGCCAATGGCTTGCGGTCTCCACACCAAAGCTCCCACTCGTCACTTAGGCGAGGCACGAACAGCACAGCCTTCCGGCTCTTGAGGTCCACGAGGCCAGCGCATCCAGGCTCACGCACACCAAAGAGGTACTGGAAGAAGCTCTCCTGGTGGAAGTTGTACTGGATATCCGTGTCGTAGCGATCCACTTCCTCTCCTCCGTGCAGTAGCAGCACAGAAGCACTGTTCTTGGCCTCTGGGTGTGTCTGGAGGAACTTTTGCATGACATTCTGACGGATCTGCACGTGCATGGAGAAGTCGATGGGGAAGAGCTCATATCCGTCAGCTGGATCCGTCAACACGTAACCATTACGTTTGAAGAGCTGACTTCGCTTCTTGTATAGGAACACACACGTCAAGAGCTTAGCTACAGCCACAGCCAGGAGCGGTCCGCTAAGGCTCAACCTCATTGCTGCCTTTGAAGATCTCCAAAAGTCGACGTCATCGTGTGTTAAACCTGTATAAACTAATAATCATAGTATTTTATCTATGCGAACTTAACCACTGAATTCTTTTGCAAATTATTAAGACTTGTGAGAATAAATTAAAGAGGATTTAGGTGACGTATTCATTTAACTTGAAGTCCAAAAGTGTTGATGCAGCATTTTCGACTGCTGACCCAATTCATTTCGGATCTGACCGCCGTCCGCACACGTTGAAGCCTCCTTCCCTGCTCTCTCTACGATGGAACGTATCAATCGCATCCGCTCGCACGTGGCCAATGGCCAGCCAGCGCCTGTGACGCCCGAGGAGGACGTCGTCATTGTGTCGGCACAGCGCACGCCCATCACCAAGGCCCGTCGCGGCGGATTCAAGGACACGACACCCGACGTCCTGCTAGGCCACGTCCTGCAGGCTGTGCTCAAGCAGGCCAAGGTTGACCCTAAACTCGTGGGTGACGTTGTTGTGGGCAACGTCCTGCAGCCTGGAGCGGGAGCCGGCATGGCCCGTATGGCTCAGTTGGCTGCCGGTATCCCGCACACTGTGCCGCTGCACGTGCTGAACCGCCAGTGTAGTTCTGGTCTGCAGGCTGTGGCTAACGTCACGGCTGCTATCAAGGCTGGATACTACGACATTGGTATTGCTGCTGGTGTGGAGTGCATGTCGTTAGCTGGCATTGGCAAGGACGCCCCCAGTGTCAATTGGGAGCGTGTAGGTGAGGTGCAGGACGCTATGGACTGCACGGTCCCCATGGGAATTACGAGTGAGAACGTGGCTGAGAAGTACGGCATCACGCGCACCAAGCAGGACGAACTGGCGGCCCTTTCGCACGCCAAGGCAGCCGCGGCCCAGGCCAACGGCTGGTTCAAGGAGGAGATCACGCCAGTGTCCACGATCATCAAGGACAAGGACGGCAACGAGAAGGCGGTCATCATCTCTCAGGACGACGGCGTCCGTGCTGGCACGACTGTGGAGAAGCTTGCTAAGCTCAAACCAGCCTTCAAGGAGGGTGGATCTACCACGGCTGGCAACTCGAGCCAGGTGAGCGACGGTGCCGCTGCTGTGCTGCTCATGCGGCGCTCGGTAGCTAAGCAGATGGGGTTGCCGATCCTCGGTCGCTTCGTGTCATTTGCTGTTGCAGGCGTGCCTCCTGCTCTAATGGGCATTGGCCCAGCCTACGCCATCCCCGAGGCTCTGCAGAAGGCTGGCTTGACGCAGAATCAGATCGACGTGTTTGAGATCAATGAAGCGTTCGCCAGCCAGGCTACGTACTGCGTGGAGAAGCTCGGCATCCCCATTGAGAAGGTGAACCCGAAGGGCGGTGCCATCGCTCTAGGCCACCCTCTAGGTTGCACTGGAGCTCGCCAGGTATCCACCCTGCTGTACCAGCTCAAGAGGAAGAACCAGCGCTATGGAGTTATCTCCATGTGCATCGGCACGGGCATGGGTGCTGCTGCTGTCTTCGAGCGTGAACTTTAAGATTCGAAAACATTAAAGACAAGATGAGCGATAGTTATGTGTGAAAATCAATTCCGACCGATTGCAATGGTGTCCATATCGAAACCTTCGAGAAGGTCATGTGTTCACGTTAGTTGACAACTACGATTTCATGTATGCATTCGTGAAAATGCCAGAGATTCCCTATCGCAATACGATAAGCTGGTTCCCAGGTATCAACGACGTTGTTCATGGATTCATCAACTGGTGCTCCACCTTTGCCAGTCGATTGATGTTTTCCAGCGTGGAGTTGTTCCCATGTAAACTGAATATGAATTCACCACATAGTTGTGAATCAGCTGCTCCAACACAGGACCTCATAACCAAGCTGAAGAACAGATCGTGTAAGGATTTTCAAATCCCTCTCTTTCAGCGAAGCGGTCGTTGTGTTTGGGTTCCGGAAAAGCTTCACAAGGCTAATCCAACGAAGTTTCCCCTCACTGACGATCACATTGGCCACACGAGGATTATGATGCAGTACACCTTTGTTGTGGAGCTGCCATAACAGTTGGAAGAGCTGTTGTACCTACTCATGTGTCGTAGGGTGAGGAAGTGGAGTCCCAACAGGAGAAAGTAACAATGCCGCACCAGTAAATGCCTCAACTGGTTCACCAAGTTCAATGTCAAGGATATCTCCCCTTCATCAAGGCGGGATACCCGTCAAACATGAGACGCCCAGCGTAGTCTTCACCCTCAGCGATTTTTAGTGCCAGAACCTTACCGCAGGCCCAAGTTACCTTAAAAACAGAGCTATATGCGCCACGACCAAGAAACGCGCCACATCAACACCCAAAGAAGAGCAAGCGCTTGCCAAGAAAACCGGGCCAGGTGACATATTCGTTCTGATGAAGTTCTGAAGAGCATCTTTCGAACCTTTGCTGACCCGCGTCGACTTTGACTATGACTGAGCTCTCGATCGGCCAAAAGGAACAGCGGTCAAAGAGAATGCCGTATGCAAAGGCGATGGGGTTAAGATTCTCCAGATATTGAATCACTTGCCCAACGCTTCGTCCGTTATGGTGAGCTTCCGTTCGAACAAGATGACGCAGTCGTACAACTCTTCTTCTGCTACTCCACATCGCACTCCATTCCCACGTTGAACGTCATTGTTTGGCGGTGGCTTCGCGTGATACATCCCCACGTGGGTGGCAAATGCATCAGGCTTGAGGAGTGTAGTACTCTTGGGCACAACATACTGAGCCAGCCACGAGCTCTAGATGAATACCATATCACAACGGGCCAGCCTATCGTTGAGGTAGGGAGCAATAAGCGCGTCAAATTCAGTCTCCTCCGTAATGTCATCAACATAAGCCTGAACTACTTCCGACCAAACGACTTCTCCATTCTGCTCTGGCGCAATATCAACGCTCAGATTGAATTGACTTGAGAAAACGTAAGTCGAGCTCCCTACGTCTCTTGTTGCGTATCTGATTGGACAAAAAGATTGATTTATTTTGGTTGCTTTAGAGTTCGATACGGAAGATGCGGCGCAAGTCATCGCCGACTGACGACCGTTGCGCAGGTTAGAAGGCCATCATCGGTGGTGAAAGTGCACTACAAGCAGGGCAATTCATATGTCAAGGCCCCAAGGGTGTTGCAGGAGCTCCAGACTACGAATTTATTGCAAGAAAGACCCGGCAGGGCGGGCGGAAGGCTGCCATTTTTGTGCGGTAACGACACCGTGCTCTTTTCCAAGACCAGATACTGTACGGCACGTTGGTGCAAACGATGATACAAGGGCTGCTTTACTAACTACAGTTCTTATTCCTCTTTCGTGAATTGAATGGCAGAGTTCGTGTCCGCAAGTTGCTGCCCTCTCGCACGAGTTTCAACACTGTGGTAAGCTTTATCCACTCTGCTCTACGGGTTCGTTGGCTAGGTTTTAACGCTAGGTTCTCGTAGCTATTTTGAACAGCGCAATAGCTTGGGCTTCATCTTGTGGATTTGGCGTTGGTGCTCTAAGTGTAGCTTTGATCCCGTTTGAAATATGACACATCGTCATCGTCCAGTCCGAGAGCGTTGCACTTTTCTTAGGTGAGTCCAGGTCATAGGGCAAGATTCCATTATACGGTAGATATCCGAGTGTCATATTTCCAAACCCACGCACCGAGAGGGTCTATACTAGAACAATCAAAGGCTTGAGGCAGGAAGTTAAATTTGCCTTTCATGCATAGTACGATCGTTGTGCATTCTGCGCTGGAGTTGTCTGGTGCGGTATGGTATGGTATGGATTTACGTTTACGCGTAACCTTTTTGGTGCGGTATCTGATCACTTTATCTAGCAATGAGTTCATCTCCTCGAAGTAGCGCAGGAGCTTGTTGCACCAAAGTGAGTGTGAGTTCAAAGATACTCGTCAACTTTTTGTCCAATCAAGGGGCAATTGTTTCGTAAGTTGCCCGACTTACGTTTTCTCCCCAATCATTGCGAGTATACAAACATCAAGTGCTAGGGATTTAAGAATTCGCGAAAAAGTAAGTCCATCTACATGTACCTACGTTTCGACCAAAACCTCAATATGTAACTTACGAAAGCACGAGAATGTCCTTTCCCAGTCTCAGACGCTCTTGGAGTCCCATCCATGCAATCGTGTAGGATTTTGGAGCGTTGTGTGGCAATTCAGTCGCAGCTTCATGCTGTCGGTCAAATATGACATTCGATAGCTTGTCAAACGCTTCTTGAATCTCCACGACTCGTGATACGTTTCAGGAAGCGATGGTTGACGCTCCGAGTGACATCTCCGACAAGGCATTATCACGAGGTCAAACTTTATATATTAGACGCCAGGCCAATTATCGAAAATTGCAGGAAACTATATATTTTCCTCGCATACAAAAACGACTATAAATATCCGGCATAAACGCGAAACACGTCGAGACCCAAGCAGTAAACAAGTGAGTACGTCCGCCATGAGTTCCGAGCACGTGAATGGCCTCCTAGCCGCAGCCACGGCCACCGCAGCCATGGCCTCCATCGCCCTGTTGCAGAAGAAGCGCGCGGCAGCGTACGACCCCAAGAACCGCAAGATCGCCGGCCAGCGCCGGCCCAGTGCCAACGCTGCAGCCATCAACGGAACTGCAAACGGCCACAATCACTTGACGATGGTCCAGAATGGCCACGTGCTGGCTGACCCCGCTGAGGGATACGAACTCTTCCCTATCGACTTCTCCATGCACGTGCAGATCCGTCAGAATGTCATGCAAAAGTTCCTCCAGACACACCCGGAGGCCAAGAACAGCGCTTCTGTGCTGCTACTGCACGGAGGAGAGGAAGTGGATCGCTACGACACGGATATCCAGTATAACTTCCACCAGGAGAGCTTCTTCCAGTACCTCTTTGGTGTGCGTGAGCCTGGATGCGCTGGCTTCGTGGACCTCAAGAGCCGGAAGGCTGTGCTGTTCGTGCCTCGCCTAAGTGACGAGTGGGAGCTTTGGTGTGGAGACCGCAAGCCATTAGCCTACTTCAAGGCGCACTACAAGGTGGACGAGGTGTTCTACGTGGACGAGATGGCGGCTGTGCTGGCTGACAAGCTGAAGGCCAAGAAGCTGTACGTGTTGCACGGCAAGAACACGGACAGTGGCCTGGAGACGACGACGACGTCTACGTTTGAAGGTATCGATGCGTTCGAGGTGGACAAGAAGGCGCTTCACCCGGTGTTGGTGGAGTGTCGCGTGATCAAGACAGAGAAGGAGCTGGAGCTGCTGCGGTTCGTGAACAAACTGTCGTCTCGCGCGCACATCAACGTGATGAAGAACATTCGTCCTGGTAAGATGGAGTTCCACGCTGAGAGTGACTTTCTGCACTATGTGTACAGCAATGGCGGTGCTCGTTTCCACGCCTACACGTGCATTTGTGGCAGCGGACACAATGCCTCAGCTCTCCACTACGGACACGCTGGCGCACCGAATGACAAGCTCCTTGAAGATGGTGACTTGTTCCTCAACGACATGGGCGGGGAACTCCACGGTTACACTTCGGACATCACGTGCTCGTGGCCTGTCAACGGCGTCTTCTCTGCTGACCAGCGCATGGTGTACGAAGGTGTATTGAAGGCTCACGATGCTGTGATGGCTGCCATTAAGCCCGGTATCAGCTACGTCGACATGCACTTGCTGTCTCACCGTGTGTTGACGCAGCACCTGCTGGAGTACGGTCTCTTCCAGAACGGCACGGTAGACGAGCTGATGGATCATGAGATCTCTGCGTACTTCTACCCTCATGGTCTTGGTCACTTGATGGGCCTCGACACCCACGATGTTGGTGGCATTCCTGTGGGCTACGAACGCTCGACGAAGAAGATTCTGGCCAAGCTGCGCTGTGTGCGTAACCTGGAAAAGAATATGGTGCTGACGGTGGAGCCTGGGTGCTACTTCATCGAAGCCCAGATCCAAGCGGTGCTGGCCAATCCTGTCACTGCCAAGTTCATCAATCAAGAAATGCTGTCTCGCTTCCGTGGCACTGGCGGTGTCCGAATCGAGTCGGATGTTGTAGTGACGGCTTCTGGCGTCGAGTGCATGAGTAAAGTGCCTCGAACAGTGGAGGAAATCGAGGCTACCATGCAGAAGGCGTAGACTGGTCTCAGCTACATTGCAGCACAGCTCTAAGCTGATTGAAGGCTGTTAGGAGGCATTAGGTGCTAGCTTCTCTGTCGATCAGTTCGTGCACTTCGAACAAGTGCACTTCAATGCATTTCAGAAAATTATTGCATCATTTGAAATACAATAATTGATTGTTTTATTTCGTGTACCGAACACCAATAATAATGTACGTAACACAAATTATGGACGCCCCCACCGCATCGACTCTATGCCCATACAAAACTCATACTAACGCCAAGCGGACAAGCAGCGCGTGTCCTGCAGCTTGTGCTAGTGCGCGGGGGAGTCTCACGTTGTCCTTCGGGTAATTACTCACAGCGTATCAGGCCTCGCTGCCTCTTCAAAATGGAGCGAGCGGCGTCTGCCCCGAAACTCACGACCAATTCCTTCGCCCTCGTACGTAGCTCAAGAGTGATGGTTATCTATATATGATGTCTCTTTAAATTAATGACCGAAATGTGGACTCTCATAACGTGATGATATAGTGCGATCTGGTGTCTTTGAAGTGGCACGTGTACGGCCTTGGGCCGGTGGAAGAATCGACCAAGAACAGGAAGACTAAAACCAGCTCAAAACAGACAGAAGACGCTGCCCTCGCGGTATTTCACCACCGGCTACAGCAGCGAAATGCTGTCTGTGTCCTTCACGAGGAGAATAAAACGGAGGAGGATGCTGTGCGCTCTTCTGAGCTTTGGGTCTTTATTGTCAACGGGATGCAGAGTGGAGTCCCCGCTGAGCCTCCTACTGGAGTTATTGAGACGTCCACGGGCTCCTGGACGGAGCGTGAAGAGTCTATGGATGACACCATCAAGAAGCAGTTTTTCGCTGCTTTAGCCTCGGTATTAATCAGAAAATTGCTCGCTCAAGAGGAGTTTGTGCTGACTGATGACGGATTTTTCGAACCGAACGACGCCAAATTCATTTTCCGGTGTCCATCACTGACGAGACTTAATCACGTGGAAGTTTATCTGGAGGAAGAGTTTCCTATGCCGGCATTTCAGTTGCACTTTCAACTCTTAGAGCCGAGTAATTTATTGACAGTGGCAGTTGACGTGGTGAGGAGAGATGGCTCTTTAGCATCAAAAGGAGCAGTGGATGAGGAGTTAGGTGACCCGAGGTGTTCTTGGGAACGGCTTGTGGGTCTGCCTTCAAGAAAAGACCACTCGCTGGTAGACGTATGGCATCTTAAAGAAGGGTTAGTGCCTCGGATTATTGCTGAAACGAAGTACACGGACGTCTCGCCGTGGTTCCGCGCAGTTTCAAAGAGGAGGCATAAACGGAGAGCGGACGATGGCGACGCTAGTGAGAATGAAGAAGAAGTAAAGAAAGATGAGAACGAAGAGGATGCAGATGAAGACGATGATGACAATAACCAGGAAGCAGAGGTGGAAACAGATGAGTTGCTCAGGCGGACTGTGTCAGGTGGAACGACCAAGGCAAAACGAAAGCGTGATAGCGCTGACTCCACGGAGAACGATGAGTCTTTTGTACCAATGTCGCCGGATACACATGTAAATACGCCAACCGCAAGCGGTCCCATTATTCGTATGACACTACCACACGACGATGAGCTACACTTACGAGTAGACTCTGATGTTAGACGGTTTAAACGGCGGCGAAGAGGCAGCAAAGTGAAACCTGGTAACGAATCGGCATTTTCACTGACTTTTGGATCGGTCAAACCCAATGGGATTGGCTCGAACAAGAAGCCAATACCCATGAATCCGAGTAGCAATGGCGTAATGGGGGCTGCATTGGAACCGAGTCAACTTCTCTCCATGGCAAAAACATCTCGCTCGAAGTCTGGAGTGACGCTCGCTGTGCCGAAAAATGATACAAAGCACCATAGTGTGGCGGTATCACTTGTGGAATCTCTTTCTTACAATGAGCAGCAGGAGGCATTGGACGGACGACCAGTAAAGACGCACCCGCTGCTGCAGGCTCTACAAGATTACGTCGATGACGAAGCCAAGGTGCTGGAGAAAAAATTAGCCGCGGAAGTGTCTGCAAAAATTAAGGTCCTGTCAAACGCAGCGGCATTTATCCCACCCCCAGTGCGAGCGAATGTAGGTCGGCTCTCAATAAACCGCGCAACAGCTGCCCAGCTTCGTTTACGGCTGTGCTCGGACCGCTTTAAGCACTGGGTATCCGAGTACACGAAGCTGCAGTACCCAAAGAATGGGCGCCACCAAAAGAAGGAGCAGCAGCGTCGACTTCTTCTGGAGTTTGATCAAGATGCTTTTGAAGAGCAGGCATGGCAGGAATATTTGAAGATCTGGAGCGATCCTGACCGCTTCAAACTACGCGATGGCGAGATTTATCTCGGTGTTCAGATGTCAGCGTCGGACGCGATGGTGACATGGCGTCAAGAGCCAAATGGGATTAAAACGTGGTCCGCGCACTCAAGTCTTCAGTTTACTGCAGCAAAAGCAGTCGAGAAAAATGATATGGTGGCCCGCGTTCAGCCTTATTTACAAAGTTTGACGCTGCTTCTGAAAAAAGAGGGCAAGAACGAAAGTGAAGTTGGAAAAAACGGCCGGGACCAACGATGGATGAGCTTTGAGAAGTACATGCAAGCCTCGACGAAATCAAGCGGTGCGAAGAGAATAGAGTGCGCCCGGGTGGTAGAAGAGCCGAAAGTATGCGTGTCCACGCTGGAGTCAAGCTATCATGTTGAACCCGCTGTTATTTCTGAATATTTATTGCGCGATTTTCACCCGGTAGCAGCGCCCAAGCCAGTGGACTACGTGATCGTCTGTCCGCAGTCTCCGTCACAATGGTTCGCATCCCTGGCGCTCTCGTATTTCACGTGCTTTCGCAGCATGTATGCACAGTGCCACATGGGTGATTTGGCTCCAGTAGATCTTGGTCAAATGGAAGGAAACCACTACACGAGCGTAGACGCTGCCAACGGTTTGCTACTTGTCGATTGCGCTGAAAGTATGGTGGACCCGTTTGCCAATTTTCGCGCAGCTGGAAAGCTTCTTAACCCCGTGCTTTCATCCGGTTCCATCAAAAAGACCCAAGCTTTTTCAAGATCAGCTGTCGCTAACGTTGTGTACCTGGTGGTACCGCTTCGGCGAAGTGATGTGAAGCATAAAATGTGGCTTTTGGGTGCGTTTTCAAGCGGCCTGTTTGGAACTGAAGATCTTGCTGATGTCAGTGCGTGGAAAGACAGCTTGACTATAGAGATGGTGTACTTGGATGACCTGTACGAAGTGGAAGTGAATCCGAGTCCGTTTATGCTGATGCCGAACTGCTTCGGTCTTTATGACCGGATTTGCGAGAATTTAAGTCTCAAACCGGCAGATGGCGTTTCCAATGGCACTGGTCGGAACCGCTTCCTCTGTGAACGCTTGTATCACTTAGCAGATTGGCGAGCAGGTGCACAGGAAGGTGAGACGGAGCTACCACATATCTACGGTGGATACCTGTTGTCAGAAGACCGCAAGTGGATCGCTTGTAGCTGTACAGATGCGGTCGGCTCTGTTCTCGACACGTATATGATCCCTATTGTAGAAGGAGAGGGTGACTCTGGCCTCGAAATCGCATTTTTTGAGATGATGCTAAAGATGCTGGAGTTTGTCGCTCTTTTCGGCGAAAAGAGTGTGTTCGTGATCACGCGACTGTCCGGCATGGCTGGGGCATCATATCTGGACGAAAAAGAGCGGTCTGCATGGGAACAATTACGGTCGAATCGCTTGGAAGAGCTGATACCGCCAGAGTACACTCCACTGCTGTCGTGCGTGTTGCTAATGCAGCTCGATGCTGCCTCGCACAAGGAGGTGCAATTGCGCGAGAACCCATCATCCTCTGCCTTGTACGTGTCCGACAACCTCGGGTTTATCATTGTATCCCCTCAGGAGAATACAGCAGCTCGTGACAGCAGTCGAGCTGTGTACTTCACGGGTAGTGCTGCTTGGAAATCGACCACTCTATTGCACGGCCAACACACACTGACGCAGAAGCGCGAAGCAAGGGTGCTGAAAGTGGCGCTTGTTCTAGCCTTACTAGAGGAGGAATCTAAGGATGGCGAGGTAACCGAGTCTGCGTCACCAAGTACAATGACTGCGATCTTGCGGGATTTCCATGCGCAGTCGTATTTGACGACTCACCCGATCACGATGGAGAGACAATCGCCACTTCCTCACCACCTGGCTGCAATCTCGAAAATGAGTCGCGAACTACAGGTACTGGAGACCCAACTGACAACGGATCCCTTGCAGATACGGTAACTAAAAATGTGCAGCCAGCGGATATGGCAATGCGGATTCATGCGGTAATGTATCGGCGTAATACAACGACTAGATAGTGTGAGTGAATGTGCAAAGCGATCTAACTGTACGTCGTAGTGGTCTTTCCTAACTCCCATATTTAGGGTATAGATGCCTGAAAATACCTCAACAGTCCAAGTGCAGAAGCAGATAGGCACTGGTCTGTACCTGTTGATGCTATCGAGGCGTACGAGATCAAATCGTGACATCAATGCCAGCAAGAGGCAGTAAAGTTGTCAAAATTGCTGGGCGGAAGGTGGATGGTTTTTCAGTCTTTGAAACATAGTAGTCGTTGTGGTTTGCTTACTATTTCGCATGTAGCCTGGTACACCAGAAGAGAGCACGGCCAAGTTCCGTAACAAGATTCTGGGACTTAGTGTTGTGTCGGAGCAGAACTCAGCAATTCCAGCCTTTGACGAATACGGCAATGCGATCGACCAGAAGGACATCGTGACTCAGTTAAACGAGGAGCTCGCGAGAAGACAGGTCTGTCGGTCATTTATCTTCCTTGTGCCTCTGTTTTAATACTGAAATGGCCTCTTCTGTGCAGGAGAGTTATGTGCGACGAGAACGACAGTACAAAGTTCGCATCGGGGAACTGGAAGCTTTGCTGTCAGATTCTCGAGCGAAAAAGAGCAAAGAAAACACGTTGGATGCATCGATGGATCGCGTACGAGCGATGCACCAGAGTATTCTGGAAAGTGTCGACCAAGTGCAGGATCGAACCAGCAAAATTTTGCAAGGCAAGTACGTTCATTGCTGTTTGAATGCATTAATGGTTGTCATGGATGTGAACTAACTCGTTAACTGACTTTAACCAGAGCAAGAGAAAGATTTATTACGAGCTTTTCGAGCCCGATTATACAGTGTGCAGGAGGAGCTGGAATCGGAGAAGAACAAAACGGATGACGGCGCTTCTGCTTGGATTGAGAAAAGTAAACAACTGGAGACGGAGGTGGAGTGGACAAAGGAACTAGCTGACCGGCTGGATCGATTAAATCAGAGCTTAACTCGGGAAAATCAGCGCCTGAAGACTCAATTCTCCACTCAAGAGAATGACCGCGAGTTCCTTGTAAAGCAGCTTGTGACTGTCAAGAAAGACAACGTATCACTTCGAGCAGAGATTGACAGTCTACAGCAGCAGCTGGATCAGCTCCGGGACTCTGGACAGCATCAACAACAACAACACCTTCCGTCTCAGACATTATTCGCTGCATCCTCAACCAGTTCCCTGCCGAAAGTTCATTATCGAGATACAGGAGCCAGTCTTGGGTTAGCCCAGCGCCCGAACACTGCCGGAGTCAGCGCACTGGCAATGGCATCCGACAGTGACAATCGGTACAAAGAAATTATCAAGCGATTGAAGCGACTACTGGAAGTGGAACGACGGAATCTTCAGCAGGTTCGCACAGCGTACAAACTCGAGTTGCAGAACCACACAGAGCTGGAAATGACTATCAAGGAGTGCGTGCAAGACATTCGTGGTGACATCACTCATGCCTCACAGCTCCCACTTGTGCACAGCAGTAGCAGTTTGCCAGGCAGTCCGCACGCTTCAGTCCGACAATCCGAAAGTCGCCTGAGTTCGGCCGAAAGACAGCGATTGATCGAGAAGTTGCTGGAGAAGGAGCAATTGCTGGGCTTGTTGTCGGCCAAGGCCTTCCCTGTCCGCAACGGTAAACGTCGAGGCGACCCGCTGCTCACAGGTGAGGCCGTTTCACCTGATGAAGTCGCCAAGATGCTGTCCAACGTGTCGAGTTTTGGCGATGGCAGGCAATAAGTAACGAAAAGTGTAGAGCCTCTCGCTGAACACGAAATGGTATTATCTCTAGTTTGGCAACGGATGAGCGTTGGTGTCCTCACACGCTTCAGATCCTCCAAAGTGGCTTTCGTCTGGCTAGTGTAAGTTGAAGTAGAGAGCCAGATTGTGCGACCACCGAAGGGATGCTCATCGGGTGGAACAGAACGTCACAAGGACTGACAAAGCACGAAGAGAACCATGTCGTGTTCATTATTATCTCCTTGTTATTAGTAGTAATGCATGAGTACCTAGCTAGCTACTTGCTAAGAGTTCATGCTTTTATCGGATATTATTTGTGCGTCTTTTCAAGATCGCAATCTTAAATCTTAAATCACGACACACGTCTACAAGCGTTGAAGTTGATCATATGAAACGGTGGAAATACCAACGCTTTTCCTGTAATAGCTAAAACGGAGGAAGACTAATGGGCCTTTTAACTGGTTTGGCCTCATGCTTGCCAGTGACAAGGTGCCACGCTGGACTCGCTCACTACGCATTCACACAATTCCGTTGGCCGGATGATAATCTGCAAAAATGGTCGCATGGTGTGACCACTGTAGGCTGCAGGTGAACGTTGCCGCTAGCTCAAGTGAGTTCAGCCGACCGTTTCGATAGAACCCTCCTCTTCGTTTCCAGAAAATCACATATGGAAATAAAACTAACTCATCTCAGTAAGTTAAAACGAACTAAAAGAACTACATGTGTTTCCCAATTAATATGTACTGATATAGCGTCAAATGTTTAATCTTCTATCCTAATCGTTGGAAAAATCGGCGTGTTGGTATTTTTGCGATCTTTTTCCGCGTCGGTATAATAGGACTCACTCACTTTCCATCGTGCTCCCTCGTGCGCAAGACCAAACTTAAAAATGTTGCAACACTCGGAATCTTTAACGCCGCTGAATCTGCAGCTCGTCTCGAGTCTCGAAGACATTTACATGCAAAGTCCCAATGGAGACGGCCAGGCCGCTCGGATCCACGCGGCTCGCAAAAGTTCCTTTCTGTCCATGTCTCCTAGCTGCAACTTCGAGGCTTTCAGTCTGCATTTCCATTTGCCACTTAAAGTGGCGGCCGAGAAGTTCGGCGTACGCGCAACAGCGTTCAAGAAGCGCTGTCGAGCCATTGGGATCCGTCACTGGCCGTATCGTAAAGTGCGCAGTCTCAAACGGTCGCTACAAGAGCTCAACCGCTGCAAGGAACAGGGACCACTAAGTGACAAGCAACAGGCTCAATACGCGACGTTCAAGCGTCAATTGGACAAACTAATGGCTCCGGAGACCTACGGGTTGGACCCGTCGGGTCATCTTGGACCGCAGCACCAGCTCATGGCCAGTGACGACGAGGAAGAGGACGTCGAGTCGGAAGATGGGAACGACTCGCTACCAGCTGAAAGTCCACGATTCGGACAGGAATTGAGCTTCTACGACTGCACGGTGAGTCCAACCGACGGAGAAACCAAGACTCTAGGCGACGTCATCCCGGCCGGTTCGACTCACCTTCGCATTCGCAGGAGTCAGGTGATGCACTTGCCACCTGCACACTTGTCATTCTTTGACAGAGGCCTAAAGAGTGAACCAATGACTCGGGAAGAGCTCAATGAGGCGTATTATTCCCAGCAGCAGTTTTATAACCACTTTGAGAACTTCAGTCACCCCATTTCGGCTGACAAAGCTGCTGATCTCGTTCTCAAGGCCTCTCCGACAAGTTACAAGAAGCAGACGGAAGATTATCCTTCCAGTGGATTTGACACTGCGGATCTGGACTTCCTACCTACCGAGACGAAGTACGCGGATGTACGATCTCTGAACGATGCGGATGAGGAGTTCACGGCTCACGCGAGCCAAGTGGATTACAGCAGCGACAGGTTCTTTGACGACGTGTTCCTCCAGATCTCGCCAGACTACGGCTGCTTGGTTTAACTCGCTTGGAATCGATGCAGTAATTGAGTCTGGAGCCCTGTTTGATCGCTCATCGACCGCGACAACTGGTCATTCATCGTGAATAGTTCCCTAGGATTGCAAGAAACAGTAGCAAATGTCCAATATGTGGTGACGAGCTTGAGCAGGAACGTCGCCATCTCCAAACGTATGTGTAATTCTACGAACTGCTTTCATTCAACTGAACTCTTCTGTTCAATATTGCAAAATGCATGCTGCTTCCATTGTTCTGCAATCCATTTCGTTGGTGATTGCCTTAAATTCTCTTCTCAATCTGCCGAAAAACCTTTACCCACTGTTGCTGGAAGTAGAGTTGCTCGAATCAGGTAGAATGCCTAGGTAGTCCTTCTTGTTGCGCGGGTACCATTTGTAGTACGACACGAGCACAATGGCAATAACAAGTGCCAACATTATCAGAAGGAGAAGAACTCGACTGGTGCAAGCCTTACACGCCATCGACCGGATGTGGCCTTTAGCCTCCTCGGTATCGTCTTGCGTTTGCGTAACCTAAAGATTGAGTGAAGACCAGGTCATTCATCAGATATAGCTCTCATCACTGGACAAGTTTTCCTACATTCAGCTCGGTGTGCTCCAGTTGGTTGCGTTGCTGCAAAAGGTTGTTTGCCACATTTTCCGCTGAAAATGACAAAATGTCCCGTTAGTTTTTGTGCAGTTCACCATGCATTTGCAATTGCATACCGACAGCTTCCGTGTGCGCAATGGTACGTTGCGCCTCATCCAAATGACGTCCAGTTCTAAAGAAAAGCAGTGTAAGTAAAGAAAACCTTTATATCTTGCCTTGCAGTCATGAAAAAATACCAACCGGTCAATGCGGTCTGCACAACGTCCCATTTGCTCCTTCTGCAATCAAAACCAGCGAGTAAATTAGCTTCCATTCTCGTTGAAGCTTGGACTGATTCACTCAAGGCATACCGTGTTGGCATCTTTCGAGGACTCGGGCGATTTTCCCACTCGAGCGTCGCCCATCAAGATCTCCTTTTCCAACGAAGTCTTCAATCCAGTCCATTTGCTTCGGTATTGACGAACTTGCTCCATCATCTTCCTCTTTTCTGCAGGACTTGCCCCGTTCTTCGCTTCATTCTCGAGAATGCGAATCTACCAGCAAATGCACACTTAAAAAATGAACATTAAAGTTTGATAAAGGGGAGTTCGTACGTATCGTTCGACTTCATCGACGCACGTTCTCGCCGTCACGACTAATTCCTCGCGCCGAGCTATAGTATTTTCATTGCACATGAGCAATTAGTACTTCTAGTAGTTTCGTTGTTGAAAATTATCAGCTTACCAGGAACAGAGGCACGTGAGTACTCGTCGATAGCTCTGAGAGCCTCTTCTCGGGCTTGCTCACAGTCGTCAATGTACCCGTCGAACGCCGTCATGTTGTTTGGATGCGTTGTATGTTCTCGTCGAAAGCTGTCGAGAAACTAATGAACATGATGCGTTTGACCACCTAACTGTCGCTATTATGGGACGAGTGCCACCAAACACACTGTCCCGGACGACAAAAAAAACTTTGAATAGATACCCACTCAACCAGGTTGCACTGCAAAACACAAGCTGCATTGCTTTCAAAATGTTAGGTTGGTTACAGCTGAACAAATCAGAAGCTCCGTATTCGAGGCCGTAACACCATTCTCATCAACATGAGGGTGCAGAAGACTTAGTACTCCTCACCAAAGTCTTCGTCCTCGCCCTCACCTTCAGCAGTCTCGGCTGACACCTCCTCATAGTCCTTCTCCAGAGCAGCAAGGTCCTCACGAGCTTCCGAGAACTCGCCTTCCTCCATACCCTCACCAACGAACCAGTGCACGAATGCACGCTTCGCGTACATCAGGTCGAACTTGTGGTCGATACGGGAGAACACCTCGGCAATAGCACTCGTGTTCGAGATCATGGCCACAGCACGCTGCACGCGAGCCAGGTCACCGCCCGGAACCACCGACGGCGGCTGGTAGTTGATGCCGCACTTGAAACCCGTCGGACACCAGTCCACGAACTGGATCGTACGCTTCGTCTTGATGGTAGCCACAGCGGCGTTCACGTCCTTAGGAACGACGTCACCACGGTACATCAGACACGTAGCCATGTACTTGCCGTGACGAGGGTCGCACTTGGCCATCATGGACGTAGGCTCAAAGGCGCTGTTGGTGATCTCAGCCACTGACAGCTGCTCGTGGTACGCCTTCTCGGCCGAGATCACAGGCGCGTACGAGCTGAGCATGAAGTGAATGCGCGGGTACGGCACCAGGTTGGTCTGGAACTCGGTGATATCGACGTTCAACGAACCATCGAAACGGAGCGACGTGGTCAGGGACGAGATGACCTGAGCAATGAGACGGTTCAGGTTGTTGTACGTCGGGCGTTCAATGTCCAACGAACGACGGCAGATGTCGTAAATGGCTTCGTTATCCAGCATGATAGCCACATCCGTGTGCTCCAACAGCGAGTGGGTAGATAGAACGGAGTTGTATGGCTCCACCACAGCCGAAGACACAAGAGGCGACGGATAAATCGTGAATCCAAGCTTGCTCTTGCGGCCGTAGTCAACCGACAGACGCTCCAGCAGTAGCGATCCCAGACCCGAACCAGTACCGCCGCCTACAGCGTTGAATACCATGAAACCCTGCAGTCCAGTACAGGCATCTGCAAGCTTACGAACGCGGTCCAGCACCAGGTCCACCACTTCCTTACCAATGGTGTAGTGACCACGTGCGTAGTTGTTGGCTGCGTCCTCCTTGCCCGAGATGATCTGCTCCGGGTGGTACAGCTGACGGTACGTTCCAGTACGCACTTCATCGCACACCGTCGGCTCCAGATCCACGAACACCGCGCGAGGCACGTGCTTGCCGGAACCAGTTTCAGAGAAGAAAGTGGAGAAGGAGTCGTCTCCCATAGCACTGGAGTCACTGGGGATCTGTCCATCCGGCTGGATACCGTGTTCCAAGCAGTAGAGCTCCCAGCAGGCGTTACCGACCTGGATACCGCCCTGGCCGAGGTGAATGGAGAGAATTTCACGCATTTTTAGAGAGCAAAAAAGTTCCGAAGCAACAGGAAACGATGTGATGGCGCTTGCAGTCGAATTGGAGAATGAGGGAAAGGGGCGGGAAAGGGAGCGATGGCGCAGTTTGAACGTTTGAAAAAAGAATTTTAACCAATGGGAAGTAGAGAAATGGACCAATAGATTATGTGTATCATCCTTGCCACCTGCTACACCACCCGTCCTTCTGAGTCAAGTTCTGACCCTGTCGCTCTGTTCAAGTAAGTTGCTGTGTACATGTAGTAATACTACATGTACACTCAAGAACTGATGCATACTACAGTAGTATGCATCAGTTCTTGAGTCTCAGTTGAGTATAGCTGCAGATTCTGAGAGCTAGTTTTGATAGCATTCAGATGGATATGGTGTTGTAGTGTGTTCACCTGTTGAACACGCTTCCGCTTCAACATCAGGTGCTATGTAGCTCTACACGTGCATCGCGTGGTGAAGCTATCTATGGATACAAGCGATGAATGCGCATAGACCAACATCGGTACCTGCATAGGCTACAATACAGCTCCAGCCAACCATTTTTCGATGGTTAAGCGATTTCTCAATCAGTTGCTCGACAACCACCCTTTGATACAAAACCTTGCGTTCCCTGCTTGTCCTTGCCAGCTTAGCGAGTCCAAACTATCGCTGCAGTGCAAGATAACGAGGTCTTGGTGACGTTGTAGCGATTGGGGCAAGACGCCGAGCTTCCTCGCCCAGATGCTGATGACCATGCAGAATGAATGTAACGAAGTTGAACCTGTTATTTTCGCTTTCACCCTGATATGTTCTGTACCGTTCGAATAGAAATGGCTTGCGGATGCCTTGCAATACTTCATTACCCTTCACTAGCCGAATAAATCTCCGCAGTTACAGTTACCATTTGTTTGCTCTCCATTTCGCTTTGGTCTCCGATTTCATTAGCAAATTCGACAACAAGTGACACGAGCACAACTCAAAGCTCAACACCAAAGACTCAAAGACAAGTTTCTAAAATGCGTGAAATTCTCTCCATTCACCTCGGCCAGGGCGGTATTCAGGTCGGTAACGCCTGCTGGGAGCTCTACTGCTTGGAACACGGTATCCAGCCGGATGGACAGATCCCGAGTGACTCCAGTGCCATGGGAGACGACTCCTTCTCCACTTTCTTCTCTGAAACTGGTTCCGGTAAGCACGTGCCTCGTGCGGTGTTCGTGGATCTGGAGCCGACGGTGTGCGATGAAGTGCGTACTGGAACGTACCGTCAGCTGTACCACCCGGAGCAGATCATCTCGGGCAAGGAGGACGCAGCCAACAACTACGCACGTGGTCACTACACCATTGGTAAGGAAGTGGTGGACCTGGTGCTAGACCGCATTCGCAAGCTTGCAGATGCCTGTACTGGACTGCAAGGTTTCATGGTATTCAACGCTGTAGGCGGCGGTACTGGTTCGGGTCTGGGTTCGCTACTGCTGGAGCGTCTGTCGGTTGACTACGGCCGTAAGAGCAAGCTTGGATTCACGATTTACCCGTCACCGCTGCTTTCGGCTGCCATCGTAGAGCCGTATAACTCGGTTCTTTCGACTCATGCTCTACTCGAGCACACTGATGTGGCTATCATGCTTGACAACGAGGCTATCTATGATATCTGCAGACGGTCTCTGAATGTCGAGCGCCCAACGTACAACAACCTGAACCGTCTCATTGCTCAGGTCATCTCTTCACTTACCACGTCGCTCCGTTTCGATGGTTCGTTGAACGTCGATATCACCGAGTTCCAGACCAACCTGGTGCCGTACCCGCGTATCCACTTCATGCTCAGCTCGTACGCGCCGGTCATCTCGGCCGAGAAGGCGTACCACGAGCAGCTGTCAGTGGCTGAGATCACCAACAGCGCCTTTGAGCCTACGTCCATGATGGCCAAGTGCGACCCTCGTCACGGCAAGTACATGGCTACGTGTCTGATGTACCGTGGTGACGTCGTTCCTAAGGACGTGAACGCTGCTGTTGCTACCATCAAGACGAAGCGTACGATCCAGTTCGTGGACTGGTGTCCGACGGGTTTCAAGTGCGGCATCAACTACCAGCCGCCGTCGGTGGTTCCGGGCGGTGACCTGGCTCGCGTGCAACGTGCTGTGGCCATGATCTCGAACACGAGTGCTATTGCCGAAGTGTTCTCCCGTATCGACCACAAGTTCGACCTAATGTACGCGAAGCGTGCATTCGTGCACTGGTTCGTTGGTGAGGGTATGGAGGAAGGTGAGTTCTCGGAAGCTCGTGAGGACCTCGCTGCTCTGGAGAAGGACTATGAGGAAGTGTCGGCCGAGACTGCTGAAGGTGAGGGCGAGGACGAAGACTTTGGTGCGGAGTATTAGCTTGAACTTACTTCGCAAGTCCCCACAAGTTGGAGACGAGTAACATAGTGCTTTCATGTCATAAAAATACCATGTTGCTTGAAAGGAAACTCTACTTCACCTTCCTCTCGCATTACTGATTGGCCATCATATACGGCCAATCATCGTTTTGATTAGTCAAAATAGTTTGCTCACAAACGCTATACAGGTTTCCCCGCCTAATTTGCAACTGCATCAAGTAATTTACCTCGATCAGGGAGTGAAGATGCGGATGCGATTTGCTCTATCTGGTCTGCCAATGTACTGAGTTACATGCAATCACGGGGGAAATGGGATGCACGATGAAGGTTCAAGGAAGATAATCCCTCCCAATTTTTCAGTAACTCAGTACCTGATGCATCTATGTGATACCTGTGCAGATTTTGCATCCTGGCAGATTTTCTTGGTCCGACCCCTGCAAATTAGGCGGGGAAACCTGTACATAGAAGTGCAGCATTTGAGTGGAGGTGATGACATTCGGCATTGACACGAACGCTATGTCGACAGAACCGGAGCACGAAGACGCCGCACGCATGGACACCGGCGGTGCAATTGCCAGTCGGTTGGTGAAGAAGGTCAAAATCTCTTCGAATGTTGACGACTCTGCTTGTAGCCCACGTGCACGACTGGAACATCCGTTGGGTGTGAAACCCATTGGCAATTACTTTGAGGACGCTGTCAATGGAATTCTGGAGCGCCGTGCATCAGGTCTGGGTCATTTAGCGATATTAGAGGACAGTCAATTGTTGTCGTTGTTAAATTACTTCTCGGCTACGGACCTGGTGAACCTCACTGTCTGTAGTCGTGCTGCATACGTGTATGGAAATCACGACGAACTGTGGCGAGTGCTGGTGCTTGAGGAGATGGAAGGACACTTCGAGCCCAAGCCGACGTGGAAAGCCACGTATCTCAAGACCAAATACGGTGATAAGGTGCAACTCGGGGCTCCTATTCGTGTGCAGGGGGTGTACTCGGATCTGCTGTTTCAGTCGTTTTATTGCGCTGCTGCTCCGATTGAAGAGGCCTGGCTGGCAGTGGAGAATATCGAGCGTCGAAGTGCTAAGAACATGTCTGTCGCTGATTTTAAGAGGGATTTTGAAGGTCCCAATGTGCCTGTGATCATTACTGATGCTATTGACGACTGGGCAGCCATGGACAAATGGACGGATGAATACTTGGGAAACGTCTGCAAGGGGAAAACCTTTTACGCTGGTGGGTTCCAATTTCCCATGGATAAATATTTCAACTACTGCCGCACTCTTCTGGATGATCAACCGCTATTTGTGTTCGACAAGGAGTTCGCTGCGAAGGTGCCCCAACTCGCTAAAGACTACAACGTGCCAGAGTACTTCCGAGAGGACTATTTTGCTCTACTTGGCGAGGAGAAGAGACCGGATTATCGCTGGCTCATTATCGGCCCTAAGAAATCTGGCTCCAGCTTCCACATTGACCCGAACGCTACGAACGCTTGGAACGGCGTTATCCGCGGCACCAAGAAGTGGATTATGTTCCCGCCAGGTCAAACACCGCCTGGAATTCACCCCAGCGAAGACGGCAGCGAAGTATCCTCGCCTGTATCTCTGATGGAGTGGTTTGTGACTTTCTACAAGGAAGTGCAGAAGCTACCGACTCACCTAAAACCGCTGGAGGGAATTTGCCGTGAAGGGGAGACGATGTTCGTGCCGCACGGCTGGTGGCACACTGTGCTGAACATTGATGAGTGCGTTGCAATGACGCAGAACTTTGTGAGCTCTGGTAACGTGAAGAGTGTGCTGGAGTTCCTGACAGAGAAACCGGAGCAGGTGTCTGGCTGTTCAATGGAGAAGCGCCCCTTGTTGGGTGGAATGTTCAGGGACGTGATGGCTAAAAGTGCCCCTGAACTCTACGCCAAGGTGGATAAGGAGCTCAAGGACGAATACGAGCGCAAACACCGGAAATCCAAGTGGGAACTGCTCATCCACGGCGATGACAATGGCAAAGAAGCGTCTCCTTCTTCGACTAATGAAGTTGCAGCACCGAGTACCTTCGGCTTTGGCTTTAGCTTCGACTAGCGAAGTGCAACTTCAGTTCCCTAATTATGGTCCATATTATGGACTCCATAATGCACAAAATTTGTGATATAGTCTATTGAGATTTGATTGGTTGAAATTAAACTGCAAGTGGCATTGACAGACACCGGCACTCTTACGACGCTCGAAGCTCGTCTTCGCATCATCTTCCAGCGAGAACGAAGCCTCTAAACGCAAAGCAGAGACCTGTTTCAGCCGACATGGCGTCCGCTGATTGTCTGGATGCGTGGGACGACTGCTTTAACTTCTTCAAAGGCAAAAGCCCGTACCACACCACGAGACACACGAAGCTGTCGCACTTTACTCGTAACCAGCGTGTCGGTTGGAAGCTCATGGGAGCGCTCGGCATGTATGAATTTCGCCTATTTATGATTGCATATAAGTACTTGATAATGGCTGGATTACTTGTTGCTGATCTACTTTTTGTTTTGTTGTTGTAAACAGATTTGTCTGTAGTGTTTTCTTCCAGAGCCTGTTGTTGGCATGGGAAGGCTATTACAACAATGGCCGAGAGAAAATACCTCCATTGATGATGTTTGGACCCATGTCGGCGCTGTATTCAGTGATCGCTATGTGGGTAAGGAAACCTTTGAAACCTGAAACTATGGGGTGCTAAAATATGAGATTAATCTGGAATTTGCTGCTGCTTTTTGTAGATTGCTGCAGTGCACCTGTACCAGCCTACGTTCAATGGTCCTCGTATATTGTTGCACTATCGACGCCCATCAGCTTGCTCATGGGAGATCTTGGACTGGGTCTTCTTTGAAGGTTCCACTACCTCCACTGTTGTAGCCTTTGCCTTCTTCTGGTACTTAGACGCATCAACTTGTGCTGTTTTGCCTTAAGCTAACGGTCGTTTCATTTTACCTCAACGCAGGATTGTGACAGTGCCGTACGCGGAGATTACAATGCCAGGTTTACACGCGTTTGGCGTTATCGTACAGTTCGTGATCGTGGGCGTGGACTTCTACTTCACAGCGCCGCTATTCAAGGCCAACCACGTGTTCCTGGTGCTAATGTGGCCGGTCTTCTGGATCTTCATCCAATACTTGTGGGTCATCAGCGGACATCAGCCAAGCAACGACTTGTTCAACTTTCACTCAACAGCTTCACCTGTGTGCACGCTCATGCTGTTTCTGAGCACCGTCGTTGTATTCTACATGCTGCTCTGGTACTCACGACATCTGCAACGCACGTCGGACAAGGCCACTGAAATTGCAGTCGAAACGGGCGACTTGGATTCCGACGAGAACTCGAGCATTTTGACTCCAACAGGAAGCACAGCTCCATTCGAGTTGGTAGTGGAGGATTCCATGGACACTCGTTCTGTTTACGACTCCAAATCCTTCAGTGAAATCGATCTCCACAAACCCAGATAAAAGGTCTCTCCATGTATCCATTCGTATGTAAAGTTACCGTTCTATCGTCATTCCTTCCTACACTCTCGAAATGAACTTCATTTCACTACGGTTGCTCGTTGAAAACTGTCGGGAAAAATCCCTTATTTATTTTATCGTACTTAACCCCTCTAACCCGGTATTCTGTATCCTACAGAATAATATATTGTACAGGATTTAATATCCAGCAAACTCATCAGCGCTCCAGAACTCCGCATGAAGATTATTGTATGGTGTCTGGATCAGTCCACTTTCCTAACAGATCGGCGATGGGATGATAGACGGGTATTATTCAAGGAGGATAGAAAGACGCATATAAATCCCCAACAGGTTTGAAAATTCTGTCGAAAGCCCATCGGTTCATGCGTCGTCCAGAAGCTACCTCACATTGTCATTCGAAAAATGAACGGCCCAGCAGAGAAGCCGTTCATAGCAACTATGGCGCGAGATCTGCGAGGAAGGCTGGAAGGCTCGCTGTAAGCCGACAGTGGGATGACCTCAGAATCAACTTACGTGCTATAGCCGGGGTGAAGGGCCGTCCTGACGAAGCCAGACGTGGCATACAACTTCTTTGAAGGTTAGTAGGTCTATTTTGTGTGCCACCACAGTTGTCGACACAGAGGAGGTGGGCGCTACAGGTGAACTACCAGCAGCTATACCGGATGATACGGAGCAAGACGGGCGCGACCAATGCCTTTTTTCCGGATGATCCAGAATTCGATTCAAGTGAGTGCATGGCTGCTGATGAAGAAGCAAAGAGCGAGACCGATGAACCAAACGGAGCCGACGGCCTCATCGACTCGGACGTGTTTGGTAGCGACAATTTCATGGAGAGGCTCGGGAAAGGAGCGACTGTTTGGCTCTACAGCTATCGATGACGTGAATCTCGTGGAGACTGGCTGATGTCAGCGATTCCGATTCCAACGCTGACGAAGAAGACATTATGGCAGACAACGAGGTGGTCCACTTGAGGAAAGTGTAGAAGAAGATGTAGAAGACCTGGAAATAAATGACAACGTTCCGGAAACTAGTAACTTTGACTTGACAGGTGATCTCTGCGATATCCCAGAGTATGGATAGATCACGCATACAATGAGGAGCACAGCCGTAAGCCGGGATGCTACAGAATAACTCAAGTGGTGCTTTACTAATTCTGGATGTTGCGTGCACACGGAATTTCCCATAGCCGTAAGTCAGGATGCTACAGAATAACTCGAGTGGTGCTTACTAGTTCTGGATGTTGCGTGTGCACACGGAATTTCCGTAGCCGTAAGTCAGGATGCTACAGAATAACTCGAGTGGTGCTTTACTAATTCTGGATGTTGCCCGGCACAGGGAAATTTCCCACAGCCGTATGTCAGGATGCTACAGAATAATTCGACAATATCCAGCTACTGGCGCTGCGCAGAATCAACTTTAGACTCATATCAACGCCGAGGAACTGGTGTTTGTCATATCACGCCAAAGGCACACGTTAGTGAACACATCGGATCACCAAGCAGAACAAACGCAGGCAGTACTTGTGTAAGGTGCGTTCCGCCTTTGAGCACCTTCTGTCAGCAATGGTTTAGGCGGTCAAATTAGCCACCGCTCTGCCACGTTCACGCTCACGTGCCGCACATCAGAAATGGCACGATACACTCGGGTGACGGAAGAGCATTCCACCGAGCCTAAAAAAGATGATTAGATTCTCTGCAAACGTAAGAGAGAAAGTAAAGACGAGGAATAAGAAGGACAACTAGTTAGCACCACGTACTGCAGTAGGTCTTGCTGGAGCCTGCAGAGAAGTATTGCCCAGTTCCTCCTCCACCACTCCGTTAGTTAGGAACTGGCAAGTCTTCTCTTCGCGCTTTGCACTTAGCGCGCTTTATGATATATTGGTTGGCGCCAAGAGTGCCGCACAGCTCCTCTTAAGTACGATAAAATAAATAAGGGTTTTTTCCCGACAGTTTTCAACGAGCAACCGACCAGATCGATCCATTAATTTCTCTTCTCTTGCGCTCTACGATGGCCAACGGCATGGTGCGCGAGGTGGACCGTGCGATAGGAGCGCTGTCTACGCTGGTGCTGGGCGTTGGGCTTCTCGTGGTGCGTGTGGATCTCAAGATCGAGATATTATTCCAATTGAGAGGATTCCGCACCAACTGTTAATTTTATTATATCCATTTCAAGCAGCTTCGGGAGTTTTATCGCAGTGTGCGGTACAATCAGGGCAAGTGGGAGCGTTGCGACTTGGATGGAGGTGGCAAAGATGTCTATTACCAGTGCGTGGGGGCAATTTAAGCTGGAAAATAGTTGATGCTTTGATACTGACGACTGTGATACATTGATATTGTAGAAAGAAGTATGGGATGCCCAAGTTGCCATTATTCCAGCATAGAGGAGGCTGTGACTGTGGATCATTGAGGTAAGGAGTTGGAATCTATTTGTTTTTTTTTTAAGGGAAGGTGCTTAGATTTCGGTGGTGTGGACAGATTTATGCTGCTAGCACCAAAGCGAGTGGAGGCATTCGATGATAGCAACACGTTCTCGTGCAAGAAAGGACGATTTCCGTTCTTGGTAAGTGAAGAAAAAACTTTGCAGGGGAAGGAATTGCTGGAGGACTAACAAGTTTCGTGAATTATTGCTGACAGATTATCCCGACGTCTTGCTTCGAGATGATGGAATCAGCGAATGTTTCGTTGTATGAAAGCCAAGCCACGTCGTGCCAACACGTCTTTTGTGCGAAATGCGGTAGGTTTTGTTTCGACAACACTGCAACGTGGGACCAGACGTGGAAATGGCTACACTTTACTACCAGATATTAACTTGTGGGTGTTTGTAGGTATTCACATCTTCCAGTTCGACCACACGCAACCAGACTGCGTCGCAGTCAATGTCTACTGCGTGGAGGACGAGAACTTTGAGGACATGAAGGTAATTTGGACTGTGCTTTTTTGGATTTGGCTGCCTCAACTCGATGTGGTAACTTACTCACCTTTCTGCACTTAACGACTGAACTTACAGATCATATTTATTCCAAAAGGCTCACGCCCACTATTCGGCCGGGCCAACCGACTACCATTGCCATCGGAGCAGCCTTATCGACGCCCTCTGCAGTCACAGGGATTTGATACTGTTCGAGAAGACAGCGAAGAGTCAACGATGTATGTGCTTGGAAGGCTTCCAACTCTGTACTGTGTTATTTGCTGACTGAAATGTGTTTAACAGTGAATTCCAGAAGCAGATGATGATGTGGGCTCGAATGGATAACCATGAAAAGTACCGGGAGCCACCTTCAGACGACACGCAGTCGTCTACAAGTTCTACCAGTCAGACTGGACGCTTTTCGGTGCGTCGGCCATCCAACTCGTGAAATTTTGTCGACATTGCTAACTAGACGATCTTTTGATGGCAGTTTGCGTCGTCTGAAGACTCGACAACCGTGACGAAAGACCAACTCGAGTTCTATCTCAAGGTTCGCAGTGCTTCTATTTGAGAAATTATCGATCTGATGCTGACCGTTGGGTTTGATGTGACAGCGCCACTTGGACGATCCTCCGCAAGAATTCCGAGAGTAGTTGTTCAAGTCGGAAGCATTTGCCCTGCGTCTCTTACTATTTCCAGCTCGCGGGGTCTTCATACCCTCTGGTTTATCCAGACTCCTTATCCCCCCCTCAGTTCCCTCGACTGCTACTGCGTTTGAAGTAGTGCAGCAGGTTTTGAAGTTAGTTGCCAGCATTTAGGTCCACCCTCGTAGGTAAAAAAAGTATGTAAAAAATAGTACAGCCACACTGACTCAAATCATCCGAAGACCCAGCTCCACTCTATTGGTTTGCTCGTCTGCATAATGATCAGCGCTTCTTGGTTTGGTTCCTGATGTTGCTGAGGTTCGCTCCCCACAGCGCCACCAGTGCAACTGGAAATGCCAACCACATCAACGTCGCCCCTTGAGTTGGCAATTTCGAATTAGCAGCTCGGAATTGCTTCCTCTCCGCAAGATTCGTCGCTCTGCGGCCAATAGCAGCAGGTGCAATGTGTGACCGTTGTCGGTGGTACTGGGCCGTGGTGAAGCGCTCGTACGTGTTCAGTCCCCCGAACATATCATGGACGTCTTCGGAGCTCATTGGTTTATAGTTGTCCGACCCCACCACCACGCGGTCGGGGTGGTTGGGAGCTGCCGAGATGCCAAACATCTCAATGTCGTACTTGACGCGAGCAGTTTCGTCGCTCAACAGGTCATAGGCGGCATTGACGCGTAGAATCTCCGCGTCCTACAGGTCGAAACACTGTATTAGTGGTAGAACTAATTGGTAATAGTATACTACTAGCTGTTGTAGTATTACCTTGCCATCTTTCCGTCGAGTGGAGCCTCTGGTCTTAGCGTGGGAGCGATCGGGGTGGTGCTCGAGCACTGTGTTGGTGATATTTGGTCAGAAAAGAGTGGCCGAAAGCCAATGAAATACAGAAGAAGCAGCACATACCAAGCTTCCGATACGCAGCTTTGATGTCGTCGGTTGAGGCGGAGCGCTCCACGCCCAACACCTCGTAGTAATTAGGCTGTAAATGCTTCTTAGTCCTCGACGCCATGAGCTCAACTGATTGTGAACTGCCCCACGTTTACCGCCGGACTTTTGATTACCTTTTAGAGTTTATTCTTTAAGGTTTATGGCCAGCAAAATGACCTTCAACTTCTAATTACCTTTAACAATTTATGTTATGGTTATGGCTGCAGTTGCTAGGCTTCAGCAAGATCAGTCGATAGGTCCATTAGCCGTCGCTGCAATGCTGCAATTTCTTCGCTGAGCTCGTTCGAATCCAGCGCATAATTTTCATCTGATACCATACCAAAGAATTAGATAAGCATCAACACAAAGCCGGCCAAAAGCGTTGCAAAAACACTTACCGTAGCGTAAGACTTGACGTTCTTGAGCTGAAAGTCCTCTTCCATAGAGAATGACCTCTAGTTTTTGTAAATGTCGCTTCAATCCGGCCAAATCTCGTGTAAACCCCTCCATTTCCATAGCGCGTCGTCTGTCGAGACTCCGGTATCGACTTCTCAACTTTGTCAGACGCACCTGCAAGTCCTGAATCCGTTTCGTACAAGCTTCTTGCATAGCTGCATACTGCTCCTTCAACATATGTAAGTCACGTTCACGTGAAAGAGCCTGGTTCCTGAACTCCAGCACAGTTTGGTTGCCTTCTTCGCGAACAATTTCACGGAGCGCATGTGTCTCCTCCCGGACTTTTTCCGTCAGTTGAGTCTTCTCCGTGGTCAGAGTCTCACACTTTCGATTGACCTGGAAAATCTCTTCATGCGCAAGACGTTCTGCCTCTTGAGATTTGTGGCGCAACACCAGATAATCCTTAGTCGTTTGGGTGAGAATCCGCTTGGTCTTTTCCACTTGCTTTTCCAGTTGGATACTCTTCTCTTCAATGTGTTGATGGTGTAGCATCATCTTAGCTTTCTCTTGGGCAAAACCATCCAGTAGAGCCTGATAAATATACAACAATTTAGGGTAAATATCTACAACTAACTGTCACGTTAGCTTACCTGAATTCGCGTTTCCGAGAGCGTCTGATGTGCCTCGAGCTGCTTCTGGAGGTTCTCAATCGTCTTCGCTAAAGCCGCCGTCTGCTCATTCGGCATATATACCGTCCGCAGCACTTTATTCGCCGGGGTAGACTGGCTAATATTCTTGAGAGTTGGTGCATCACCCCGCACCACGAAGCCTGACTTGTCCTGCTTTTTCTTCCTCCTCTGTTGTTGCATATCTTCCGATCCAATGTGCATTGTCGAAGGATACGGGTATGTCGTTGGTGTAGGCGTTTGCCTGGATGGATACGTTGTCCGTGTACCCGGTCGACAATCTCTAAAGAAAGTCACTTGTTCGGAAATCGGTTGAGTCAGTGCCAGCAAATGCTGAATCTTCAATCGATCGTCCTGCTCTTGAATTTTGAGCGTTTTATTCTCTGCTTGGACATCAATCAGCTCTGCTTTCACTTGGAATAAAGTGGCATTTGTCTTCTTCAAAGACTCCTCCAACTCGGCAATCTATTAGAAATGCACGACTAGTTCAGTATTTTATTCAAAAAGTTTCGAAAGTTGATACTTCACCTCCTCATCTTTGGACTTAAGCTGCCATTTGAGTCGATGAGCTTCTTCTTTAGACACCTACAAAACAATAGCACTTGTTAAATTGATATGATTCCCTCAATTTCCGTAATTGACAATACAAACCTCAATCTGTGCCAAATGTGCCAACGTTTGCTCCCGTTCCGCATGGAATTGTTCACATCGCTGGCGGTAGAATGCAAGCAGCTCCATTACATCTTTTCCTCCTTCTTCTCCGAGTTTCCCTTCGTCCACAGAACTGTGAACAGATGAGGAGAAGCCCCGCCGTGGAGACCCGAAGGACAACAGCGCCTCCTCCTGGTTCACCATGTTTGGGCGGTTGGAATTTGTGCATTACCAAAAAAAGACTATTTTTTGGACTAAAACTAACTACAAGTTGCAGTTATAGTAGTTTGCTCTACGACTTTGTTTATTGAGAAATTAATGGCAAATCAACAAAAAAATGCGTCCTATAGCCTATAGGCTATAGGCACTGCACGATATCTGCATGCGGCTTTTAGTTAGAGTAGTGGGGATATCTCTCTCCCCGACTTCCTCCTGACGCGCCACTCGTTCAATCCTTCCTTCGGTTCGATCGGCGAGCGTCCTCTCCTCCGTGTCCTCTACTTAATCTCTGCAGCTCACAACAGATTTTGCATGCGCTGGATGATTCGAAGTAACTCCATGGCGCTGGGTCGGACATCCGGATCCGAGTCCAAACAGCGATCCGCCAACTCCTTCACGAGCGCGGGACAATCTGACGAGAACGTCGGCCTCAGGTTTCGTCGGATCACCATCTGCACGATCTTCATACCTTGCAGCTTTTTGCCAGAGTTGTCGCGCTTGTCCGAGTACGGCACCGCATGCGTGTCGAGTTCTGACATGACGATTCCGAACGAGAAGATATCGGCCTTCTCAGTGTATTTCTTGCCCATGAGCACTTCGGGGGCTGTCCAGTATATTGTCCCCACACCTGCAGTCATCGTGTCTTCTACCGACCGTTCACGACTGATACCGAAGTCACTGAGTTTCGCACGGAACGCGTCATCCAACAGAATATTCTTCGACTTGAGGTCACGGTGAATCACCTTAGGCGACAGACCGTGCAGATATCCGAGTGCATCTGCCACATCTTCAGCCAGGAAGATCTTGTGGTCGCGCCAGTTGAGCTGTCCCTGCCGACGTTTAAGGAATCCGTACAGGTCGCCCTTGGCCATGTACTCCGTCACTGCACACACATCCTGCATAGAACTCCACGAAACGCCCAGAAACTCCACAATCTTCGGGTGGGAGAAGGACGCCATGAGTTTAATCTCCGCACCGAAACACTCGATCTCCTTCTCATCGTTCTTCTTCTCGTTCAAAATCCGCTTCACCGCCACCTGTCTGTTCTCCAGTTGAGCAAGCCACACTTCTCCAAAAGCTCCTTTACTCAGTACACGTGTGAAATACAGCGATGAGTACGGGATACGCATCCTGCCGAGCGTCGGGTCCGATTGGAATTGCTCCAGTACTTTGCTCGCCACTTCCTTGGACCTGTCCGTGATTTCCGAGTCGCGGTTGTTGCCCGATCCTCCAGAGCCACTAACCCGCACCTTCTCCGGCGCCACAGGCTCGATATTACGTACGACTGGACGCTCATGTCTTCCGTGTCGGTCGTGTTGCTGTTGTGGTCGCGATCTCTGCTCAGGATGTTGCGGCTGATACGGCTGCGGACGGGAACCGTTTCGCGGTCTTGGCTGGGCACTGGAAGCTCTGTTTTGGCCGCTAGAAGCTCGCGGTTGCGGGTTTGACGGCCGTCTGTCACGTCGCGGCTCGTTGCCGTAACTAGTGCGTCCTTCACCTTGATTATTGCGATGTTCCCGGGCATTCGGAGCCGCCGCGGGCGTGCCGTGGATGTCGTACGGATGGTGATGCGCCAAGGCGGCGTTGTGCGACTGCGCAGACGGCGTGGGGATCGTGATGGTGTCCGGGAAGCTCTCGTGTCCGCGCTTGCGACTGGCGCACGCGCCGCAGGTGAGGAAGGCCACCAAGCCCATAGTCGAGAGATATCTCCTCCGCCGTCTAGAGTCTCGAAGGTCAAATGGCTTTAGGCCGCCTGGTTCGTGGAATTTCGAATTGCACTGACTCGTTTTTCGCGTGGGAGAGCGGCTCGTAGATGTGTGGTGAGTGGTGGATGAAACCGGATATTTGTGGTAAAGAGTGGTACGGTGATTGTGAGTGGTCGAGAGATGAAATATTGCGATAGGAGGACAGGCTTTCTATCGCCATGTTGTGTACATGGTATTGATACAGTTATTACATGTATAGTGTAGGTGTTAAGAAGACTGTACAGCACAGCAGACTTCCAGGCGCTACTAGTGAAGTAATGTGAGCCACGCGTGCCAAATGGGCCCAACGTGGTGGATATGGACGATGTCGCAGTGCACCCACAGCTCTATGGGTCACACACGCTGCAAATTTTGCAGTGCCACTATGGCGATGGAGGGAATGGCGCGTTCAAATTGACTTGAGAATCCACGATCGGATCACCTCAACATCCAACGCCTGTGTGCAGCAACTTCGATGGCCTAACAGTGTTAGGGCCCCTAACGTAGGGGATGCAAAGACAAATTGAAAAAATAAAACGTCGCAGCCTCTGTCAATGCTGCCATGTGGACAAGTTGCTAACCAGTTACCAGCACGAACACCGTAGTAAACGCCAAGCCATACGGACCCGAACTGTTGCGGCATCTGCTGAAAGCGAAGCCATCACGGAGACGCACCACCGCACGCCAATGCGTAGCGACATCGTCCTGGACAGACTCACTTTCGTGCTTCAACAAGTCTCGGAATCGCGATCCCAAGACGCATTCAACAACGTTATACAACGGCGTAAACTACACAATCGAGGCACCAACGACTTGAACCTGAAATCTGTGTATTAACCTGCAAAAAACTTAAATACCCGTACGCGAGCACGCGCCATATACCGAATCTATCGATGCGCTTCCTTGCTCTCAACGCTTTTACTGCAAATCCTCTTGGATGTCGCGCAGAATGTCGAGCAGTTCGGGCGCATCCGGTCGTGTATCCGGGTCGGCATCCAAGCAGCGGGCTGCGAGCGCCTTGACCTGTTCGGGGCAATCGTCGCGGAATGACGGCCGGAGTGCCATGCGAATGACCATCTGAATGATCTTCATGCCTTGCAGCTTTTTACCAGAGTTGTCGCGCTTGTCCGAGTACGGCACCTCGCATGTATCCATCTCCGACATGACGATACCGAATGAGTAAATGTCGGCCTTCTCCGTGTACTTCTTGCCCATGAGCACCTCGGGCGCAGTCCAGTAAATGGTGCCGACGCCTGCTGTCATCGTCTCCTCTACGGAACGTTTCCGGCTGATACCGAAGTCGCTCAACTTGGCTCGGTACTTGTTATCCAGCAGAATGTTCTTGGACTTGAGGTCACGGTGAATAACCTTCGGGTTTAACGAGTGGAGGTACACCAAAGCCTCGGCGATATCCTCAGCCAGCCACACTTTGTGGTCAGGCCAGTTGAGCTTCCCCTTGCGGCGTTCCAAGTACCCGTACAGATCGCCCTTGGCCATGAACTCCGTCACTGCGCACAGGTCCTGATTGTCACTCCAGGAAACTCCAATAAAACCCACGATCTTCGGGTGCTTCAGCAGAGCCATTAGCTTGATTTCCGCTCCGAAGCACTCGATTTCCTTAGTATCGTGCTTCTTCTCATCCAGAATCTTCTTGACTGCCACTTGGGTGTTCTCCAGTTGGGCAAGCCACACCTCTCCGAAGGCGCCCTTGGAAATGGACCGCGTGAAGTAAAGCGAGTCGTACGGAATCCAGCTCTCCTCGAATTCAGGGTCCTCCTCGAGTTCAGCCATCACCTTCTCTGCTGTTTCTTGGGTACGTGCAATGACGGCTGGATCCGTCCTCCTGTGTACTCCCTCCACACTGGACTGCATCGAGGACACTTGGCTCTGTTGCAGCTCCATCATCGAAAGACCGGGGCCCTGGTCCTCGTGTGGCTCCAGCATTGGGACCTCAGGAGGAGGCGGAGGAGGAAACGATTGCTGCGGTTGATACTGGCTCTCGTAATGGGGCTGGTACTGCGACTGCTGCTGGTACTGAGACTGTTGCTGGTACTGAGATTGCTGCTGTTGCTGACGCGTATAGGTAGGGGCTCCGTTGGCCGGCCATTGGGGAGGGCGTTCTACTCTCTGTTGTTGGTGTGAATGGTATGCGCGTGACGCCTTCTTGCTCTTCGAGTTGCCCTTGGAGTTGCTGCTGTAGTTCGTGGATTCCATACGTCGATCATTTCCATGGGAAGTACCACGACTGATACCCGAACGCGCTGTGGTAGACGGTAGAGCGTAACCCCGACCATCGTCGCGTTTGCGGTTCTGTTTCCTCTTCCAAACGAAGAAGGCCACGATGCCAAAGAGCGCAATGATCACAGCAATGACGATGTAAATGATGGTAGAACCCGAGCTGGGGTTCGTGGAATCCGAGTCCGCTGCGGATACCGAGGTAGAACGCAGAACAACAAGAGGTAGAACGGGTAGAACCAAACGTCCCATACTTCGGGGGCTAAACACCTTCATGATCGATTCCCTGTCTTTGGTCGAGCGTCCTTCGCTTTCCTGCACACTCGCCTGTCGATTGAGGAATGAGGAGCTGCAGTGTGCAAAATCCACTGTATGGAGGTCGGTATAGTGGGTTAGGGGAAAAAGAGATTTGGATTCAGTATGGTAGACCAAAAAGACTCGCTCTTTTTGACTGTGGCAGGCGCAAAGCGTGTGAGCATATTGTCGCTAACATCTGTGCAAACGGTAACGGGCTGCTTTACGGCACGTCGTGGGTCGTGTGGAAGGGCTCAGGGGCCATGGCAGACTGTCACCACGACGATCCTTCCTGGTTAACCTTTTAACTAATGTGGCAGAGCTGCACGACTTTGAGTTCCTCAATGGATTCAAGTTATCGACCGTTCCGCTACTGAACCGCCGTCATCAGGTCGTTGGTCTTCATGAACCGGTCGACGTCGAAGGTTGCAGTTGTTGTTGCTGCCGCTTGGGATGACAGAAACGAGAGTCGGTGTGATTGCGCCGGCCCAATTTACCTCCATGCTGCTTGCGACGGATGAGTCAAAGCTACGATGTGCTGCCTTGGGCCCACGAGATTCACGTACATGTAGGCCAGAGTCAATGCGAGGTGCTCTTTGTTGACAGACGTTGCTGTGCCCTACGTCTTAAATGGCCACGTCACTGTCTAAGGGTACCACTCCGCCTTGAAGGCCAGGAGCATGATGATCGGCTCACATCGACTGAGTTGGTTGTTGTTGGAGCTCGCCAGTGCATTGAATACGAGTGCATGTCCGGTAGCACCTGCAAATTGACTCAAGCCTCAATGTTCAACTGAACTTCAAAGGTCCGAGTAACTTCACGGTGAAGTCACATGGACCATGGGTCTATCCTTCAGTACTGTGGATCATAATGTTCCAAGGTGTGCACATGAATGCATTCAGTGAATCAATGGACGCCTTCCATATATAGCTTATTCGCCCGACATATCTGCAGCAGATATGTCGGGGCCTATGTCGGCATACATCTCACGGAGTCGTAGATATCGTCTCAATAGAATCACCTAACCCTAGAACTATGCTGTGTAGCCATCTTAGCTGGTGTACTTGATGTTTGTATAGTCTATGATGATCATCACTCCTAATATGCAGCCTTCACTCTGCTGAGGACATATATCTTCCGACAGCCTTGACTTTCATTCAGTTTGAAATCTGCCTCTAAACGCGAAGGTAAGTGCATGTGTGTACCTTTCCGTTGTTTTCTTTTCGATGCTAAAATGGAAATAGCTACTAACTAGAGTGTTATATCCGCGCAAGGATTATGGTGCGTCTTGTGCACCCCTCCAGTCACTGGAAGTCGCGCTGTATCGTTGATACATCCAGCGACGACAACACGCAGCCCAATATCCCGACGACTGAATGTGAAATCTGCAGTGATGCCGAGACGCAGACCCCGCCATGGTCCGAATCGGAACCAACCAAGTCCAAGCCGTGGAATAAGCCCCAACAAGACACGCCTCCCCCACAAACAAGACCATCACCGGGGCCACGTCCTCGTAGAAGTACGACAACGTCATCTCCCGTGCTCCTAACGCCACCTCGGTCTCTCAAGCACCCACGAGCGAAGAAATGCGTAATGCCGTTGTACAACTGTGGTTGTGGCAAGTACACGCTTTATCGAGCGCGGTGAAGAGGTTTCTGTCGACTACGGCGACGATCTGTGGTTCGTGTGTCGCTGTGGACTTGATGGTTGCCGTCACCAAGACTACCAAGATGAAGAAGACCCGTAGGAGAGCTACCTGCAGCGAGAACAGAATGTCCATGTATACAGACGAGTGAGATTCTAAATGAGTATAAGTAGTACACATTTGTTGAAGTTGCTGTTCGTTATCTACTGTAGGGTCTTCAAATCAACCTGTAGCGACTGACACGCGCTACACGACATCGAGGAGGAAGAGGAGTACGAAGTTTATAACTGCAAAGATCCTGCTGGAGGTTGTAGTACGTGCTCTTTGAGCTTTTGGCGCGAAGATTGAGTGGTGCTCCGCGCACGAAGGTATCCGTCCTTGTGCTAGATGGCATTTGCGCGCGCAGGTTTCGAGCCAAGCCATGTTGAAGTTCTCCCGCATCTTTTCAAGATCGACGGTGAATCACGGGGACTGCTCTCCTTGGCAGGCTTTGCAAAGGAAACGCGGGCTGGCAGTTTTCACTTTGGGTACTCACCTCGTCAAACTTGTTGCATTCAAAAAGTTGACGTCATTGCCGTGCGTGTACATGATCATCCAAGCGCCCTCGCTTGGCGGATACAGGCACTGGTTTGTCAAGTAGTGACGGCTCCGCATCACGATCCTCCATTCATCTGCGAGCAGGGCGTCGAACACCTCCCTCCTGACCTCGCTCAGCCTCGTGTCCTGCTGAGCGAATGCTGCGCCTAGCACCAGCAGAGTGTCCATTTCCTCGGTCTGCCTCTCCATTAGCAACTGCAAATTTCGAAGTGAGCGATATTCAAGAGAGAGCGGGTTCTGTGTCCTTGGTAAAGTGTCGGGTACACTTTTTTTAATTAGAGCTTTACTATTGAAGTAGGACAGCATTAGCGGGACATGAGATGAAGATCTACAGCATTTACGGTGGCACCTCCGAGAGATAAGCCGGCATATATCTTTTCTAAGTCTAACTTAGCTGCTGCAGATATGTCGGGCGGATAAGCTATATATGGACGGCGTCCAATAGAGCGTCTCGGTGTAACCCATGGCTTGAATGAATTTTCAGGATAGGAAGTCAATGTAACGGAATTCCGACTTCGTCGAGAGGGCGCCCGAAAGTTTGAACTCCAGTTACGGTTATATTCAGTTCGTTTCAATACTATTGCAAAATAAGGAAGTAAACGAAGTGCAGCGCGTTTTTTTCTTCATTTTGCAAGCTTCCAATAGGCGGATCGCGGTGGATACGCCGTTACGTGCCAAAGGCCGTGTTCGTAGCGACCTTCCAGCACCATTAGCGAAAGACCACAGTCCTGAATCGACCAAGAACCACCTCTTCCTCGCAGAACAACGGTGCAGAATGAACTGCCGGCAGACATCCGATTCCGAGGACTTCGAGGAGCTTTCTAATGGCCCATTACCGAGGTCCAGCCACCTTCAACGCGGCCATCCCAGTGAGATTTCCGGAACATCATCGCAACGGGGGGCATTGGCAGTACGATCGATGCGAGAAGAACTAGCACCATCGGCATTCCAGCGTTCAAGACTTTCTAGTGGCTACGTGTCGAATAATGATGCCCGACCGGAGCAACCATCAACCCGAGGACATCATCGAGAGGCTGCAGAGATCGAGCTGGGTGCATGGCCTCCAGATGCAGCCGTGCTGTACGATGCAAATGACGCAGCTAAAATCCCTGTGTGCGTTCGAGAAGCAGTTATCGGTTTTCGTCCAACTCCGACCTGTACTCCGCTCCCACTTCCTCGCAACCACCGCTCCATTACATTCAAGTATGGGGTTCGCGTTAGGTGTTCCATTCGTGGAGCTGTTGTGACGGGATGGATTTGTTTGGCAAGTGACGCTTGCCGCAGGGAAGTGATTTTTCTACCTTTCCACGGTGGAAAAACGACAAATGCCACGAAGCACTTGTGGGAGACGCACCAGATTCAGTCCGACAAAACCGCCCTTCAAAACACACGCAAACACAACCGTGAGAGAGAAGTGGACAGAATCTTAGCCTCTGCCCTGTGTCGAGATGACGCAAAGCGCTTGTGCTTGCTTTTAGAGACTGTTCGCATTATCTACAACAACTTGCCTTTTCGTTTCGGAGAGTACGAGGAGTCGATCATTCTGAAGGAGGTGGTAACGAAGGACGAATTCAAGACAACCGTGAACTCGCAAACTGTGACTCACTCATTAGTGGAGCTTTACGCTTCTGGTCGTCAAGAAATTAAAGGCTGCATTGTTGCAAACCGCGTTGGTAAGATTGGCTGCCTCACAATGGTCATAGATTTCTGGAGCCCAAAACACGGTGGCGACAAGTATCTTGGCTTAAGAATTTACTTCATTGATGTCAACTTTCGAATGCGCTCGATTTTGCTGGGGACAAGGCACTTCACTCCGATGTATGGAGAACGAGACCAAGGTATTCGAGGACCTTTTGAGAGGTGGATATTTGGAATTCTTCTGGACTTTGGACTATCACCGAGCGACTTTTTTGGTGCTACAACAGACAGTGGCCCTGACGTCAAGTGGATGGTAAAGGAAGGTCTCTGCTTAAAATGGGAGTGGTGTATTCCCCACATGGTTAATGCAGCAACGAAGATGGCTTGTGGTCTGACGCAGAAATCCCAGAATACAGAAATGTCTGAGCTACTGAACAAGTTATCCCAGACGTGCTATGATACATCCTCGAACTCGTCTATGGGTGACTTGCTAAAGTCGCTTATGGTCATGTTGGGCAAGGGCAACGGTATCAAAGTGGTTGGATTTAAGCCCCATCGCTTTTTGGGGATGGCAGGAACCCTGAAATGTGTCCTGGATAAGTGGGAGGCATTAGAGGCGTGGTACAGCGAACGGACTGCCAAGCAAATCCGCGATAGAAAGCGTCCTCCACCTGGATTTCCTCTTGCTGGTCATCGCCAAGAATTGGTACAACTACTCTCAGTACTGACACCGATCATCCTCGTGACGAAACGCTCGCAAGCGGAAGATGCTAATCAAGTACAGGTACTACTTTCTCTGTACACGGTGCGGATGACAGCCCTGTCACTCGATGAACCAATCCGACGGTATGACACTACCCCCGCAAACGCAGTATACATCCAGCCTTACCAGTTAACGACTTTGGTGGCGAATACGAGGCTCCTGCTTCAGAAAACCTTCTATCGCAACTTTTTCCGGCGTTACGTGGATGCTTCTTACCTCGACAGCGGATCTTATGTTTTCGAGATGCAATTGTTGCTGCATCCAGTTGTAAAGCACGTTGGTGGTCCAATGGATGAAGTGGTCGAGCTGGTGGCACGGACAGAAGGAAAACTTCCCGATAACAGGGTTTCTGCTCATGTAGCTGCTGTTCGAGCTGCTATTATGAAGCGCTTAAAGGCGGTAATGCGCTTGGTTGCAAGCGAGCAAGACCCCGAACAATCTGAAGACCGTACGGCACCTGTAGTGCAGCGTGACGTTTTTGCTGAAGACATAATGGCAGCCTTTTCAGTTCAACCTGTTCAGCGTCCAGAGCAGCCCGTTCCACATCGGAACAAGTACGACGGACTAATATCCAACGAACTGAAACAATGGTTTGATGATCCAAGCGGGTTGCAGATGACAAGTTCCGCTCCTGAACTTGGTCGGCCGGCTGCAGCAAGACCAGAAACAGTGTTGGAGTTTTGGCATCGCCAACAAACATCCAGGACCTACTTTCTGCTGCCACTGGTGGCTCGGGTTGTGTTCGCAGTCCCAGTTTCATCGGCGCAATTGGAAAGGGATTTTGGCAACAGCGGGCAAATGGTAACAGCGTTGCGAACTTCAACTAGCCCTCAGAATATTGATATGGCATGCTTTCTACATCAGAATCGATCGTTCGTTGACGTCTGTCAATGCCCAAAGCTTCATCCTTCAGAAGTGGAAGCCAATGTACCAAGTAACGTGAAAGAAAACCTCGAGCCGGCAGTGATGGAGCGCATTGGGTGGCATCAAATGACACAAGACTGTTTCTCAATGGAGTATACGGGGTCTTTCGCGTCGGACAACGAAGACGAGTCGAAAAACTGCGTTTGATTTACTATATTTTCCAATGCAATGATCTGTTTTACCTTACATTGTTTGGATACGTCATTGCAATTTGTTTCACTTACTTTTAGCCTTCAGTGCATTCTCGAGAGCTTTAGCTCGATTCCCAGCACGCGTAGCCGTAGCATGCATCACTGCAGCTCGGACTTTATCGAGTTTAGATAGTTTAATTGCTACTTTGGGGACAGGTGGGCGGGAGCGGACAGCTCTGGAACTCTGCTTCCGAACTCGAATCCGCGAAGGTTTATCACTATCAGCTTCACGTGGAAGTACCTTGTAGCTGGCACCTTCCTTTTTGTTGCAGACACAACCACCCCCAGCTGCAGTTTTCGTCAGGAATGTTGCGGCTCTGAGCGTCTCAACTTCTGCCTTAATTCGAGCGTCGATAATCGTTTTCACTGTCTCCACAATAGAAGAGGTGCTTGGCTGTGGTACTACTGACGCCTTCAAGGTGACGGCTTGCAGTTTGGATTCAATACCAGCGTTGAAATCTCTACGCCACTGCTCCTGGCTATTCTTCAACTCCACAAGTTTTGCTTCAACGCGCAGTTCAACCTCACGAGCAGCATTGAGGGCACACGCTTGCATCTGCTTGTCTTGGTTGCATTGATTCTTCTTCAGATCTGCGAGCTCCCCATCAATGTGAAGTTTCACCGCGCGAGAAGCGTCGTCAACACACGCTTGAACTCGTTTTTCTTGGTTACACTGCCCCTTCCTCAGCTCAGCACGAATCTGGGCTGATATTAACTGTGCCATTTCAGTTTGCCGGCGTTGGAATTGATCCTCGATGCAACCTTCAACGGCAACCTCGATCTTTGACCCAAACTCCCGATTTTGAGCTTCCATTGCCGTCCGCAAGTACACTTGAGCCCATGACTTTGAGTTGTTAAGCTTGTTTTCCCAACCGTCGAGATGAGTTTGCAGGACAGTATTCAGCCGGTCTTCGGTATCATTGGCAGCGTGCTGGACTTCAATTTTCTGTAGTGCCAAGCGATGTTCGAGCTCTGCAAGCTGTTGCTCACGTTCTACGCGAAGTTGAGCTTGTATTTCTTGCTGGATCGTGTGTGTTTTAGCTTGGAGCTCGTTGTTCAGCTGTGTATGTGAAGCATGTAGGCCTTCGAGCATTTTCTCGTTCATCCGACGCTCACTCTCGTTGCGGGTTTGGCTAACATGCTCGTGGGTGTAATTCAACAACTGCTGCGTTCGCATGTCCAAAACGACGCCTTGTTCTTCGGTCCGGCGCTTGGCTTCTTGTATCTGCATATCGATTGCGTGTTGCTGCATAGTGTTGCCGAATAGAAGAACTTCTTCTTGAACAGAAAGCTGCTGAAGATGGTCGCGCACTGATATACTTCGGTTGCGCTGCATCACGCCGATAGAACTGTTGCTACATTGGGCCGTGGAGGCGTCCTCTTGGTTCTCTTGCGGTGGAGATAACCCATAAGGCTGCAGCATTGCACTTGGTTGAGAAAGTCGCTTTGTGACCGTGCGAGAGAGCGAAACCAAAGATCCGCGACGATTCCTGTAACCAATGACTGATCAGAGAAATGAAGTTGCTGTTTCAAGTTTTCAATTAGTTTTATTATTCGTTTGCTTCCTCCCACTTAAGTTATCGCTTGTTTGAACTCTAAAACCTCAGGAACTGCGGTTCCTGGGGTTTTATTGTTCTTCCGTTTCACAGGGAAGTCGACTTCTTTCCCTGAAACAACACCAAATAACACCCAAATAACATTTTTATTAGCCAATCATATGCGACCACAACAAAAATCAGTATTGACCAACCAGACGCTCCGAATATATAAGTCGTAGAAATTGGTCGGACAATGGAGAGTAGTGACACCACCCCGGCGAAGGGCGAGTGCCCCACATGCTCCAAGCTCGTGTCCAAGCCAAACATGGCCAAGCACCGCAAGGTGTGTGGCAAGAAGAAGCCGGCAAAGTCGCGAAAGGCGATAAACCGGGACTCATACGCCCGCAATAAGGTGAAGGTCCCCCAAAAGCGGCAGGAAAAGCGCATATTCGACCAATTCGGACGCCTTGAAGGTATATGTTGTAAATATTTGAAAAAATTATTATATTTTTTAACCCATGTAACGATTAGTGGCTCGGAAGCAGCTCTCTGAACTCGAAGCTCAGCAAGTTGAGGTGGAAGAACTGGAGTGTACGGCTTGGACAGCTCTATCGAAGCGAAATTTGCTCTATGGAGTCAGCTTGGACCCAGAGCTTTTCGCCCACTTTCTTGAAGAGCTGAAGGCACGTTGCAAGGCAAAGTACAACTACGGTCCTATCATGACCACACCGAAAGAGCTTTACCGGGCAGCAATCTTCGTTCTCCATCCGGACAAGCTGCGCGGACAGAAGAACAGGTTTGGAGCCCGCATTGAGGAAGTGATGGCGCACTGGAACAAGACTACCAGGGCCTTCAACGCTTTTGGAGATGGACTGAAGGCCGATGTCGACATGAAGCCCCAAGCGGAACTGGACGCTATGACGGATGTGGAGTATTCCAATGAGCGCCGGCGAGTAGCTTTGGCACGTAAAGCAAAGGACCAGACTGAATACGACTTTGAGACTGTTATCTTTGGTTTTTGGCTGTCAGTTCAGAAGTGAGGAGACCTTGCCTGCGGGTGAAAATTCCAACGCGTCCTCTCTTTCCTTACATCACCCAGCAAATGTAGCTCTTAAGTTGTGGCATGAAGTGACATTAAGGGCATGTGCCTGAACCTTTTCGGATTGGCTTATCATATCAAGTATCACATCCTAACAGAGACGCTGACAGCAAACTTTCGAGACTATCGCAAGATGGTGGAGCGCTACATGAGAGCAAGGGATCGACACCTGGCTGAATTCCAAGCTCGGAAGGACAAGGCCGAAGCCGAGCGGGGTGAGCAAGTGACCAAGTTGAAAAAGACCATCTCGAAACTGGAGAGCATTGGGCCATGTGCTACCTTTCGGCAGTACAAGGAATCGTACATGAAGGCAAAGCAGGCGGCTCGAAGTAGTTGAGGCTGTAGTGAGACGGGGAGGCCATAAGACTGATGTCTACGACGTTTTTCATTGCTACTATGGTGTTCATTTAACTATCGCGTTCATACCAAAAAGTACGAGTTCATACCAAAAAGTACGCTAAGATCAGACTGGAATGTACGAGTTCATACCAAGAAGTACGAGGTCATACCAAGAAGTACGAGGTCATACCAGGAAGTACGAGGTCAAAAGTATCATACATTCTGGTATGAACGCGTACTTTTTGGTATGAACGCGTACTTTATGGTATGAACTCGTACTTTTTGGTATGACGCGTACTTTCTAGTATGACTACACTTTCTAATTTGCCAAAGTCACAATAACAAATATTTTCCATTTTTATTTTGAAAAAGTGTCTGCACTTTTTCTGAAGCGTGACGGTCGATCATTGGTCAAATAACACTAAATAACCCTCGGGTGTTGTTTGGGCACGAAGAAGTTGCTTCCCACGACCGCCCCATACAAATCCCTAGTACAGAGATTCGACTTCCTTTGAGTGAATCAACACCTCAGGCCGCACGTAAATGATTATATAGGGTTAGGTGTATTTACATACAAATAGCGAGATGTCTGCTTAGAGGGTCTACTATTGAGGTGTTGTTTCAGTCAGAGTAAGCTCTACTTCTTATTCCCTTCATTCAAGCCATGGTGTAACCTGCTTGCGCTAATTATTTTAGTCGTGATTGTCAACACTGTAGCTAGCCAAGACGAGAAAAAATTTGGCAAAGCTTGCACGTCATGGCGAAGTAGCGAAACCGAGGACATGAACATAGCAAGAAGATCAATTCGTAATCGACTGCAACGTGCTAAAGTAGATTCTGAAGCACAAGCGCAGATTAACGTCGCTCCGTTGGAAGTTAACGTCTAGCAGGTCGCCATTGCAGATGTATTAGGAGCGAAAAGAGAAAGTAAACACTTGATACAAGGTTACAGATCGTAACCTTCAATGATGTGGGCCACATCATAGTGTAGTTACCACCTGGGGGTACAGTACACCTCAGCATAGCTATTCTTGGGTCAAGTCTCCCCCGAAGGTGAGGAGCTATTCGAAGTCGCTTCGTGCTGCCTTCGACGTCAAGCGCTTCCATTCTGCTGCTGCAACAATGGAGGGAGGAATCTGGGCCTTCTACTACCTGCAGGGCGAGGACGGAGAGGACCGTGCACACCCGAACGCCTTCCGATTGGCCGGCGTCTCCCCAGGTTCGGATGTGACGCTTTCGGACGTGTTGCGTAGTTTCCCACTCCGCAATCCCTCAGCCTTCCACTTCCGTTTCCGACTCAATAGCAGCAAAGGCAACACTTTCTATTGGTTGGATGTGACGCAACCCACGCAGAAGGTGCCGTTAGCCGGTGGACGCGTCATCTGCAAGCTGTTAAGACTTGAGCGACCCAAGAAGCCCGGACTTGTCTTCCGACGTCGACCTGTGCTTAAATGGGCCAATGGCAGTCAACCCCCTAAGCGTCAGGGCAGTTCCAGTACTCTGGGTGACAGTTCTAGCAGTGTGCAATCTTCTAAATCTGTGGGTGAAAGCAGCAACTTCCATCGGTCGTCGTCTTCACCAGCATTTGAGCAGGGGCGACCAGCCAAGTACTCGGACCGAGCACCAGGCAGTGGCAATGGATCAGAAGCTCGGCATAGCAACGCATCGAGTCGTACATCGTCGACTTCTGGGGAGAAGAAGTCGGTCTCAAGAACGGGATCCGGATCCAAACCGACGGCTCAAGATTTCTTGTCAGGTGGACAGCAATCGCCCGGTGGGAATGGATCTGCTGCTCCATCTCCACTTAAAAAGGATGTGAATCTCATGAGTGACAGCGGCTGGAATGATGCACCAGCTAAACCTGCACAACCTGCCAATGCCACGTCGGATTTCTTGAATTCAATGGACCCGTTGGCTGCACGTGCTGCTCCGCCAGCTCAGCTTTCACCGTCAAAGGCTGTGCATAGAGAACCGCCCAAGTTCGATGATGACAATGGACAGACTGTGGGCCCTGTGACGATGGCGGAAATGGAGGCACACTCTAAATCCACGTCTGACGGCTCCAACGTGTACAACCCGAACCTGGTGGACAAGTCGACGAAGAGTGAAGATGTCCGTCGAGCTATGGAAGAGCGTGAGCGACAGGTGCAACGGGATGTGGAACGAGCGCGTGACGAATTGCGAAAACGTGAAGAAGCGACGCGTAACCTGTCGGCTATGAAGGACAGTGCGAATGCTGTGCTTGGCCCCCGCTTGAAAACTTGGGCAGAGGATAATGGTCGTGTGAAAAACATCCGCACGCTGCTGTCTACGATGCACCAGGTGATGTGGGAAGACTGCAAGTGGACGGAGCTGAACATGGGTAAGCTGCTGATGCCGAACGACGTGAAAAAGCACTACCGCAAGGCAATGATCATCGTGCATCCGGACAAGGCTGGTGGACGCAGTGCCGAGCAGTTACTGATTGCTGAACGCGTTTTCGCAGCACTCAACACTGCGTGGGATGAATTCCAGAAGAACCCCGTCTAGAAATGGCCACGCAAGGAAAGCTTGAGATACAAGTACACAACAACCCCATGAATATCAAATGCACTTTCAGATATTTAGGCACACAGAGCCTGCCTTCCATTTGTTCTCACACGTTCATCTGCAGTGAGAAGCAGTCTTTCGCTTGTAAAGAATTGGCGTTGGCTCTGATCAACGTCAAGCAGGTTTCTTGCTACCTTGGCGATTCTCAGCAAACAAAACGCTTACATTTTCTTGATCACTGCGTGGTTCCTCCAGTACTCGACGGCCTTCATGTACTCGTCACGGTCGATAGGCACACCAGAGCCGCCTTGTTCCTTGCCGACCGCATTCCTCATCATAGTAATGGGCTTCATGGGCAGTTCGTAGTCCACATCCTGTGCCTTGATGGACACGATACCCCACGGGGAATCACCGTGCGAAGGGTCAGCCGGCACATCAACAGCCTCGTTCTCCTTGATGATCTGCTCACGGCTGTAAAGGATAATGTCCAGGTACTCAGCCACTTTAGGGGTCACACTGTGGCTCGGGAACCAACGGCCCAATCTGCAAACAGTCACAAATTGAAGTCAGTTAGTTCCTCTGAACCTGTCACTGAAACGACATATTTCCAAGCAGCAACGTACACGGGCAGTTCATACTCCGTACGGGCTTCGTAGTCCGACATAAGCATGTGGGCGTTGGCCTGTGTGATGGGCACCATGTTGAGGCGAGCACCCGTGAAGTTCTTAATGAACAAATGCTTGCAGAACGGCGCGTAGCTGTCCTCACGCATATTATCGTCAGTTTTAAAGTGTTCAAACCATTAAAAAGAGGTGTAAAGTGCAGCATACCCGTCCACCAATTGCTTGTTATTGGACTCATAGATCTCGTTCACCTTGTTAACGAACTCCGTCTTGTCAAAGTCCAACTGCGTGCCGGAGTACGTCTTGTCATCGAATTGGCGCTTCGCAAATCCGTCTACACACATTCTGTCAATTCTATAGCATTTACCATGTAATTATCTAGCTTTTATCACTCACCGAGCACGATATCACCGCGTTCCTGGGGCTGCGCGGCCTCAGCAGCTTGGGCCGCAGCCTTCTCCGTCTTACTGGTAGCAGATCCGAGCATACTAACGAATCCACGAGTCTGAATGTTGCGAGTCACCGCCACCGTCGTCCGAAGGCGTGCGAGCAGCATGTTAGCGATCTCTTTAACGGCTGGGGAGGAACGGAGTAGGCAGACCTGGGGCTGCGAGCTGTGGTGGTGGGAGGATCTCCGGGAATGAAGTGCAGCACCAGTTTAACGGATGCAAAGCTGTGATTGGTGGAATGGGAAAGGATTTCAACCAATCCTGATCGGATCCAGGAGAAACGGATGGTTACAAGAAAACGCAGGCCTACTGTAAGGTGAATCATCAATTTAGGGCCATCAACCATTTTAAGGCCGTATTTTAACTGCCAATCACGTGAAGTTTTTCACAGAGCAAGTACTTTATTGGCTAAAACACACTAAATACGAATACCTTCAAGAATTAAATTTGTAAATTTGGCGGGCGATGACAGATCAGTCGCCTACATGGTTGGCGGCGAGCTTATTGAGGGCACATTATGGGAGCAGGGTTGTCGCGGGTTCAAGTCCCGTTAATTCTCCGCACTGATTTGGTAAGTAAAGCATCTATTCAACCTCACTGTGCCAGACACTCGACTAACATTTTGTTGTTTAGAATACAGCTGAACAAGTGATATGCGCTACATGTACTCTTCTACACCTTTACCTGCAGTTGTAGTAACAGCTTTCTTAGACGACTTGGTTTTTTGCTGCCAGCCTCAGCAAGTTCCTGGAGCACTTCATGGGTAAACAGCCTCCCCCCAACTGCGACTCGTTTACGCTTTGTCGTCTTCTTCGGCAGGGGCTTCAATTGTTGGCCTGCCACTGGACCTCCGTAAGTTAATTTCCGTCGAAACTTGATCACAAGTAGAAATATAAAAGGTGAAGGTGGAATAACCCAAACCTCAAATGGTCACAAAAATGACACTCACTCAGCGCTTTCAATACTGAAAGCAAGACTAAATTCGGCCGTAAACTGATTCGGCTGTAAACTGATTAAGTCGATTTTTTTCTTCTCCACGAGCATGTGCTTAATTTCATTGGTCTGCTACTACAAAAAATCGAGAAAAAATCTCTGGTTTGCGAAGTTTCAGAAACTGTCTCACTTTTTGTCAACGCATAAGTAGATGCCGAGTAATTCGAGCATCTTTTATCTCGGCCCATATTTGATTTTTTACCTTATCATAATTATATCTTTATCACTTTAGAAGGGAAAGATAGTATTGTTTTCATCTGATTAAGTAAAAGAATGTGACGCGACAACATCTATACTTAAGTACACTTTATCTCCCGACCCACTTCAACTTCACATTAACTTATCTCGGGAGGTTAGCAGGTGGCACTGTCGACGCGCCGTTCGTAGCTCCAAGAGCAGCCTCCAACAGTTGAGTCAGTCGCTCGAGTTGATGCTGTTGCTTCTGGAATTGTGCTTCCAAGTGGCGCTGTCATAGGCGAAGAAGCACGTCAAAAATCAGTTAGTACGTCGTGAAGCCATGCTTGTCAATGTCACGAAGAATATCATACCTGCCCGGCCACGATGACCTCGACGTTCTGGTGCAACGTTTCAATTCGCATGGCTGCAGCAGCAAGATGCGGTGTTGGTGGGCTGTTTGGTGACGTCATGGACATGGGCGTGTGCGCTGCTGCTGTGTGGCACTGTCCGTTGAGCTGCTCATCGTCGCTGAAGCTGCCGACATAAAGCGGGTTGTTGCTGTTGATCGATCCGCCACCCATGGCCATACTGTACATCTCCGCCTCTTCCTCGCGCTGCTTCTCCAACATAACCTCGATAAAGCCACTGCCTAGTACTGCGCCAGGGATCGTGAATAAAACAATACCCCACAGCGCAAGCGAAGCACCGAGTAGACGTCCCAAACTGGTGACAGGGACCACGTCACCATATCCGAGAGAAGTGATCGTCTCAACAGACCACCAGATACAGACGCCAAAGTTCGAGAAGACGCTGGGTTGGGTCATATGCTCAAGGAAAAAGATCAGCAGCGATGAAGCGAGCACTACAACAGCCGTGAGATACGTAACAACCAGCAGCTCCTCTTTCTTGCGCGCGAAAATCACTCGCAGGTTCTTCATCGCATTGTACATGCGCTCCAGTCGCAAAAATGACACGATCCGTAGCAGTCGCAGACTTCGCAGTGTCAATCCTCCGTGTTGGTGGGCGCTGCAAGCATGGCAGGGCATTTAGTGCATCAAATAATCAGCCACAGCACTTTGAAGACATTGGTTCTACGTACTCGAACTCCATACTGAGCTCTAAGTAGAAGGGCACCAATGCTAGCAGATCGATGAGCGAAAGCGGCCTCGTCATCCATTTTAATCTACAACACGTAAGATATTACAGTCAGTTGGCATACCACACTGTAGAGCAGCAAACATTTACTTACCGTCCTCTAACTGCCCCGTTGTTATACCGGTCGTCTTCTACACAAGACCATAGTCGCAGTGCATACTCAATGGAGAAAATGATCGTAGAAACCAGTAGAAACACGTCAGTCCAGTTGTTAATCACTGGTTTTGGGCCTGAAGAAGAGTCCGTCGCGTCCACATCCAGCAATGCAGAGGACTCGGAGATAGCCACTACGACATTCAGTAGTATGAGCGTTAGGACACTCAGCTCCAGCACGTAGGACGCGAGTTGCAACCCATAGCGGTGCTGCACGGAGTAACGGAAACGTAGCACAGTCCAAATGTCTTGACGCAGCGTAGTGTTACGTCGATGGGGGCGACGCCATCGTCCCGATGACGGCGTGGATAGCAGTGCGGAGTGCTCCGGTAATGAGCGTGGGCGCTGCTCGTGCGGATTCTTCATCCTCGTCGTCTGCAGGTCTGACTCTGTATCCTGCAGGTTCTATACCCGCTTACGTTTTCCGGATAAATTACAGTATCATGGCCGGATAAATTGACCGTTCTCAGAAATTATCAGGAATTTGTGCAGTAGATTGGTTGAAGCTCAGACAATTACTCAGATCTGAGTCTGACCTTGGAGAAGGCATGAACTATCCAACTGCATGGTGAAGTTGAAGTTGAAGGCAACTTCGACTTGGAGCTATCATTCAATGATTCATTGAGCAACACTAGCTAGGAGTCGAGTGGCGTATGCCACTTGTTGGCTGACTCAGCCGCTGAGGGCAGCTGCACGTAATATCGAAGGCTTCGATTCGAGGCGGAGCTTCCTGCAGGCCTTGGTGCCATCCTGTCACTCCGCAATTTGCCGCGATGGAAACACCCCATTCCAGCACGGAGTTCCGCCCGCCCGACGAGATCTACCTCTACTCGCAGCCTGCTGAAGGGTCAAGTTACGACCGGCATCAAGGGCCACGCGCCGAGCCCGGTGAATGGTTTGAAGGGGCTGTGAATGCGCGCAACGGTGGTCTCCATGCAGAAGTCCTCGAACCTGTCGAACAAGAAGGTCGTGCTAAAATGCAGTCAAATGTCTTGCGCTATTCCAACAGTCGAAGCAAGGCAACCTTCTGTAGATGGATGAGGGCTTTCAAGCGTGGATGGTCATACAAGTAGCGACGACGGGAACAAATGTGGGTGGAAAGACTCGCAGCGTACGCGTTGTGAGGTTACGTAGCCACCCACATCCATATATCGTAGCATAGGGCGCCAGTAGGTATAACCCAGTGCTAAAATGATAAAGCAGCTACATCAAGGAAAAGCAGCACTTGTCCACTTCGACAGGATCTCCCTCTCTGCTGTTTGTATAAAGCAGGTCCGACGCCGAGCACCACCGTAAGCATTCACCATTGGTTGATCGCTACAAGCGTGGCGTACAAGCATCGACAGCGTCTCAACTCCAAACTCCTCTTGGCAACCAGTGGTTTTCATCTGCTATCACAATATCATCTCGCCTGCAAATTGCCTCTCCAACATCCACCCTTGATATCGCAGTAGTAAGCTATCGGATACCAGGTAGGATGAATGTCAGCGAGTGCAAAGTCATGGGGGTAAAGTCTTCGAAAAGATCACCGCAAATCAAATACGGTGTAATGGATAAGCCTGCCAAAATCGATACTACTCTGTCCCGGAAATGTTGCACGAAAGTGCTTTTCCTAACTTTGATTCGCTGAAACGCGCAATCAGTGCGTTTAATTGGCAGAAATGAATAGGGCGCACCCTGTGCATTTCAACGGTGTGCGCAGCTCGCCGTGAGCCGCAAAATTGACCGCGAATCAGCTAATTTAGTGGCGATCTGGGGTCTTATCTGCTGGTGCGAGAGATGCACATTAAAGATTTCGCCCACCCCACCCCATCGTCTCCCATGCCACAAAAGAACCGAGCGAAGAGGACTGCAGCCGCGTGGTTTCCGCCGTCTTGAGTCTCTCCGTCGGGGGAGCCCGCTCTAGCACTGGTGGCCGACGAATTTGATCATTGCAATTGTTGATGCAGGGTATTGGGAGCTTCCGCCAGCTACTATAAACGCCCCGTTCCAGAGCTTGCTGACGACAATGAATCAGTGCATTGAGGAGAAAGGTGGGGACGACTTCAAACCTGTTCACATGGGAAACGTTCACCTGGAGAAGGAGGGAAGACATCCCCTGAGCACCGAAGCTCAAGTAGAGCTGCTGAGGTCCTGTCTCTATCACAGGGATTTGTAGGTATAGTAAAAGCAAGTATAATTGTGGTGTAAAGCCGAACCGTGTAACTTTTTCGGGACAGAGTAGTATTCTGCTTGGAATGATCGGATTGCGCAGGATTGGGACAGAAATCTGCGGCTCTGTCCGCTGATGAGTGCCGATCGAACGCTGACGGTCTTGCACGATTGGGAGGCAGCGCTTTGGCCTCACTTTATAACGATCGAAGAGAGAGAACGCCATTCCCCCCTCCATTTAACCCTTACAGATCCGTACGTGGCCGTGATAGGATGGCAACTACCTTCTCCTTTTCGTATCGTTCCGACTGACCTGTCGTTCGAATCCTTACATTATCACCTCCAGACCATGTCGATGGCCGCTCGTCTCCGTTACTTCATCAACAGCCCTACGGGACCCAAGACCACGCACTTCTGGGGACCTGTTGCTAACTGGGGCTTTGTGCTCGCTGTACGTACCTCTCCGCGGCTTGAAGACGTGTTACCTCCTGCTAATGTGGCGTTGTTGGTGTTTTGAAGGCTATGGCGGACATGCAGAAACCTGCTGACGTGATTTCCATCAACATGACGTCAGGTACGTCTCTTAAAGAGATTGTTCCACTTCCATAACGGATACTAACTGATGTTGTTGAAATCCTACAGCTTTGTCGATCTACAGTCTGATTTTCATGCGGTTTGCATGGATGGTTAAGCCCCGCAACTACTTGCTGCTGGCGTGTCATGCCTCGAACGAGACTGCTCAACTCTACCAGCTTCAGCGTGGTTTGCGCTACCAGGCGAGCAAGAAGGCCGAGAAGAAAGAGTAAACTGTTTCAGCTCTCAACCATCCAGTACAGGACGCTCTTCAGAGCTGCCGGCCATCTAATTCGTCGTTGGTGCTCCGGTTTGACTTTTCTGGGCGGGATTTGAATCTTTCGGCTTTCGTGTTCGTATTTCTGCGTCAACATGAGCTTCCTTAGCAAGCCTAGACTGCATGCAAATTAACGAGAAAGAGATATTGACAATTAAGGATAACCTCAACTCGAAGTCTTCTTGTAGCTGTTTGTCTTGTTTTCTGCCCGTTTCACATGCGGAAGACCCCGAACTTTGTTTCCTGGGGTTTCTCGTTGAGCGCAGCGCTTAGACTCAGCCCAAGCACCTTTCGGGTGTCCTTGGGGTCGATAATGCCGTCATCCCAAAGACGTGCCGTTGAGTAGTATGCTGAACTCTCCTTCTCATACTTGTCAAGGATCGGCTGCTTAAACTTGGCTTCTTCTTCAGTTGACCACGTCTCCTTGCGACGCTCGTAGTTGTCGCGCTGCACTTGAGCCAACACACCTGCAGCTTGCTCTCCACCCATGACGGAGATACGAGCGTTCGGCCACATGTACAAGAAGCGCGGCGAGAATGCACGACCGCACATACCATAATTTCCAGCACCGTACGAACCGCCAATAATGCATGTGATCTTCGGCACCTTGGCGTTGGAAACAGCCATGACCATTTTCGCTCCATCCTTAGCAATGCCGCCGTGCTCAGCCTTCTTCCCCACCATGAAGCCCGTAATATTTTGCAGGAACAGCAAAGGAATACCGCGTTGGCTGCATAGTTCGATGAAATGCGCTGCCTTCACGGACGACTCGGAGAAGAGAATTCCGTTATTAGCCACAATTCCCACTGGGTTGCCGTACAAACGAGCAAAGCCCGTGACGATCGTAGGGCCATACTCTTTCTTGAATTCGTCAAAGCGACTGCCATCCACGATTCGAGCGATCACTTTCCGCACGTCGAACGGCTTGCGCGAATCCACTGGGATCACACCTCCCAGCTCATCCGGAGAGTAAATGGGTTCTTCAATTGGTGTTTGCGTCACTGAAGGTTCCTTGCGGTAGTTTAAGTTGCTGACAATACGCCGGGTGATATCCAGCGCATGAGCATCATTGTTGGCGTAGTGATCGGTCACACCGGACGTGCGGCAGTGAACATCTGCACCTCCGAGCTCTTCCGGAGTAATAACTTCTCCCGTAGCAGCCTTCACAAGTGGTGGTCCTCCAAGGAATACCGTTCCGTTGCCTTTGACAATGACGCTTTCGTCCGACATGGCCGGCACATAGGCTCCTCCAGCCGTACAACTACCCATAACCACTGCGATCTGTGGAATACCCATGGCTGACATCGTGGCTTGGTTGTAGAACTCTCGTCCGAAATGATCCCTATCTGGGAAAATATCAGCTTGCAACGGCAAGAAAGCACCACCTGAGTCCACGAGATACACACAGGGCAGACGGTTCTCCTGTGCAATCTCCTGAGCTCGTAAATGCTTCTTGACTGTCAAAGGGAAGTAAGTGCCGCCCTTGACCGTAGCGTCATTGCCTAAGACCATGCATTCCACACCATTAATGCGGCCAATACCCGTGACGATGCCGGCGCTGGGTACGCCCCCTCCATACATGTCGTACGCAGCCAATGGCGACAGCTCCAGGAAGGGCGACCCAGGGTCCAGCAGCGAGTCGATGCGGTCACGTACAGGCATTTTCCCTCGCGACTCGTGACGCTCTCGGGCTTCTTCTCCGCCTCCTAGACGAGCTTTGGCCACGCGATCACGCAGCTCCGCCGTAAGATTGGCCATATGCGTCTGGGATTCCTGGAATTGCGCCGATTTCACATTGAGCGCGCCATCGAGGACATTGGAGAAGGAGCCGAGCACGCCTGCCTGCGAGGCAAAACTACGGCGCACAGACAGAGACAGAGAGCGAGCGGTACGCAGCATCGTCGAGAGATAACGGAGTGTGTGTGTGTGTGGGGGGGGGGTGATAGTGGTGACGAATGCAGGACCAGATTGGTTGAAGCTCAGATAAATACTCAGATCTGAGTCTGTCCTTGGAGAAGGCATGAACTATCCAACAGCATGGTGAAGTTGAAGTTGAAGGCAACTTGTCCTTTTCCACCCCACCTTCTCCAACTAGCTTATAGACCACAAAGCAGCTAACGGTACGAAATTCTTCATTCCGTATGAGATGAAGCATTGGGCAAAGTTAGCTAGGGTTTCTAATTCGTCACACGTTTCCTAGCTGTAGAGAAGTATGAATATTTTGTTAAACCAGCGCGCCCAGGAATCCTGCAGATGCACGCGAAGATTTCTACTGCCTGCAGTAGTTCAGTCTGTATTAGCATGGGTAGCACTAGATTTTCTTCACTGCTACGGCATGGATTAACGCTTCACAAATACCCTACACTAACTACAGCATTTAGTGTTAGTGGATGAATAGTGTTAGTTTTTATATAGCGTTATTAACACTAATTTGTGTGGGCTCTGAAAGGCAAGAAAAACTAACACTATTTTAGGTATGGCGGCAGAGAAGCTCAGACCAATGCATATGCAGCTCAAACACTTCCTAACATTCTCCAAGAGCAGCACTTCGCCACCCACAACCTTTGCAATGCCTACTGCTCCATGTTGAGCTCCTGGACGAATTCCACAGACTGCGCAAGGCGGGACTGAAGATGTCGCTATCAGTGTTAGTGGGTGTTGCTCAGCATTTGCTCATTAACTCTCGTCATGCTGAGTATACAAAGACATTTACTCCGCCCGGTTCAGAAGTCTCACTGTACGATCGTTTAAATACTCGATGGGTGCAGACATTCCAGGACAGATTTAACATCGTCCAGCGGAGACAAGCGGGAAAAAAAGCAGCTCAGTCCCCAGAAACAACTTCAAATTGAAAAGGCATTTCACATGGGTACATTGAAGAGGGGAGTGGCCAATTTAGCAATGATCAAATGTACAACATGGAAGAGACGCATTTTATCGTGGATATGGACAACGGAATGATCATTTTCAAGGCAAACCGGTTGAAGATGCTGGCCCAGCACAACTACAACCGTCTAAAGATCTTACACTAGCACAGGCTCAGACGCAAACCCTGTCTGGAGAGCGGCTAGAGGCTATTGTATAAGAATTCCTTCTTATTTATACCATCGCTAACACTAATTGTTTGTACCACAGATAGTGTTAGTTTTTAATTAGCGTTATTAACACTAATTTCAGTGCATAATCTCAGAGCAGGGCCTCATGAATAGTGTTATTAACACTAAATGCTGTAGTTAGTGTACTTAAATGGCGACCTACTTACTGCTTACTCTTCCCACGAACGAAGCCCTTCCTGCCCTAAATTGCCTGCGAAATTATCCGCCACGTTCATTGCCCTGGCAAGCAACCACACGTCCCGCAATATGATACTTATCTTCTTGATAAATAAGACGCGCTCCTATCCGCGCTCTGTTTTTTTTCTTCTCTCACGACTCGTTTGGGATTTCTTCTATGTCTGCCTGTGCCATCGTCACAGCGAGCATCTGATCTCTCTGGAGCTGTTCAAAGTGTTGCATCGCTGCGTACTGGTCGTCACCTGAAGCAAGCTCAAGGGCTAGCATTAAATCTGAATCAAACTCCGTTGCAAGTCGGATACCATTGCGCAGGATTGAAGGGAAACCGAGCGGCAGCGCTGTGGGGAACAGGTCTGTATGCACAAATTTGCGCAGTGGCGATTGCTTCACGGCGATCGCAGCCGAATATAGCTCCGCGGACCGCTTGATATCCTCTTCCGTGTGCTTTGATCTGTCACGCTTGTCCAGGTACTCATAGATCCGTGCCACCAAGTCTGTTGCGTAAGATCCCAAGTCGTCTATCTCGTCGGACGTAAGCTGCCACAATTCATCACCTTCGGAGCAGTTGAACTTAGCACGGCAGATCGGACACGTTTGACTCTGTGTGCTCCAGTGCTGGAAGCAATTGAGACAGAAGCTATGAGCGCAGGGTAGCGCAACCTGTTTCTTCTTATCCATGCAGATCTGGCACTCGGTTTCATCAAACTCCAAGTCTCCAGTACTAATATTCCAAAACAGCCAAAACACCAAAGTTAGACATCTTCCACACAGCTACTTCAATGTGCCGTCCCAACATACCTGGTCGTCTTCTCAGGGAAGCGTACGGTATGTGCAGCGCAGGCCTTGACGTCGGACAGGAAGCAGTAGATGTAGTAGAATTGAGCGACAGTCAGCGTCTTGGCCTGACCGATGGTCTCAGAGCTGTCTGCCTCATATGTAGGGTCACGTGGAATCTCAACACGGAAGTCTCCAAGATCAAGCTGTAGCTCTACAGGCCGTCGAATCTTGCGCACCTCAATAGCCACGTTGCCGCGAATGCGCCATACGTACGGCAGCAACTCGGCCGATACATTAGGGTCGATCACGATACGAAACGATAGGTAGCAGTTCTTAGGTGTGGCGCAGATCTGGGCCCTGTAAACGATTGGGACAGAAAATAGTTAGCTGAAGAAGTTTTGCATTGGACTTCAACATGGCTGCGACGTACCACTCGTTGGCATTTTTCAAGTGCGTGCCGAAGTCCATGAATGTGCCCATGGCCTGGCGGATGCGCTTCTTCATCTTGTCTTCTTGGATTGATGTTGTTTGGCCCATATTAATTGTTTTAAAGTCACTGCGGATGACTAAGGCGAAAGGTCTTGCGCGTGGCGAAGGAAAAGCGTAAATGGCTTCTTCTGCGGGAGCTTTTTCTCTCGCCACACTTGTCTTTTCAGCATGCATTTTATCGTCTGAACGCAGCCGTTCAGTCGTACTTAAATGAGTTAATACAATTCACAAGCTGCGGAAATGTCGCCCGGATCTTTCGCGGGGGAGATCAGATGTTATAATTCGGTGCTGCTTCGTTTCTCAAAGAAAATGTGTGTGGCCTGGATCAGCGAATAGGGTCGATAAAACTCTTTTTCGATGGCTTTTCTATTGCCTAAAAGGCGTTTGGCTTTCGAGGTGCCTGCGTGGGCCATGATGTCATGGCTCGCTGCGGCTATCAACGCCAGGTGGCACGCTCCTGGCGAGGATGGCGAGAATCAATCTATCCGCATTTGCCGTGAAAAAGCTGCAGTGCTCGAGGCCGTCCCACGGCCGTAGGCAGAGATGGTGCAAAAATGGATGCACCACGCGCCAACGCACTGCCTGCATTCAAATCGGCTCTGCGGCAGTGGTGCCTCCGCCCAATGACCAATGAGCACTGGTGCTGGCCATGACAGCGTGCTACACGACAGTCTGGCGGCAACAACGCGATGACAAAACGCTCGAGTCAACAGTAGGGGTGGTGAACATGCGATGTGCAGGCCGATTGCATTGTGGTGCTTGGAGCTGTCGGTTTCAGTGAGAAACCCTTTCAAGATCCGACCGTACCCGTACCTAGGAGACACGGCAAAGCTGCGCTGGCGACGACGGGCGGCGAAGTACAGAGATGGCTAGCGACGAGGAGCAGCAGGCGAACACGGTGGAGCTGCATCCGAAGCGCACCACGTCGTTCGCTGCACACCTCAAGAAGAAACCCCCGGTCCGTTCTTGTCATTACGCCAGCACCACGCGAGGGATGACGTGGCGTGTGGTGCCGCTGCTCAGCAGCGTGTGACAAGGCAAGCAACGTTCACTGACGTACGATGGCTGCGGTTCCGAACTGTAGGTGCAGTATGACCTCGCGACGCGGATCGCCATGGAACGTGAGAAGACCAAGTACTGGGCACGAATCCTGCTACTGTTTCCACTCGTGCCGGTGTGTCTGGCACTCATCACTATCGTTTTCGGTGGTGTGATCATCAACGTAGCTACCAACGACTGCAATGCCGACCTTATGAGTACGTTAGCATTTTGATTCTGGTAATGAGTTGCTCATTACTTATCGGATATTGCGTCAGGATTCATGCAGGGCGCGGTGGTGCTCAGCCACGTGCTCGTATGCTTCTACACGTACTGCTGGATGGGGCCATGGCCGATCAAGAGCCTACGAACAGTGCGTGTCTTCTACCTCCTGTACGGAGTAGTGTGCGTGGCGTGGTGGGGTCTCTACGGTACTCTACAGGCCGCCACAGCCACAAGCTCAGGCTTCGAGTCGTGTCTGACTATGTCGCCAACGCTCTTCATCTTCTCGCAGTACGAGATCGCCACGTTCTGGATTGTATTTATCTCGGCCGTCGTCTTCTTCATCAGCGAGAAGACGGCGCATATGCGGCAAGAAAAGATGGATCAGTGGACGCACAAAAAGGAGAGCGCCAAGCGCGCCAAACAACAGCAAGAGCAAGAAGCTCGTGACCGCGTGCTTCAAGATGCACAGGAGGAGGCGCGCAAGCTCGAGGAGGAGCAGCGCAGGAAGATCGCAGCCGACCAGCAACAGCTCTTCGGCAGCGACGACGAAGATGGACAGCAAGATGACGCAGAAGATCCGGACGGAGTCAATGAATACGGCACTACCGGGATGGATCACAACTACGGAAGCGAACCAAATGACCAGCAAGAGGACGACGAGGACGAGGCGGAAGTCCCGCTTGCGCAGTAGCACAAATGTAGTCAAGTTGACTAAGTCAACTTCAAGAGATGGACCCCACCCCTACTCTCAGATGAGCCTTCAATATAGAATATCGTATCCCATCACGTAGAATAATTTACACTTGAGCAGACCCAGGCGGAGAGGCACACACGGGAACTCTTGATTGAGCAGCATGAGCAGCGCCAATGGCCAGACGATCACCGTGTGCGGCAATGTATTCCGGTGCGTGGTGTAGACATCTCAACCCCCTCGAAATTGCGCTGTAAAACGCTGTTGTTTGAGCTAATTAACGATAATTTTCTCGCAGCCTGGTAGAGACAATCGGTCGCGGCTCCTACGGCACCGTAAGACCTTCAAACTGCTTATAATATAAGGATACAGTGTTATATGAACTCTTACACTGCGGGGTTGATATCGTAGGTGCACAAGGCCATCAATTTATCGTCGGGGGCGGCAGTGGCCGTCAAAATGATCGGGAAGGAGAAGCTACGGCGGCCACACGAACGTCAAAGCATCGAAAAGGAGATCGAGACGATGCGCGTAGCTGTGGAGCAGTTCGAGAACGGTCACCCGCATATTGTGCGTCTGTTGTGTACGAAGGAGTCACAGCATAATATTTTCATTGTGCAGGTTGGTCTGAAAAAAAAAAGAAAACATAGAATGATGTTAATGATGTATTTCTCTGTGAGTCAGGAGTATTGTGCTGGTGGAGATATTGCTCAGTTGATGAAGGCGAACAACGGGCTGAAGGAGGAACAAGCAAGACTTTATATGTCGCAGTTAGGTGAGTACGACCCAAACCTTTTCGTATAAAGCAGTAGATGGGAAATTAATGTGGATCTTGTGCAGCGTCAGGCTTGCAGTTCCTTCGCTCGCAGAACGTGGTGCACCGCGACTTGAAGCCTGCGAACTTGTTACTGTCCTCAAGGAATTTGGCGACGGCCAAGTTGAAAATTGGTGCGTTATCCTACATTTAACCCAAATTGGGTTATTTACTAACGAATGGGTTCTTTGCAGCGGATTTTGGGTTTGCACGCGAATTGGAGTCGGAGATGATGGCGGAGAGTGTTGTAGGCTCGCCGCTTTATATGGCACCGGAACTGTTGGAGTACAAAAGCTACGACGCTAAAGCAGATTTGTGGTCTGTTGGTATTATCCTGTATGAAATGCTGGCTAACGAGCACCCATTTCTCTTAGTGGACAACGTCCACGCAACCAATCACTTGGCTTTGCGGCGCAATATATACCGATACTTTGAGCGCTACGGCCACGTTCGACTACCGAAGAATATCAAGGTATCGCCAGAGTGCGAGCAGTTGGTGGCTGCGCTTCTGCAGGTAGATCCACGCAAGCGAATCTCATTTGAAGACTACTTCCGTGCCCCCTTTTTGTTGCCACCTGCACCGTCAGATGCTGAATCGGTCACTGACGCTGCAAATTTGGAAAGCTCGGAAACGAAGCAGCCGCTAGTTGCTGAGAAACAACCTGAATATGGTAGGGGTTTTGCATGCTTTTCCATAGCTATTGGGATACTGATTGAAGTCCATTTTTGCAGAGGATTGGGCGACGTTTAGTGACGAGTACGTGATGGTCGAGAACGAGTATGAAGATGTTGGCCGAAAGGTTCTTGACGAACAAGATCTGAACGTTGATGTGGATGACAAGGTAACCATGGCAGGATGGCCGTTGGATATTCACGATCAGGTGTTAACTTGTCGTTGTTAACTTCCATGAAAACGCAGGCAAAGCACCACTCGAAAGAGCATGCAGTTGCTGGGGATGCAGACTCTACTATTGTGGATGGTGGTGTTGAAATTCGAGATGTCGTGATAGACACTTCATCTCCTCGAAACAGGAAGATCGTAGCTAAATCCGTTAACTCTCCTGTGCCAACTGATTTTGAAGGAGAATCAAAGTTACCCGCACGAGAAGTCCCAGCAAAGAATGAGAATTGGCTGGTCGGTGAGCGTCGCCAGTGGGTGACTGACGACAACCGCATTGAGGAACTTCTGGGTATCTGCTACAAGAGCTTTTCGTCCGGCAGCGTGGCACTCTTCGTACCCACACCGTTTGGAGACTATATTGCATTTCACGAAGGATGCCCACACTATTACCTGTCGGAGGAATCAATCGCCGCTTCTAAGAAAGATGAGAGGTACGTGGCTCACTATATTGTAGTATTGCATCTTTGTCTTACGTGTAACTTGTTTTTTTTTTTCACCTTAGAAACCCCCCATACGTCCTCGGTCACATCGTCTACATCGAAGACCACGAAACTACTGGTGTAAGACTGATCTTTATCGCCTAATGCTGATGTGATTTTTCTTCTAACTTGTGTTGTTCGTGTAGAATTTAAACCCGTACTGCCTCCGTGAAGGAACAAAGTATCACGTGGTATCTGTCACTCCATTAGCCACCTCTTCTCATGACGCTAACGGCAGTGTGGGAACTACAGACAGTTCTTCTGCTTCGGACGAGTTGCCACTCTCTCAAGTTTTGACTAACGTGACTAGTGATGTGGAGGAAAATGGTCTGCACGATGCAATGAGTGAACACCCATCGGTTGAGATTTCGGATGAAGCAGTGGAGCACCAACGGATATCCTTCCGTAGCTTTCAAATCAGTTCGCTGGCGCTGTTTTTCTTGAAAGGAGGGAAATTGCCGTACGTGGCATTTAACGAGGGAGCTCCAAACTACTACCTAGCCAACGAGTCGATTCAAGCAGCAATTTTGGGTGTGGGCAGTGATCGTACACCGCCCGCATACATTTGTGGCGAGATTATCTTCATCGATACTTTCCAGGCAACGGAGGTGAGTATCTCTTGTACCTGTTTGACTGGAAGAGGTGTGTACTGATGTTTTTTTTTATTCGTACAGGATTTTAACCCATATCGCTTGCCGTACGGAACGCGCTTTCATGTTGTGACCGTCGCAAACCCCAAGAGGACGTAGCTGGTAAACGCAGCGATAATAAGTGTTGAAGAGCATGCAGACAGATCAAAGTAAAAAAGCTGCGTCATTGTTTTTCTTTTCACAACTTGCTTTGGCAAGGATGCACTATGCCTATCTTGAGGATCACAATTGAAGCCGATACCGGTACAATCATACCATACACTGTACTGTACAATGTACAGTATGGTATGTACAGTATGGTATGATTGTACATGTACCAGTACAGGTTTCCCCGCCTAATTTGCAACTGCATCAAGTAATTTACCTCGATCAGGGAGTGAAGATGCGGACGCGATTTGCTCTATCTGGTCTGCCAATGTACTGAGTTACATGCAATCACGGGGGAAATGGGATGCACGATGAAGGTTCAAGGAAGATAATCCCTCCCAATTTTTCAGTAACTCAGTACCTGATGCATCTATGTGATACCTGTGCAGATTTTGCATCCTGGCAGATTTTCTTGGTCCGAGGATGCAAAATCTGCACAGGTAACACATAAACGCAGCAACTACTGAATTAATGTAAACTTTATTAGTTGAGTGAATTCACACAGTATGTATTCCTCCAACAGTTCCTAAAAGTGTGAGGCGCACGTACACGTTCTTCTTGCTGGATGGCATGTTGATAATTGGTGAATGAGGCTTATGAGCACTAGCACAGCGATACACTGCAACAAATAATGTCCATTCTTAGCCTTTCGTTTACCAGTACCACCGTAATGGAGCAACTTGCATCCCGCGTTCCCTCTAGATTACATCTATATCAGTACATTGGCGAATCTGTCTCAGCAAATCGCATCCGCATCTGCACGTCGTCATCAAGGTATATTGCTTGACACAGTTGCAAATTAGGCGGGGAAACCTGTACATATAACCATGGCCTATCTTGAGATTCATAGTTCGTAAACTTCGAGTGCAACAGCAGCTCTTACTCCTCTGCTCGTCAGAACGAAAATGATGAAGTTCAGGATGGGACCCCCATCGTACCATGAATTAGTCAAAGTAATCCGAATCCAATCCAATACTGTTTATGCCGTAATATGCAGAACTTCACGTGAAAACGCGCACAACCGAATACCGTACCGTACCATGCACTGTAGACTCTCGATGTATCAATGCGATGACTTTGTGAAACGGCGTGGGAGGACGTCCGTGACTTACTTTCTACCGGTATATGCTCAATACCTACCAGGCAGTGTTCTTAGAGAGTCAACTGTAGTGCCGTCGATACATGCACATCAAAAATACAAGTCGGTCGATGTCTTCAAAAAAATGAGTCCAATACGCATGCACTGTACACTTTACAGAAGTTCTTGAATACGGGATTTCAAAGCTGGCTGTGCACACAGCTGGCTTACCAAGAATTACTGTACATCAGCCATGCATGTGCCATGCATCATGCACTGCGCATTGGCTTTCTCACTTTGCAATTTGCACAACCGTCGGAAGAACAGGAAGCAGCAACGACCATTATCCAGCAATGCGTGTTTGCTTCGTCCTCCTCGTTGTAACCACGCTTCTCGCTGCAATGAACTCTGTTTCAGGGTCTCCCACCAAGCTACGAGCCTCCCAGAATTTGGTGCAGTCTGATGCCGGTCGCGAGCTCCGTGGGGAAGTAAAAGCCAGTGCCACGAACCCAGAGGATGAAGAGAGACTGAATTTGAACTTTAACTGGATCAAGCAACTCAACACGAAAATGAAGGGCGACCCACTCAAGAAGCTTGTGAAGTCGCAGTTTAAGTATGCCTACAATGAGGGAACAGCAGCAAAGCTGATGGCCAAGAATATCAACCCTGATAACCTGGTCACGATGTTCCGATTAAACATTTCCGCAAACCGGGCCAACACCAAAGGAGTGAAGACCCCCGCGTGGAATTTTTTCCTGAAGTACCGCGTCAGCTACCTAGAGAAAAACCCACAGTGGCAGAGCGCATTCAAAAACCTATAGACGTGAACGAGTGTTTAGCAACTTACACACAGTATTTGAGTAAGTTTACGTTCCATTGTAGGCTTTTGTGTTACGGAAGATTGATAATCAAGAAAAAAAAAGAGAGACGCAGGTGTAACGAGAATCATTCTCGTTGTTGTGTCACGCTATCCGATATATGTATGTATTTCTCACACAAACTACTGCGCAAAACTACATGGAATGCCATCAAATATGAACACTTCAAGCTAAAGTCGCGTGAAATCGCTTCCTTGCTATGAAGGAAGGAACCTAAATCAACATGCACAGCATGTACTACCGGTACTCGAAACATGTCGAAAGGGTATCAACAATGGATCCTGACGGATCTAGCCTTTAGCGCTACTACAAGAGAGATACTCGTCGCTACTATAAGCAGTGCTGCACATGTGCTTTCAGTCACTATTGTTTGCCCGCAACTTTTAATATCTATACTCTGTGTGCTTCCAAGGGCTTGTGCACGAAGTAGTTAAAGAACCTTCATCCTATGTACGCTGATTTCGTGGTTTATCAAACTCAACCTTGGCGAATTGTAGCTACTACGTACTTGAAAGAAGATGTAGTCAATAATTCAATAATACTACTGTACACGTTGTACTGTACAATTTGGATATCCAACTAGGGATATCCCAAATATGCTATGAACACTCCTCATAGAACATTTTGCATTGAACAGGCAACGTATCTAAGCTCATGTCGATTTCCTGTATCTCTTGTATTATGATGATGGCAAAAGCCAACGAGCAAACACAAAACTGGCACCAAATACATGTACATGTATTGAAGCCCACTGAAACTCAGAGAAAGACTGGCATCGGCTTTGTCAAGAAAGTCAGCGCGAAAATGAAGGGCGACCTACGCAAGGCTCTCGTGAAGTCACAGTTGAAGTATATCTACTCACAAGGAGTTGCAAGCAAACACGCTGAAGAAGAACAAGATTGACCCTGACGCCGTTGTAAGGATGTTCCGACTGGACCTTCCCTAAAATCGGTATAACATGAATGGGAAAACCCGCAAATGGGAAAACCCGCAAATGGATTTTTTTCCTGAAGTTCCGCGTCAGCTATAGAGAGAGATACCCGCAGTGGCAGACAACTACAGCTTCCATGCATTACTGTATCTGAATAGCATACACTATTGATTTTTGTTCAAGTAATCAGGAGAAAAAGCGTTCATTGTCGTTGCTGGCAATGCTTCCGCTGTCAAGCAACAAAGTGTAAATGCAAAACTAGCAGTACGATTTTATACTACACAATCTCTACTCCTAATTAGCACCCGGTTCCGCCAGCAATGCGGAGACAAGACGTACTGTCGAACATCGTCATGAGGTTGGTCATAACTGACCAAACCAGGGAGAACGCGACGACAAAGATTGTAGCGATACCAATCCACTTGTTCTTGCCTCCCGTGCGTTTCAGCTCCTGCGTCTCGAGCTTCTGCTTGGGCAGAAGAACTAGGAACGCAAGCGAGCAAAACTTGAAGGCGTAGGCGATGAGATACGTATACGTCACCTGCCAGCGGACGTACGAGTTGTCCAGTCGAATATATTCCGTTTCGACATCGAAGTGGCCATCAATACTCTTGGTAATGACGCTAGCGAACGGAGATGCCAGTGTTGACACTGCCGTGATTAGACCATACACCGTGGCTTCGTTGCCCTCCTCGATGATCTCCAGCACTGCAAAAGTCGCGACAATTGTTCCAATAGCATTGGGGAAGTTCTCAACGAGTGGAACACCGAGCCAGAACCACTGACTGCGATAGACGTCCCAAATTGTGAATAAGGTGGGGAACGAATCGATGATAATCACTGAAATTTGAGAGATCGCGATCATGTATCTCCAGTTCCAGTTAAGACCGAACTGTTTGGTCAAATACAGTGAGCCAGCCGACACAATTAAGCCGATGATAGTAGCCACACTGCTGTTCACGGGAGTGACAGTCAACCAGTAGCTTTGCACCAGACTTGACGCCGTTACAGACACGTACGAGAAGACATTTCGACAGAATCGGAAAATGACGATCTGGTACACCACTCGCTGCTGGATGAGCTCGTACAACGCGTAGAGATACTTTCTTGCCGAACGGTGGTGGGTCTTCTCCTCCGTGATGCAGAACCACGAAAACGGCATTACGATCAGAGAAAACGCTGCACAAACGCCAAAGACAGCGTTGACACCCATGGAACCGGAAAAAGTTCCACCGTAGTCGGCACTGTTAAGTCCAAAGCCGATCATCGCGGACGAAATGATCTGGAACGAGTACTGTACCGCGTAGACGATGGCCTGCAAGGTACCACGAATTTTCAACGGTTCACGCTGAGCCAGTTCCACCAGAATCCCATCCGAAGCTGTGAAAGCCACGACGCTGCCCAAATTGGCGATCACCATGAGGAAGATGTACTTGACGCCAGAGTGCTGAGCTCCAGTATTGAGTTGTGCGGTCTGCTCTTCTGTGAGGGTAGTGAGCAACGCCCAACTGGGGTCTGGGTAGTACGGGTCTCCAATTGGCATGGCGGTCATTACGATGAGCGAAATCAAGCACACGCCCCACCCGATGAGCATGTAGGGTCGACGTCGGAAGCCAAAGATCGGGTAGCAGTCCGTCACGATGCCGATGAAGACCTTGAGTGTGTATGGTAGAGTGATCAAGACGTAAGCGGACGTGGCTTCGTTACCAGACATTCGAAGGTAGTTGGTCAGGAACGGGTAGACCATACTGTACATGGTGCCGTAGATCACACCAACAGCGGCGTATTGAGCCATGAGACCGATGTTGCTCCAGCTGTACAAGTTCGGTGGACCTCCTGGACGAATAGCTCCATCTTCGAGTTCTACGATGTCGGGGGTCTTGACTTCATGGTAGTCTGGAAGGCTGGAGTTGGAGAAACGCTGCAGGTTCATCGCTGATGGCGAGTTGAGAAATGACTGCAGATTTCACCACGACGCATAGAGATATTATCAGTCATTTGGACTGGACAACAGGAGCCTACGGAGAGGAGACGTAGAGGTAAGTACGTCGATGGTGCGTGCATTGCGCCAATCAAATGCCCACGGTAAGAGAAGGGGGCGACAACGTCTCGGTGAGTCGGTAAGTCGGCGATCGCTAAAATCTCCTCCGGCAAACAGTCCTGCGCGGTACATTCAAACGCACGCAGCGACCGGTTCACAATGTTGTACATACTACATGTAGTAGTGCAGAATGTGGGCTTCCGAGCTCGAGCTGAGGGGCAGGACACTGAGTAGTAAGCGCTAAATAGTAGTTGTTCGAAGCTGCATTGCGATGTAAACGAAGAGGTTCCTGGCATAGTCGTGCAGGGATCACCTCAGTGTTCATGACACGTGACAGCAGCCAATCGGGCTGGCTCGCCCACGCGAGGGAAGCTGGCGCTTCCTGTTAACCTTGGTCTATTGCTTGCTCGCTCTAAGGTAGATTGTAATCTGACTAAACTCAATGTTATGCTTGCTACAGCTTCGATCTACTCGTCCTCTGACGTCTATGCCAGCTCGGCTTCACAGTCTGTGCGGCAACTCGGCCTCACCATCTGTGCCGCCCAGTGCAGTGGGCAAGGCTTAGATTCAACCAGCCACTACACCGCCCCGTCAAGCCTTGGACACTCCAATGTTTGACTCTCTCCTCGTGATGTAGCACGAATGTTGTCCGAATGTTGCACGAATGTAACACTTACCTTTACCATCATTCTTGACCTTCATTCTGCTACTTCAACTTGAAGGGGTTGCAAATCTTGTTCCTCGTGCTATATGTTTCAAGAGTCCCGTGTCTCGGACACGCTCTGCATACGCACGCACCAGTACAGGGATATCCTTCCTAGGGACTGCAGAGGTTCCCACGAGTCCTCAATTGGCTCTAGTCCTTTCCAGGACACCAGGATCTCGTAGCCCTTCTTAGCCGTGCACCACCTGTGTTCCTTCAACTCGTCTACCGCCAGCACGATACCCTGAGAGGCCACGTGCTCCAGAACTTCTTCCGTCACTTGGTAGCTCTTGTCAGCGTAATACTTTAGCCTAGACGCATGTACGTCCGTCTCTGCACCCGTGATGAGGTGTCGGACCACGAATGAGTGCACGTCCGCTCTGACAATCTGATAGGGCCCGATCCAAGTGACCAGAAGCTTGTCTTGGTGTTTCTGGTCAACTCGTGACCGCAGCACGAAATCACCTACGCTGAAATTGACTTTCTTTGCACCCTTCTTCCGTTTTTGTTACGTTCCGTTTGCTGGTCGCGGGCTTCAGCCACTTCTTTGTGCATCTGGTAGACGCTCGCTTGCAGATAGCGAAGCTTTTCTTCTATCAGCTCTGGCTGCTTAGTCATTTCAGTATCTTTCTCTGCTCCATGTCGACACAAAAGTCGAGGGGACTCGGTAGTGGCAACGCACAAAACAATTCCACCGGTGCTTTGTTGGCGAGAGATGGCAGGGGAGTGTGGTTAATACTGGCCCTAAGCAAAGGGACGAACATTGTCCACTCTCGGATGTCCTTTCCATACTCCAGACACATTGCACGTAATACTTGGATCACGTCACGATTTAGTCGCTCGATACTGCCATTGATCCACGGACTATAAGCTACCGTGAAATGCTGTTCTGACTTCAGCCTCTTGCAAATCTCGGCCGCCACCTCGTTCTTGAAGTGGCTGCCTTGGTCGCTGATCCAGATTGGAGGGATGCCAAACCGACTGTGCCAGTCTAAAATGGATGCTACAGCCACTCCACTAGTAGGTGTAGCACAGGGCACAAGTTCGCAGTAGTGTATAGCTTCGTCTTTCAGTATGAGCAGATATTTGTCTTCTCCGAATGAATCACCCACTGTAAGGAAGTCCCAGTGTAATGCACCATTGCGCTCGTAGCAGCGGAACGTTTCACTCCATGGTCGCTGTACCACCTTTCCGCCTTTCACGTGATGACAGAGTAGGCAGGCCTCTAGAAATTTATCTACGTGTCCTCGTAAATGGTCCACATAGAAGTGTCTACTCAGCTGTTCCATCATGGCAGCTCGCCCACGGTGTCCTTGTGCACCACAGTGCGCCACGATCATTAGTCGTTGCAGTAGAGTTGTATCTTTTGTTGGAATCCACAATTTGCCTTTGTGGTACCAGCCCTCACGCCCGCCGAGCGTGGTGAGGAAGTTGCTGGGTAATGTGGTTTTAAATTGTTCTTGCGCTCGAACAATATCCTGCAAAGTTGGCCACGAAAAGCTAGGGTCATTGAACGGCCGAATTGCTGCCGTACTAGCAGCCTCTTGCTGTTCATCACACTTCGTTCTGAGTTTTTTGCGCTTGCGTCGTGTTGCTGGGGTCCTATCTGCCTCCCCGTCACTTCGCACTCAGGGGTCTCCAAAAATGTATTGTTATTGAAAAAGGGGTATTATTGTAGGGGGACAATAAGGGAGGGAGCGGCCATCTCAATATTTGGCACTTACGCAATTATTGAAAAGGGGGTCTTTATCTACTTCTTACAGATTAAGAACTACGGTTTTAGAGATCTGCTTCTTCTTCGTTGTCGTCCTCAACTGCGCGTTTCACGGCGTTCGAAATCACTTCGTCCGTCACTAAGTCTCAGTTCATCTTCAGGTAAAGTAAGGTCTCGAGCGTCTCATGACTGATGCTTTTCCGAAGATACCCCAGCATGCACTTAATCTTGGAGAAAAGACGCTCTACTTGTACCGAAGTGGCTGGCAGCCAAGATGCGAGATGAGGTTATGATAGCCGCGACTTCAGTCCTGAAAGATGAAGGTGTTGCATCCGTTGCAGGTTCTTCCTCCGCTTGTTTGGTCTCGATACATCAACGAACAGATCTCCTTGTTCGAGAGACCAGGGTCTAAGGTAGCCATGGATGACGAGGGTGAACAAGTTGAGTAGAAGAGTGTTGGACTTGGTTCGCAAAATCGGAAATGCCAGCATGAGAGTGGCTGTGGTCCCCGGCACGGTATAACGCCCACCGGGAGAGGTTTCGAGGACTGCTTTACTCCTCGACTCTTACCGGATCTTTATAGTATCTTATAAGTTGAAGTTGACAATAATATTGTCAATTAAGGGTACGTTCATCAATAAGGGATTGAGACGCCTCCAGCCCCGTCAATCCCTAATCCCTACTTATTTGGAGAGCCCTGCTTCGCACTAATCGGGTCTTAGGGGTCCTCTCTTCCTCCCCTCGCCGTCGCTTGCTCCGAAGGTGTTGGGTCCTCTCTTCCTCCTGACGATCTCGCTTTCGTAGTACCATTGCTCGCAGGGCCACCTGCTCTTGGTAGTTCCCTGCCCACCGAGACACCATGTCCGCCCAGACGTTGTTTTCTCCTTCAATGTGCTCGATGTGGTATCGGTACTCCATAAGTTTCACTGCCCAGCGTAGTAACTTCCCCCTAACATGCTTCTTGACTTCTTTCCCAGGCGCAAAGACGTAGATTAAATTGCGGTGATCGCAAAACAATCTGAAGCCTTGTGGCCGAAGCAGTAGGTGGCTGAGCTGGTCACAGGCACAAATTATGGGGTACGCCTCCTTTTCGATAACACTCCAATTGCGTTTCGATCCAGTGAACGTGCCGCTCACACAGACAAGTAGTTCGTGCTGCTGTTCCTCAACAGGTTTTCCCACTTGCCAGTGTTTTACTTGTGTGACAATGATTCCATAGCCGACGTCAGAAGCATCGGTCACCAGGCACATGACGGAGTCCGGTTGTGGGAACGCTAAGCTGGCAGAATTCTCCAATTTCCTTTTTAGTTGGTCAAATGCTGCCCGTTCAATCTTCTTCAGCTCCAGTCCTATTCCTGCTGCAACACGTTTCGTTCTTCGAGATGCAGTTGCCAAAGCCAGATCAAGCCGCTCTTGCAGCGGTTGAGCAGTCCGAGCAAAATCGATCACGCTCTCTCTCATCCAGTTTGCTGCACAGAGGAACTGTTGAAGTTCAGCTGCATTGGTAGGGTAAGGAAGTGCTGATAACGCCTTGATTCGCTCTGGATCGTGGCTGACTCCGTTGCCCGTGATGATCTTACCACACCATTTGACTTGCGGTTCGTACAGGCTTGACTTCGTCACGCTCAATTTGAAACCGAAGTAGTCGAGCAGCTCAAACAGCCGCTCCATCTTTTCCAAGTAAGTCTCCACGTCTTTTGCGAAGAGAAGAAGATCATCTATCCATACCAAAAGATGTTGGTACATCAACTCTTGTAGGCACTTCTCAACTGTGGCTTGAAAGAATAATGCTTCATCGCAACACCCTTGGGGAACTCGCCTTGGTGTGTAGATTTTGCGGTGAGTCATGTACGACAGCAACTCTTGACAAGTTTCATCAACTGCTATCTGCCAGTAACCCTTTATGAAATCGAACAATCCAAAGAACATACAGTCACGCACTATCTCCAGGTCAACTTGCGGGTTTGGCATCACACCGGCAATACCTTCGACTTGGACATTCAGTGGTTTGTAATCTGCCGTTTGTCGGTAGTCGTTCGATCCTCCTTTTCTTACAGGCAATGCAGGACAGGCCCATCTGCTGCTGGGGTTTTCGTAAATCCAGCCTAGCTTTTCCAGTTTGGCGTTGAAATCCTCCATGAACATCCTGACCTCAGGCGGGTACTTCCTTGCCTTGCACTTATAGGGCTTGGCATCTTTTTTCAAACGAATCTTCATAGGCGGTACTTTAGCAGGGGGGTCATTACCCAACTTCTCCCTCCACAGGTCGAAACGAAGAGAAATCCTTAAAAGTTCATCCAGATACTCCTTCGGAAATCCTTTCTTGGCAGCCTTTTCTACCATTTCCCGCACTAGTTTCTCCACTTCTTCGCTCAGTTCCGCTGCTGAGCTCACTACAGGTTCATCAAATTCATCCGGTTCATCTAACTGGCCTTGCGACGCTAGCATTTCCAGTTCTCTATCCACATCGATACCAAGAGAGGTCAAGATCTCTTTGCCCAAAAGAAATTCCTCCATTTCTCCAGGTACAATCAAGCACTGTACAGGTGAACTGATGGACACTGGTCCCGCTGCAGTTCGCAACGTCACATGAACATTTACCGCTCGAGTCACCTCGACATTACCTCCAACCGTGATGCACGAGATGGGTTCATCTAATTCCACACAATCGACACTTGGACATTCCGCCCGCAACCTCTGGAAAATACGCTCACTCATACTGGTCCTGGTAGCTCCACTATCCGCACAGAACGAGACGCTACACACTCCTTCAAGCAGTACTGTACCGCCTTCAGGAGGCAAGCATTCACGAATGCGGCAGAACTTAGTTGCGTTTTCCTTGTTGGACTTTTGCTTGCCGACGCGCTTTGAAATCTGCTCGACGCTTTGCCCGAATTGCTTCTTTGTCCGCTTCCGTTGCCGTCGGACAGTCGATAAATCCATGTTCTCCTTTACAATGAAAACACTGTTTGGGCGGCGGGGCCCCTGTGGCTTGGCGCTGCTCGCCTTGCTTAGATCCGATCACCGCTCTCAGCTTTGCCTTCGGTACACTACTAGTCATGATTGCCATTTTCTTGTCGTTGGTAATCTTCATGGTACCTCGGGTGCTGAAAGTCTTTGCATTCTTGGTCATCTTTGTCTTAATCTGCATCATGGCCTTGTTCTCCTTCTCCAGTTCTAATGCTAAATGGCTCACCACCTTGTACAAGCTCCGTACACTCGCCTTGGCATCGCCACTGCGGTACTCCAACTCATTTGCCACTCTTTTCGACAGGGGCCCAGGTAGGAACTTCAATAGCACCTTACACTTGCGCTTGATTCCATCGTCACCAGAAAAAAGAGAAGTCACACCATTCCGCTTTATAATCTCGTTGGCAAGATGGAAGTAGGCTGCTGTCACTCTCGCTTCCACATCGGGAGTGGAGTCATCGAACCTCAGTTCACAACCAAACAGATCATCCATATCTGGCAGCTCCTTGTTCATAAAGCTGGAGGTGATGTCCTTGATCTTTTCCATTAGGAACTCATCGGTCACGTCTCCGATGTCTATGTCCCAACGAGTCTCGCACATGGTCTCAAGCAAGTCCTCGTTGAAAGAGTCTCGTACTGTGCGTAGCACGGACTTTACATCCTCGTTAGCTGTCCGGCATCGCGCCTCAGTAACAGCAATATACTCCTTCCGAAGTCTCAACCACTCAAGCAACGACTCGCGAGAGATGTCGTTGATTAGCGGCGGGTTGACGATCGAGAAAATCGGCTGCGGGACACGGGGAATCACCGTTGATACAGCCGTCACATGCTCTACATTGTCGTTCTCCTGTAGAGTCACTTTCTCGTTATTCACATGCTGATCCTTCGTCATGTTGTCTTGTGCTCAGTTACGACCTTCGCAACTAAAGATATCTTTGTAGTGGGTCTCGATAACACGAACACACGCGAGGGAAGCTGGCGCTTCCTGTTAACCTTGGTCTATTGCTTGCTCGCTCTAAGGTAGATTGTAATCTGACTAAACTCAATGTTATGCTTGCTACAGCTTCGATCTACTCGTCCTCTGACGTCTATGCCAGCTCGGCTTCACAGTCTGTGCGGCAACTCGGCCTCACCATCTGTGCCGCCCAGTGCAGTGGGCAAGGCTTAGATTCAACCAGCCACTACAGCGTTGAAACGAAGTGAATTGACTGCGTGCTCGGGTTATTGTCCTCATAGCCGATCGAAAACGCCTTGATCGCCTCGGGGTGACACATGGTGAAAGAACGGTGTCGTTCTCAAATGCTGCCTTGCCCTATGTTTCGGACGGAATCGGTTGGTGCGGGGCGTTCCTACCTGTACGTGACTTCGCAATGGATGATACAATCACTACAAGTCGTAGTCTACGAGTCGTATATCTCCTGGGTCGGTACAAGTGCCAATACAGGAGCAAGGAAACTAAGTCGGTTAACTTTTCAAACGATACAGGTAATGCGGGTCAACTATCGTCGTTCTGTGATTGGCTGTTGAAGTTGCAAGGAGTGATATTTGTTATGAGTGATGGTCAAAAATAAGATGTAGCCATGTCGTGTATCACTCAAGGTCGTAGATTTTACATATATAGATCCGGGGTTTCTCCAAGGATGGCATTCCTGTCAAAAAAATCCTTCACTGCGATTCAACCCACACCCATTTTCTGTGGGGAACCGTCGGAGATCCCTAAACGACCAGTGTTTAAGCTCAGTGTTTAAGCTTAAGCTCAGTTCGCAATCTTCCGTCTAACGCTCAAAATTCCAGCGCCATGGCCACAACCACCTGCCAAATCTGCTTGAACAATGTCAAGTCTTCTCAGTTATGCACAAAAGTGTGTAGCAAAAACTGCAGCGCCGAAATCTGTCAGGAATGTCTTGGCCGCCACGTTGAGGTGACGCTGCAGCAGTTCTACCCGGGCGTTCTACCTCGTATTCGCTGTCCGATCTGTCTAGTCGCAATGCACTTGAGCCGCTGGGAAAATCTCGTCCTTAATGAGATCAAGATGACGTTGACGACTAAATACACCGAATTGTGTCGCCAGGCGTGCGTGGTGACACCTCCGTGCTGCCACAAAACAGACTACACGCACCTCACCGTGTTTGACCCGTACCGCGAACCTTCGAGTCCGATCTTGACACTACCGTCTCAACTCGAGAACTTTAAAATACTGTGCAAGAAGTTCTGTCGACACAAGATTGAGCCTCGAGTAGTACTGGACTACGCTTTCGGCACTTTTGGAGAGGAGAAGGCTGCAATTCTCATGAATGAATTGACGTTACCGCGCATTGAAGATCCGGAGCGACGTGCCACACTGTTGCTCTCACTGATGTACTTCCGACCGAACACCAAAACGAACTGTTGCAGTCACGATTTCTGCTTCAACTGCAAACGCCGAGGTCACCACGAATCTTGCCCGGAAGAATTCAGTGAGGCCAACGACCTTGTGCGCTGCCGGTCGTGCCGTGCACTGCTGCTCAAGGTCGAAGGTTGCGACGCGGTCAATTGTGTCTGTGGCTTCAACATGAATTGGGCGCAGGAGAGAAAGTTCCGCCAGGACCGGAAGAAAGGAATTTTGCCAGTGGATATCTTTGATATCCCTTTGACAGCAGATTGGGTCGCGTTTCGCCCCAAACTGAGCAATCTGATGACGAGGATGAGAGCGAAATGGCTGCACAAGAAAACTTTAGCAATGCGTCCTCTTGTGCACCCGATTTTTGCCGTCTACCTGTGGCGCTTCCGACTCCACAAAGTTCTTAAAACGCAATTGTCTATTGCATGGATGTCGAGACGTGCAAAGCGTGTTGACGAGAGTATTCTGTCAGTTCGGGGCATGATTCGTCCCGCTTTGGCATCGTATATCTGGCGCTGGCGCTTCAGCCAGGCTTTGACTCAGAGGTCGCAAACAGTTACCCGAGACCGCTTTCTAACCGTGTACCCGCGACCGCGGGTATCCACGGATATCCGAACGGATGCTCGAAAATACTTTGGGCGGTTGCAGACATCCGAAATAAATCAACGGACAGTCACAGACATCCGAATACTTTGGGAGTTTTCTATTGGCATTCGAGAACCTCCCCCTGCCGTCTTTTACTCGTGGATTTCACTCCTTTCGCTGCTGCCGTGCCTCGCTGCTGTCGTACGGTCATGGACTCCTTCGTAATGCGGACACATCGTTCATCACGAACTGATGACGGCACAAGCACTACAAATTCCAATCTGTCCGACGAGTCGTCGTTGGCTTATCAATCTCAGCAACTGCACTCCATTCGTGCTCTCATATCATTGACCGCGATTAAAGAGGCGATCACACGTGAGTTGACGTCGCAAAATAAAAAGCCCGTGTTGTCGTTGCTGGCAGATTCCTCTAGCACTAGGCCTAAGTGTTGGGATTTCTTTTCCTATGTTGTGGAGAAGAATTCAGGGGCTCGGTTTGTGGCTATAGAGACGACTTTCGTTGCGTGTAGAGGATGCTATCGAGTGTTTGCTTTTCAGAGTAAGAAGGGAACTTCAACTTTAAATAAACATGGAGAAACTTGCTCGAAGAATCATGCCAATGCAAGCACCGGAACGATGAAGACCTTTATGGGTTTGACCAAGGCATCTACACCGGCACGTTCAAACAAGTGACAGACTAATAAAAATATAATGCTGAATGAGCTATACTGCGCGGTTTAAACTACAATCATCCGTATTTTTTTTCGGTCGGTTGCGGATATCCGAACGAGAATCTCGGGCAGTCATGGACGTCCGAAAGTCTGCTGAGAATTGTACAGACGGACACGGACGTCCGAAATTTCCAGCTTGCTGTTACTGCACAGTGTGCAGTAACCCTTTACTTTGTGTTGGTCGTGACGGGTGTCACCAGTCAGACCTTTGCCGAGGCGAGCACATCACTCGGATACTTCGGTCTTGTCTTCAGTATCGGCGTCTTCGCGTCTCCACTGGGCACTCTAAAGCGTGTCGTAGAGACCAAGTCGGCCGTCTCCATCCCAGTCAACATGAGTCTCATGATTTTCGTGTCGTCCGTGCTTTGGGTGGCAACAGGACTGCTCGACAGCGACTATTTCATTGCGGGACTGAACGCCGCTGGTGTCTTGCTGGGTGTTGTTCAAATCGTTCTGTACTACCACTACCGCCCCAGTAGAAATAGTTTATCATACCCGGACGGTGAAATACTGCCGGCTATGTCACCAACTGCTGTCTTCGCGGTATCCAGCAACAATTCGGCCTACAAAACGCTGTCTTCGCCAGTAGTTGTCGCGATGGCATAGATAACAGGAAGGTCGCTTGCACTTGATCAGGGTTACATTAAGGTCTATAATACTCGATCATAACTTGGTCAGGATTTCTCCAGTGTACATTTATATCACTGTATTCGGGTTATACTTGCGCCCCACACAGACCACCTGCACGGGTAACGTTTAGTAAGAGCATGGAGAACCTTTTGATACAGCTTGTGACGAATTTTCAAGGCGCTACCTGCCGTGTACATGTATGACAGGATATAACTTATATTATATTGCTGTACCACTTTTCTGGAAGCCATCTGGAACACACCAGATCTGGTAGATACCTCATGCCCCCCCCTTAAATTTATGTCCACTCAACCAATCGTCTAAATAGTCGAAGATGGCGCGGTCGGATGATGAGCGCGGCAGCTCTCGACGCCGACGCCATGACAGCAAGAAGAAGCACAAGAAGCGCCACCGCCACTACTCGGACTCGGACAGCGAGACGGAGGCGCGTGCGGAGCGGAAGGCGCGCAAGAAATCCGCCAAGATGCTGTCGAGTTTAGGCTACTCGGACGACACGAATCCGTTCGGGGATTCGAGTCTGAGTCAGCCGTTTGTATGGGGCAAGAAGTACGAGGACAAAGGCAAGGACAAACCATCGACGAAGGAACTGAAGAAGCAGCAATTGCGACGTGTGGACGAGATCCGCAAGGCGCGGAAACGTCGAGAGGAGCGCGAGGCTGAGAAGGAGGAGATGGAGCGGCTCAAGAGCGAGGAAATGCGTCTAAAAGACGCTGAACAGTACGAGGACTGGCAGCAGAAGGAGGAGCAATTCCACCTTAAACAGGCCAAAGTACGCAGCCAGCTTCGGATCCGAGCCAACAGGGAGAAACCTGTGGATTTACTGGCTAAAAACCTGCTACTGGTGTCCGCTAAGAGCGGCACAGACGACGATGAAGACTTTTTTAAGAAGGAGATCGGACATATTCGGGTGGAGCACAGACGACCACATGCTATTGTGGAGGTTTTGTCGATGGAGGAACTGAAGGAGCTGCAGGAGGACGTTCACACTTACGAAGAGCTGGAGGAAAGCGGCAATGGAGGACACAACGCTGAGTTCTGGAAGTTGATGAAGTTGATTTGTGGTGATAGGATCAGGAGACTGAAGAAGTCGCAGAGTGAAGGACGAGAGGACAGAGGAGCGATCCATGACTCAGTTAATAACACCATTGAAGAGATGCTAGACGGTAAAAACAAGGAGGAGTTGAAGAAACTGCAGCGGGAAGTGAAGGACACAATTGCGAGTGCGTCGAATGGAGCAACAGGCGTGGATGTGGATTTCTGGGAGGAAGTGGCACAACAGATTGAAGTGTACCAGGCGCGAGCGAGACTGACCGAGCTCCATGAAGTGATGCTGACCAAACTGGCTGATCTCATGGAAGAGCACGAAAGGCGTACGGCCGAGGAAGCTGCGATCCGTGCAACTGAAGACGAGATGCATGGTGTGGTTGATGAGAACGGGCGTGATGCTGGACGTGAGGCGCGTGAGATGGAGGAGTCTTTCGCTCGTAAGGGTCTGGACGAAGCAGAGGAACAGCTCGATGCGTCGGAGGAAGTGATTTTGGGCGATTCAAAGACGGCACCACGCTGGAGCGAGAAGTACCAGCCACGTAAGCCCCGATACTTTAACCGTGTTAGGACTGGCTACGACTGGAACAAGTACAACCAGACGCACTACGACCACGACAATCCACCGCCGAAGGTGGTGCAGGGCTACAAATTCAACCTGTTCTACCCCGACCTCATCGACAAGCAGACTGCTCCGCGCTTCTTCTTGGAGAAATCCAACTCGGACGAATTTTGTATCATCCGCTTTTCTGCTGGCCCGCCGTACCAAGACATCGCGTTTAAGATCGTCAACCGCGAGTGGGAATACTCGCACAAACGTGGCTTCAAGAGCGTATTCGAGCGCGGCATCCTGCATCTGTATTTCAATTTCAAGCGACACAGATACCGTCGGTAGAGCGGCTTCTACCTGGTGGAGCAGGCAGCGTTTGATTGAATAAATGGTTGATGAATCGTTTGTATTTATGTTTGTTCACTATGTTCATGTGTTTGCTAACTATTTTTTTTGTCCCTAGATGACAGCGGCCGCGTTGAGGGTCCGCTATCCTATCGATATATACACCACGCACCATGCACCTTGCTTCGCCCTCCGCCGTCATTTCCAGAATGTACGTCAGCTCAGCTCGGCTGACCTGTCCGTTGTGTTGCGGCTTACAGCTCAATGCGTTTGCCGCCGCCACCGCTGCTGTTGCTCGCGTTGCTCATAGTGTCGCTGGTCTGGCGACTCTTGTAGCTGCTGCTACGGTCGTACGACCCGCGGCGTGAACGTCCGCGGTTGCCGCCGTTGTGGTGGTTGCCGCCGGTAAGCGACTGCCGAAGTGACGAATTCCTCACGGCATCGTTACCATACGACTCGCTGCGATCGTAAGAGCTGCGACGAGTGCGTCCGCCATCAACGCTGCCAGAGAACGACTGACGCAGAGAAGAGTTCCGTCGGTTCTCGCCGTTGCTGAACGATTCTGTGCGGTCGTATGAGCTGCGGCGTGAGCGGCCCTTGGACTTGCCGGTGCCGTTTGTGTTGGTTTGTTTGGTAGCAGGAGCCACGCCGGTAAGCGACTGGCGCTGTTGCTGCTGCTTGGCGTCTTCCACCATGTCCACGCCGAGCGTCACACTGAAGCTCACGCGGTCGTTGCTGTCCTCAGGTTCACCTTCCAGGACGATGCCCATAACCTTTCCAGGGGACTCGAGAGGACCATCCTCGCCGGTAGGCTGACGGATACTCGAGGTCTTCACTGGAGCACTTGGACCGACATGCGGGGCAGGGGTTCCAGAAGACGAACCCGTGCTGGACATGGACGAAGAACGACGATCCCGGCCCTTGATCACCTCCGCGAACGACAGACGCTCTCCAACCACCTCGGCGGTAGGCGAAGCGACCACGGCCGGCTCCTCTTCAGGGCCAGCGTTCGTGATCTCACGGATGTTGACAACACGCGACGACTTGGAGTTTTCGTGGGTCAGTTTCCTCGTGGATAGCGAGTTGGCACGCTTGATGGGCGTGGCCATCGGCTGGCTGGAGACGGTGTTCTCCATGGGAGGAGCAGGCGGCTGCAGCGTCGATAGTGACACACGCATTCCTACAGCCGGCTCTGAAAGCTCAATTGCCTTGGAAGGAGCAGCGATCGTCTTGCTGATCGTCGCCTTAGGCTGAGGCTGCTTCGAAGACAGCGCCAGCTTCGTCAGGCGAGGAACCTCTTCACGGTGCTTACGGCTCAGCTCCGGGTCTTGACGCAGAATCAGACGAAGACGGGCATTAGCCTTAGCAAGCGCCATGTTCTCACCCTGCAGGTGCTCCGTGTGTTGCTTCAAGTGGTCCACGGTGTGGCGGAGAGCCTGACGCTCGTTGAGAGCCTCGCTCAGAGAGCTCTGCATAAGCGTGATCTTCTCCATGACGCCAGCATGCTGCGCCTTGAGATTGCGGTGGCCAGTCTTGTAACGGGCAAGCTCACTCTTCAACGCCTCGTTCTCATCTTGCAGCTTCATAGCGCGCTGGTTAGCAGCTGCGAACGAAGCGCCGTTCACATAAGCACCGCGTTCCATCACTTCCTTCTCCTTGCGGAGCTGAACGCCGAATGCCTTCAGGTTTGTGTTAGCCTCCTTGAGGGAAGCGTTTTCACGGCGCAGCTGGTCAATCACCAGGTCAGCGTCTTCCAGAGCCTCCTCACTACGCATGTGAACCGACGCGCGACCACCGTGCTGAGCCTGCTGTTCAAGCTCGATACGCGCTTCACGCTCCTGCTGCAGACGCTTCTTCAGCAGCTGAATCTGGTTTTCCAGCTTAGCGTCCTCCTTAGCCTGCTTTTGCAGAACCGAGAAGGACTTGATAGCCAAGTGCATGCGCACCACGCTCTGCATCGTGCGAATAGCTTTCACCTTCACCACGTACTTCCGACGAGCAACAAACATCTTGCATACGTTCTGGATCTGCGTGGCACGGTACTCTTCACGCATGCGCACCAACAGTTGCTGGGCACGGTGGCGACGCACGTACTTCTGTACGCTGATGGCGGCCTTGCGCTGCTGCTTGTACTGCACCACGGCGCGGTGACCACGGTACACCTTCTGGGCAACGATAGCAGCCTCCTTGATCTTTTGGTATATCGCAATAGCCATCCACTTTTTGGCGTAACGCTGAAGCACCACAGCAGCAGCGTTGAACTTGCGCGTGCGGAGCTCCTCGAGCGCTTCGAGGGCCCCCTGGCGGAAGAACACGCGCGTCTTACCAATCTGGTACTCACTCTCCTTGCCCGGCATCAGACTCTCTAGAAGCTCTCGGACAGCAGCGACAGTCTTCTCCTCATCAGCTGGGGTCTCGTCAGCAGTAGCAGCAAGAACGGCAAGCGCAGAAGGCTTGCCGTCGACGGTTGTGGTCGGGGCCACGCCACGGAAACGCTCCAGGAACATTGTCTGCAGCACACGGTTGGGGTACGCCATACGGCTAATGCGCACAGCCTCCACCACACCTGCGCACTGAAGCTGCTCCGTCACGCGCGGCTTGTTGAAGACAAGCGGACTCTTCTTGCCGTTGGGCTTGATGCAGCGAATGTAGTGCACGTTTGTGCGGCGAATGTCCTCCATGAGCCCGTTCAGTTGGCTCTTGAACTGAGTGCCCACGGTATCGGCAACAATCGAGTTCTTACGCTTGAGACCAGGTCGTCCGCGCGAAGCGTTAGCCGCAGACGCCGCACTCGTGCCTGGGATGCCCGTCATGGCATCACCCACGTGCTCGTCAGGGAACAGCTTCTTGAGGAACGGAGCCTTCGACTTCTTGATCAGCATGATCAAGTCGTTCTGCAAAGCATCCGTGTTTTTAATCAGGAAGCCATTCGTGTCGTATTGCACGGGACCGGCGTAGTGCTTGATAACGAAGGCGTCACGGGCGAAACGCGGGCACTCAAAGCGGTCGTTGTCGCTGTAGTGCGCCTTCAGTTTGTTGGCAAACGCAGCGTCGCTACCCTTCGGACGCATGCACTCTTCGTTCAGCAGTGACAACACACCGAAACGGCCCTCGAGCAGCGACAGGACATTGACGTTATCAGCGAACTCAATGCGCGTCCAGGAAATGCCTTCGTCTTCATACTCTTGCTGAATAGACTTGAACACGTCCTGAGTGAACTTCTGCTGCAGTTTTTCATTGGCGTAGTTGATGCACAACTGCTCGAACGAGTTCTTCTCGAAGATTTCGAAACCAAAGATATCCAAGATGCAAATCTTGTGAGCCACATCAGCATGCGGGGCGCTCGTCGACATATTCACACGGTGGATCAGCCACGAGAACATGTGCGAGTACAATGCAACACCTAGAGCCGTACGAGCTCCCTCTGCTTGCGATACATTCAGCGGCACTTCATACGTTTCCATGACAGCCGTCATCTCACGCGTGCAAAGCGCAGTGTGCAACTGGTTGTCGTCGAATTCCAGCAGCTGCGACACAAGCTCACTCGCTCGCTGGTTATCAGGGGTGCACGTTAGCTGCGAGGCATCATCGTTGCCAGGCATTGGCTCGAATTGCAGACGGGACAGATGCAGGATAGCAGCCACGACCTTGAAGATACTCATCTGGTCCTCCTTGGACACACTCATCGTCTCCAAACACGACACCGTCTGCTGGAAACGCTCAGCATCCTTGAGTCCAGCACTGACATCAATACCATTGCCCAAATCTTCATCGTGAGGCTTGATGAACGGGAAATCCTTTGCCTGCATGCCCGTGACCTTCACTTCCGTGGTCACATCCTCGGGAGCAGCCAGAAGCTGGTAGAAAATGTGGTAGTTGCGCTCGCCCAGACCCTGGAGCGACACACGACTCTTCTCCAGCAGGTATGTGCGAGATCGGGCACCAACCAATTGACCCAACGCATCAAACTGCAGCTCGGAGAATTTACCAAATCGACTGGAATTGTCGTTTCGAGAAGTCTTAGCGTTACCGAAGGACTCCATCAGCGGATTGGCGTCCAATACACGCTCAATAATGCTGGCCTCCTTCGCTTGGGCATCTGCATTGGATTGGCTGCCGGCCGACGCCAAGTGGGACATCAAAATCTTGGTCGTTTCAGTCTTACCAGCTCCAGATTCACCACTAACCAGGATACTCTGGTCCTCTCCAAACACACGCATGTGTTGGAAGGCTCCAGCACTCGTAGCGTACACGTGAGGAGGCAGTTCACTGCGGTCGCGCTCCAAGTATTGCTCCTGGAGCTCCTTGGTGTAGATATCGAGCCATGAGTACTGCAATAACAGTTAAAAGTTAATAACTCAGGTTGAGGTACATTTATAGTGGGACACATGAGGCCACGTACTGGGTTGACGGCGATACAAATGGCGCCAGTGTATGTGTAAGGGATTTGCCGCAGGAAACGGTGCTTGAGGTTGAACAGGATGGCAGGCTCGTGCAGGTAGTTCAGGCTCACCATATCAGCGCAGCCGTCTTCGGACACCAGCGCATTCTGCAACAGCATCGTGGACTTCTGCTCGTATGACACAAAAAGATCGCAATTCAACGTGAGATGGGTTCACAACGTGGCAAATCGGTGGATAGGCAACAACGTACGTCGATTTTGCGGATGGAGCCGGCCTCAGGCTGCTTGTCGGCATTCTCCTCGGTCGAGTCGCCCTCGATCATCACCTCCACGGTGGTCTCGCTCACGACATGGCCCTTGGTGATAGTAGCTTCCACCCAGGTCACTTCCGGGTCAGGCACATAAATCTATTTTGCATCGACAAGTTTAGCTTAAAGCGACAGGGGGTTTAGCCTAAAGCGACAGGGATAATATATCGCACCTTAGTCTGCTGGTCTTCCATGGTGACGGACTGAACGGGCACAGGAAGGGGGAAAGGAAGGAGGTGGCGGCGCTCGTGGGGGGTATGTACAACAGGCCGGCCTCGCTTTGGGGCTCTCTCTCTCTCTCTCTCGTCTCTATGCCGGGCTGCGCGCTCTCGTCGTCCTCCCCGCAAAAGTAGCTATGGCCCGGAGGATTGCAAAGCCCGCGGGCAGACGGCTGGACTTCCCCTAGGCAGCGCGCCCTCTGTTCGCGCTCTCTCCTCTCCAGAGAAAAATTCTCCCCTGCACAAACCGATCGCCTGGTCTGTCCTGTCTGCACCACACTTGGCGTTTGTATGGATCTCAGAAGATGGGCGTGCTTGTTTCTGCCCCTCTCGAGGAATTCGCAAAACACGGTGTGAAAAATTACTACAAGCCGTCAAAAGCACACCAAAAATCGACCAAAACAAGAGGGCAATAGTTCTCGGCTAGGTGCGAAGTTGTCACTTCAAGGAACAGGATCGCAGCGCATCACGCAAGCCATATCATGTTTAGCAGGGTTTGCGTGTAACACACAAAAGAAGCCATCTGAGAGATCCGCCATGTAAAACCGTCATGGAACTGGCAATCGCACTGAATCGGTCTGTGTCGCCGCGCTGACGTCGTCACCAGAGGATATAAGCTCCTGGGCGTATATTTCAAGGAGTCTAGCCTTGTTTTCTTCCTGCACCTGTGCGATGGCCACTTGAAGTTGTTTGCAACTCGAGGGCAGCGGCGGGGGGACGCACAGCCCCCTCCCTACCCCCCGCATGAATCAGGACCGTGCTGGCTGCTGCGTCCAGGCTGCTGATTGAGTCAGCTGGCTGCAGCAACTCGTACCTCCTTGTTGGCCACGAGTATGCTCGTCAGATAGGCTAAAGACCGACAACTTAGGCCACAAAGCTTTGCAGTGCATGCTGCATTGCGGCGCGTTGGCCTGCTCCACAAAGGCAACCTGTACCTGTACCTTGCAGGTTGGAGTCTCCAAGTTGGAGATCGTCCCCCGTGCCAAAGACATGACCGAGGCAATTGTCGCACCGGCGTGATGAAGACGGGCTAGAGCTCGCGGCTGAGTCAGCTGTGCCCCTTGGCTGGTTGGAGCTTTTCAATTGAAGATGCCTTTCGTACACCGCTAGAAGATCGCCGTGAAGCGCACAGCTGCATGAGCTGCTGCCGCCGCCTGCAGCCTGCCGGGAAGGGCTTTGCCAGCATCCATCTCGCCGTGGCCGCGATTGTCGGAACATTCTCGAACAAAGCGCGCATAGCACGGGGCTCGGCGGCCGAGTCGGCCTGCATCATGCGGCTGCGCGAATGAAGACACCGAGCGTATCCATTGTTCCCGTGCAGAACCCGCACACAAATGGCTACCTCCGAGGCAACAGAGAGCAGCCATTGCAGCGGTGGTCGACACCTTCGCTTCGAGCCTTGGATCTGCTTCATGTAAGAAGTCTAGCGGTGCCGAGCTGTAGCTCCCAGCGGGAAGCTGTAGCATTATTGCAGGGTGACTGCCGTCAGTTCGTTTCGCAGCATGCGTGAGCCGAGGCCGTTTCGCATTAATCGCTGTGTGGCAGAGATCGATTTCTCACACCAGTTGGAGCTGAACACTTGAAGCGGGCGGTGCCATGTTACGGACCAAACAGCCCCAAGCTGGAGCCCAATTTGCCCCTCACGCCCAAGCTGCAACGCGGGACTCGGAATGACTGGTGCTCGAACGGGCACACCGACACGAAGCACCAAAAAGCTGCCCGGAGCACTTGCAGTTGCAGGCAGAGAGGAACTCGGCTGCCCGGCGGTTTGAATTCATGCTCCAGAGAGCGTCCAGCGCTGGTGCTCCCGGCGTGATCTCTTTCGCGACGTCCGTCATTTTCTTTCCCAAATTTTGTCTCCAAAAATTGTATCGTAACGGAAATTTTACTGCGACGTGTGTCCGTGTGTGGCAATTTTCGGCACCAGTGTGCTCCAGCTGAAGAAGCTGAAGCCGCTATTGTGATCAAGGTAGGAACGCTTCTCGTAGAGAAGCATGCACCTTGGCGCGGTGACCAAGTCAGTCCTGGGTAGCCAACCATTCGCGACGTTTCACATGCGAAGCGACAATGTAAGCGTAGTGCTCATCCAGGAAACTGCTCTTTTCCAATGTGTCGTGCACGCATCCCTGCCAATGCTCAGGTCACGCACGACGCTCAAGAGAACAGGTTTTCTAAAACCGAGAGCCGCACGACTCCAAGTCGCGTCGTGAAACCTTGCTCTCAGTAACAGCCCGCTCACTATTATGAATCTTCTCTACAACTATAATCCCTGCATAAATACATAAATTGAAAATCGTATAAAATGATCCCAGACGATCCAATTCAATCACTGTTTTGCACTCCCTCCATCAAACCATACTGCAATAATGCGATAAAAAGGCACAACAACGATCCCAAGCGCTCCTTTCCTTTCGCTCCTGCACTGCAGTGCCGCGCATGCCAAGGCTCTTCCAGCACTGGAACAGTTCTACGACTTCTTCGCACTCAGCACGTCCTTCACTGCGCTGCGCACTACTACAACTTCCACGATGCTGCGCCCCCATCTTAGTCGCTGGCTGCAGGCCACCGTCTACTTGCGCGTGCACCGCTGGACAGACTGGGCGTTGCTGGCCGTAGCCTTGCTGGGTTACGGCGGCGTCACGCGACTGTGGACACTTCCCGTCGTTCTGGACAGGTGGGCAAATGCCTGGCAACAAACGTGGGGGGTGGCTCTGCTCGGGCTGCTGCTTGGTGCCATGGAAGATCTCTGCGTGTGCATTATCATGCTCATCGTGCTTTGGACATTTGACTATGTCACACTCAAGTCCCCAGCAGAGCGCTACAAGTTGATGCGTCGACGGAGAGAGAAGGAAGCAGCGAAGAAAACTGTTGTTGCTGATGTGGAGCAAGGTCTGCAGACTAACGATGATACATGGAAGGAAGCTGTGGTGCTCACGGAACAATTTGGACGATTAGCAGTGTATACAGTCGTGTTTCTATTAGCTGTCGGAGGTCTGTGTCTGGACTCGGTGTTCCTACGTGCACGCAAGATGAGGTTCTCAGCGGACTTTGTCGTCATGTACTTCCGAGAGCGCGATGCTGCGGGCGAGTTGGAGGTTGATGCAGCAGAGTGGTGGGTGCTCTTCTGGACCATGCTGTTCACAGTGGGGTTAGCCATATTTGTTGGACTGTTGGGCGCGTGCTGGATCAATCTTATGGACTGGGACGTTCTCCGCTGTGTGCATCGCAGTCGAATATACCAGTGGTGTATTGGTGTTGGTGTTGCAGCTAGTGACTATGAGCGCTTGCATGACGACAAAGACGATGGAGAATCATCTGAAGATTCCGAAGATTCAGACGAAAGCGACGACGACGATGACAACGATTGTTCGTGTCTGACAGACGTTTCGTTTCGATTAAATCCACTGAGCGCGTTGTTCCTGCTGCTAATGGCTTTCATTTACGCTACGTTTGCGCTGGCAACTACATTGCCGACGGTGGTGGGATTGATAGCACTTAATCCAGTACTAAGCGAGCCCTTACGTCTTGCTACTGGTATTGAGTTTGTTGCAAAACAAAGCTCGAGCAGCATCTCAAGCAGGCCAATGAGCGAGTTCATCGAGCGAGAAACTGAGCTTTGTCAAATTTTCGACGAGAACTCCTTGTACCGCCGCACGCTGGCATTTGATGGGCCATTGGCGTTTGATATCAAGGTTGAACGCGAAGAAAAACCCAATGTGTTGTTGCTGGTGATGGAGTCTTTCCGAATGCAAGATTCCCGATTCCTGTTGGATAGTACTCTTGAGGAAGAGGTGGAGGCCGCGACTGCATCTTTGCTTCCACCGAACGTGACACTGACTCCCAACTTTGATCGGTGGGCGGCTCGAGGCGTGGCGCTGCGGAACTGCTGGTCTACCTGGCGGACAAGTCGGTCTATTGAAACCTTACTCTTTGGACAAATGCCGTACGACAGTGTGACCGAAACCGGCACGACCACAGGTCGCCTCCACACGAACCTCACAGGGCTGCCACAGCTTTTCAAAGCGAAAGGCTACGACACGATTTTCACCACTGGAACACGCACTGACTACGATTACTGGGACACGTTTCTCCCTGCGCACGGCTTCGATACGGTACTTGACCGGTGGGGGTTGGTTGATATTGTGGAGAACGATCTCAAGCTTACCGACTGGTCTGAGGGCAATCACATGCTCACTTACTGGGGCATTCACGACGATCTGTCGTACACAGCGCTCTCTCATCTCATCCGAACTCGGCAATTTGCCCAAGATGTTGCCAAGCAGCAAGCAGAGCGCGATGTGGCCGCTGCAAAGAGGAAGACGCCCAGTAACGAGACGGAGAAGCCTCTTCCGGTCACCACCGCGTCGACGAAGCCGTGGTTTGCTACACATTACACGATTTCAAGCCACGTGCCTTTTCACGAACGACCTGACTGGTTCTTCCGCTATGCTACGGAGCATCGAGCAGAGATGGAAGCATTCGCCCCGCTTTACAAAGGCCACGAGCACGAGGAACTCATCCGCGACTACGTGGAGCTGCGCTACTTCTCCGACATGGTATTTGGTCGATTCATCGAGCAGTTAGAAAGGGACAACGTGCTGAAAAACACGATTGTTGTTGTTGTTGGAGACCATGGCCAGGCCCCCGAGCGTGGCAGTGCAACACCCGAGCAGGACCAGATCGCCTCATCTCGAGTAGCCGCCGCCATTATTGCCGAGGGCAGGATAAGGACCCCGGTGGTGCTTGACGATGCGACCTCTCAGTCCGACATTCTGAACACGCTGGCCGATATCGTAGGGCTCCCCGTTGGAGGTCTGCTGCAAACCAGTATCGGCCGGTCACTGAAGCGCAAGCCGCCCAACGGTGTTGGAAAGCGGGTGGCTTTCACCAACAACCCGGCCACGAATCTCGCGGCGGTGGTCGGCAACATCCGACTTCACTTCTTCGCGGACGGATCGGATGCTGTGCGCGCCTACCATACGCAGCGCGATCCGCAGCAGAAGCACGACCTCATGGGTGAGCTATCGGACGAGCGCGTGCACGAACTGCTACGGATATGCGACGACGGTCGCGCTCTCAATGCGTATTTCAAGCACCGCTGGGACAACAAGTGCTTGGTGCAGCCCATGTGTGACCGGCAGGCAGCGGGTGGATAGATGTCGTTGAGCCTGCGACAGCCATGGTTATTACGCGGCCTGAGTGGTCCATAGACGACAACTAGCTATACTCAGCGCGAGCAGCTAAACATGCAATGCATGTACAGGTAACACACCACTCGCTACAAACAATGCATATGTACCTCCGTGACGACCTTTTGAAGATGTGCCGGGAATGCTGGCGTGCTTCAACGGCGGCATGAGCGTTCCGTCGCTGCAGACACTTCGCAGGCACTGCAACACAGCAAAGTGTTCCGTCCTTTCATCGCCTTTAAGCCAACAGAACCGAAGATGCAACCGCCTTGCCAAAATGTTGACGGTTGTGTAACAACTCATGGTCACGCATTGGCGGCAAGCCACTTGAGCAGCAATTGTGCTTCCAGAGCAGATTCAAGAATCGTCAGCCACACCAATGCAGATGTAGCAGCCAGGTAGCAAGCACCGTTGGCAAGTTGCCGACGAAGCGCTTGTCAAATTGACCATCACTCATAATTGTTCGAAGATTTCAGGCGGTAAACCGATTACGTCAGCAGACAGATCTGTATCCCCTAGCTTCGTCAGAATTCTATTGGCTAAAAATCCCGCGTATCGCAGGACAGCTTGTGATCGCGTCATCTGTCTGTTCCGCCCAAACATACCGTAGCTGTCATCGTCTGCGTAGTTGGTGTGCTCCACCCGCTCCACATCCCGATTCCCCCACCCGTACGCAAGAGATCCAAGCTCCGTTTGCATAATGGGTCTTCTCGTGGAGGGCAGTCCGCTGGACTGGCCGGACGCATTGGAATGGCTGCAGCATGTGCGCACACAGGGCATCGACCAGTTCCTGCACACGTACAACCGCGTCAAGGACATTGAGGGCGACGAGCTCAAGTGGGGCGACGAGCTCGAGTACGGCGTCTTCCAGATGGATAAAGAGTCCAAGCGCGCGCGTCTGGCACTGCGAGGTGCCGAGATCCTGCACCAGCTCCAGGATAAGGAGAAGAAGTCCACGGAACAGGGTCGTGACCCAGGAAGCCCCACAGCGGCTGGGCCGTGCGTTGATGGTTGCAACTGGGTGCCAGAGTACGGTGCCTGGATGATCGAAGGCACGCCCAGCGCGCCCTATGGAGGCTTCACCAGCGATCTGCGCAAGGTCGAAGGCAACATGCGTCTGCGTCGTGCACGACTGTTGGCTCTGCTGAATGAGGACGAGATTGCGCCGTCCGTCACGGCGTTCCCTATGATGGGAGTCGGCGACTTCACGGTGCCGCCCAGCCAGCCACACGGCTCTGTGGCTATGTCGGACTACGTCAGTGACGCTATCATCAACCCGCACCCGCGGTTTGCCACACTGACGAGGAACATCCGTCAGCGTCGCACCAGGAAGGTGGATATTCGCGTACCGATCTTCCGTGATGTGTACACGGAGGCGAGGCAGGAAGAAGAGCAGGCCACATGGAATGCGGAGAAGTCGCGCCCTAAGTACGAGACCAAGAGAGATACAAGTCCGTACGGATCAGCACCGACGTCCCCCAGTTCGACGTCGAACTCGGATGACAACGCCGAATCCAAGTCGCCTCCGCCACCAACTACACTTAGGAAGACTGTGGAGAGCGACCCCAAGTTGATTCGCAAGCTCTCGATAGTGGATCCCGATCGCAAGGCCGAGCCGTACCCGGGTTTCATCCACATGGACGCGATGGCCTTCGGCATGGGCATGTGCTGCCTACAAGTGACCTTCCAGGCCAAGAATGTGGGTGAGTCGCGACACTTGTACGACCACTTGGGCGTCCTCTCACCCATTTTGCTGGCGTTGACGGCTGCCACGCCTATCTTGAAGGGCCGTTTGGCCGATACGGATGTGCGTTGGGCTACGATTTCTGCCGCGGTGGATGACCGCACACCCCAGGAATTGGGTGAAGCCCCACCTCCGACAGACCCTGAAACCAAGGCGAAGTATGCGAAGATGGCTGGCGATGGCGTCAAGCGTCTACCCAAGTCTCGCTACGAAGGCATCTCGACGTTCATCTGCAACCACAAGCAGGGAGAAGATCCGCACACGTCGACAGACAAGTACAACGACGTTGACGTCCCGTACGACGAAGAATCTTACAAGACGCTGATCGACGCAGGAGTAGACCGCCTCCTTGCGCTCCACATCTCTCATCTGTTCATCCGTGATCCTCTGGTGATCTACAAGCAGCGTCTGCACCTGGACAACGAGCACGAAACAGATCACTTCGAGAACATCCAGTCCACGAATTGGCAGACTGTGCGCTGGAAACCGCCCCCGCCAGCTCCGTCGAGCGCTGAAGGTCCACACATCGGCTGGCGCACCGAGTTCCGTTCCATGGAGATCCAGTTGACAGACTTTGAGAACGCAGCATTCACGGTGTTCATCGCTCTGGTGTCGCGCGTCATTCTCACGTTTGACCTGAACCTGTACACCCCGCTTTCTAAGGTGAACGACAACATGGAGGCTGCACACCGTGTGAACGCTGTGCTGGACGAGAAATTCCACTTCAGGTGTCACATGGCACCACCTGAGGTTGATGACTGCGGCTCTAAGGGTCCATGCCACCTGCACGATGACCCTGATCGATCTGAGCTCATGACGATTGCTGAAATCATGCTGGGCAAGGGCTCATACTTCCCAGGCCTGATTCCGCTCGTGTACGCCTACCTGGACTACATTGAGTGTGATGAAGCCACACGAACGCTCGTGGAGAAGTACATGTGCCTCATTAGCAAGCGTGCAACGGGGGAGCTGCCTACTGCGGCTACCTGGATGCGTCGATACGTTCGTGCACACCCGGACTACCGCCACGACTCGGTGGTACCTCACTCGACGGCTTTCGATCTTTTGAACGAGTGTCAGCAGATTGGCGAAGGCTTGAAACAATGCCCAGAGCTGCTAGGTGACTTCAAGATCGCTCCTGTTCGCGGCCAGGCAGCTTACCGTGTGCCGCTGAAGAGCAGCGGAGTTGCTGTCGAGAAGCGCCAAGCTTTGCTCCAGCGATACCTGGGGCGTACGGCTTCGAACGTGTGCAGCACCTGTCACTGCTAATTTATTCGCAGCAACGAGCAATGCAGTGCAGCTTGCAGAACTACTAGGGTATGGTCGAGCAACAATTCGCATCAAATGAATATGTATTTGGAGTCTTTATCCCGTTGCTCTCGGCATAACGTCAAAGATCGGATATCCTGGCAAGCGAAAGCTATCAATACTCTGTCAGTCCGTCTTCTATTCTTACGTGGATGCATGGTGTTGCATCTTCTGAAATAGGGGAGAAACGACAGCTCTCGTCCTTGGTGCTACTACCTCTCGACTTGTTTTGGAAGCGTTCGTTCCTTCATCTTCGACGTGGACGGCGACTGCAACGGGATATCTGCATCAGTCAGGAGAGATCGCTGCCGTTCGCTTTTGCGTGCTCTGAACAGGTGAGCGAGGATTTCGCTGCCGCGTATTCCATCCCGAACCACCGTAAGCCGGTCGTCGTACGCTCCTGAAATGGAGGACGGGTCCGTGCCTCGCAACCCGCCGCCCAAGCCTAAACGCGCCAACGTGCCATCAGCTCCGCCAGACTACCCTGATGACACGTACTCGGATCAGGACTACAACCACTCGCCAATCCGACGAGGTCGTCAGCATGCCAATCGACAAAGCGGGTCCCCTCCAATAACTCCGACGTACAGTGTTACTCGTCAAGCCAAGGTGCCCATTGTCGACACCGAGCCTGAGACCACCATCGGAGCTGCTGTGAAGATGAAAGGTGAGTTGAGTTTCGAACGGCTACTACGAATTGAAGGCGAGTTCGAGGGCAAACTCAACTCGAAGGGCTCTCTCGTTATCGGCACTCGAGGTGCTCTACTTGGCAACGTAGACAATATGAAGGAGGTGTACGTTACCGGCGGTCGTATTGTGGGTAATGTCAACGTCGAGAAGCTCATTTTACGAGACAAGGCACAGATATTCGGCAACATCACTGCCAAAACGGTTAAAATTGAACCCGAGTGCATTGTTGTCGGACGGATCAACGTGAACCCGCAAGCGCCCGAGCGGATTAACGAAAAGGGCGAAATTGTCAAGGACGACGCACCTGACGCCACTCCATCAGGCTTGTTGAAGACAACTAATTAGAAGTCAACAGGCACCAGAGAGAAGTACTACAACACGATAAACAAAAGAAAAAAAATTCCGCTTTCATCCCCAAAACCATGATCTGATGAATGTAATATATACCCAGCACTGACCTCGTACGATCCAGGACACTGGAGGATCGAGCGCTGTTGAATCTTCTCCACATTCGTTGCTATTACCGAGTGCTTGCGCCTTAAAACTTGCCCGGACGCTTTCTGCCAGTGAACTTGCTGTCAGCCTTGACCTTCTTGCCCTGTTTACGATAGCGCTCCTTCTTAGCGAGTACCCAGTCCTTGCCCTTAACAGATTCCCGACCCTTGCCACGACGTTGCTGAAAAACATCCCATGACGTAAGTACACAGTCAACTAATAAACAGTAAAATTCTGCAAACGTACGCGCTGGTTTCTGGCACGTCCTTCGTACGAAACCTGATCGGCTGTGGCTCCCGTTCCGAGACCCTGAGGCACCTGCTGCTGCTCCATGTATCCAGCAAATAGACACAAGTAGAACTTCTTGGCTTTGGTACTGTTAGGGAAATCAACAACCCAACCACCGGAGAAGCCGCAACGCATCGCAGAGCCCGAAATCTCCTCCATTTGCTGAGGCGTCTCCGGATACAACTGCAGCACTGCGCGACTGCCAGTCTTCAGACATGTGTAGAGCGACGTGAAGAAACGTGTAAGACGCTTACGTGCCGTGTGTTCCTTCTTGTCAGAGTAGCAGAGCCACTGCACGGCTGAAATACTGATGCAGCCGTCGAATACACCAGGACGGAAGGGCAGACCTGCACCCATGTCCTGTAGAAACACGTCACCACTGCTGTCACGCTCAGAGGCAATGTCTAACATGTCCTTGCTGATGTCCACGCCCACCCAAGCATGGCCATGCTCCTCTAGAGCCACTGCAAGCTAAAAAGTCAGCTAACCTGTCATGTAAAATTCTCAAATTTCAAGGTAACAAACCTCCACTGAGTCCACTGCCACAGCCAACGTCCAGAATGAAAGCTTCTTTGTCCTCTGGGAGATTCAGCAGCTCAATAGCGCGGTTCGACAGCTCCTGCTGCACTTTGACAATACGCGAACTGGAGTTGTATTTGGCTGCCTCCTTCTCGTCATAGAAAAGCTAAACCAACACGCACATTATTGCACATGGTCAATATTGATCATACCGTACAGAACTTATCATTACGCGCACCTCCGGCGGCGAAATGTGCTCGGGACGACTCATGTTACTTGTCTGGAATGATACACTGCACCTCCTCCACCAAACTGATGGTGTTTCACGTAAGTTGCTGTAAAAGTTACGCAACTTTATTTTTAAATCGAGCAACGTAACTTTTATTTTCAGATGGGCTCACCCGCTCTTTTACATGGAGTTCTTATCGCGCTGAAACTCTCTCTCGTGCACTGCGCTAATACGTTTGCGCTCATCTATTCATCCGCCAGAACGTGTTTAACGCTATCTAGTTGAATATACCGAAGTTTTAACGCAGGAACATTGGAATCAGCGAGAGGAAATGGCGCAGAAGAAGTCGGACTTCGCTATGTTTGACCACAGTATCATGAAGGACGGCACCAACAGCGAATTGTCCGCTCCGAGCATGCTCAGCCCCATATCAGGTCTCTCTAGTGATGCCTCGTCGTTCCTGTATGGGGGAGGTTATGCACATGCGCCTAATTCGCGACCAGCGCCGCCGTATTCAGCTACACTACGCACGAACTTTACGTCGGCTGCGAACGAGAGCGGCGGCCTAGGACCGAGACCAGCATCGGCTCTACCTGTTGCTGCAGAAGACGACGCGTCTGAGTCACCTGATGCAGCGTTTCGACACTTCAAAACACCAGCGAACGACCCTGGGATGCCCTTTTCGGACATGGTTGTCTCGGCTTCTCCGCTGTATGGACGGGCGTCGAAGCGGAACATGGTGTTCATTATTGCGGCTATTGTGATTGGAAGTATCACGGGTGTATTACTCAAACACTTCGAGATTGACACGACAACAGCGCAATGGGTCATGACGCCAGGGAATCTCTTTGTCCGTGCTGTGCAGTGCGTCGTGGTGCCTATGGTGCTTGTGAACCTTGTCGTGGCTACAGCAGACATCACGAACAACGGATTGGGAAAACGGCTGAGTCTGCGTGTGACGTTGGTCTTGCTGGTATCGCTTATTGCTGCTATCCTCCAAGGACTCCTTACAGCTGTCATCATGCACACGTCCTTCACCTCGTACCAGAGTGACGAGTCCACATCAAGCACTGACGCTATCTTCGGTATTCAATGCGGCAACGGCAAGTATTTGGAGGCAGGCGACGACGGTATGGTGACGTGTTCAGCTACTGAGATCTCTGGTTCTTCGCAGTTCGCTCTCGATGACGTCAATAGCGCTCTTGTGCGTAACGAGGCACTAACGGGAACGAACACGACTCTGTCAGACAATGTACTAAGCATCATCGACCAGCTCGTACCGGACAACATCATGGCGGCCTTCATTTCCAACACGTTACTCAGTATCGCGGCCTTCTCACTTCCGCTTGGAGTTACCCTGGCGTACAGTTTCCACGGTCCAACAAACCTCAACCCACTGCTCGAGTTCTTCCGCGAAGTGAACGAGACCCTCGTGCACATGGCCCACTGGATTCTTCGCTTCACTCCGTTCGCGGTGCTGAGTCTATTCGCTGGATCTCTGGCCACATCGTTGGAGGACTCGGTAGCGGATCATCCGCTCAAGCTGGTGCTTCAGGTGGTGGCTTCGCTGGCTGTTAGTGTGCTTGTTCACTTGCTGGTGGTAGTGCCCGTTGCATTTGTGTCCGTCACGCGACGCAACCCGTTCCGATTCATGCGCCAAATGCTACCAGCCTACGTGTACAGCCTCGGCTGCTCGTCGTCTATGGCCACGATGCCACTGAGCTTACAGTGTATCGAGACATCGCGGGAAGTTCCGAGTCCTGTGATGCACTTCGTCTTGTCTGTGGGTACGTCGCTGCACATGCCTGGCACGGCGATTTATTTGGCTGTGCTAGTTCACTTCATGGCAGATGTGGCTGGAGTTAGTGAAGCTCAATCGACTACAACGATGCTGGTAACTTTCCTTGGCGTTTTGTTGTGCACGGTCACAGCGCCACCGATTCCCGGAGGTGCGCTCACTGTACTTACGGCGGCTTGGAACATCGTGTACCCCGAGTCCGCCATTCCAGACAATCTGTACGCTCTTGTGGTAGCCTCAGACGTGTTCTTGGATCGCTTTGTGACACTCTGTAACGTGAACGCACAAGCTATGCTTTGCCGCGTATTAGCTGACCAGGTTGATGATAGCAGTGCAGGAAATGCTCCTCTGGCACAGGTACAACAATATGCAGTACGATGAAGATGATCGCTTTCTTCAGAAATACATATTATTGCATTGAAAAAGCTTCAAGCTGTTGTCGTACATGTATTATTTACCGGTGACTGCCTCCAATAGTTGTTTTACCTTATGCTTGTGGTGGCGCTGGTGTAGATGGCAGCTTCTCAACTGGTGTCGGCGCTGGAGAGTTGCTGAAATATGGGTGCTTCAACGCTTCCATGGCTGTAATTCGCTCCCCCGGATTGTACTTCAGCAGTTTGGCCAGCAAATCTAAAGCATCTTCAGGCGCTGCCGAAAAGATTGAGGCCAACGGAGGTGCCGTGCTCGGTGTGAACTCAACGAAGTTAGCCAGCGAACTAACACCAGGCCACTCTTCCTCTGTCGGAGTACCAAGAGCATGGAAGATCTTTCCGAGTTGGTCCAGCTCGTTCATTCCAGTAAGATACGGCATACGCAGCATGAGTTCTGCAAAAATGCAGCCAGCACCCCACATATCCACGGATCCACTGTATTCTCTCGCTCCAAAGAGCAGTTCCGGTGGACGGTACCAAATGGTGCAAACCATCGACGTCATATTGCGATTGGGGCTGCCGTAGACCCTAGCGAGACCAAAATCTCCAATTTTGACGTTGCCGTCGGGCCCAATGAGCAAGTTTTCAGGCTTAAGATCGCGATGCAGAACGTAGTGCTCATGACAGTAAGCAAGGCCCTTCAGTAGCATTTGCATGTAGGTCTTAATATCTGCAGCCGTGAGCACCACCGCCTTGTCCTTGATGACGTCATCCAGGTTGCTGGGCAGCAGCTCGAACACCACGTTCATAGTGTCGTTGGCCACGAACACATCGAGCAGCTCCACTACGTTCACGTGTTTAAGCTCCGCCTGCAGCTTCACTTCGCGTAGAGCTGTAAAATCCACTCCGTCCTTGAACTTACCGCGCTTGAACTGCTTGATGGCCACGCGACGGCCTGTGCTCTTCTGTACAGCGGCGTACACGATACCGAACGTACCCTCACCCAAGACATCGCCGCGATCATAGCGTTCCATGGTCAAATGCAGACTGCAGATTAGTGACACTATGTCACTATGGAGATGAAGTGGTGAACACCAACTTTTAGAAACAGTTGAAGTTGACCATCACTCCGTTAATTTTCCTGAAACGACCGTCGAGCAAGAAGCAAAGGTAATTCTCCTGCATGAGCGGTTGCGACAGTGTTCAAATCTCACAGTACAGCTCGGGCGTTTCGACCGTTTTTGCTGCTGCTGGAAAACGCTTTCTTTTCCATACAAACTTCAAGTATGTTCTAACGTAAAATTTCGGTATCTTCGCGACTCTCCACCTAGAGTCTTTTTTAGCAACCCCTTCATGCGCTTTTTCATTCGCGAATTTGCCAGTTCCCCTCCAGGTCGAGTCAAGCAACCAGCCTTTAGGACTTCGAGTAAGCTTCATCACCCAGCTTCCTCGTCTTCCCCAGCCGTCTGCAACTTCTACTTGTCCCACTTTTTTTAACCAAAACTACCAACTCGTTTCACTCTCAAGATGCGTGAAGTCATCTCCATCCACCTCGGCCAGGGAGGCATTCAAGCCGGAAACGCCTGCTGGGAACTCTACTGTCTAGAGCACGGTATCCAACCCGACGGTCAGATGCCCAGTGACAAGACCATCGGTGGCGGTGATGACGCCTTCAACACCTTCTTCTCCGAGACGGGAGCAGGCAAACACGTCCCGCGTGCAGTGCTCGTCGATCTAGAGCCCAGCGTGTGCGACGAAGTACGTACGGGCACCTACCGTCAGCTCTACCACCCGGAGCAGATCATCTCCGGCAAGGAGGATGCAGCCAACAACTACGCGCGTGGCCACTACACTATCGGCAAGGAGATCGTCGACCTGGTGCTGGATCGCATCCGTAAACTGGCTGACAACTGCACGGGTCTGCAGGGTTTCCTAGTCTTCAACGCTGTAGGCGGTGGCACCGGATCTGGCCTGGGTGCTCTGCTGCTCGAGCGTCTGTCGGTCGACTACGGCCGCAAGAGTAAGCTCGGCTTCACCATCTACCCGTCACCTCAGGTGTCGACGGCTGTGGTGGAGCCGTACAACTCGGTGTTGTCCACGCACTCGCTTTTGGAGCACACGGATGTGGCCGTGATGCTGGACAACGAGGCCATCTACGATATCTGCCGTCGTTCGCTGGACATTGAACGCCCGACGTACACGAACTTGAACCGGTTGATCGCCCAGGTGATCTCGTCGCTGACGGCCTCGCTGCGCTTCGACGGTGCGCTGAACGTCGATGTGACGGAGTTCCAGACGAATTTGGTGCCGTATCCGCGTATCCACTTCATGCTCAGCTCGTACGCGCCGGTCATCTCGGCCGAGAAGGCGTACCACGAGCAGCTGTCGGTGGCCGAGATCACGAACAGTGCGTTCGAGCCGGCGTCCATGATGGCCAAGTGTGATCCTCGTCACGGCAAGTACATGGCTGCTTGTCTGATGTACCGCGGTGATGTGGTGCCGAAGGACGTGAACGCGGCGGTGGCCACCATCAAGACGAAGCGTACGATCCAGTTCGTGGACTGGTGTCCGACGGGTTTCAAGTGTGGTATCAACTACCAGCCTCCGACGGTGGTGCCTGGCGGTGATCTGGCTCGTGTGCAGCGTGCTGTGTGCATGATCTCGAACACGAGTGCTATTGCCGAGGTGTTCTCCCGTATCGATCACAAGTTCGATCTGATGTACGCGAAGCGTGCGTTCGTGCACTGGTATGTGGGCGAGGGTATGGAGGAAGGTGAGTTTTCTGAGGCCCGAGAGGATCTTGCAGCTTTGGAGAAGGATTACGAGGAGGTGTCGGCTGAGACTGCCGAGGGTGAAGGCGAAGAGGAGGAGTTGGGCGAGGAGTATTAAGTCTGGAAACCGGACAGCTGCGACGTCCAGTGGTAGCAGAGCCTAAGTTCCTGTATGGAGGGTGACTGAGGAAAGGACTCATTCGTCCGTAGTTGTTGTCACTTGTTTACAAGGTCAGCTCTCGCCTAGGCATTAAGATGTACGCATGAAAGCGTACAAAGTCAATATGAACTTTGCTACAGTAGTAAAGCTCATTAGCTTTTGCCGTATTTTTCGTCTGCGAGACAGTTGCCTTTGTCGACAAGATGTATACTGTAGTATGATTAATCCATCAATGCCAATTCACAAACTGGAGTCTGTAAAGTGTTGCTCATGTTCTGATATGAAGTTTCTCTTTCTAGCTTTTCTCTCAACACATTCGAGACAATTACCACTTGTATCCTCAAATTAATTCAGCGACTATTCAGCGACGTGTTGCATCTGAAACAGAGATTTTATTGCCTACATCCATGTGTAGGTGCGGATGGCTCCCTTGGGGATAGTAGTCTCAAGTGCCATGTCACCGACTTGGATCTCAAAATCAGCCGCCTCCGTATTCTCGTTCATCACTACAAGCACCTTACGGTCCTCGGGTGTCACGAACGCAGTAGCCTGTACGAACGAGTATCCTCCGGTTGCGCATTGCTCCGTTGTGGATGCTTGAGAGCGCAACGTTCCGTCAGCCTCGTTGAATGTCCATTGCTGATGCGGCACAACCTCAGCTTTGCAAAGAGCAGCAGTGAGTCGCACACCGTTGTCCGTGGATGCGTGGTTGAGCGACAAGCAGTAGTCGCCCACACGAATGCGGCCAGTGTTCCTCTCAAATGTCCACGTCTGTTGCGTGAACTTGCACTGTACCATTTGAATCTCCTTGCCCTGCCACTCGGAATCAACCATACCCAGGCAGAATTCAGATCCTGTCACTTCAATTTTGTTGTCATTGGTTACGTGCATTGTCTGGCGAGCGCTGCCATCGCACGAGGTAAGAGCAGCCGGGTACGCCCACATGAGCTGCGCGTCACCAGGCTTCTCGAAACGAGCTGCTACATGAGTCTTCACGCGACGTGAACCAACTGGAATGTACTTGGAGAAGTGCTGGATGAAGTAGTACATGGGCTGGAGAGTGAAATCCTTGCCGTCCTCAGTCAAAATAATAGGAGCGTCACAGTTGTTGCCCTGGTGATTCGGTCCGCCCTTGTGGTCCAGAAGTAAGTTCCAGTCCACCCAACCGACAACGTGGTTGTTCAAGTCTGTTAGGATATCATGTCCATAACGTTGTGCGCGGAACCACGCAGCATCACCATAGGCAACACCCGGACAGTTACAGCTCTCAGTGGCGAGGATAAAGCGGTTCTGGTCGATGAAATGCGTATCGTTCAAACGTTCGTGATAGGCGACTCCGTCCATATAACGCTCCATGTCATACCAGTGGAAAGCCATGCCGTCGACGTATTGACCAGCGGTGGGGTGGTGGTAGATCGCTTCCGCCCACTGACGGACACTAGCACGATTATGGTCGAAGACCATCAGTGTAACTTCAGGGTGATCGCGGTCTAGGACTGGACCAAGGAAGTCGCCAATAAATTCAGCCTGATACGACGCATTGTACTTGCATGCTTCCCAGGGAGCGGCAAACTCAGGTTCGTTCTGTGGTGTCAGACCCCAGAATGGAATACCTTGCTTCTTGTAGGCAGTGATGAACTTGGAGAAGTACAGGGCCCACGACGCGCGCATATCATCCTTCAATCCCACGGGGTCCAACGATCCAAGCATACTTGGGGTGTAAGTGTCGTCACCACGCTTCATCCATGCAGGCGGGCTCCACGGTGCCAGGAACAGCTTCATTTCGGGTTGACGCTCCAACGCACGTCTGATGAACGGAATTAACACCTGCTGATCGTGCTTGACGCTCATGTCAAAATGCAGCAGCTTCGTGTCGTTCAACACGTCATCGAAGCTGTACGAATCAACTGAGAAATCACACGAACCCATCGGAACGCGCCCAAAGTTGTACGCGCTGCCCTCCTCCTTGTCAAAATAAAGTGTCAGGATCTCCTCTTGCTTATGTCGGGGAAGCTTCTGGAACTGTAGCGCTGCTGCCTCAGTGAAGGCCCCTCCAAAGCCCATAATCTCTTGGAACTTGACCTCCAGGTCAATGGTGATGTACGACTTCACGTTCCGTTGACCTCCTCGCTTCCACTTTAAACCAGTTACAGGCTCCATCATGCGGGTGACGTTGTCAACGTACGAACTTTGGAAACATGTGACCTCGGCATCCACAGCAGGAGCCGCGTTTTTGAACGCGTTTGTCGTCGATCTCATCGCTGCAGCGATGGCGTCTTCGTGCATGGAGCTGGTCCCCATCAACGCTAATGTACTGCAGATTCCGCACGTCGCCAATCCAAAGACTCCCCATTTGACAAAGGCATGACGACTCGTACTCATCTGGTTTGCCAGGTTCTCATCGACCTCCAGTGAGATCGTTCCATACGCGGTAGACTCCATTTGCTTTAGGAACTAGATCGAGCGAAGACGAATGGGGAATTGTTCCTGGTAAATTGAAGACTGGAAGACTGGAAGCGATTAGCTGCTTCTCACATGGTCAGTAATTCGGGGGAGGGGTGTGATTTGAAATCCAACGTTGAAGTGGTCTCCAACCGTTAATCTGGCCGTTAATTTGACTCGATCTCAGTATGCGAAGTTGAAGTGAAGTGCACTCTTCAGGTTTCGGCGCTTGACATGATTAGACGTCTGTCTGCTATCCGTTTCACGAAGCACCCACCCAACGCTGCCAATCTTAAGCTAGACTCTTCAATGCTGAGCGAACATCCACTTCACTCGCACCGTTGGAGCTGCTCAGTTTCACTGATGAAGCGCATCTGTTTCTATCCGTTTTGGATCTATCCAACCAGCACAGGGACACTTCGATCGGTTTGGTGTTGTGGGAATGGTGCTCGTTTTGGTGCATCGCATTATAAACTATGTAGGCAGGTTCTACTATCTAATGGTTTCTAGTATAGTAGTAACTATCTGTTAGTATTCCTCGCCCAGCTCCTCCTCTTCGCCTTCACCCTCGGCAGTCTCAGCCGACACCTCCTCGTAATCCTTCTCCAAAGCTGCAAGATCCTCTCGGGCCTCAGAAAACTCACCTTCCTCCATACCCTCGCCCACATACCAGTGCACGAACGCACGCTTCGCGTACATCAGATCGAACTTGTGATCGATACGGGAGAACACCTCGGCAATAGCACTCGTGTTCGAAATCATGCACACAGCGCGCTGCACACGAGCCAGATCACCGCCAGGCACCACCGTCGGAGGTTGGTAGTTGATACCACACTTGAAACCCGTCGGACACCAGTCCACGAACTGGATCGTACGCTTCGTCTTGATGGTGGCCACCGCCGCGTTCACGTCCTTCGGCACCACATCACCGCGGTACATCAGACAAGCAGCCATGTACTTGCCGTGACGAGGATCACACTTGGCCATCATGGACGCCGGCTCGAACGCACTGTTCGTGATCTCGGCCACCGACAGCTGCTCGTGGTACGCCTTCTCGGCCGAGATGACCGGCGCGTACGAGCTGAGCATGAAGTGGATACGCGGATACGGCACCAAATTCGTCTGGAACTCCGTCACATCGACGTTCAGCGCACCGTCGAAGCGCAGCGAGGCCGTCAGCGACGAGATCACCTGGGCGATCAACCGGTTCAAGTTCGTGTACGTCGGGCGTTCAATGTCCAGCGAACGACGGCAGATATCGTAGATGGCCTCGTTGTCCAGCATCACGGCCACATCCGTGTGCTCCAACAGCGAGTGCGTGGACAACACCGAGTTGTACGGCTCCACCACAGCCGTCGACACCTGAGGTGACGGGTAGATGGTGAAGCCGAGCTTACTCTTGCGGCCGTAGTCGACCGACAGACGCTCGAGCAGCAGAGCACCCAGACCGGATCCGGTGCCACCGCCTACAGCGTTGAAGACTAGGAAACCCTGCAGACCTGTGCAGTTGTCAGCCAGTTTACGGATGCGATCCAGCACCAGGTCGACGATCTCCTTGCCGATAGTGTAGTGGCCACGCGCGTAGTTGTTGGCTGCATCCTCCTTGCCGGAGATGATCTGCTCCGGGTGGTAGAGCTGACGGTAGGTGCCTGTACGTACTTCGTCGCAGACGCTGGGCTCCAGATCGACGAGCACTGCACGCGGGACGTGTTTGCCAGCTCCCGTCTCGGAGAAGAAGGTGTTGAAGGCATCATCACCGCCACCGATGGTCTTGTCACTGGGCATCTGACCGTCGGGTTGGATGCCGTGCTCGAGGCAGTAGAGTTCCCAGCAGGCGTTTCCCGTCTGGATACCTCCCTGGCCGAGGTGGATGGAGATGACTTCACGCATGATAACTTGGTTGGTAGGTGGAGGCTTGGCGAAGTTGACTGCTGGAGGAAATTCGAGGAAGCTAAGTGATGTAGCCTACCCGGATTTCGACTGCTGGGCTTGACGGGAAGTTGAAGAATGAACAGTGCTGGCAGCGTTCTCCTGCTGCGTTGGATCTATATACGATGAGACCGAGCCAAGACGGCGCAAAAACGGAAACCACTCGCACATCCTAAACTTGGATAGCAATTGTCCGTTTTCGCATGACTGCAAACGTATTCTAAACTCAACGAAGATAGCCAACGAAATGCATGTGCATGGAATCGATGCAGAAATTAATGCAACAGATACACAAGTTGAAGCCAGCATCTGACGTACCCCTGGATAATGCAACGCAAGCTCTTCCTGCAACGTAATCGCAACTTAGTCTCATGATACCGCGATCTTCTGGCAGCCACAATTGTGTCAGAATCGAATTTGCCACGAAGGTGACAAGCTGAGATACGATGGCTTCTCACTCAAAGCCCACAGCCTACGGCACCAGTTCGCTCGCTAGTGACGAGCGGCTAAGCGCTCAATCTGCTGCACGTCGTAAATGGATCAAATGGGGCATTATTGGTGCATCTACGGGCGTCATCGCCGTCGGGTTGATTGTTCTCGGAGTTTCGTCCTCAAGCTCCCACACGGCTGTGTCAACTGTGGCCACTGCAACGCCCGACGAAGGAAACATCAAGTGCTTCCAAAGCTCCTACGTCGACAAGGTGACCAACATGATGGAACCGATCAAGGGACTCAAGTGGAACTACGGGGGTGAAAAGAACACTGAATCGTTCATCTCCATTGACGTGAACACCCAGTTCCAGGAGATCATGGGCTTCGGCGGTGCATTCACGGAAGCGGCGGCGTTGCAGTTCCAGAAGTTGTCGAAAGAGAAGCAGGAGGAGGTTCTGACGCTTTATTTTGACAAGGAGAAGGGTAACGCGTACACCTTCGGTCGTGTACCGATGGGATCGTGCGATTTCTCAGTGGATTCGTACAATTTTGCTGAAACAGAGAACGACTTGGATCTGGTGAACTTTGACGTGGATGTTACCCATGATAAAGAAGCGATTATCCCGTTCATCAAGCGTGCATTGAAGCGTCGACCGGACATGAGGCTGTTCTTGGCCCCTTGGAGTCCTCCAGCATGGATGAAGCGATCAAGTTCCGAGTACAATGCGAGCATGCTCGGATCTGTGAAGCCTGTTGGACTGAGAGATGACATGCGTGCTCCGTGGGCTCTGTACTTCTCCAAGTTTATCACGGCGTACAAGAAGCAGGGGATTCCGTTTTGGGGTCTATCGCCTCAGAATGAACCTGAATTTGCTGCGCCATGGGAAGCCTGTGCGTACAATCCCGAGTACGAGGCTGAGTTCATCGGCGAGTTCTTGGGCCCCGTTCTTGAGCGCGACCACCCAGATCTGACCCTTATGGTGTTTGACCACAACCGTAACAATGTTCAGCACTGGGCCGAGGTGATCTACAACCATCCGACTGCTAGTAAATACGTTGACGGTATGGCTTTCCACTGGTATGAAGACGGCGGTGAACGCTACATGGATGGAGTGGAATACCCTGAGCACCTGAACGACACCCACTACATTGATCAGAATCGATTCATGTTAGCTTCTGAAAGCTGCAACTGCCCCGGTGTAGCCGTTGGCAAGGATGCATGGTTCCGCGCTCAGCGTTATGGCCATGATATTTTGTCCGACCTGAACAACCACGTTGCAGGTTGGGTAGACTGGAACCTGCTGCTGGATCACACTGGCGGACCAAACCACAAGGGCAACCTCTGCGACGCTCCGATCATTTTGACTGAAGATGAAAATGACTTCAAGATCCAGCCTATGTACTACTTCATCCAGCACTTCTCCAAGTTCATCCCCGTTGGATCCCGTCGTGTGAATGTGCAGGTTGCTGCTCACTTTGCCAAGCCCGGTGACGCGCAGTTGTACGTGGACTACCAGTCGTCTCTTGCCAGCTGCGATGGCAGTGCACGCCAGACAATTCACAGGACGGACGACGGCAAGATGCAGGTGACCAACACACCGTTCTGTCTGAACATGGTTCCAACTCCGATCGAAGGCCGTGAGATCCGCTTGGTCGAGTGCCAGTGGACGCAGCAGACGTGGACATTCGAAGAGGACACACAGCGCATTCGTATCGACGACTACTGTCTGTCGTTGAGCCGTGGAGCAACGGAGGATGGTGTGCGTGTGACAGCGGACAAGTGCGAAACGGACGCGGTGCCATATCAACAGTGGACGTTTAACGCTGAGGATGGGACAATGCGCTCCTTGGCATCAACATCGAACCAATGTGTCACGACGGGCTACGCGTTCGTCCAGGCTACCGCGTTCGTGACGCCCGAGAATCAAAAGGTGCTGGTGGTGATGAACGAGAACACGGAGCAGGCCGATTTCCAAGTGCAGGTCGGCGATGCGGTGCTGGACACGTCAGTGCTGCCTGGTGCCATTAGCACGTACGTTTGGTAAAGAGTGATCGGAGGTGTAAGAGCAACGGATTATCCATCCATAAGTGCCACTGGAATTTGACGGTAACGCCGTCATTGATGTATTATTATTGCTCCTGCCACCAAAAGTATCATGCACCTGATAAGCGGTAATGAAAACAGTGCATTCTGTGACACATATCTTCTATCCGCTTCAAATTGAAGCCCGCATTCTTGACACCAAACATACTCATCCCGTAACGGTTACTTTCATCCCCTTATCACAAGCCCCTGGACTCTTGGCTGACGCAAGGCTCACTTCTGAATCAACCGAGCAACGCGCAAACGTCTCTTCGATCCTCAAGACGCCCATGACGACGGAGCCCACAGTCTACGGCACCAGCTCCCTAGCGAGCGACGAGCGGCTGAGCGCACGCGCAACGCGGCGGCGCGCCATCATCAAGTGGAGCCTCGTGGGGCTCGGAGTCTGCGGTTTGTGCGCCGTTTTAGCGATCTTCGGGCTCTCCAGACTGCCAGAAGATGCTGCAGTAGAGACGACAACGTCCAGGCCTGGCGCGAAGACTGGCATTGCCGTTGCACCGTCACTGGATGCAGAGTTGCAGTGCGTCCAGAGCTCATACGTTGACAATGTGACCAACATGATGGAGCCTATCACAGGCTTGAAGTGGACGCACGGATCGCAGCCCAATGCCAAATCTTTTATTGCTGTGGATGTGGACACTGAGTTCCAGGAGATCATGGGGTTCGGTGGTGCCTTTACAGAGGCTGCAGCTCTGCAGTTCCAGAAGTTGTCGAAGGAGAAGCAGGAAGAAGTACTCACGTTGTACTTTGACCAGCAGAAGGGCAGTGCGTACACTTTCGGACGTGTACCAATGGGATCTTCGGATTTCTCCGCTGGTTCGTACAGTTTTGACGATGTCGTCAATGACACACAGTTGCAGCACTTCGATGAAGAGGTGAAGCACGACCAGGAAGTGTTGATCCCCTTTATCAAGCGCGCACTCGAGCGTCAACCAGACTTGAAACTTTTCATGGCGCCGTGGAGTCCCCCGGCCTGGATGAAGCGGGCAGGTTCGGACTATGAGCCGAGTATGCTGAACTCGGCCAAGCCCATTGGCCTGAAGGACGACGTTCGCGCGACGTGGGCTCTGTACTTCTCCAAGTTTCTGGCGGCTTACAAGAAACATGACATTCATTTCTGGGGTTTGACACCTCAAAACGAGCCGCAAGCAGAAGTTCCATGGGAATCGTGCATGTACACTGCGGAATACCAGGCTGAGTTCATCGGAGACTTCCTGGGCCCGATCCTGGAACGTGACCACCCCGAACTTGTGCTTATGATCTTCGATCACAACCGAGGAAGTGTTCGTCAGTGGGCGGAGGAGATCTACAACCACCCGACAGCGGCAAAGTACGTCGACGGCATGGCTTTCCACTGGTACGACAATGAGCGCTATATGGACGGTGTTGAGTACCATGAGCGTCTGAACGACACGTACTTCATCGATCAGAACCGCTTCATGTTGGCTACCGAGAGCTGCAATTGCCCCGACGTGGGCCACGGTGACCTCGCTTGGTTCCGAGCCCAGCGTTACGGCCACGATATCATGACGGATCTGAACAATTACGTGTCTGGCTGGGTCGACTGGAACCTGCTTCTGGACCACAAGGGCGGACCCAACCACTTAGCGAACATGTGCGATGCCCCTATCATTCTCACAGAGGACGAAAAGGACTTCTTTATCCAGCCTATGTACTACTTCATCCAGCACTTCTCCAAGTATATCCCTGTGGGATCGCGCCGTGTCAAGACGCAGGTGGCGACTCACTTCGCTCAGCCAGGTGAGCCGCAGCTGTACGTTGACTACCCTTCAATGCTGGCCGCCTGCGACGGCAGTTCGCGCCAGAAGTGGCGCCCGACGGACGATGGCAAGCTGGAGGTCACTGGCACCGGATTCTGCATCGATCTGAAGGAGATCCCGTGGCAGGGACACCAAGGTCTATTGGTGGATTGCAGATACACGCAGCAGACCTGGACGTACGAGACCGATACCGGCCGCATCCGCATGGGCGACTACTGCATCTCATTGAACCATGGCTCCACCGAGGACGGCGTTCGTATCAGCACTGACTTGTGTGAGGATGAGGTGAAGCAGTACCAGCAATGGAGGTTTGACGCCGAAGATGGCACGATGCGCTCACTTGCATCGTCGGCAGACCAGTGCGTGACCGCAGGATACGCTTTCGTGCAGGCCTCTGCCTTCGTGACCCCAGAAGGTCGCAAAGTGCTTGTGGTGATGAACGAGAACACGGAGCCGGCCGACTTCGAGTTGCAGGTTGGTGGGGTAGCTCTGGAGACGACGGTGCCAAAGGGTGCCATTCGGACTTTCACCTGGGAGTAAGTGTAAGAAGAGGTGAGTAATGGGAAAGCAAAAGAGATTGCACACATCAACATGATATCCTTTTGCACATGATCTATACAGTTGCCCTTGCAACCGTCAGATTGGCTTCTTCTTGTCTGCTGGATCAAGTGACAGGTCGCGTAAGAGGTCATTCCAGAGATCACGATCGTAAGGATCCACCTCGTTTCCAGCTTGGCTACCCAGCGAGTGATATTCCTGTTCGTCGGGGTTGTAATTCTCAGGAGTTTCAATCTGCATCTCCAATGGCACTTTGCGCTTCTTTGGTTTCATCTCGAACACCTCAATTGCTTCTTTCAGATAACCGGCATCGAGGTCTGTCTTCGGTACTTCCTTCCACTGGAAGTAGGCGTCCAAATACCGCATAAACTCCGCACGGACCTCTGGAGCACGACGTTCATTCGCTAAGAGAATCACTGTCTTGCGATGCGACAGAGCTAGCAACGACTGCACCAGCGGCTTCACGCACGCCTTCTCGTACACCACGTCCGCACACAAGATACAGTCGAACGGCACCTTCAGATTCGTCACCGGTGTGCCCCTACGCAACAAAATACTATCAGTGATAACCATAGCCCAATTAGGAATCTGCATCTTCATGTATACCATGCGTGTTGCTGTACACGAACACGTTGCAGCTCTTTGTCTGTCAGATTCTCTCTCACATTTCGCCGAAGCCATGGTAACACCGGTCCAATGTCCGTGAGCACTACATCTGCGAGTCCACCAGTGATAATTGCACTGGCGATTCCTGCAAGGCCTCCACAGCCTGCGCCAAGCTCACATATTGACGAGAAGCGCTGGAACCTTTCAGGGTGTTGCTCGATGAACTTGAGCAACGTCTTGCTACTGTCCCAGACGGTTGTGCCCAGAACAAACGAGTCTGGATCCTGCTCCGCTGATATCACTCGGTCCTCGCCAATAGGCACCTCCACACAGCGCGCCCAGTGTGTGAAGGTGCCCTCGAGCGCCAGCGGCTCCGACTTAGTTAACGCCTCTTCCTCCGCCATTGGTAAGATACACAACTTGAACTGTCATTCGAGCGAGGGACTACAATGACCTTGAACTGAATTAGCGTGTGTGTGTTGATGCAACATCTCGCCAATATTCGATCACTCACGTTGGCCCCACGACGTTCGTTGACAGTACAATGGAGCAGATACAGCAGATGCCAGCACGAACGCGTACGGTTATGCTGGATATTGAATGGAAGTTGCTTTGGGAGTTGTTTTTTTAACAGGTTAATTGCTGAAAGTAGACGGACTGAAGCGCCACGAAGCTGTAGCTCAACATCGAGTGCTTCAGCTGGAACAAGCTCGACAAAACCACCAGATCTCGCCAGGTGCGTTGCTACATCCTTGTATTTAATGGAGTATTGGTTGTTGACGAGTGGATTTTGGTGACTGTGCGTAGATGACTACAACCGCCAGGTAAAGAGGGGGAAGATGATACATTTACCGCTCTGCTAGTTTCTGATGATTTTATCATTACAGCTACACCTATCATCGTTCTCGTATCTGGCGAACGTGATGGCACTCCGACGACACAAACTTCAAGCACAGCAGTCGCAGTTCCAGTACGTTGTTGGTTGTTTTTGTTGTACAAACGTATCGAAATGCCATAACTAGGTGATGTTTTGCGTTGCAATGCAGGCGCAGCATGTATTAGCAAAACAAGTTGCTGCTACGTGTAATTCAAGGCTCATACATGTACTAGTACGAGATTTTTTTCATTATGTTACCCAACGTTTGCTTTTCATTTCAATTTTGTCGATCCCCTGCCACATTTTGAAGCTGTTGTGAAGTTTTACGCCCAGACGTATATGCGAATAGCACCGGCAGTAACCGTAGTGTTCAGCACAGCATTGCCGACCTGCACCTGAAAGCAGGGTTTGGTAATTTTCCGTAACTATTGCCGATATTGGCAATGTCATATTGCCATAATTTATTGCTCCTCAACCCCAATAACATGCAATTTTTTATACAGGTCAATCTTGGCCATAGCCAAATGTCGTTGACATGTGTGGTTGCTTTGCCAATGGATGGTAGCGAGAACTATCGCCAAACGGGTGGTGTGGCCACGTTTGCACACAGGGCACACGGGTTATTACAGTTGCTTGTCATTTCCTAACTGAATTATATTATATCAGTTGATTTGTGTGTTGTATGTATGATGTCGAGGAATTCGGACTATGACTTGTGTGTGTTGGTTGGAGAGGTTGGACGCGGTGGGAGGGTTCTCGAGGTAACCCCTCCTGAATCCAGGCGCATCGACAGCAACCAACTCGTTCAAAAACTCATGAGAAAAGACGACATAGTGTCACATATTCATGTGACCTACTGACTTGGTTGACATTGTCGAAAAAATTGGCAATAACTCAATTATTTATTGGCTTGGATGAAGGCCTCCAATCCGTATGATATTGTATTTTTCCTATCCCTGCCTGAAAGTCCACTGGCTCAGTGTTCTCGTTCATTACGACGAGGATTTTGCGGTTTTGAGGCGCAACAAAGGCAGTAGCCTGGATGAACGGGTAACCTGCCGTGACACATTGATCGCTAGTCGATGCCTGCGAGCGCATCGTTCCGTCCTTGGTATCAAACGCCCATTGCTGGTGAGAGACCACATCCGTCTCGCATTTTTCAACCGTAATACGCACACCGTCCTCCGTCGATTCATGGTTCAGGGCCAAACAGTGATCATTGATGCGAATACGCTGCGTATCCTCTTCGAACGTCCAAGTCTGTTGGGTCCATTGACATTCTACCAGCCGAATTTCTTGCTTCCCAGGGAGACTCTCCACCATATTCAAGCAAAACGGAGTCCCCGATACCTGCATTTTATCGTCTTCTGTCTTGTGAATTGCCTGCCTCGAACTACCATCACAACCCTCCAAAGAGACCTGATAGTGGACGAATAGTTGAGCATCACCAGGCTTGGCGAAACGAGCAGCAACTTTTGCCTGTACACGACGCGATCCCGGCGGAATGAACTTGGAAAAGTGCTGGATAAAGTAGTACATCGGCTGAACGAAATAGTCTTCTCCATTTTTCCGTCACGATGATAGCAGCATCACAAACGTTGCCCTTGTGGTTTGGCCCACCAGTATGATCAAGCATCAGATTCCAATCAATCCATCCAGCGGCGTAATTGTTCAGATCCGAGAGGATGTTGTGGCCGTAGCGTTGACCGCGGAACCATGCTTCATCGCCAACAGCAACGCCAGGACAACTCGAACTCTCCGAGCTCAGCATGAACCGACTTTGATTCACGAAGTGCGTGTCATTTAAATGTTCAGGATAGGCTACTCCGTCCATGTAGCGCTCTCCACCATCCTCATACCAGTGGAAAGCGATTCCGTCAACGTATTGGCCAGCAGTCGGGTGGTTGTAGATCACCTCTGCCCAGTGATTCACGCTGACACGATTGTGATCAAATGCCATTAACGTAAGACCAGGATGGTCACGATCTAGTACGGGACCTAAGAACTCGCCGATGAACTCAGCCTCGTACTCGGGATTGTACGCACAGGCTTCCCAGGGGGCAGCAAATTCAGGTTCATTCTGTGGCGATAGACCCCAAAACGGAATCCCCTGCTTCTTGTACGCCGTGATAAACTTGGAGAAGTACAGAGCCCACGGAGCACGCATGTCATCTCTCAGTCCAACAGGCTTCACAGATCCGAGCATGCTCGCATTGTACTCAGAACTTGATCGCTTCATCCAAGCTGGAGGGCTCCAAGGAACGAGAATCATCTTCATGCCCGGTCGACGCTTCAATGCACGCTTGATGAACGGGATAATCGCTTCTTTATCATGGGTAACATCCACGTCAAAGTTCACCAGATCCAAGTCGTTCTCTGTTTCAGCGAAATTGTACGAATCCACTGAGAAATCGCACGATCCCATCGGTACACGACCGAAGGTGTACGCGTTACCCTTCTCCTTGTCAAAATAGAGCGTCAGAACCTCCTCCTGCTTCTCTTTCGACAACTTCTGGAACTGCAACGCCGCCGCTTCCGTGAATGCACCGCCGAAGCCCATGATCTCCTGGAACTGGGTGTTCACGTCGATGGAGATGAACGATTCAGTGTTCTTTTCACCCCCGTAGTTCCACTTGAGTCCCTTGATCGGTTCCATCATGTTGGTCACCTTGTCGACGTAGGAGCTTTGGAAGCACTTGATGTTTCCTTCGTCAGGCGTGGCAGTAGCCACAATCGATTCAGTCGAGTGGGAAGATATTCCAAGCGCTACCATTCCAACTATGATGATACACGTGGAAGCGCTGACGAGTCCCCACTTGATCCATTGTTGCCGTGAGGCAAAGCGTGCACTCAGCCTCTCGTCACTATCGAGAGAACTCGTGCCGTACGCTGTCGTATCCATCGACATACCCTCTTTTAACGCAATAGTATCAATCCACCTGCAACTACGATACACTACTGTGGCAAGATCTTGGCTCACTCAGTGAAAATTTCACTGATGCGTGGATGATCCACAGCGTGGATTCCACGCATCAAGTATTGCACTCTGACAGTGAGACAACAGCGGTAACTGACTCATGTCATGAGGGAGTGGGCAAATTACCCCCCCCCTCCCCCCTCTCCCATCGCCCAGATCCCCTTGGTTCCGGACGTCGTCACTTACGACTTCCTGATTCTGCTATGTCGTCAGTTACGACATTGTCTGAAGTATATAATAAATTGGCTTGGAATACTTTAATCAAGTGTCTTGCCAGAAATAAGGTGTGAGAGGTCCTTCAGGAAACAACACAAAACCAGGTCAGGGGAGGGGGATCAGGCTGATCGTGGATACGCTTGGCCACTCATTCGAGAATCTGCTGGATGGCGAGCAAGCGGTCAAGTCGTCGCGGAAGACGCGCCGCCCCAGCTGCGGTCGCACGTGATGTTGACTTTGGACACTTGTGGAGGCAGCTTAGGGCGGCGGGCTGGAAGTCAAGACGGCCTACGGGGATCCAGAATGACTGGACGTACATTACCCCTGACAATTCTAAAGCGCTCATCGGTGAGACCGCTGTCATTAATTATTCCTTCCGATCTGGATTGCTTGACGAAAACGAAAGCGACGCAGCGTCGCTGGTTACTGATCAAGATAGCCAAGTACCCGAGGAAACACGTAAGGAAACGCAGCTCGAAAGCGCAGGGAGTGGCGACGACATTGCCATTAGACCCTCCCAAATTGAAACCGGTGATCTGCTATCACAAAACACAATCGCCAAACTGTTCGGCACTTCCAGTGAGTCGGAAGTTGAGCTTTCGCAGACTGCAGTAGCGAGAGCATTTAACCTCTCCCCCGGTGATCTTCAACCTGACAACGATCAGAGAGTCGCTGCTGCGGGATTGCACTTGCTCTCTGAGGCATCGGGATTAGAGAGCGATGAAGAAACCGAACGTGTAGCTGTCACCGGCTCCCGCCGTGATGTACGTACCCCTCGACAAACCCACGTTCCGTTGAAGCCGGAAATCGACGTCAATATTTTAGAGGATGGAGAGAACAGCAGCGAGTATGAAGATCTCAGCTCCGAGGAGAGCGATGGTGAAGCCATCTGCGATGACGACTTCGAGACGACAAGCAACGAGATAGATGGACAGGGTGACACACTCTCTGATAGCGATGCAAGCAACCTGGATGAGACTTTCCTCGCGTCTTTTCAAGTTGGCAACAATTCATTGAGTACTACAGCTCTCCGCGGTCGCCAGGAAGCTCCACGCTCAATGCAATGGACTCCTGTTTCTTCAGAGTATGAGCTGGATACGCCTGCCTACCCAGGATTGGACAATGAGAAGGCTAGACCCGTTGGTGACCTGCTCGACGTTTGGCGTTCGCCTCTACTTACGCTATTCTATTTCATGCCGAAGCCATTGTGGGTTAAAATTACTACGGAGACGAATCGCTACAGTCTTCAGCATGTTGAAAAACGTGCAGAAAAGATATTTGCCCGGCAAACCGGACGTCATCGTGAGACTGTTGTGCAAATTATTCGGCGCTTGAAGGCGGTGCAGGCATATGGAGTACACGAGATCCTCCATGTCGTCGGGCTACTGGTCGCTAGGATGCTTTGCCCACAGAAGAGGCGATTTGCCGCACACTGGTCTATGATCGAGGACGGAGCCATTCCTGCCGGCCTCTTTGGACGTTACATGAGCCGCGATAGGTGCCACAGCATCCTGCGTGACCTCCATTTCGTTGACAACACAGCGGACCACGGATGTGACAAGCTCTGGAAACTGCGTCCAGTAGTCGATAAGATCCAGCAACGCTTCTTGGCAGGTTGGTCCTTGCCTGCGTTTTTTTCGTTCGACGAAGGTGTGCTGCCTGCCACGTCGCGACGCAACACCACCCGGATGTTCATGGCTGATAAGCCTCACAGATACGGGACCAAACTGTTTATGTTGTGTGACGCTAAGACTGCCTATTGCCACAGGTAATTGAATGCGCTTTTATCTATGTCGTAACTGACGGATTGTATCAACTTCTAACCATTGTCTATGTCGTATCGATCTAGATTCGAAGTCTACGTAGGTAAACGCGACAATGTAGATGGTGTTGATACTGGATTCGACTGCAAGACTGGAGCAGCAGCGGTGGTGAGGAATTTGAAGTGTGTTCTCACTCCAGAATTGCGTCACCCGTGGCATGCTATCGTCATTGACCGGTATTATTCATCTGTGCTCCTAGCTGTCGAGCTCCTCGAGATGCAAACGTACGTGGTTGGAACGATTATGACAAATCGCATTGGGTTCAACAAAGCCATCAAAGCTGGAAACAAGATGCGTCCTGCGAGTATTCCTCGTGGCTCTTTCCTCTTCTCGCGCTCGGTGGATTTCCCGAGCATGATTGCCTACCTCTGGTGGGATAGAAAGCCAGTATACTACTTATGCACCGGATCAGTGATGCGCCTGCCTGGGCAGAGTTGAGACGCCGCGCGAACTCGTCGCGTTCCGATCGGAGCTGGTGAACCTGCACGCGCAATCCATCGAGATCAGAGGCTTCCTCCGCGAGGGCTGCGATCTCGTGCTCCAGGCGTGCGATCTCGTCCTGTTGATCCGCCCGGAACCGCTCCATGGCGTCAACATGAGCCCGAAGCTCCATGACGTCACGACGCAGCTGATCACGTTCGTGCACCAGGCGATCCCGCCCTGGGCCGCCCGGCAAGGGCCCGGTCTCGTCGGATGGAAGCGGGCGCGCTGGGTCTGGAGCCGGACCCGACGAACGTCGCGAGATGTCGGAGTGGGGAGATGGCGGACCGTCAGGAGATCTTGGGGAGTCGGGAGGTGTGGGCAGATAGTCGCTCCCAGGATCACTTCCTTGTTGACTCATGGAGGCCGGAGAAAGTCGGGTGATGGTGGTCGAGGTGCTGTTGGGTTACTTGTGCCTTGGACAGAAGATTGGAGAATGAGACCTGAAGTGGACCGAGACGGACCAACTTGCAGGCTGGGGGCGGATGTGGTGAAGCGCGAATAAGAAATCCGAGAAAGGCGATGTCAGGCCCAGAGAGTCGGATCAAGCGACAGGGGCCTCTGGAGAAGCAAGATACCAGTTGATGACCCCAGATTGCGCGAACGACGGCTGACGAATGGACCCAGGTCGATGATCGTCTTGATCTCTCCAGCAGGCAGGTGGATGATGGATGGCGTCTTGGTCGAGTGAGACTAAGCGATCAGAGAGCCCCGCCGTAAGGTCTCACGTAGTGGCTCAGCACCGGGGAGAAGGAGATCAGAGCAGCGGCAGATCGGGACGGGCGCGATCTATCGTGGATCGACGACGACCTGATCATGAGATGCCGCCGAAGGGGGCCGATCCGATATCCAACGATCAGTGGAAATTGCACAAGATCAGTGACGCGGAGACGCGAGATCAAGTGAGAAGATTGCCGATCAGGATCATTGTCCAAGCTGGCCGAGCAAGGCTACAGTCAAGACTACTGTTCAGGGTGGCAGATCAAGACTGCTGATCGAGATCGATGATCGAGATCGATGATCAAGACTGCTGACCGAGATCGGTGACCGAGATCGATGACCGAGATCGGTGATCGAGATCGCGATCAAGGGCTAGGTGAGATCGAGATCGAAGATCGGAAGAGCAGCTGTGTGGCCGGATGTCAAGTGATACTACACCTTTGCCCGTCCAATCTGGGAATAGTCTCAAGCAAAGTGGTACCGTCATATTTACCTTATCGCAAATATCACACTACTACTCGCTAAACATCAATGAATCAGGGAATGCTTGCAGTCAAGCAGGGACTCGCAAGGTGATGAGCTGCCGGTCAAAACTTGCTGCCTGCTTGCCACGCGCGAAGGAGCCCGCCTTCGCGCCCAAACCTGCCGCCTTCGCGCCTGAATGATCTCGTTTTGCTACGCCTCGCCCCGTATTCACTGAAGGCTCACATTAAGGAGCGTTTCAGTAACATGGTGGACGAGGATGGCAACCCCCTGACCATCAAGGAGCGCACGATGCGCTTCCTGGAGCGAGCTGCTCATGCCAGCATGAAGTTCATCACGCCAACGTTGGTCACCAAGATGGAGCTTCACGCCCGTGACGCAGTGAACGCGGCGGAGGTGATGAAAGACATGGTCTACGGCGCGTAGGCGATGCACAAGCCAGACACCTTGCGAGTCCCTGCTTGACTGCAAGCATTCCCTGATTCATTGATGTTTAGCGAGTAGTAGTGTGATATTTGCGATAAGGTAAATATGACGGTACCACTTTGCTTGAGACTATTCCCAGATTGGACGGGCAAAGGTGTAGTAGACATAGGAATAACCATAAACAGAATCGAATTTGCTCTGGACCTCACAAGTGCCTTCATCCAAGACTGGAACCGGGAATTACTTTGGCCCACCAGCATCAAGAAGGTAAGGAGACGAGATCTAGTATAGAGGTTATAACTGGATAATATATTGGCCAGTTTTACCCTATCTAGTGATCTATCCTTTAAGTGCTTATTACGGATCGGAAGGAATTGGCTGCTTGGCTGGACGATCCCGTCGACTCTCAACTCATCAAGACCCCCGCTATAGGAAGCGGCAAGCATCGTAAAGGAAGGGATCAGATCCCCAACGTTGGAACTTTGGAAGACCTGGACCGAAGACCAGGCGACCGGATCAAGGCTCGAGTATTCGCCTGTGACCCGGATCAACCCCTCCGAGGTAGAGTGAAGCATTCCCACGCTATCTCACACCCCTGCGTCACCCAAGACATTCTTCTCGTCCCAAGACATCTTCAGAGTCACCTGGAAGAGCGTAACCCGCCTACCGACGGGTACACAAGGTGAGCACTACACGCAGCAAGATCACGGATCATCGGGGGACCCCCTCCGTTAGTCGGTGTCTGGGCGCAAGTGGCGATCGCGGTCGGCCTCAACCAGATTTTGGCCAGATCCGCTCCACCACAATGGTGCGCGTGCCCGGATTCGAACCGAGGATATCACCGTGGTAAATGGACCCGGCCGAAGTCGGTACTTAGTGATCACGAATTGGAACGAGAAGATTTTACGATTGGATCACAGATTACATGTTGGAATGGTACTTGATCAGGAAAAAGTGCCTCGATTCCCCGGGTTTGTGTCGGTCGGATCCCGGCGATACATGGAGTGGCAGAACCTAGCTCTGGAGGCGACTGTGGACGCAAGACCAGAACCTCAGGAATCCGTAGAGATCCCCTTACCGTCGGTCGAACGGCCGACCTACGTTACGCCGCGATCCATACTCCGCCGAGGTGGGACGACCAAGACCGATCCCGATCCTGCGCCAATATCGACATTGGAACCTCGATCACCAACCGATGCGGCCGAAGTCAAGGTCGCATTCATCGATCCCCAACCGGATCCCATAGATACCCCACCAATTACGATCAGTTCCGACAAGACCCCGAGTGGCGAAGCTGGGGGCGGTGAGACTGAGACGAATGAGAGCTTGCCAGATCAGGCCCCAGACCGGACAGATCGGACATGCGAAGAAGAGATCGAAGAAAAAACAGAAAATCCAGATTTTCAAATCGAGATCAAACATGAATCCGACACTGACGCCGGCCCCACGGTTGAGGACACCCCGATCCTGACGGCCAAGGACGATAGACTCCCTGATCCATCAACGAACGAACCTGATCCGACATCTCCGGAAGGGATCAAGAACGCCGATCAGACCCACTCACACGAAAGCGGCGATTTTTCGGCCGAAGATCTAGCCGATAATCTCGCAGTAGTACCAGAAATCCAGATCTCCACCACTGAAGAAGTCAGGATCGAAGATCTGCGAGTAGGGAATCCGGGATCGGCTACCCCGGAGGAGATCGAGAAACTTCGACAGATTATCTGGAAGAAGCGACATCTCCTGATCGGGAAAGGAAACGCACTTCCTCCAGCGGCCAAGGGTGTTGTATGCGATATCGACGTGGGTGATGCAAAACCGATTGCACAACGAGTCCGAAAGGTGGCGCCACAGTTCCGCGAGAAAGTATCGGATCTTATCAAAGGACTCCTAGCTGCCAAGATCATTCGGCCATCGACCTCGCCATGGGCATCTCCGATCGTGGTGATCATCAAGAAGAACGGTGTCGACATCCGACTATGTATCGATTATCGAGTGGTGAACGGTCTCACAAGGCTGATGATCTACCCGATGCCTCTGATCAATGACCTGCTAGAAGATCTTGACAAGGTTCTGTGGTATTGCTCATTAGACATGGCGAGTGGATTCTGGGTCGTATCAATGACCGATCGAGCTCGCGCGATCTCAGCTTTCATCACTCCATTTGGCCTTTTCGAGTGGAATCGCATGCCGTTCGGGCTGAAGAACGCCCCTCAGATCTATCAACGTCTTGTGGACAACGCTCTATATGGAATTTTGAAGATCTCCCAGTCAGGGAATACGGAAGACTCTGCAGATGTGTTTGAATCAGGGATCCCGGAGGATCCTGGTCGCCCGTCGGTTCTAGGACGGAGATCATACATCGACGATATCCTGATCACGGCTGGATCATGGGATCAAATGTGCGATCGGGTGGAGGACCTATTGGAGGCCTGTGATAAGTGGAATCTCTCGATCAGTGTGGCAAGAGCTCTGGGGCACGGATAAGGTGGAATATCTCGGACACAAAGTGTCGATCGATGGATTGGAGGCAAACCCGAAGGACTTGAAATCTCTGACAGATCTACCATTCCCTGGATCACTCCGATCTATGCAATCGTTCCTAGGAAGTCTGAACTACTATAGTCGGTTCATCGAGGATTAAGCGATCTATGCATCGGTCCTGTATGAACTACGTGAAGTGGAGTTCGCGGAACTGAAGAAGCGACCAGACCTACGAGAGATCATGGATAGGATGGACCCGATCACTCGAGATCCCTTCGCGATTAAGTCGAATCGGGATGGATCACTAGATATCTCGACTCGAGGAAGCGATAGTACACCGGATCCTGACTTGGGGGCGATGTCTTCCCCCTGTTCAAGCGAGATCGAAGCCAACCTGGGCCTGAAGACTGGCGACGAGAGGTGGGGTAGGGCATACATGGCGTTTACAGCCTTGAAAGCCAAGATCGCGTCGACCCCGATCCTTCGTCACTTCGACATGACGAAGTTGCCCGTGGTGATCGTGTATGCTAGTGACTGGGCGATTTCCGCCGCACTAATGCAGAAACACGACCAGATCTACCACCCGGTCGCATTTGCCAGCCGAACCTTGAAGACGAACGAGCTGAACTATAATGTTGCCGAAAAGGAGGTGTTGGCTCTACTTCGAATCTTGGATCTACACTACACCCTGTTGGTGGGACGTCGGATCAAGGTCCTAACCCGACACTCCACGCTTGCCTGGCTGTTCAAGTCTGCCGGCCTCCAAAGAGGTCTGGGACAATGGTCTGCTCTTCTGTCCCCATGGACACTCGAGATCACGAAGTGTACGAAGGGAGAGGACGAAATACTGGGGGCGATCGCAGCTAATATAACGCCTAGATCGGAGATCGATGAAGCCCTGATCGCGATCGCGCCACGGAAGAAACCAAAACGTCGGATCCAGATGCCGACCCCCACCGTAGACCCAGATGAGGAGCTGTGGGTTATAAGTTTCGATGGCTCGGCACGCGTGAAACAAGGAGGAGGCGCTTTCAGCGCGATCGTGTGGAGTTTGCCGGAATGGAAAGTGATCAAGGCTAGATCAGACTATGCGGAGAGCCTTACTGTCAATGAAGCCGAATACCGTGGACTCTTGCTGGGTCTCAGCATGATCGCACAGTTGGAACGCCGCCGTCTGGTGGTTTGCGGCGATTCGAACCTAGTGATCCGACAAGTCCGTGGAGAGATCGACTGTAAGGCACCAAGATTGACGTTACTGAAACAGAAGGTGCTGGATCACTTGCGAAAATGGGGAGATCATGAGCTTGTACATGTGAAGAGAGACTGGAATGGGAGCGCAGATAGCTTGGCGAGTGCCGCGCTGCAGCGAGGAAACGGGATCGAGGTCCACGATGAGGCAGATCGGTGCGATCTGATCACCCTAAATCGGCTTGATGAGGTGTTGATCCCTCGAGTTGAAGATCGAACTGTGCAAGTGTCGGCAGTGGCCACGCGTGCAGCCCGAGCGCGACCTGATGCTGCCGTCCTGCGAGAGGAACTGGTCCGAGAGATGCGGGTTGATCGGATCAGGCGAGCCCAGGACGAAGAGGTCTGGATCGCCGGACTAAAGAAGTACCTGGCTGGGCAGATCGCGGATCTTACTAGAGCCGAATCTGGATCCTACGCCAAGATCGCCTCCGAGTACGAGGTAGATGAACAAGATCTGCTCTTTTACTGCCCACCAGGACCGAGATCAAGTGGTGATCGCGATCGCCTGATGAGACTTGTAGTTCCAGAAACGCTACAGCAGGATGTCCTCCACCACTACCATACGACTCTGGAAGGGGGACATCAGGGGATCGGACGCACTTATCAGCGGATCCGAGATCATTTCCACTGGAGGGGATTATATCGGAGCGTGCAGCGATACGTAGGCGGGTGTGTAGACTGTAAGACTGGAAAGGGAAGGCCCACGATCCGGGGCGAGTCGCCGGGGAATCTGCAAGCGACATACCCATTCTAGATCATAGCGATGGATCACATACCCTCCCTGCCCAGATCTAACAAAGGCAACACCGAACTACTGATCTGAGTAGATCTGTTCACGGGATATGTGATCGCGAAGGCCAGTTCCTCCCGATCGGCCCAGACCGTCGCGGAATCCTATGAAGAATGCGTGTTCCGCAGATTTGGTGCCAGCGAGATGATCAGGCACGATCGAGAACCGGGTTTCATGTCCGATTTCTTCAGATCGTTCAATAGGATCCTGGGGCAGCGACAACGGGCGACGATGGCCTACCGGCCACAAGCCGATGGGACTGCAGAACGGATGGTGCAAACGGCGACTAGCCACAGAGGACCGGGATCGTTTGACTGACGAGATGGAACAAGCCACCAACGAGATCCAAGATCTCCAGGCGGAAGCCCGGGTCCATGCTTGCGATCTGGCTGAGGCGAAACAAGACTCCGTCACCGCCAAGGCCAGCTACAACCGGATCTCGGCTGATCTTGCGCATCTCCAACTGGATTCCAGCCCCACGCCTTCGACCGGGGCTCCCACCCGATTGGCCCTGGCTGAGCGAGATCGAGCCTTAGCGGACTTCGCCCAAGCGACTTCCTCCCTTACCAACATTTTTGCCGAACGCGACCGGATCATCGATCAACTCGCCCACGCTAACTCCGTACTGAACCTAGTCACTTCGGATCGGGATCGCCTACTCGTGGAACGAGACCAAGCGCAGACGGATCTCAGCACCAAGCGACAGCGATCCACTTGTCTAGGTACGCATATAGTCTAGATCCCCCTCCACCTGACCACGATCACTCATATTCTGTTTGTTGTAGAGGATGATCTGATCGGTACCCATGCCGAACTGCAGGAGTTAGAAGCGAGTCTTCAAGCATTACAGGAGAATTACGATCAGGCAGAAGATAACGTATGGGCGACTACCAACGTCCTGACCGAAATGGTTTCTCGGCTCCGCGCCGCTCAAGATGAACGGGGGGTCAAACGCGCTCTCAGTCCGCCCCCATCTCCTGCTACATCGCCCCCGCACAAGGCTTCGCGGACGGAGCCTCCCCCGACCGATCCCGATGCGGCTACACCTGACGTTCCCGCTGGGGACCAACCTGGTGGCCAGGCCCAGGCGACCGAGCCCGAAGAGAAGCACGAGGAGGGCCCAGGCCCCTTCGAACTGGGACCTGAACCTGTGATCCCGACTGGGCCGGATGCGGAGGAGACAGATCGCACCCAGGCCACCTCGCAAGTGACCGTAGAAGCACCTCCTCCGAAGAAGGGTGGCTCGAATCGGTCCAAACGCAAACCCGATCCGGAGCATGACGATGACGAAGAGGATTCTGGCGCTGGATCCGACGACGCTCTTCGAGATATGATACTCCGATCGCTGTCGTGGCACCGCCGGCATGGAAATCCTCCTCCGGCATCCGGCGATCAAGGGGGCCCCGCTCCTCTGACGCCTCCTCCTCCGGCATCCGGTGATCAAGGGGGGGGGGGGGGTCCGCTCCTCAGACGCCTCCGGCGCAGCCGACACCTCCGGGGGGCGGTTCCCCACAGACTCCGATCACCTCTCCTCAGGGATCCCCGAGGGGTAGTCCGGCTGGCGGGAGCCCCCCCGGTGGGGGATCTCCGGGTGGCGGCTCTCCCGGTGGCTCGCCGCGCCCCCAGCTACACCCTCCTCTGTTCGCGATCCGCTCGTTCATCCCTGGGTATGCGAACGTCAGGCAGTTCGCGGCTGGTGATGTCTTCCCGTGGGATCCGATGTTCGTCGGAACTTCGGCGATCGTCGGTATGATCCTCTCCACACTGACCAAGAGGTTGCTGCTACCTCCCGGATTCCTCTACCCAGCGAGATCACCGGCTAACCGTCCTCCCCGAGCCGGGATCGGTTGGTTGGCCAACCTGATCACTGGGCCCAACGTGCGGGCCCTACTTGCCACCCGACCTTGGGAGGTGCTCCGCAACCGACCGGCCCCCCTCACCTTCGATCTCGGTCTACACCGTCGTGCTGGAACTCCGCTGGGGGAGATCGCGGATGCCTACGCCGCCTACGAGTCAGATCACCTGCAGGCCTACTGGGAATCGACGCATTATCTCGAGATCTCGAAGGCGATGTATGAAGCTGATCCTGATCTCCATCGGTACTACCTCGAACGTCGGCAACGGCGTAGCCGCACCGGAGAACGTTGGCGGCTGCTATTGGGACGATTCCTGCCCATGATGCGTGCGATGTGGGCGGACATCGATCTTCTGCTCGATCCCTACTTCCTGCACTTCCCCACTATCCGTGATCGGGTATACTGGTATCCCGGATGGGTCTCCCGAATGGCCAACCTGGCCCAGCCGACTCTGAACCGACCGGAGCCCACCGATCTGATCTCTGCGTTGGCAGAATGCGATCAAGAGGACCTTTGGCGCAACCATTACCGCGATCGGCCGGCAGACCACCCGTCTCGGCAGATCCCACGGCTCGAAAACAAGTTTAACCCGCCTGGAAAAGAACGTTGATCTTTGAAGTTGGGGAAAAAAATTACGTGGAATTGAAAGGAAGTTAAGCTGGAGGCGGGACCACGCAGTGAGGTACCGGATCGTGATGAAGAACATGTAAGCGTGCTGATCGACTCCAGGTTCGGCTGATCACCTCCGGACTGGTCGATATCGCGAGATCAGGGAGTCCCAGGAGGTGTAGGTGGAGCGACGGAGACAATGACAGCAATGAAGAAGGAGCCTGCGTATGAAGTGATGACCGTTTAGTTTCGTGTTGTTGAATGCAAAACTCCTTGAGCTAATGTACCTTCTGACTTGCGTTTTCTGAAATGACTGATCTGAATGTGCATCATTTCACTGGTCGGTTGACTGTGTTCGTCGATACTGACGACATAGGACGGCGGGTGAAGATACACAATGTCGTCTGACTTACGACATTGAGCAGCAAACCTGCTGAGAAATTATACTGCCTATCCTTGAGGCAAACACATGTCATATACAAATACGAAGTATCCCATCAATGGTGTATCTTACGACTTTCGCTTACTCGTTTTGGGCGAGTACCGTTCGGACACAGGGTGTTAATGAGAGAAACTTACATGCGATAGCAGCCTCCTCTATCTACATGCACAGCGCCAGCTCTCTCCTAGCACTTGAGACCACATCCTGTTGGAGTAAGCGACAGTTTGCAGTCCGACGGCGACAGTGGGTTGCTGTTGGACAAGCAGTGCATTGAGAAGACAAATTAAAACTGGGACCAAGTTGAGACGCTGCACTGGAGACGTGCGGTGAATGCAGTCGAAGTCGGAGTCGACCAAGTCCCAGGAGAAAAAGAGTACGACAAACGGAGCAGCAGGAGCTCTCCGTGTGCATGTGCAGATAGCAGAATAGGAGCTTGGAGCTCAGTCCAGAAATTAACTCACGATCAACAAGTAGAGTTTTCAAGCTTCGCTCCCAGCAAAGGCTAGATCACAATAGGGTTATGAGCCCAACTGCTAATCCGAGCAGTAAGAGTGAGAAAATGTCCAAGGAAGACGATGTTTCGTGAACCAAGGACGGTAAGCCGAAGGGCTGGAACGGCAGGGACTGGCCAATGTACAAGAACGTGATGTTGCGGTACCTGGGGTGCTTCAAAGTTGATCCGGGTGAGCCTGAACTGGACGACATCGCAGAAGGGAAGGTGGTCCCGACAGACAAGTGGAGCGACCTGGACAAGATGGTCCTCGCACACCAAGAAAAAGTTCTTGGTAAGATAATTTCTGGTTCGCTATTGTGGTGGAGCGGATCTGGCCAAAATCTGGTTGAGGCCGACCGCGATCGCCACTTGCGCCCAGACACCGACTAACGGAGGGGGTCCCCCGATGATCCGTGATCTTGCTGCGTGTAGTGCTCACCTTGTGTACCCGTCGGTAGGCGGGTTACGCTCTTCCAGGTGACTTCTGAAGATGTCTTGGGACGAGAAGAATGTCTTGGGTGACGCAGGGGTGTGAGATAGCGTGGGAATGCTTCACTCTACCTCGGAGGGGTTGATCCGGGTCACAGGCGAATACTCGAGCCTTGATCCGGTCGCCTGGTCTTCGGTCCAGGTCTTCCAAAGTTCCAACGTTGGGGATCTGATCCCTTCATTTACGATGCTTGCCGCTTCCTATAGCGGGGGTCTTGATGAGTTGAGAGTCGACGGGATCGTCCAGCCAAGCAGCCAATTCCTTCCGATCCGTAATAAGCACTTAAAGGATAGATCACTAGATAGGGTAAAACTGGCCAATATATTATCCAGTTATAACCTCTATACTAGATCTTGTCTCCTTACCTTCTTAATGCTGGTGGGCCAAAGTAATTCCCGGTTCCAGTCTTGGATGAGGGCACTTGTGAGGTCCAGAGCAAATTCGATTCTGTTTATGGTTATTCCTATGTCTACTAGTATCACTTGACATCCGGCCACACAGCTGCTCTTCCGATCTTCGATCTCGATCTCACCTAGCCCTTGATCGCGATCTCGATCACCGATCTCGGTCATCGATCTCGGTCACCGATCTCGATCACCGATCTCGGTCATCGATCTCGGTCACCGATCTCGGTCACCGATCTCGGTCATCGATCTCGATCAGCAGTCTTGATCATCGATCTCGATCATCGATCTCGATCAGCAGTCTTGATCAGCCACCCTGAACAGTAGTCTTGACTGTAGCCTTGCTCGGCCAGCTTGGACAATGATCCTGATCGGCAATCTTCTCACTTGATCTCGCGTCTCCGCGTCACTGATCTTGTGCAATTTCAACTGATCGTTGGATATCGGATCGGCCCCCTTCGGCGGCATCTCATGATCAGGTCGTCGTCGATCCACGATAGATCGCGCCCGTCCCGATCTGTCGCTGCTCTGATCTCCTTCTCCCCGGTGCTGAGCCACTACGTGAGACCTTACGGCGGGGCTCTCTGATCGCTTAGTCTCACTCGACCAAGACGCCATCCATCATCCACCTGCCTGCTGGAGAGATCAAGACGATCATCGACCTGGGTCCATTCGTCAGCCGTCGTTCGCGCAATCTGGGGTCATCAACTGGTATCTTGCTTCTCCAGAGGCCCCTGTCGCTTGATCCGACTCTCTCTGGGCCTGACATCGCCTTTCTCGGATTTCTTATTCGCGCTTCACCACACTATCATGTAATCTCGCCAGGCAGGTGATGAACATGAAAAAGGGGTCGGAGATGTGGGCGTATCTGGCAAATAGATATGAGGGGCGAGAAAACGCAACTACCATGCTCTTTACTTAGCGGACGCTGCGGCAGAAACTGGAGATGGCGTCGTGTCGACCTGCTGCGGACGTGGAGAACCACCTGAACTACATGATGTCATTGCGCGAGCAATTGGCAGCGTTAAACTCTGACTTTGCAGATCAGATCGATGTCTCATTTGGGATACTACTCGCAGCTCCAGACACTGCAGCTTATCGGGAGTGATAAGTTGGACACTCCATTGGCGGCGAAAGCCATGATCCTGACGCTGGATAAGAACGCTTTAATTGAGAAGCAGCTGCAAGCCCGGCGATGCGGTGGAAACCAAGCCGGAGGTGGCGGCAACCAGGATCAGGGTAAGACTGGTGCGGGCCCAGCCAAGAATAATCAAGGCAGCTCGCCCACGGGGAAAAAGAGCACCGAAAAAGCAGCTCAGCGGCAGTCGGACTTCGAACTGAAGGCCTGTTTCTACTGCCACAAACGGGGACATCGAAAGTTCGAGTACCCCGAGAGAAAAGGTGACGAGGATGCTGAAGGTGGCGGAGGTACTGCTGCTGAGACGCATGTCAAGTTCTCTGCTAGGGTGGCGGTGCCAAGCTCTGCAGAAGGTAGCGACCGGTCGTCGCAAGATACAAGTGGAGGACGCAGAAAAAAATGTCCTATGTCGAAGGAAGAAGGTCGACCTTACGACGCGAGCAACTGGTGTTTTGACTCCGCCTGCAACCGAAGTCTTGTCGGGGACAAGCGCTATTTCTTGACTTATCGAACTCTGGAAGAGTCGGAGAAGAAGCAAATTTACTCAATTCATGGAATGACCAAGCCGGAGGGTGTCAGTACTGTTGAAATTTGGTGGAACGTGCACGGGAAGTTGGTATCAGTGCAACAGGAGGATGTGTTTTACGCCAAGAACACAGATGACCTTATCTCTCAGTACAAGACGGAGACTCAAGGATACAAGGTGTACTATGACACGGAACGTCATATCTACCTTGGCAAAGAAGGATGGCGAGTTGGCCATGAGTGTCCGAAGAAACGCGATAGGGATGTACTTCATCGGTGACTTTCTTGCTAGATACAACTCCAAGAAGCAACCCCAGGTGTTCGTGAACTACACCATGAGTGACGGTGTTGAAAATCTGCAGCGGTGGCATGAGCGGCTGGGACACATTTGCCCTCAGCATGTCCAGATCATGGCCGACCGCAAGCTTGTGGAAGGTATCCGCTTGCAGAAGCGCGAGTTTAAAGACTGTGAGACGTGTCACTTGGGAAAGCAGAAAGCACGAGCATTAAACAAGGAACTTGAACGTGTGCTGAAAAAAAAAAGAACCAGCTCGTATTCGCAGACTTGTTTTTCCCGCCGAAGTCGAATGGAATCAGGTACACAGCGGTGCTGGTGATCCTGGACGCGTTCACGAGATTTATTACGGCGTATCCGCTCAAGTCGAAGGAAGCTCCAGAAGTAAACGCTCTCATGCGCCGATATATCGCATGGGCTGAGAGTCAAAGTCATGGATTTCCGGTGAAGGAAATTGCCACGGACAACGGTGGGGAGTTTTTCAATGACGAAATTGATGCCTACTACAAGCATCATGGAATCGAGCACAACGATAAGTCTTCTAAGTGCTCACTCCTGAACATGTGTGAACGGCAACATCAAACTATGAACGGAATGACCAAGTCGATGATGGCGGACTCCGGTTTTCCAAGATCGTTCTGGGTTGATGGCCTTCAGAATGCAGTGTACGTGAAAAACCGAGTGTATACTCGGGCATTAGGGAAGACTCCGTACGAGGCCATGTGGGGGCGTAAACCTGAAGTGCATCATATCTGGCGCTTTGATTCGGTGGCGTATGCGCACACGAAAGTTGGTCCGAACAGGGCAAACTGTAGGGTCGGGTATTTGCTGGGGTACCAAGAGGGGCACCTTAGGTGTAAGCTGTATTTTCCCCAAGCGCACACGGTCGGGTACGTGCTGGATGTCAAATACAACGAAGAGATCGTATTCAAGGACAGATACGAGCAAGAGGACCAAGTAATAGACTGGTCGTATGAAGTTGAAAAGGATGACGCTACTGACGAAGAAGTCGGCGAAGACGCCGACAGCAGTGATTTCGAAGCTGAAGCTCAGGAGCAGTGCCTCGAGGGGCCGGTGGAAAGCGTGTTCTACGATGCAGATGCTCAGTTTCCTGCTGATGAACTGGTGTTCAACAGAGTTCGTGATAAGCCAGAACAAGTCGTCAATGACGGTGATGTAGTCGATAGTACAGTCGGTGAAGAATCGGAGGGTGAAGATGGTGATGAAGCTGCAGAACCCGATGAAGCAGGGGCCAGTGATGGCGCTGAGAACGCAAGTGATGAAGAAACTGCCGATGGTGAACCGGAAAGTGAACCGGACGTTGAGCCTGAGGACCTCGGTGGAGACGAGAGCGAGCTAGCCGAAGGCGGATCCAGTGATGACAGTTCCGGTATGAGTGTTGAAGAACTAAGTGAAACTAGTGAAGAAGTGCATGTGGGAGTGAGATGGGCTCGTGAAAAATCCAGTAGCGAGGACGAAACAGAGGAAAGACACCCGAGGAAGCGCAGGGCTGGTCTACGTGAGTATGATGGTGGCTCGGAGCAGGAGTTTTCGCTGTACGCCGCTATCTTGTACGCTCTAGAGGCTTTGAGCACTGAACCTGAACAAGTCTGGCACGAGTCTGAGGTGAAGTTACCAAGGACGTACAAGGCTGCCATGAGATCTCCACAGCACAAGGAGTGGTGGAAGGGGATGGAGGAAGAAATGGCCGCCATGGAAGCCAAGGACGTGCTGGAACTGGTGTCGGAGAGCGAGATGCCAAAGGGCAAGAAAGCACTGAACACTATGTGGAGGTATCAAGCCAAGTCGGATAATCTCGGCAACGTGAGACGTTTTCGATCTCGCCTCGTGGCTCGAGGTGACGAGCAGCAACCTGGATTTGACTACGTGGATACGTTTTCTCCCGTAGCGCGCATGGCAACACTAAGGTTATTTGTGGCGCTGTGTCTGATATTGGAGCTTATTCCATACCAATGTGACGTGAATACCGCATACTTGAACGCGCTGTTGAAGATTTTGCACTTCATCCGACACATTCCTGGGTTTCCATGTCCAGAAGGCATGGTTTGGAAGGTGAAGCGCGCGCTCTACGGGTTGCATCAGTCGGGACGTGAGCGGAATGAACTCATTTCAAAGTGGTTGACCGAGCAGGGTTTCACGTAGTGTACAACGGAGCCGTGTCTGTTTATCTATCGCAAGGCCAAAGTGACCGCACTATTACTGTTGTACGTGGACGACATTATAGTGGCAACCAACCAGGAACAGTACAAGGTTGGCATTTTCGAGAAACTGAACAAGACGTTCGGCATCAAGGACCAAGGTGTGCTGCATGATTTCCTTGGAGTGTAGTTTGATTTCTCCGAGGACGGCGTACGCATGCACCAGATCAAGTACTGACAAGATGTAATTGAGAAATATGGCTTTGCGGACGCTATAGGATGCCGATCACCGATGGAGACCACCACCAAGCTGCAAGCTACTGGTGACGATGATGTAGCCGACAAGTCTTTCAACTATCGTGGGGCCATCGGGAGTTTGATGTACTTGGCACGACAACCAGACCTGACCTCTCCTATGCTGTGGGGCAGCTAAGTAGATTTGTAAGTCGACCAACTGCAAAACATTGTGGGGCGTTGAAGCGGGTGTTGAGGTACCTTGTTGCAACTAAGGAAGAAGGATTTTTCTTCAGCAGACGAAATGCAATGGAATTGCGGGCCAAGGTGATCATCGATGAATACTGCGATGCAGACTGGGGGAATTGCCCAGACACTCGCAAGCGTATAACAGGGTACGTGATGGAAGTCGCTGGTGGTCCAGTTGCTTGGGCAGCTAGACGGCAGACTTTGGTGGCGCTGTCAACAGCCGAAGCAGAGTATGTTTGGACGTGTGAAGCGTGCATGGAAAGACGCCGCATGGCGAATGTGTTGATGGAGGTGCTACCGAAGAAGTATCCTGTCGAATTGCGTATTGGAGTTGATAACCAGGCTGCTCCTGCCTTGGCTACCAATCCAACGTACAGCCGCCGTACCCGTCATATCGAGTTGCGATATCACTATGTGCGTGACCAAGTCAACCAAGGACAAGTAGTACTTCGGAAGATCGCTGGGGGAGAAAATCCTGCGGATGCCTTCACCAAACCACTAACAGTGCAACGGTTGATCAAGATGAAGGGTCTTAGGATGTCCCCACTCATCAAAAGCACGAAACGCGAATACAAGAGGGAGAAGTGCTTCGCTAAACTACGAGACATTCCGCAAAACGTGAGGGTTGTTCCGAAGCTGCAAGCTGTTTCGGAGGACGGCGTGTTGGAGTAAGCGACAGTTTGCAGTCCGACGGCGACAGTGGGTTGCTGTTGGACAATCAGTGCATTGAGAAGACAAATTAAAACTGGGACCAAGTTGAGACGCTGCACTGGAGACGTGCGGTGAATGCAGTCGAAGTCGGAGTCGACCAAGTCCCAGGAGAAAAAAGAGTACGACAAACGGAGCAGCAGGAGCTCTCCGTGTGCATGTGCAGATAGCAGAATAGGAGCTTGGAGCTCAGTCCAGAAATTAACTCACGATCAACAAGTAGAGTTTTCAAGCTTCGCTCCCAGCAAAGACTAGATCACAATACATCCATCGGCTCTCACGTAGTAGAGCTTCGTTTTTTTAATTCTGCTTTTTATAATGGGACAAGAACAAAATGTTTTTATTAAAAAGTGAGCTTACTCATTCCTGATTCGGGTGGCGAAGTACAGCCTGCACACATGTACGCGTCCGGTGATGATCTGGCTGGAAATAACCACGACCACCACATATACTCATCGATGTATCCATCCAGATACTTCTGACTCATGCCACGCATGGCTTTGATGTGCCGCTTTATCAGCATCTCCCAAAGACCTTCAATCGTGTTGGTATGGGTTCCCGTAACAGGATCCACAAAGTTCAACATGTGGATAACCCAACTGTGCTCGTATTGCATGCCAGCTAGTGTCGGGTTGTTAGCTAGTGTGTGCATACGGGGGCCGCGTTCAGCTACGTATGTAGCGAACTTGTCAGAGTGAATGCGAGTTCTAGTCAGAGCATTAACCACATCATATTGTTAGTCATCAAACGTGTAGCACAGGTACATGTACACGTGCCGTTGTTTTATAAACTTCCTAATAATCGGCAGTAATGTTTCCTTGGTGCGTTTATTAAACACAATGCGCCCGAACCACAGCCCCGAGGTTCGGTCTACACCTCCAAACAACCAAAATTCTTTGTAGAATATCCCACGGTCATACTTGGATTATTTTTAAGGCTGGTCTCATCTATCTCGACGATATGACCGTCGCCTCCGTTCTGTTCGTCAAAATGGATTAGTGAGCATACAATTTTACATTTTTACATTTTTACAACATAAAAGCATAATAGTACCTTAAATTCCCGTCCTAGGAGATCCTTCGAGCAGAGGACGTGACATGACGCATACCACTCGGAGACGGTCTTCTCGCTCGCCTTCGCCATGTGTGCAGGGCTCCCGAAAAATATATTTTCTGGAAATACCATACAATACCATCGTCAAAACATTTATTTTTTCTGAATCCCAAACTTGATAAATAATTTATTTTTTTAGCTACTTTGTTGAAAAACTTTGAACCATGATAACGATTCCTAGCCATTCATTCCGATCGAAAGGCGCTCTGTCATTTCGATTTTCGATGGCAACTACGTACACGAACTCTAGGATCTCTTCCTACTACTTTTCGGCCGTCCTCGACGCTTTTGACGAGGAGGTCGAGGGTGTATTTCGCTGTCGATGTGGGACTGTGCGCCGGCAGGCACCTCGGACGGGGTTTTCAAACCTGATGTCGCACGTTCGAAACCAGCACCCAGACTACTTGCAAGTAGTCCGCAAAGCAGACACGGGTGCTGGTACTCTGGCGTCATGGATCCGCCAGGGAGCTGCATGGTTGGCTTGACTGGTTCATTACCAGCAACCTACCTCTTCGCTTTTGTACAAAGGCAACGACTCGACGGTTAGTAGATATTCAATCTCAATTAAAATGCCTATTTCTAACGACTACTCTTCTGTTCTACTGCAGTTTGTACGTCACTTGATCCGATTTGTGCCGAATCGCTTCTCTCTGGAATGGAGAAAGTAACGGTCGCGGTAGAGGCCAAGATAAAGGCAGAGCTTCCGACTCAGTTCGGTTTGATTATGGACGGTTGGTCGCATAATTTCGAGCATTTTCTGGCGGTTTTTGCGTGCTACGAAGTCGACGGTGTCGGTCGATACCGTCTGCTTGCCATGGCGCCTTTTCTTCAGGAAGATGTGGACGATCACTCATCTGAGGCGCACCGCATGTTTCTAGAGAACATGCTTACGCGTGACTATGGCAAAAGCGTAAGCGATTGCTTGTTTTTGGTCGCTGACAACTGCTTTGTCAACCAAAAGCTCGCTAATATCACCCGAATCCCGCTAGTGGGATGCCATCGGCTCAACCTTGCTGTTCAAGCGCACCTGGAATAGTATGAGATCGAACTCAACTGCATACAAACCGTGATGAGGAAGCTGCGCACACTTAATTGTGCCGCTAAGCTCAGGTAGCCTAATTTTGCTTGTTTTGGGTTGGACTGATTTGCTAATTTTGGGACCTTTGTTCCTAATAGGTCAAAAACGACCCTTCGACCGGTAATTCGCCAAGATACCCGTTGGAGCTCGACCTTTTGCATGGTCGACCGCTATTTCCGTCTGGCGGAGTTCTTAACGGACGATGAAGAACTGTACGGCTTGTTGCCCACTCCCCGTGCAGTGAAGCGCTTAAGGGGCCTCCTCGTCGACCTGAAGAGGATTGAGAGTGTCAGTAAGTCGTTACAGTGCGAGAGCACCACACGTCTTGATGTTCGCGTGTGGTTTAATGGCCTCATTGAGATTGGGCCATCATTCGCTAAATATTTGAGTAAGCTGTTTAGAGGCGTCTATAGATGTGTTGCTTATGCTAATGGATTTATATTTGGGTTTTGTAAACAGCACCGCGAGCCAAGGTCGTGCATTCACCAGATTTGAGCTTGGCTGCTCCAAGGTTCTAGATGGAGAGGTTGCCAAGCTCACCCGTGGTGAAGCTGCTGCGTTGGAGCCGTTTGCTGTTGAGCAGGAAGGAGTTGAACCGGAGGCGGAGGGCGCGTCATTTGTGATGCAGCTGGAGCAGAAGAGGCATCGGGCGCAGCGCGATCGGCAGTTTGCTCTGCTGCCACGGATTCCACCCACGTCCAATTTGGTTGAGCGCTTCTTTAGTATGGCTCGCATTACTTTCGGGCACGAGCCTCACTCGATGAACCCATACACGCTAGAGATGATCTTTTTTTTTGCGTGTGAACAGGTCGTATTGGGACGTCCGGACGGTGGATGAGTGCATGTAAGCAGTGTCAAGTTGTTCAGGGTTTAGCATCGCAGTTTACTGAGTAACAACGTTTTGATCTTGTATTGGAATTATGGATGCTCTTCCATGATGATACTGCATTATCTATTAACTGCTGTGGCTGCGATATATATTTTTTTGCCTGTGCAGCTATCTATCAGTCTAAAATACAATAAACGGGAGCCCTGCATAGGTGTGGCTTGGGTCTGTGGCGTTCGCATGCGCCATGCGAACATGAGCCGTACAGCTTGTGAGAGGTTGAACTTCATCTTTGAGAATCACGAGTTCACCAAGATGCTGCGTTGCACCCCTTTTTCATCCTCGTGCTTCTTCTTGCGGCAGCATCGCCAGTGCTTCGCTTTGATATTGAGCTTCATGGGCAGGGCGCACTGAGGACAGAGCACCTTATTCTCTAGCAGGCCTACATCCATTGACCAGGCGGCAGCCGTTTCCTCTGTTGTCGGCGCGTCCATGGCGGCGGCGAAGTCGTATCTGTGCAGGTGCTGCAGGTTGTAGTTGTGAGCCATAGCAGGCTTCTTTCGAAATTTTAATGCTAGACGGAGCTGAAAAATCCTAACACTTAATCTTTGTATACAACGGTAAGAGAGGATCGTGCGCAAAGCACGCGAAAAACGGAGCTCAAATGTCTTCTACGCGCGAAAGTGCAGGATGTGATGGATCCGACGTGCTGTTGACTTGCAGTGAGCCCCAAACAGTCGCAGGTTATTTTCCAAAGAAAACACTTTTTATAATAAAACGGAGTTCTGCTACGTGAGAGCACATCCATCCATTCCGATGAGCCTCGTATCCATGCCACTGCATCATCAGCCCATAATCTCGACTCCAGCATAATCATCGTCCTGCCGTTCGACTCCTTTCTGACCGGGTGAGCAACACCTCTGCAGCATCTACTTTTTGGCGGGAGGGGGTGTAGCACTTCGGAAGACGTGTGCGAAATGTGTAGTGAGTTTTGCGTGGCCACATGGCATAGGTAACTGTTTTCCGGATTGCTTTCAAAGCAATAACTATCTAGGGGTAGGGATAGCGCGTTTTATATCGCCCATCTCTCGGTGGGATTCGCACCAGTTAAAATGCTATTTGTGGAGCACTTCAAAAAGCAGTGATTCACTATCGCATTTGCCGCGAAGCTCCCTGCTCAACTGTTGCGAAGCCTCAAAGTCGTGCGTGCGATGGTAAGCGACTCTTTTTTTATTTGATATGATTCTAAATTGTGTTGTATATTTTAGACATCATCAATATATCGGATCTCCTATCGCATAGCCCTCCCCAAGCCCCCCCCCCCCACACACACACAAAGCCCTCCTCTGGGTGATAACGTATCCTATGTTTGTGAGGCTTGTCGGCACGACTTCTCTTGTATCGACAACCTCAATCGGCATCTGCGGAAGCCGAGCAATGGGCCACCAACTCCGCCATTTCAGCTTTGCGATCGGTACTGGAAGTACATCAGGGGCTACCCAATTCAGTTGAGACACTACCGAGACACGAGGGCGTGCATTTCTGTGGTCGAGAGTGCTAGTAATCATATCCAGCTGGCAGGTCAGCGGTGTGAAGGTGACGCTGAGTACAAGCGCCGACGCCGTGGGATGGGGGAGAGCCGGATGTGCTGGTCGAAGGGACAGGTTAAGACATGCTCCACTGAGTCACAAAGAAGAGCGCGCTGCCGAGGCTTTGACGTACGTTTAGAAGTGGTTCAATCACGCGGCTACTCATCTACACCACAAGTGGAGGGATAGTAACTACGCGTTCCCCTCGCTGACGAAAATCCCACGATGATCTAGAACCACAGAGTCATGTTCACGAATGTGGGAATCAAGTGGGGATCTCCGATGTCAGATACCAACTTTACACAAGCTCTGAATGTTATTGCTTGCGGAATCTGCAATACTGTATCAAGTGATGACGTTTGGCTAACGTCGCACTGTTTCCGGCGAGATGGTGCTCAATATCGGGTCATGTTTTCCCCCTGAGAAGCAGAGGTGGTCGCTAAAGTTGGTCAAGTGGTGGGCAGGCTGGGATCCAAGCGAGAAATCGGAGACCGTGACGCGCCATCTACTAGATGACGTCTTGGACCGTGAAGAAAGCACATTAGTAGAAGATTCACTAGCACCCGGTGCAGTATCGTGCTCTGAAAACGCGTTGAGAGGTGTGAATGATGTGTTGTACGAGTCACGGAACCGGAAGCAGACACACCAGACGCTATGGACAGCGACATGACGATATCAGCTTCCGTTGTCAGTGATCTAAAGCAACCGTTGCTACAAGGCTTGCGCGAGATTGTCAAAGAGGTCAGGTTAAGTCAAGTTCTCGTGCAAGGCGGTCAGTATTCGCAACAGTTTGTCGTCGAAGCTGGCGTGGATAATTCTACTCTGGTTTCTGAGCTCGCGGATGCTAAGTCGTGGCGAGACTATGTTTCAGTACAGGAATGCTCGCGCAGATTTGCACCAGTATGTGGACATGTTACCCCACGAGCGGAAGGTGCACAGATCACGATTGTCGAGAATGAAGATCATGGCAGACTTCGTTCGACAAAACTACAACGGCGACCTGGATCGATTCGAGGCATAGTTTTCTGCATACGTGCAAGGGTCCTCTCGGTAAATAGAATTATTAGTGAAATTAGGAAGAGGAAAAGAAGTGTAGTACTCTAGCAGAATGCGTATGATCACCATATCTTTGTTTACTTCTATATATATCTGTCGGCCTCAAAACTCCAGTCGGCCTCAAAAGTCCAGTTATTTGTGAATTTCAAGTATACGAAGTTGTCATTGACATGAAAAATATAAAGAATGTGCTACCGTAGAGCTACTCTCGCGGATCATAATCGCTGTCTAAAGAGTCGTCTAACACACTGGCGAAATCACTTGCGTGATACTCATCATTGGAGTCGGAGTATTTGGCGGTGCTCTCCTCCTCATTGACGCTGACAGCAACTGTGGCTACACGTGCTGGTATTGGTGACGATGGCGTACCCAAAGGAGCATCGCCTGTAAAGTACAAGCCGTACACGGGAAACGTGGTTGCATTCCGGGCAGCGAAAGTTTGCTGGAATTGTCACTCGTAGGTATCTGGTATTGTAGGCGCGAAGACACTTCATCCCACAGATGTGCGAACAGTGTGAGCTTTCCATCATGATTTCACCGATTGTTGGGTCGTTGGTTCGCAGACGCTCAACTTCATAGTCCGGACCAGTCATTTTGCAGATCATGCACCTTGGCGGAGCTGAAATGTGATCTACAACAAGAACTTCGTCGTCTGCAAGTTCAACCACAATCTCTTCACGGCAATTAGAGCATCTCCGGTCATGCTCGAGGTAGTCGGTGGCACAGCTGCAATAGTATGGTTGATGACATTCTCTGCATGCCCATAAAACAAAACGCCCCGCCATGTTCTTGTAGGCAAATGATACACTCCGTCATGGTGGCCCGCGGTAGTACTTCGGTAGGCGTGGCATCTCGATCATGCACCGGGCTGTCGCGAGGCTCGACATCATTCGGGACGGGGCCAATATCGGTGGCCTTCAAGTCGTCAATCCATTCCAAACTGAACCCGTTAAAGTCCACCAGCTCGGCGCCATCCACTCCTTCGTCACGTTTCTCATCAGCTGCGTTGCCGGCGCCTGCTGTTTCATCATCAGTGGGATGGGCGTCAATATGACGATGCTCTTCATCGTCCTGCTCATCATCGTTCTGATCATCTAGCAACAGATTACCAGAGGTGATACAAAGAGTACGTACGACTAGCCAAGGGGTCGCGGTCCGTCTTGCGATCTCGGATTGTCATCCATACTTGATTCTGGCGCCTGTTTTGCTACCTTTCTTCATCTGAAGTACCTCGTTGATGCGACACATCCCGTAAAAATCGAGCGAACATACCACAGAAAGCCACGTGCGAATAGTCCCGTTGAACATTGAGTCTGCCTCAAGAAAAGCAATCATCCGAGACAAAATCGCTAGTGACACTGGGGAAACTCGTTTTGGACTGCGCTCCCGATTCTTGGCCTTGATGAGTCCTGCGAGAGTCTGGGTAATTGCTGCTTCTCTGGCGGGGTTGCCTCGTGGGATCAGTGTTCCGTTCAATGCCGTATCGAAAACCCAGCGATCGTGTGGATGATCACCAGCCAACATCTCTGGCTTCATGTAATGCCTGCTTATAGCGGCGCGAAGCTTCTCAGCAGGCGATTGACCTTGTTTATCATCGCAAGATGATGATGTAAGCCGCCATCACACTGGGTAGCTCGACGAAACGCTGCCTCAAGGAGTTTGGATAGCTTTAGGCGCTTCAAAACCCCGCGAAGCATCGAAGGCTGCTGCTGTAGTCCGACCGCGTCCTGGCTTTGAGGCGTTGGTCCGCAAATTTAGCAGCAGAGATCGCAGTGTTGTACAATGGGTTCGATTCCGGAATGTCCATGCCTGCCTGCACTTCAAAAGCGAGAATCGAGAAATGAAGCATTTTTTTGGTATGTTCATGTTGCTGTGTCGGCTCAAAAGTCCAGTCAGCCTCGAAAGACTAGTCAGCCTCAAAAGGCTATCCTCTACGTTCAACGTTGTTCTTCTCACTAGATCCTGTGACTTGTTTTTGACCGTTTTGCGGGTTCACCAAAAACTACCGAAATGGCTACACATGTCCAGCCAATCAGATCGATTTACACAGCCGATTTGGTCCTCTCACCAGTGGAAGAAGTTCGTAGTGTACAATGATTAACATGTTTCATGGTTGTCGTTTAATCTTACTCGGTACCTACTACTTTGATGCTGCGCTTCAGACCAGTTTTAATTTTCTTTATTAGTACTCCAGTATTTGGAGGAATCGAAAAAAAAATCCCGGATTGCGGTATCAGCAGAACTTCTCCAAAAATACCATCGAGGTGCATCAATTATAACACTGAGTAGAAATAATGAAGAGACGCGGTACTATTGACTGTAATAAACAACTTACTAATTGTCTGTAACATTAGTGGTCTAGACTACGCACACCGGTCCTCCTGACCAGAGTGGTGAATAAAGCTGTATACTATTTGTTGTTAGTAACCATCTAGTTTTTTTAACCTTTCTACTCCGGCCATTACATTAATATCACCTCTACTTCTTCCTCTTCCTACTCTGAATTCCTTCTACCTGCGCTCACACTCCCCACAACAAAACCTTTAGGCTTGTATTCTCTGGATATTTATATCCAGAGTTTAGGTGGGATCGAGACCCCTCGTGTATCCTATATAAACGAATAATAGGATACTAGTGTAACCACTTCAATTTTACTTCTTTACCAAGAGTATGATTAACTGACGGGATACTAAATTATATCTGATATTCTATCCTATGTAGGGTGAATGTTGACCCAACCGGTGAAGAACGACATTCGTGCAACTTGTAACTACAGCAGCATTCGTGCAACTTGTAGCTGGAGCAACAACCGTGCATCACTGTAGCAACATTGCTTGGTTTCCTGTAGCACCACTTCTCCGGGGAATTTTCGGACTAGTTTTGCATTGTTCAACGGGTAGAACTACGAGTATTCATAGCTACGAATTAAAAGGGGGATCTGACACTGTATTATAACCATAACATGTGTAATAATCGTGGGTCCAACTCGACTACCAATCCCAATAGTGCGGCGGTGACACTGCCGCATAGTAGGCACCACCTACTCATTTTCCATCTTCTTCGCAGTTCTGGTCCTCTTAGGAGGTAGCGCTACGAGATAGTGGTCTGTCTTTTCTTGACACTTAGTTGCATCTTCAGTTATTTTTTCGCGTCGGCGTTTCTTGTTGACGTTTGGGGAAATGTGGTCGTGCTCTGTCATGATGTTCCCCGTGATTTGGCTGTCATTTGGTGGACCGGGGCTAGCATCCTTGGGCTCCTTCTCGGGTTGGCTCTCGTTGTTCTCCTGGATCATCAGGCTGCCTGTGCTTTGGCTGTCTATCACTACGTTGTGGCCAGACTCCTCAAGTTCGGAAGCAACATCGTCGACCTTTGTTACCACTTCGACACGGCTTGTGCTCCCTTGAGCCAGTTTGTTTTCGAACAAACTTAAACCAGTGACACGCTCGACGAATATCTCCGCACCATCAGGAACGTCGGTGATCGACTGAGTACCCGATGCGTTCTTTTTGTTTGACCATAGCGAAAGCCGAAAGAAGTTAGCAGCCTTCTCGTCGAAACTCAGATATGGCATCTCCTGCTTTTGCTCTGGAGATAGTGTAGCCACTTCTTCGTCTCCCAGCCAAAGGTTCTACCCACTGGCAAACTCTTCTCGAAACGCAATGTACATATCGAGACTGATAAGCGGAGGGGGTTTGACGAGGTCAGTCGTGACAGCTAATGCGTCAGACGCCGTTTTAGGGATGGCTGAGCGTAGCATGTTGACGACGTCGGGGGGGGGGTTCTCGTAGATTGGCAGTCGCTTTTCTTGCTTCTGGTCGAGTCAGGTTTGGAGAAGCTGAGAGAGAGTCATACTTCTTGGTGGACAATGAAGAAGTGTGCAAAACGAATTCCAGCATGCAAGGCAGTAACTAAAGCATGAAGGCAAATTGACGGAGAAATTTATTTAGAACATACATTCTCCATTCCTGTACAGAACAGGGTGTGCTTTACATGAAATGGCGTATTATTTGTATTCGATACGTCGAAAATGTAGTCATGTTGCTGACACAAGAATGAGTCAAGTGAATAATACATTCTAGATGTTGAACCGCACGCATCCGTGATGCCAACGGCGTTAGAACAACGCATCATTCTAGATGTACATCCTAACAAACAAAAAAACGTAGAATGCGATCGTCATTGTTTAGAATGCCATCCGTTGCCAATCAAGCACAATGCGACGATTAAATCCTTCTTAGATATTTCGATATTCGAAGTGGCCAATACTTTGTGGAGTCGAGCCATCAACCTCCAAGCTATTGTATCAAAAATTGAGATCGTATGGTAATTAGAATCTTGCTATGGATCCACTGTAATATGCTTTGGATTTTTCATCGCCAAAAGACAACATTCTTGTATCTGCCACCGCTTTTCCATGGACCCGGAATTACCGCTGCTTTTGGTGCACTGGTATGGCTGATTCGATATGAGAACCGATTGCTATCCTATACCTTCGTCACATTACAATTGTCATAGTCATCATTATCCAAAAACATCGGAATGAGCTCGACTAACCAATCGCAAACTTGTAACTGTAACCGATACCAAGTCACACAAGCACGGCTAACTCATAAGTCCCAATGTCCAGAATGCGGTCGTGCATTTTCAAACAATTTGCGCGAACGTGATAGAGCATCGAAGCGACGTGCTCCAGCATCAATGGGCGATAGTGATCGTTTTGCTGAGCTTGCTCGATCAAAACAAAGACGTACCGCTTCTTCCGGTCTTGAAAGTAAAACTGTTGCTTCTGTCAACGATTTCTTGAGTGCTTTTAGTGAAGTGGAGCGAACAACCTACGAACGTAGAGCCAAACGTGAAGAAAGACAGTATCTGCTGTGTGTGCGACTCGTTTCACCCTAGTACTCGAATTAAATCCGAGAAAGTCGACTCTTGCTCAGCTTTGTTAAAAGCTATGAAAACTCGACTCAAACCACCTCCAACTTTGCCTCAAGAACTTCAATGCTATTATGATACTTCCGATATGGATGCTAGACTCCATGGAATAATGTTGGCGAGATCTGGAATTTGCATTGATAACCGAAAGTATCTTTCCTGGTGTGTCAATCTTGCCGTACATCACTACTCGACAAGAAACGAGTTGATCCGCCATAATTCGCTATTGCTAATGGTCTCTTCTTAGGTGCTCTTCCGGACAATTTTGCAGATAATACTTTCACCGAAAACGCCATGCTAAATCTATCGCAGCCGATGCGCTTTATCTCTGTGGTGCGTGGTGGGAAGCACTCTTCTCTTCGCTCTCACGCATACTTTTTTCGCGCTGACCCTGCCCCGCCAGCTCAAATGCTTCCACGTGACGTTGTTTTAGAAGGTGTGATAGGCGTCACAATGGTAGGGGCTCTGACAACTGCACAGAAAGCAACAACACCGAAGAAATACGATGTCCGGGTCAAGCGTCTTCGTGAGCAGTTGGATTGGTACAAGAAAAATAACGAATTGTATCGTTCTGTGTCAGAGCAACCAGAGTGGGAAACGTCTATGACGACTATACGAACCAGAGTTGTGATCGATCAAGCAAACGATGATAGACGTAGGATTAAACACACAAAAGACCGCTAGCACGAGATCTAGTTCACTTGTAGTGTCTAGTGACAATGAAGATACTGCATGTGCTAGTACTGCAGCCGCCACAGTCATTCTTCAGCCTGGTGAAGCTGGCGGTCACAGCGACGAGCATGAACAACCAGAGCTAGCGACAATAAATGAACTGGGATCTGACGAGTTAGATCGATCAATGTGGAGGCATAATGCCCCAGTACCCGCGTATCAATTAGTTTCGGAAGAAGACGAGTTGTGTGAACAAATTGCAGATGGATGGATCAGTGATTTCAAATCTGTCGACGTTCCTACTGGAGTTCAACAAGCTCTTAATAAGTCTCGTGTAACCGTTTACCGATCATCTGGAATTTTATCTGATTTTGATCCTGCATTCTGGACAAATTCGTTTTCGGAATTGTTCCCCTACGGGCGCGGTGGACTGGATGAAGTGAGAAATGTACCTATTAGTCTATTGGAATTTATCCGATACTGCTTAAGACTCTCATCTCGAAGATTCGCTGAACAATGTTCGTTTCCACTGGTGGCTTTTGATGTTTTAGCTAGACACAACTCCATGCAAGCTATCTCAATTCGGGCCAGAACGTTACCAGGATCTATGGAGCGGTCTGCTAGTGTTTCGCGTGAAGAACTCAAAAGATATGTTCAATATCAACACGACAGAATGAAAGCAGCTTCCTCCTCCCCCACCACCAGAAGTGGACAGGTCAATTCGTGAGTTATATTCCAGTATCTCGACTGGTATGCGTTCATATTGGGGGTCAAACGAAGAACGCACCGCTACACGTGCAGACCTTTTCTCGATGCAGTTAAAACTTGGTCAGCCAACGATTTTTTACGATTTCACCAGATAGTGCAAGCACATTTCGGATTGCCAACCTGGCTGGATTCATTCCTGATGATGTTCTCGAGGAAATGGAAACTGGGGTACGCGAGTGCTTGGATTATACGAAAGCAAAATTGGGTCAGATTGCTACTAGCAATCCTTATCTTTGTGCACGGTAAGTAATGCAGTTGTATTTGGCATTTAGTCTACTAATTTTTCCCGTCGTAGGTATTTTGAACGATTGATGGAGATGTTCATCGACGTAGTATTAAATTGGGATACGGAGGGTGGTTGCTCACGAAATGAACCTGGGCTCTTTGGCCACACACAAGCATTTTACGCTGCTACAGAATCTCAGAACTCAACAGGTTCGCTTCATTCCACATGTTGATATGGATACAAAATATGCCTTCCACCGTCGAGGAGTACTATGCAATGTGCTCCTCGAAACGTTTTCAAACAGATACAACGCGAATATGTCCGTCGCACGGACCCGAGGCATTGTTGGTTGTAGACCATCATGAATCTCACAAAAGAATTCAAAAGCCGTCGGCCACTTGAAGCCGTCACTTAGGAAATCTGCCAGGCAAAACTTTTCCATAGTTGAGATCCCTCGGCATAGTTGCCTGAACTTTATATTTCCTTCGCCCAATTGAGTTGGTGGTAGACCTTGCGGGTGCGAAACCTGGAACTCAATTGAAGTATTCCACCATATTGGGGAAAAACGTTTTCAAACAGCTATGGTAAGGTATGTGGAAGCGATTTCGACTTCAAATGTGCCTCTTGATATGTCCTTGTGTCCTATGTGTGGTGTCGGTGAGATCAAGGCTCTAAAATTACAGCGAAAAGCATTTAAGAAGCCACGACCGGGAGCTAAACGACCGGCAACTTATTTTTGTGAAAGCTGCGGACAAAACTTTGGAGCTGATGAATTGATTTTAAGAAGTTGTAACCTTGTACCAAACGCAAGTGAAATCGGGTGTAGCGATGAAAGCACGTTTAACACAATCGCTAATACTCGACCATTGCCACGCGTGGTAGACACAAAAAAACAAGAAGCGGTCATTGTATACCGTGCTTTGGCTTCCTATCAGAACCACTACTGGTTTCACACGAAATCTTGCTTCAAAATCACTAAACGAACGCCTCACGGAGATATTTGTAGAATGTTCATGCCAAAAGTGACTTGTGAAGAGACAAAATGGACACCTGACCAGCGCATCAAGATGAAGCGAAGCCCCGGTAACGAATATGTTAACGCATACGTTCCGACGGTCAATGCGTTGTTTAAATGCAATCACGATATAAAATTCTTAGGTGCTGGTGAAGGTACGATAACCATTGTGTTGACACCTAAGCACCAAATCGGTTTTAATAGTTATGACGTGACTTTGGTGAGCACAGGTCAGGAGAAAGCCTTTTATGTTATCAAGTATGCAACGAAGCACCAGCAAGATCTCGAAAATCCTTGGGCCCTACATATGCATGCATTTGATAAGGCGAACAAGTCTGCGGTATGCACAGAAGATAACCAGGCTGTTGCTGGGCGACGACGGATCCAGTCAATGTGCTGCACGATTACTAATCCTCACGAAGTGTTTGCACCGATGGCATGTTTGTACGTCTCTAAAGGTTCTGCAATGTATTTATCTCACCAATTCGTCAGGTTGCACATCCAAACAATATTTCGGTCGCTATTTTGTCGGCAAGAGCAGCTCGATGTTGTTCTAGAGAGTGACAACAGCAAACACGTTTATAAGCCGTCTAGTATCTGGATGGACTACGTTTACAGACCAGCCGTACTTGATTCGGTGGATCTGATGAGTTTTGTCGAGAAATGGAGTCGTAGAAAATGCAACAAAGGGATGCAGTTTTTGCGTGGGCATCCACAACATGGAACGCATCGATTGCTTGGCTTTCAAGCAAAACGAATTGTAACAACCACCCACAAGCGGCTTCCGGACACGCGCAGAACTGACCTACCAGACGATGAGTTGCTCCGGTTTCAACAAACCATGTTAGCGCTGTTTCGACCTTTTCGGAGTGAAGCAGATTTTGAGACAAATGACGATGACTTTGGCGAAACGTTTGAAAAATGGTTGGCCAAAGATGCACTCTCTTATGCTCGGACCTTCGTAAAAAACAATGCCGACTATTATGCTTCTCAAGAACTACTTAAGTCACAGAACGATCCTGAAGTCGATCGATATCGTGGCTATGCCGCAAGTTTTGATGAACATGACGATCTCAATACTAGTGATGATTGGGTGCATAGTGACGATGTAGGTGACGATTGTGATCTCAATCTAAATGATGATGAACAGGAAATCGTGTGGGCTCCAGCCCAGGTGGCTAAGCACATAAAGGCTTTAGCACACTCCACAAATTCCGTTGACCTGGCAGCTTCTTCTACACTTGCACCAGTATCGACAGTAGTTATTGCGATGGGAATCGAAGATGTAGAACGGACTTTAAGTTCGCTTTCTACAACGGTGTTGCACTCCGGTGCAACCTCAACTAACTCAACGCTATTAACAGAATACCCTGATTTGCCGACCCGCGTTACACTTTTTCATAATTCGATTGGAACTGGAGAGATCGTTGCACCCGGTGATCAAATCAACGCACCTGTGGATGATTGTGTAGATACTACACCCGATTTACCATCGCTTCGTGTGGTGTCTACGGCTTTACAATTGAACGAAAAGCAGACAAAAATGTTTGTAAATGTGGGAAAAAAGCTTTTGTCTTCTCTTCTACTAGGTAATGACTCAACTGAGCCAATTGTAGATTTCCTCGGTGGGAAACCTGGAGCCGGAAAGAGCAGAGTAATCCGGGCTCTGCAAGTTCTCGCACAAAAATGGAAATCAGATGACTCGGTAGCTACATCTGCCTACCAAGGCGTAGCTGCACAATCCGTAAATGGACAGACAATTCACAAACTTTTCGGGTGGTACGTGAAACGTAAGAATCGATGGACGCCGACATTGCAGCAGAAAGAGCGATTCACCAAGCTGAAATTACTCATTGTCGATGAAGTATCAACGTGTGACGTGAGCATACTTGGCAAAATTGACGCTTCATTACGAGAAATATTACACAACCCGTCAAAACTGTTTGGAGGAATTCACATGCTCTTGGTAGGCGACTGGCTCCAGCAACTACCAGTAGCAGGGCAGCCAGCATTTGTTTCAGAAGAGCAGGTGATGAATTTGCGACACAAAGATCCACCAGATTACTTAGATCGTGTTCGCGGTATCAAGGCATATCGATCCATTAATTCGGTCGTCATTCTTACAAATAACATGCGTCATAGGGGTGACCCAGTTTGGAAAGTAATTCTGGATAAGGGGAGAGTAGGCAAGTTTGAAGAAGCAGACATCGAGCACGTTAACAAAATTGCGCATGATGGAAACTGGACGGCACTGGATGCCGACATGAAGGGTCAATGTCACGTCAAACGCACTTCGTGTTGAATTCAATACATTTGCGTTACGGTCATTCTGCAAACAGTCTAAAGTGATTTTGCACCAGTTTCCAGCCACAGTTGAACGACCTCGTTATCGCCTGACTTCATCACAACGAAAATCTCTCGAGCGTATTCGTGATGATAAATCCGGCGGTATGCCGATTGGCTTGGAAATTGCTAGTGGCTCTACAGTCCAATGTACTAAAAATGTGTCTGCACATTTGAAGCTGGCAAATGGATCTATTGGTACTGTTGTAGCATTTGAAAAATGACGCAGTTTAAGTTCACGTTGTAGACGGAATCGAGGAGCATCATCATTCTCTGGTACCAGATATTGTCTTTGTGAAACTCAAAGACTATTCTTCTCAGTCATTTCTCCCTGGTCTACCTCCTGGGGTGGTGCCGGTTTGCAAAAGAAGAGAGCCTGGGGTTAAGATCAAGCTGCCGGATCGTGAATTTTCCATATCTATTACGCAAGTCTCGTTAGTTGCGGCGTATTCCCTCACCACTGAAAAGTGTCAAGGTCTTACAGTCGACAAAATGGTACTTGCACCATTACGACATCCCACACGACGTTCACCGCAGCGGTCGTCATTCTACGTCGCTGTAACCCGAGTAAAATCTCTGAGCCAGCTATACCTGATGTCCCCACTTACAAAGACATTTCTGGAATACTTCAAACCCCCCAAGGACGTTTGGCAAGAGTGTTTACGAGTTGAAGGAATGGTGGTTGCGCTTCCGTCGCTGTTGTCGTTCTGCCATGGTCATTGAGTAACTATAGCATTAGCCAACAATATAACTAACATACGTACCATGAATTCTTCGTTACTTGTGTGGTTGGTGTTTTGAAGAGTGGACCAATTTTCATATTTTTGAAAAACAAGGTCCCATCCCAAAATGGATCACGGCCTGTAATGTCGCAGATAAGATGCAATTCATACTTCACGAGCTACAATTAACCTTCACTAATGCCGTGCGGTGCCCGGGAAGCTCTGGATATTAGAGTCTCATTTAGATAATATTTTTGTAGTTGGTCAAGTTGCGTTTACTGAAAACTCATGCTGCTCCTGAGAATCGTTGATGCCACTCATGTAGCTGCTTTTGATTTGGCGAGCGCAACGTCTCGAGATTAAGTTGACAAGTATGTGCGTGAAAAGTGGAAAGAGTATGCAGACAGCCATAGCAGTGTTGTCGCAGATGACAATGACTCCTCCCCTAATCGACAGAATAAAGCGGCAGCTTCTACACAGAACCACGCGGAAGCGTCAATTCATGGTGTTGACGAAGTGTCAGAGACGGTGAAGACTACGTTCCTGACGTTATTTCTCCCCCCTCTCCCTCCCGTACCGACTTGACTTACAGTGATAGGGATGGGAGTTCAAACGAAAAAAGGGCAACCGCTGCACGGGCATATTTCGGAATAAGTGATTCATCGGGAGAAGAAAGCACTATACATGAGGGTATTCATACATCTACACGCATCGCATACACATGAAGATACCTGAAACGAAACAGACTACGAATATACCGGAAAGAGCGGCGGTTCAGACCATCAATCTATCCAACACTACAGCTTTGGCCAATTTTCGCAATCTTGCCATGCTTTGCTCGCTTCCAGAGCCGCCCAATCATCCGAGCACCTACTTAATACTTAGACGCCATCTTCGTTATCGCCCCCCCTACCCTCTCGGGGAACTTCGTCCACTGATCGCTGTAGTAGTAGGAGAAGGGCCTGCTCGCGCTCACTGTCCGTCAACTCTCGCCTCTTTGGCGTAGTAGTTGTCGAAGCGGCCAGCGCACGATTTCTGAGCCGTTGAGGGAGGAGGGTCGATATCGTTGTATGCCCCCTCTCTCCTTTCGCATGTCGTAACGCGCCCTGCAGGTCATTCATTTCACAGTTGGGAAAGCGGAATTGACCGCTCTACGAAAAGCAAGGCACGGTTCGAACCACACAACGTCCCTGCATCACTTGAGTCAAAATGTGCTCTAATTGATGAAATAATGACGCGTACAAAAATACGGCTCTTGCTGCTGAGATTTGAACTTGGTATATGCATCGTCAGACTGCTGCGGATCGAAAAGACGACACGCTCTTGATGTGGCGTCGATATGGTACGCGATCCAGTGCAACCCTCAAATATTTAGGACGCCGATAGTGTTCTTTTTCACCGGAGAAGAAGCCTTATAAGCGTTCGCTACTTTTCACTTTTGATCCGGTTTCACTCTGCTGTGTGAATGAGGGATCTCACACCGACATCACCGTATTTGGCTGCGAGTGCCTGCATACACGTCAGCATGGCAGCTGTGCTTAGCCACTAGTGATGTCAAAAGCTGAGCAGGCGGTAGCCATCAATTTCCTCTCTTACAACTGCGGCAAGCCGCAAATTGCGTTTTACCTCGAAAATAATTGCATCCTACACAACAGCAACGAATAGTTAGCGACTTTTCCGGGATATTATTCCGTACTGTGTACACTTTCTGAATGACGATGCGTACAATTGCTGGAACTTTTTTTAGTTGTAGTCCGGTCCACGAAACCTCCTGACTCCATTGAGTCGTGTGCTCAACCGCATCAACATGCAATTTTGTCTCAGCGTACCGAACCATGAACCTGAGCATTTTGTGGTTCACACACGAACGCTCTGGCCAACTCATCACAATTATTTCTGAAGGAGACAATCCGCGAAGTGGCAAAATGGACAATACATGCAACGCTTTGTAGCGTAAGAAACTTATCTACCGCGTACAAAGTGACTTGCTCACTTTTTTCCATCAAGCTTGTTGTGACACCTCGCAAACTGGTATTCTAAAGTCGATCATTCCTTGCGCCACCTTGTCATACGAGTATTCTCCAGAGAGAAGATTGTTCATTTCGGGCGCCGCCGCCACTGACATTTCCTTGCCTGACCCACATCATCCCGCCACTTTACGGAGACTCTACGAGGCAAATTGAGCTTGCGATCGTACCCAGGTAGATCGACAGTCACTTGGTCACTCATCACTGGGTGAGCTTTGGGCTATGTAGCTGGCAATTGATGGTACGCCAATAAGCTGCGGCAAGTGGTCGGGGCTTTCTGGTTGCTTGCTCTCCCCCTCGTACCCCATTATGTCGTTGACAGCGTCTGGAAACACCAGCAAGGGCCCCTCACTATCCCGCAAATTGCCAAGAGAACCTTTTATTCTTCTCCACGTAGCGGTCACGACCTCGACGTAACTTAGGAATCATTTTTCTTACGAAGCTTCATAATCACCAGAAATACACAAAGCTTCTAGTTCATCAATAATATTATCCATACTAAATGAGCTCCAAAAAAGCACGGAGTCCACACCCATCACGGCGTCCACAAGCACCAACACAGAACAGCGTCCACAAGCACCACTGGGTTTACAGGCAGCACGTTGCCCACATATAGCGTCACTTCGTGGGGAGGAGTGCGCTGGAAAAAATGAGTGGTGGTGTGGGCCCAATCGTGTGTGGGGTGGGGGAAGGGTAATGATGGCCTTTTTTGTGTTTATGGTGCTGCCTCCACGATTGCAGTTCTGACAACAGTGTTTTTACGTGTTTTCGCATTTTTCTCCGCAATACGTGGACGCGCTCAATACGACCTGAAATCTACTAAGACGGAGAAGTTATCTTGTGTAGTCTTCGCACGAAGAACGACTGTGTCCTCGACACACCAAAGTAATAGCGTGGTTGCAATATTTGGAGGTGTACAGCTTTTGCGGCAATCTGTGGCGTACATCTTTCGGTATCACGAAGGGTACCACTTGCGGCATCTCACTCTGTACTCGTTCTATAGGCGTACGAATGTGACAGCATTTACAAGAAGCTATCAAGAACTGCAGTACACAAAATTGCTCGTGCTGACGAAACCAGGCAACAACGAGGAAACAAAGAAACTCCCTTTCACATGAATCACGGGCGTGTAATATCCTACTTTTCGCCGTGCGTGCCTCAGGGTTTCAAGGTTTGGATATTTGTTTTACTCTTTAAAACATCCAACGAATTTCAAGGTTGGATACAAGTCTGACTCCGTTAATCGGATGCTATTGAACTTTCGATCAAGTGCCGTTATCCAGAGACCTGAATGTCGTCTACATGAATGCGCTTGTGTATCACGCGGTATTGATTGGATCCGCCTCAACACACCGGACCGAGACAAGTGAGGTGCAATCTCGGGTTGCGTCGTCATACCTCGTGAGGACAAGATTCAATCGGGTTGGAGCAGGGTCACGCAGGGGATCAAGAGAAAGATGCTTGTCTGTTTTATCCGCCTACTGCGTTATGGATGAGCGCGATTGGGACGATAACAATTTTGAAGAAGAAAAGAAGGCAGTCCTGAAGAGTTTACCCCGCTCTATACATCACGCGCCTCAGCTGATGCTAAATAGGGCAAGAATTTCATAGCCGCATTGTACGTCTCACAGGGGTTGTTCGTAGCAGCAAAATCGCTGGGAGTGTGAAAGCACTGCTAGCACCACACACACTCGTTGAGCCAAACCTTAGAAAAATAACCCGAGGAAACCTTCAAAGAAGGCGAACTACCCCACTTTGTTTGAATAGCCACTACTTTACTCCTGATCTCTGGTTCACTAACAGTGTAATGCAGATCGTTGAGATCAGCAAGCAGATCAGGAGCCAACGTTCGCGCATTCTCGTAAACTGTTTTTGCGACATGGACGTGGCACATCAGGGCGGTATACGAGTTGTCGGGCCCAAACGCGCTCTGAAGGACATTCCACTGGGCTGCATCAGCATTCCCCAGCACGTAACGTAGACGCATAGGTTTGCCTGTCACGCAGGTGTACGTTATCCTTAGTAGCGCCAGGACTTCAGCGTGAAGTGGCTCTTGGAGCTGGGACAGTCCTAGCAAATGTAATTGGCTGGTCTTATCGGATATCCCGATAGAAATCACGGGGTAGCCCACTTGGGACAGCTTGTAGGTTGCGTTCACGTGCAGAATGAAAGTGGAGGGGTCACTTCTGCTTGACGCAGAAGACATTTCGTAGTTATCCCAACAATGAAGAGATCTTCATCGCTGCCATTTCCAGCGGTTGGGGTCCCGTTCCCATCGGTACGCCAAGTACCTGTGAAAGGTGTCGTTTCATCCTCATCCCCCCGAATCCCGGTTTCTTGCAGCTTCGTTGTCACAACCCGGCGGAGGTCACTGCCGCCTAGACAGGTACTGGCATGGTAGTTTGCGATACGCTACGCAGCCTTGAGCTCAGGCATGATATTCTTGGTAAGGCCGAAGCATTCCATCAAACCCTTCCAGATGCGCTCAAGCTTACGGCCCTGGTTTGCACATTCTCGTGCGATCTGCCGCATCGGGGGCGTCTGCGTGGGCTTACGAGGTGGAGCTAAGGGTGTGGTATAAACGCGGACCTGATTTTTGTCGCTCCTGGTGATCTAGTAGCTCTAAAGCTCTGCCAAAATGAGGTTGGTCGACTCTTCAGGCATCGCAGAAGCGAGTATATCCCAAGTGTGTGAGCGGGGCATCAGGGCTTCAGGGTGGGAGGGGCGTCAGGCTTATGACGACATGACAGCCACAAACTATCTGGGGTGTTGGTTGGCCAATAATGTCCAATTGCGCCAACAAATACGTGTTTGTTGGCAGGAGATAATCTATTGGTGTGGGCAAGCTAAAACCAGCGATGCCCACTGAGTTAACGGTGGCAACAGATATCTTACGGTGCTGGTACAACAGACATGGCGTTTGCAACTCAATCTAGAGTGCTGACAGGGCGTCATCTCTATTGCGTAGCGGAACTCAACTGCAACTAGGGCAAATCATAGTTGCTGTTAGTCGAAAGCTCAGGATGCTCGACGCCAGGAGGGCGAGATCCAGCCTTGTTAAACTCTTCGACGTACCCCCCCCTCCCCCCAGCCCATTCTTGCATCATAATAAGTATCGAGACCACTTCATCCATATTGTAAGCTGCAGAAAAAAGCTGTTGAAGCTTCCCTCACTTGGATTTATGACGGTAATTGGTATGATTTCACAAGTGCGGGATAATACCTCGGAGATAAGCCACCCACTCGTCTTGCATATTGTTCCAGTTAGCGATAATTGACACGTAAAGATAATGCTCTTCCTCTCATAGCAAGTCCCCTAGCAATGCCTTCTGTTCTTCATACTCAGTAGCGCTTCTCGAGTCGATAAGTTGTGCCATTGACGCTTCAATCATCGATCTCACCTCTTTGTTTCCACGAACCAGCTTTGCCTAGCAAACCACTGCTGCACATGAAACTGATACAACAGCTGCCTCGCTTGTTTGAAGACCTCAGCTAGTAATGCCTTCTCGTGGAACGCTTTGTCGGTCACTATAAACTTCACGTTCTTGTATTCCGGGTTATTCAGCTTCAATCCATGCAAGACAAGTCGAAGAGTGTCTGAAGTTTCGCGTTCAACGTGAGAATGCTCTGAAGGAGCGCAAATATAAAGAGAGAGCGTAAGCGATAGTGTTATTCAAGGTTACAATTGTTGAGATGCCATTTCAGCTCAACTTTCCGAAGCAGTCATGGACAACCAATCTAAAGAGCTTGTAGGCATTTGAATTCGTGTTGTGCGTCGTATTTGCCATTAGCACTTCAGGAAACGCAGCGAAAAGCCTCTTTATCCCACTAGTCTGGTATACCACTGCAACGGCCATGCCACGCGCCTCATCTACAAATATACGAGCCGTGTTTCCGTCATCTTGGCTCGAAAACGCTTGCAGAATTGTTTCTGTTCACTCCGCAGCACATCTTCTTGCCTACAAAGCTGGTAATATCCGTAACCATTCAATGAGGGTTATCAAATATTTAAACCCAGCCCAACACTTTACTCTACTTTTGCGCAGCCATGCTAGTATCCACTTCATCGAGGATCCAGCTGTGTGCTTGTCACCAACAGTCTCTAACAGCGCTGGGATGTGAAATTCTCAGCGTATAAATCCCAGAGCTCGCTACTGAGAGGGGGGGGGTTGTGATTGCCGCTGGATCGGACGAACACGTAGCAGCTGCGTCCAATTCTAGACAAGCCGCGTTAATGCTTGCTGTACAGCTCGTGTATCGAACAGATTGCTGCTGGCGTTCTCCTTTACCGCGCGCGTTCTGAGCGAGACCGTGTGGCCAAAGCAGAGCCTTGCAGTATGACATGATGTTAATTCCGATTTTCGAGCGACAGGTGGATATTACGTTACGATGTGATTGGTTATACTATGGGTTATAAGCGAAAGGGACTTTGGGACGCGGCCGCACCCGTGCGACATCTGTGGAAGATTGTGGATAAACCTTCGCCTGACTGTAAAGGGGCCCAAAGGACCAGAAGTGTACTTCAGAGTGTGCACAACTCTGAAGGTCAACTACACTCTGTCTGGTCACCGGACTTTCCCCGACGATGAGTGCCTAAGTTCTGGCGGATCGTCTCTCAGAAGAACGTATCTCTGAGAGACCTCATCCCGTTACCGTCCAGCGCGACGATGGATGGTTCAAGGATTCACAATATATACCCGCAGAGACCAAGTATCGCGCGCCGGACGCCGCGCACCCGCGCAACCCTCAAGATCTTCATGTACGTCGAAGCATTAGTGCTCCGTACTCTGGTTTCGTACTCAAGACTCTGGTATCTCTAACTCTGAGTGACTAAGATTCTGAAAACCAAGTGGTATCAGACTCTGAAAACCAGGATACCGGACTCTGAAACCACCGAAGATTCAAGACCATACTGAAACCAAGTGAACCCAAGTTCAAGTCACGCATTCAAGTGATTACTGACCTGCACATCCCCCGTAATGACGTCTCTACCTGTCAACCCATCGAGATCGGCTGCACAGACTGCATACTGAGACCAAGTCAAAGTACCAGATGTATACAAAGACCAAGAGTACCTGAGATATGAAGACTGACTGCATAAAGGACGCAAAAGACGACAAGAAGGAGAGAGTTACCAGAGATATATGATAGTTATGAGGAAGATAAACGATAAACAGAGTTCAATTTGCTTGCTACTGCACAAGTCCGCTTGAGAGGTATTCAAGCCACTGCGTCATCACGTACGTCGTGTGATCTCCACCAAATTCAATCCCCTTAGGTGGAGATCAGGTAACGTAGAGACCTGAAAGGACCCGCCTATTCCATATCCTAGTTGGGTCGTTTGTTTTGTCTCTAGCGGTAGCCCATTTCATATTGCTCGTTTGGACAGGCTCTGGAAACTAGACAGTCGTTTTCAGAGTGCAAGGTAGACTGTTATTTATAGCCGATTGTATTGGTTTATATTTTCCCTCTATACTAGAGGGTGGTGCGCGAACGTAAAGGGATACCAGACAGACCAGGTGTCTGGTAGTAAGTCCCTAGTTGACCTGGAGTGTTAGCCCACCGTTCAAGGGCCTAGAAAGAATAAGAACGGCTGTATATATTTGTATATTTTCGAACTCTGAATATTGGTTGTTTATCTCTGAAAGTCAGGTATCTCGGTTCTGGATTTGTGATATTCAGACACCGATTTCAGACTTTCTCTGGTATATTAACCTCTTTTCGACCGCCGACTTCCTGGAAACCATCTTGGTTCCCAGAGATCCCGACTCCCGAACGCTCCTGGAAGGATTTCCTGAATACCGACACCAGACTCCAAGGGAATCCCAACTTCTCTTCACCACACATTCTCAGACTCCGGCGAGGGTCATATTTCCGAAGACAACGAACCCACGAGGATACCGCAAGGTACCACACGCCAACCTACCGTTGTACGGCTCTGAAAACCCCTTTTCAGTAGTCGTATAACTAGGGTTCACTATACGCCCCCCTGCTCCGCGACCAAAGTTCCACCGACTTCGCGACAAGTACTGCCTCCATTTTGCAGGAAAATACCGGGCTGGATCGCTAATTGGCTCGTTCCGCCTCTTCACACTAGAAGTTGACGGGGTAATGAAGCACTGTCCCGTCTGGGCAGAAGAATTCTCGAGTTTGGTATGAAAGCTCTCGTATGAGAGCCAAAGGGAATCCACTCAAAAAACAATTCTGAGGAGGCCAAGACAGGTCTTTTGAAGGCGGAATCGTGGCGATATGAGTGAGGAAGACTGAAGGCAACCATCACAGCACAACTGGAAAGGCTACGCACCATTACCTTGGAGGAGTACGCGTCTGCATCCTGCGGTGTACCTCGTGCTTCACTGCACCGCCGCGTACAAAGTGGCCTACTGATTGCTCATGTTAGTAATGTCAAACTGCTAATGACAGAAGCAAACAAAGCTACCAGAATTGCGTGGTGTATCTCGCACCTTGACTCACGTTCTCTGTTTTCAACGACGTGAATGAATATATCCATGTTGGCGGAAGTTAAACGGTTACTATCTTCTTCAGGGTGAAATGGTTTCTCACCGTCAAGTGCCTTCGAAACGCTACAACACTGAGGTGATGGTGTTAGCTGTTGTAGGGCGGTCAAGATGGAACAATTCACGGGGATTGATACTTCACGGCAACTTTTGGGATTTGAATATTTGTTTGCAGCACGCCTGTCGTAAAGTCCCAGTGCACGGAGACCTTCCGGCACTATTGAGACTAAGGATGGAAGCGTGAACAAGGAAACATATCGTGCAATGTTCGTAGAGAAGGTTCTTCCCGCAATTACCACGCGATGACCGTGGACTAGCATTGGCGAGCGTATCCTGGTACAGCAGGACAATGCACTCGCCCACATCGTCTCTGAGGATTTCCTTCAAACATTACCATTGTTGCGCTATTCCTGTATTTAACTCCACCCAGGATCTGAGTTCGACATGAAGAGTTTACTAGCCCTGACACCGCTCGCAGCTTGTTGTCACAACGAGGTCTAAAACGTACTCGTAATGTAATAGTAGTTAATATATGTAGTTTTCAAAATATTTAACATACTTCTGCATTCCCAGTCTTAGGCATAGACGACCTATTTTTCACGTGCGTGGCAGAGCAGCAAAGCCGACCTATAGACTACTACATCTGCAGGAGCTGTGTATTTGGGATATGCATGTATTAAGAACTGCCAGCAGGTCTCCGCATACGTTGTGGTAGAGAGGCAACTTGCTTTGTGATGCGCATTTAGCTGCACATTGCTGATTCTGTTTACTCAGATGTCCTTCTATTTTCACGAACCTACAGCGATTGTAGCCAACCACCAGAGCACCTCCTGCGCTTAGATACAGATTGTACTGGACAGTCATCACCTACAACTACTTCCTAGCGCACCGCTGTGACGGGGAAAATTGGGCTGGGGCTTTGTTGTTGAACACCAGCCCTTCGAGATCATGTCTCGGTCAACGCAGGTAGCCCGGATGGACACTGTAGCCATGCAGTCTATAATGAAGGCAGCTTCAACTGCTGCTTCGACTCGGAAAATGACAAGACCTGTCTTGTGTGCCATGGAACATTTTCGAGCTTTTATTTTACAGCTACATGTAAATAGTTCTTGTCTATCATTGACGGATATCGTGTACAATAGGCACTACACACCGACAGACATAATACAAATGCCACCTTCCGAAACAGCTGTAGCATAGGATTTGCTAGACTAGCAAATTATTAGCAACGGCTCTAAAATTTAACCCTTTCGCGCACATAGATGCATTTTGCTGCCAACGACAGTCTTTGCAAAAGTGGATGATATATGTACCCACTCGAAGGGTCGCGTAAACAATACCGTGTTTTGGCACTCACAGATTAAACTTTTCTTTTTGGCCAATAACAGAGCTTTTTAAAAGGTTTCGAAGGTAGCGTTTTGCTCCCATCTGTGTTGTAGCCATCTTAACGGTCGCCGACCCTTCGACATGACTACACGTCGAAGGAGGTGTTTTGCCACCTTCTATTTTCAATTGTCTTGAGTATGTATAGTATACAAAGTCACTGTGTTCGCGATGGGGTTTAAGTATCCAACGAAAGTAAAGGAAATTAGCTCCACACGTTTCACAAATTGAGCTCGTCATCCACAGTAGCGTTCATACGAGGCCCACATCATCATACACAAAAGAGATTTTCAATTTCTTGCCGTTGACCTATCGGGCCGAAATGACGAATGTTATTCGTATTGTGTGTCCAGTCGAGGACTAAGTTGTTTGGCTCACCGCGCACGATGAAAAGCAGCGGGAGCTTCAAACCATCAGCACGAATCGGCGCGTTCTACTCAAATATACACCGACATTATGGAGGCCTGCTGTCGCGACGAGTGTCTTTCATAAAGCAAATAAGCTCCATGCTGAACGGCATGCTTTCAGGTCGTCCTGACGCGCAAGACAGCGTTCTCACTGCCCTTAAATACGAAAACGTCGTCAGCGCTTTTACGCCAAGTAGTATACGTCCAACGCAGTATTTTTTGTGCCTTGGCTGCCTCGCGCTGGTTGAGACCCTCTCCTGCAAACATAACACGGCGCTTCTCGCGCATTGAGTAGTGAGACGACGCTGTTTTGGTTGCGAAAAGACAGCGTCCAGGACGCCAGCAATTGCTGCCTCCTCTGACACGTCCGGTGCTGCTTCGGCTGGTGGGGGCTCCGAGGGAGGCTCTGGCGTTGCCTCCATCTTTACGAAGTGACTGATGCATACTTAGAGCGATTTAGTGTTTCGATGTGACGTTTTGATCTATCTGATTGGTTAATAAATTGATCAAACCATCACGTGCGTCCGTTTTACATTGCCTTTTGGTGGCAGTTGAATTCTGTCTGTCGGTGTACTGGACATATAACGGTTGGAACCGTAATACACGGCAGTTGGACATGAATTTACCATCCAGGTCAGTGGAGCCCAGAGGACAGTTTTTGACGAGTCATCACAACGCCCTTTGGACGACTACAGTCAGTGGATGGACGTTTAGCTTGTTACGTCGCACTTTAAACTAAGATCAATCTATATTTTTCATTTTACCATCACTTTATTCTATTGCAAATGTAAATTTGGCGGCTGTGTACCAGGGAAAACTCCTTAAGTATAAAACCTTACAGAACGTAAATGAGATAATCTTTTTCTGTAAGAGTTCTTAAAGGGAAAAACTCATGTTACATCGTTACTACATGTAGTACTCTCTCAAAGTCATCGTACTGATGAAAATACAGTACTGTTTTGTATTATACCTAAGCAGTGGTTTGTAAGAAGTATAGTTTCCTGCGTATGGGTACCGTTTTCCGCATCGGAGTACCGCAAGTCATCACTTGACGTGGTAGCACACCTCCAAAAAGTGTCTATCCTTAAGAATCCGTTATATCATTGGAGCACAGCTCGGTGAGCTGACCAACCTAGATATGCGCGATAGTTTCAGAACCTATAATCTCAAATACCTTCTACCACCCACACTAATGTAGTTAGTGTTCGAACTAACGCTAACTGTAGAGTTGGCGATCCTGTATATAAACAGTTAGTTAGTGTGTAGTAAATTTTACTTACATGTTGGTGGAGTTAGACGCTCACCCATCGCTTACTGATTCTGAGCCCACAGTTCTGTTGAATGTTGAATGTTGAAGCTTTCTGTCGCGACTAGATTCTGGTTTTGCGCTACCGGTATCAACGACCGAGTCTTTTCCAGCTACTTCAGATACCGTTGACTATCGAAGCGCCAACCGCCCTCGTTCGTCTCTCAGTTTACTTCTTTAAACAACGAGGTCACTTCGTAAAGACCGCGACCAGGTAATTTGAGATACCCTCTCCGTCGACCATCTTAGAAGGCCCAGTCTTATTTAGACGCATTCAACGTCGCTACACCGCCTGCCAACCCGACAAATTTCGACATATCTCACTCGTATTGGGTCTATGAACAAAGGGAAATGCAAGTCGTGTGACTACCCCGTTCCTTGGGGCGAGACCGCGTGGAGTACCACAAAAGAGCTTCACGCGCGTATATTTCGTCAGAAGAAAGGGAGTTTTTCAAGAACCAGGCGCGGCTTCGCTCTTGTGCAGCTCAGATACAGCCACCAAGCAAAAAAGCTGCGCCTCCGATCGCCATGCACCACACCTGTACATAGTTTCCCGACGTGGGATTCTGAGTCTGTCGTGATTGTTGAGTCATCAACGGTGGTACACACAGTTCAACGCGTGCCAAAGTACAACAACTTCATGCGTCTGTACGAATACACGTCTGACACAGAGATGAAGGCAACGTTCTCCGCGGGAAAAAATTCGAGAGATGGTGGAGTATCGTTGGAATTTTATTCATACATCGGCAATGGGTTTCTCCTACCTGTTGTGCCCGAAGCACCTCACAAGCAAGTGGCTTCCAGGTGACAAAAATGGCGACTAAAGTCCAATTTCGCCAGTACATCAATGAATACTTCCGTGACAGTGAAAGCACTGCTTCTTAGTGAAATAGATACCTTACTCAGTTTATCGCAATGAGGATTACGTGCTCTACAACCCAAATGGAGCTCTACAAGGATATGGACGCACTGGAATACTGGCTAGATCATGATGTGACTGAATTCCCGCTCTTGGATCCAATTGCAACGAGACTCTTGTCGGTTCCTACCTCTTATGCTGGTGTTTGGAGTGCCTTTGCTTTCGTGGGGTCTAAACGCCGCAACCGTTTGACAGCAGACAAAGTTGAGAAGTTGGTGTTTCTCTATACAAACTTCGCTATGCTCGACTACGAAATACGTGAGACACGTGATTGAAGACTTGGAAGACAAAGTTATTGAAGACAGCGACATATCGGCTGCGCAGGACAATACTGCAGTTATGTAGGATATCCGCAACGTACAAGGTAACACGTTTGCTAACACCACTAAGAGTTAGTTAGTGTGTAGCAATTCTGGCAAAGATGTGGAGTACACTAATGTACTAGTATGAACAATTGGTATATGGATCAAATACTTATAACGATTTCTGCATCGGGAAGATGCGGAATCTCGCATATTCAAGACCTAAACATTTTTTTTATGTTTTTTAATTGGTTGGTTCTGGTCTCCTGTAGTCTTTATTGACACTTAAGTGTCGAACGCATGGTCAAATCACGTGATGTTATAGTCTACCCTGATCTCCTCTCCAAGTTAAATCATCGCTACCATCACTTGGACCTGCCTGTTGTGACGCCTTTCAATTAACTCGGTGTTTTGGAGCACACGAATGAGTAATAAAGCACATCATGGATCCCAATTCGTCCGCGTCGGTGTAGAACTTCGTGTTATTACGTCATTTCGCCTGGAGAGTTGGTGGAAATATAGGTTGGCAGAACTCCGTTGCTTTTCCGGTACTTTTCCCGGGTATATCCGTTTGCATTTCAGGCCGATGGCAGGTAAAAAAAAGCCTCACAGGCTGCCGAGTGGAGGGAGGAGGAATTAGGAAAGGAATAGATAGGTACGTTAGGGGAAGAGAGTAACGGTGAAATAGATAGGGTCGTTAGGGGACAGTCATGCAACGGCCACTGGCGCTACGTCTGAGGGCCGTTCCGAACCGGGGTCGGATGGATCGCGACCTGAAATACGGTCATTGATTGGTTGATGAAGCAACAGAGAGTAGGGCGGGCGTGTAGTAAACGTCAAAACCTGGATCCAAAATCGCGCGCCGAGTAGGATCGTCGGGCACTTCGGTGACAATGAACGCGCTGCAGTGGAAAGACAGTGCGTACAGAGCGCAAAAACGACGGAAGTCGCAGTTGCGTGCTATAGCGGGTACGCCGTCATCCGGCTTCTATGACAGTGCCAAGTGTGTCATGGATGCTCTGTGCGACTGCCTAGAGCTTCACGTATCGTCTCCAAGCGAATTTGCTGGCCGTGTACAGATGCTCGCTGATGGGTTTACTTCACTCAGTACGAACGTTATCTTAACTGGATGTGTCGGCTGCCTGGATGGATGGTTGTGTCGGATTCGAGCCAAGTAAAGCCGAAGTTCCCGACGTCTCAGCATTCTTTTCGGGCCACTACCAGGTGTACGGCTTGAATATGCAAGCTACATGTGACTGGTTATACCGCTTTACAGGATACTGCTTTGACTCTCCCGGCAAGGTTGGTGACTCTATCGCCTTCAAAAACTGGTCATTAAGCGACGAAATTTTGGCTTTGCCCTCTGGATTCTACTTTATTGGTGACAACGCCTACCCTTTATCGGATTCGCTGCTTGTCCCGTACAACAAACACGAACTCAAAGAAAACACTCAGACTTCAACTGTATCATTAGCCAGCTGCGCATTCGCATTGAGATGGCATTCGGCCTGTTGGTGAACAAATGGCAGATATTCAAACGCCCTTCGGTTGTGGACTTCAAAACAGTGTCCACAGTTATCAAGACATGCATTGAACTCCACAACGTTTGCATTCACGAAAGAGTTCAAGATGCAGACACTGATAGTCGTCCCTTTGTCGTATCTGTGGCCTATAACAGCATATCCGAAAATTCGCTCTTACCAACGGATAACAACGAAGAAGAGTCTGATGTCGAGCTTTGCAGTGCGCAAGGGAGAATTTTGCGCCAACTTGTCACTGGATTACATCCAAGAGTTCAATCTCCGCCGCTCTCACGTTCATTAGTATCACCGGCCAAGGCCGGTAATAATTACTTCTCCTAACCGTAAATAGTTTGAAATTCCAGCTCCCTGATCTGACGTTGGAGTGCAATACGTCGATTAATTGTGTGCTGCAGTGCATTCAAGTTCTTCGTCAAAGGCTTCTTTACTTTCGTTTTCTCGGCTTTTTTTCAGTAGTTGTTCTTCGTTTCTAGTTCGCTCTAGCATATTCAGCAACAAATCCAACCGATGTGCGAGTCTTTGATCACGAAGAAGGAGGGCTTGCTCTTTCCAACTTTCCTGCTGCGCGCCATCCACCTCGATTTCCACCGTTTGAACCATGCTTTCAGCGAGTAATTCCAACGCATCTGAATTTAATGTCTTTCGCCGCTTGCGGTTTTTCGTATTGGCACAATGGACGCCTTCTTTCTGTGAGTCGTCTTCTTTTTCATGATATAAGGTCGCAGCACAAAACTCCCGACCTGATCCGCGATGCTTGCACCACTTGTGTAGATAGCATCCGATCGACCGTCACAAAAGTCCCAGAAGTCATCGCTATGATCTCCAGATTTCTTTGAGCCCGCCTCAGCGCGTGCAAAGTTTGCCACAACCTCCCGCCACATACGTTGTAGCTTAGCAGCAGAATTAGCCATTGTTTGCGATGGATCTATCTCTTCAAACGCCGCATCGTCTGAGGTCAAAGCGTCGAAATCCAGATTTTGGACCCAATATGCATCGGCTACGTCGGTCCAAAAGGTACTGCCACCTTGGTCGAGTTCGGTTCTGCTAAGTTGGTTTCCGCTTTCAAGGAACCGCTGGAAGAATCTGTCGTAGAAGAGTATGTTTAGAAGGCAGAACATGCAGTTCTTTGCCCGTTTCTTTTCTCCCTCGTCTAGTTACCGATACTTGCAGCGCTGGCACTGTAGTAAGAGCTCAATACCAGCCTTGTTCTCGTCATAGGCGGACAGAAGCTTTACGCGATCACTCTTGCTTGTGTTTTTCTTCACGTTAAGTTTCAGCGCCGTGCACTCGAGGCGCACCTGCTCCAGCGTCCAATCGCCGTAGCAGCCCGAGATGGGAGCCTCCATGGGCCGCTTGCCCTTGCTCAGCAACGCCGGTGTTACCGTCCACTTTGTGCTGGTAGATTCCTCCATCTTCCAGTTTTGTTTTGCGTTGCTCGATTATGGTGGGCGTCAAAGGAAACATACAAGGAAACCCTGTGACCCGGTTCGGAGCGGCCGGAGCTTGGTCTGATGACAAATAGATGGCTACATCTAATCCACACGATCCAAGGGCCAAGCCGACCCCGGTTCGGAACGGCCCTGAGCAAAGAATGTTGAGTGGTTGCATGTTATCATCCATATAACGCCAATAATTCCTCGGCCATTCGAGGAGTACTCTGGTCGCTGGCAAGACATGCGTGGATGGTAGCGAGTATGAACTACCGCCTTCTGTCCGGGTCCGTCAGCCGGTACCAGGAGATACTTCGGGATCCCGAACTCAACCAACTGCGTGGCCCTTCGTACATCTACGCCCTGTGGAACGCTTTCTTCGCAGTACCGGTGCAAGTTCTCGAAGAAGGAGGTGAGGCATACGGACAATACGGTCTCATGTTGAGGAGTTGGTGGGCGGCCGCATTAGTTACCTACGGCGACTACCTCCCTAACCTGGGACTGCGAACCGGTGCGACCTACCTGGCGTATGTGAAGGCTACTCGTGACGCCGGAGTTGCCCTGTGGTTTCAGGCGAGGGTCGTCGTGAAAAGACTCTGTTGGATCGGTCTACTGTGTCTGTCGCTGGTGATCCACTTCCCTATGGCTGTATTCGACTTACTTGAGTTCCTGACGTTCGGCACTACTGGACTGGCGGTCGTCCTAACCCTCCTGAGTCTACTGTGTTACTTGTCTGTGAAGGCTACTTGGGTCTTCCATACGTCCGCCGTGATCGTCGTAGTCGGGGTCGCGACGCACTGTTGAGAGGCAGGTAGCCTCGCGCTGGTTGCATTCGTCGACCTTGCGTCAAACAGACGTGAGAGCACTATGTACGACGGCACTCGGAGCTGCATCCCGTAGTCGACCTTGCTCGTCGGTGAAACGCAAATCTACACTGCGCCGAACCTACTCCTGGGAGAAACCTACGTCTGTGAAGCTGTGACTCTACAAATTTTCTATGGACTGCCGGTTCCCAGAGCCAGAGCGGCGTTGAGGATATTATTGGTCCAGACGATTTCAGGGTTAAGGCGCAATCGTGGGTGCCAAGGGACGAGGGCAAGCCTGGGAAGGGGTCGCCAACTCCAAAAGATGGAAGCGACTCCAAAAGATCCTGACATACTCCGGGTGATACACTCCGGATGATCAGTATGCGGAAACCAAGTGACTTTTCGGTAACGCCATGACCAAGGGGGTATATTTCTGGATTATATGCGAGACCCAAGCTAGCAGTCGAAGGACCTGGTACCCTGGAGTAGATGATGATGGTCCGCTGGCTGAAGAAGACCTACCTAGGACTAGCTATGTGGAGCGACTGGTGATCGTTTCTGAGGAGACAGCGTTCACTGGTGGAGCACTCCCTGTCGTCGACATACTGGCCCGAAGACGGAAGGCCGGAGAGATTTGGACGAATTTTCGGAATCGCTGATTCCACTCAAGTGAACGCATCCGGAAACCTCCAGTGATGAGTATCGAAATGTTGGAGTCAGATTACGAAGGTATCGTCCTGAGTTTTGATGGAGCTGCTAAGACATCCACCCGAAAAAGAAGGTGTGGCTATATCCTGTGGAAATTGCCCGGTTGGAAAGTTCTCGAAGCTCGTGGTTTTATTTTGGAAAATGTCACGGTAAATGACGCGGAGTATCACGGAATTCTGAAGGGCATGCTCATGGCGTCCAACCGGAACATCGATGAGTTAATGGTGGTTGGTGATTCCAGGATTGTAATCCAACAAGTCCAGGGGTTAATCAACTGCAACCAACCACATCTCCAGAAACATCTCGCGGAGGCGGAGACTCTCAAAGATAAGTTCCGAAAGATCCGTTTCGTGCATCTGAAGCGAGAATACAATCAGGCTGCCGACTATTTGACTTCCAAGACTCTCTTACAAGATGAATCGTGGTAAGTTCGGGATGAAAGTGACCTAAATCATCTGGAGCATGTGTCCAAGATTGCAGAGAAACTGATGAAGGTGGACGGCTCGGAAGGGAAAGAGACTTTAAAAGATGTATCATACGGAGTTCAAATTCCAGATGATCAAAGTCTTCCGGGGCCAGAATCCGCTCCCCTCCCTCCTGCTGCAAGGGTCTTGGCAGCCATTGCACAATCTGAGGACCCCGACTCGGGACGTCCAGATGAAGTCCCCATGGGTCCGTTGGAATTTCAGGCTGAGCGATTGTGGAGGATCAAGGCACATCAGGATGCGGATAAATACTTGTCCGAATTGAAAAGTTTTCTGAAAGGTGATCTCGAAAAGTTTTCACGCCGAAGCCTCCGGAAGATCGCCAAGGTAGCCGACCTGTTCTGCAGCGGGGCTGCGTAGATGTGCACCGCACAGAGGAAGTGTAGTTGATTCGTAGAGTCCTGCTTGCAAGGCACTAGCCTTCGGTTCTATACAAGAACCAAGTAGTCCACTAAATACGGGACTCACAGAGTCAGTATCCCTATAACAAAGGACTAACACTAACTATGTAAAATGCAAACTGATTTTTATTGACTTTATTGCCCTAATTCTAAATGTAACGGATTTAGTATATAACATACTAAATCCTAATCAAAATGCAACGTGAGGCTCTGAGGCCATCTACGTATCTACTCGTGTGTGCCACACCATTATGTACCCACATAAATGTATCCATGAGTGTCACACACCATTATGTACCCACATAAATGTATCCACGTGTGTCACACACCAACGAGAAACATTCGTAACATCCCCGTTACACTCTCCCCCACCAAGATTCCGGATACCGTATCCGGAAAGTGTAAACACACGACGCGATTATCGGCCGATGGCCACGGCACCTTGCCTTGCGCGGACGGCGCTATCTCTCGCGCGTGTTACACGCCTCCGTACGCGATGCCACTTGGCACACACTTGGGCCCAATGCTTACCAAGCATAGGAGCCTACTGGCCCGAGTCAAGGGACTCTACGGGCGTGGGGAGAAGTCCACAAGTGGCGTATCGACGATATCACTGGATCAATGATCGATAGGGCAAGCCTTCCAGGCTACCAACGGTTCCACGAACCACACAGCAGTGGGGCCCACTCGCTTTATTGTTAATGTGACCCTCGGATGAGCACTGTGTGCAGGGCTTGATGCCCAAGTTGTCCTTCAAGCAGGCGCAAGCGCCACTATGTCTCCCAGACACTGTGTCTTGTGAATACACGTGCTCAGCACAGTCGTATACACGACAACGAGCACCAGACAGCTAAGCTGTCGCTCAGGAGGAGCTTACCTACCTCCTATTGCTATCCAGCATGCGGGGTCCAATGCATTGGCATCCCTGGCATCCACAGTGCCTCATGACATAGTCATACCCATTGAACGCTTCTAGCGTCAGGTGATCGGATAGAATCCGTTTCCATCACCACTTGTCGCTTAGACAGAACGTCATTACGACGGTTGTTCATCACGAACGTTCTTCGCTTCATGATCGCGAAGCTCCGGGCCATAGGCCAGTGTTGTTAAAGGGTCATAGACCCTTGAAACACGCGCGCGAGGCGCATGTAGCTCTACTGCACTTGCAGTTTGAGCATTCGATGCCACGTCGACGGCACCGACGTGCTCGCCGCAAGTATTGCAGCTACGGGTCAGAGCCTGAGCTCAGCAACGGCCCTGTGGACTCCCACCTTAGTGGGGGGTGCTTGGCACCCGGCGACTCCGTCGCACCCCCATCGGGCGGTCTGACACCGGGTGTGCCCGATCATACGCGTCAACGACGTCGGGGCAATCTTGCCGTAGTGGCACCTCAAACTCCCACAAGTTCTGTGAGTGAGGGTAACCTCGCCACTTCACCAGATACTGGTTGTGACCTTGGCGACGACGCCGCGCCATCAGGCGATCCACATGATAGTGAAGCTCACCTTGCTCATCGAGCAGAGCAGGAGGAGGACGAGCGGTCGATGGGTTCTCGCGCTGCGAGTGTAGACGCACTGCATTGCTTGCAGACCCGCGTCGGCTCGGTGAAGGAGCACGACCACCACGTCGGTCATCCGACCCATCGCTTAGCGACTGGTCTCGAGGAGACCTAGAGTCGCGGGGACCGGTCTGAGTCACCTCTGGTGCTGCATCAGCGGGTCTATGACCTCGAGCATCACGTTGCTCCGGATCGACAAGACGTGTTGGCTCGGATGCAACCACCTGTGGCTCTGCCGCTTGCTGCCGTGCAGACTTCGTCCGACTCGGCGCCAGCGCCTCAGAACTCACAAGAGCAGGGTCCCGATATGGCTTAAGCAAGCCCACGTAGAACACAGGATGTGTTCGCATACGCTTTGGCAAGTCAAGCGTGTATGCCAGGCCCTTCTTGGCCACGACCGTGAACGGTCCAATGAAGCGCGGCCGCAACTTCGTCTTGAAGACGGCTGACACTGCGTGTGTAGGCAGGTTCTTAGCGTTTAATAAAACGTGGTCACCGACCTTGAACTCCCACATGTTGCTTCTGCCTTTGGCATCAGCTTGTTCCTTTTGAACATCTTGGCTTTCAGCCATTGCGTCACGCACACGGCGTAATACGCTCAATCTCACCGAGAGGAAGTCATCGACTTGTTTACGCACAGCAGAAGGGCTGATATCAGCAAGCTCGGAGTCGAGCGACGGCACAGCCTCTCCCCCACTAAGCCCGAGGCCACCGCGTGGCGGAGTGAGCGGGACGCGCGGATGCGCAAGGCCGTTCACGTAGAACGGGGTGAAGCCTGTCGAGGCATGCACCGCATTGTTCATTGAGAACTCAACGAGAGGGAGCATAGCGCTCCAACGCTTCGGCGTTTCAGCGCATACGCTGCGGAGGATGTCCTCCAGGACGCGGTTCACGCGTTCAGTCTGACCGTCGGTCTGCGGATGATCCGCCGTGGACATGTCCAGTCGAGTGCCAAGCACTTTGAAGACGGACGTCCAGAAGTGACCCGTGAAACGGGGGTCTCGATCCGAGACAATAGTCTCTGGCAGCCCATGCTGGCGGAAGACCCGATCGATAAAGATCGTCGCTGTACCAGCGCCATCGACGGTGTCCGGCACAGCCGCTAGGTGAGCCATCTTGCTCAGACGGTCAACAAAGACCACAACGCCCGTGTTGCCTGCCGTATCCTTCGGCAGGCCAAACACGAAGTCCATACTCATGGACTGCCAACACCCAGAGGGTACAGGCAAGCTCGCCAAAGGCGCCGCCGCATGCGGCGAGGGTTTAACCCTCTGACACGTCTCGCACGTGTGCACATATGTGCTGACCCACTTGTACAGCTTCGGCCACCAGTACATGGAGCTCACCGAGCCGTAGATCTTCTCGCGACCAAGGTGGCCGCTTGTGGGCGTGTCGTGGGCCTCAAAGAGGATACGATACTTCAGGTCCTCATCGTGAGAAACCACCACACGTGGTAGGTCATCCTGACCCGTGCTGTAGAACAGCAGACCGCCTTCCAGGCTATAGCGCTGGAGCCTCGCCTTTAGGCGTCGTGACAGAGTCACCTTTGAGTCCTTAAACTCATCGCACCCTAGAGCTTGAAGCAGCGCGACACAAGAGTCGTCCTGGGCGTACGCTGCTCGAACCATGTCCGCCACGGACGACGTCACTGAGGTGACATGAGATAACTCATAGTCCGGGCGACGTGATAACGCGTCAGCGAGGACGTTCTGCCTGCCAGGCTTGTACTTCACCTCGAAGTTATACTCCGCAAAGAAGGAGAGCCATCGGGCCATCCTCTGCGAGAGGTGAGGCGACTGCGTCGCTGTGCGTAGTGACGCATGATCCGTGTAGATCACAAACGGCTTGGAGCCGAGCAGGTGAACCCTGAATTTGACGAGAGCGTACTTCATCGCAAGTAGCTCCTTGTCATGAACTGGATAGTTCTTCTGAGACTCAAACGCAATGACGCGTTCGCGCCCTTCGGCGTCCGCTTGTAGCAAAGCACTGCCGATGGCAAAGTCCGAGGCGTCACAGACGACAATGAACGGACGATCGGGGTCTGGCAACGCCAGTATCGGTGCCTGAAGCAGGCTATCCTTGATACGAGTGAACGCATTCTCGTGCTCAGCACGCCATACCCATTCGGCATCCTTGTTAAGAAGATCCGACAGTGGCCGAGCCAACTCAGCGTAGTTCTTGCTGTACTTGTGCAAGTAGTTGGCCAAGCCCAGCCACTTACGCAAGTCCTTCTGGTTCAAGGGAACCGGCCAGTCCACAATGGCCTTGACCTTTGCTGGATCAGCACGAAGGCCATGCTTCCCAATGAAGCACCCTAGGAAGGGGATTTCTTCCGCGCCAAAGACGCACTTGTTCGCGTTGGCGTACAACTTGTTGGTGCGCATGCACTCGAGCACAGCTCGTACGTGCTCCACGTGTACCTCAACATCAGACTTCCCGTGCTCAGCACGACTGTGGACGAACACGTCGTCAAAGTACGTCTGTGCAAATGCCCGTAGGGGCCTGAACAACTGCGTCACTTGACGATTGAATGTTGCAGGCGCATTCGACAGCCCTTGGGGCATGACGAACCACTCCCAGAGCATACCGCTCGGGGTGCTCACCGCTGTAAGCGGAATATCACTGCCTCGCATGAGCAGCTGATAGTAGCCATCGACTAAGTCGAGCGCACTGTACATGGTGCGACCCACTATGTTGTTCTGAAGAACATCCTTCCTAGGAATCGGCGTCTACGTCGGAATCATGACAGCGTTGAGCTTGCTAAAAGCGTGAACGATACGCCACTTGCCCTTCGGCTTTCTGACACAGAACGTTGGCGCGGAGTGCGGAGACTTGCTCTCGCGCACGAGACCCGCCGCGTGCTTCGCACGGAAGAAGGCGTCAATGACGTCGCATTGCTCTTTAGGAAGAGGCCACTGCCGGGTCACGCAGTATTTAGTTCCGGGAACTAAGTCGATCTCGTGACGAACGCCTCGGTCAGGAGGCAGGCCACTCGGTGGTTCCTTCAAGACAACGTCTCCATAGGAGTAGAAGGGATCAAAGGAATTCTTGAGGATCTCTGATCCACTCCTGGCGCTCAGCGCCTTCTTGACCTCGGCCAAGACGGACTCGTCAACGACGGACGATGAGCTTAACTCCTCTTCAGGTCGAACGATGACCACCTCGGCGAGTTCGCCAGCCATCAAGGCATCGCCAAAGTCGGCGAACGACATCTCCTCTAGCTGAAGGAGCTTGTCAACACTCGGCAGTCCGTCCAGCAGGACGCTGCCTTCGGCACTGCCGTCCACTCCATCAACCAGAGTGTATAGCTGCCTACAGCCCTCCCGTGCGTTGGCACTTGACGTCACGGACGACTCAGACGCAGAGCGTTTCTCCCATAGGGCCTTACGACGTCGTCGCCTAGCCGACGAACGTCCACTCGACGGAGTACGTGCCGCCGCACAGGTTATGGCCTTGCCCGGCCCAGTGTCAGTGACACTCAGTGACTGACTCGGTCTACCGCCGACGTCACTAGACGGAGTACGTGCCGCCGCACAGGTTTCGGCCCCTTCAGGCCCAGTGTCAGTGACACTCTGCGATCCACTCGGTCGAAGACCGATGCCGCTCAGCGGAGTACGTGCCGCTGCACAATCAATGACCGTAACAGGTCCAGTGTCAGAGACACTCAGCGATCGACTTGGTCCACGACCAGTATCACTCGACAGAGTACGTGCCGCCCCACAGTTCACGGCCTGGTAAGGCCCGATGCCATCGGCATCCAGTGACGGTCCATGACCGGCGTCACTCGGCGGAGTACGTGCCGCCCCACAGGGGTTACGTGAGCTTTGCCCACACGTTGACTCACTGTCAACCAGCGCTACGCGCTCAACAGGACTGCGGTCCTCGCACTCGGTGCTGTCCACTAACTCGGACACACCGACTTCCAGCATCATAGCCGACTCGGCTCGATGGTCGCGCCAATAGCGCTTCTGCTTCCTAGCAGAGGTGGGTTCATGACTCGCCAAAGCTCCACTAGGAGAGAAGTGCGTAGCACCTAAGGTCTTCGACCTCAAATCAATCCATGGCTCGTGGCCCTCCAGCCACGCCATGCCAAGGATGAGGTCGTACCTCGAATCCAGGTCCAGGACCAAGCAGCGTTCCACGCTATCGAAGTCCAAGAACTTCAGCCGCAGGTCCATGGGGACCTTGGCCACCGTGACACGGACGCCCGTCGCTAGACGGACTGTGACTGTATCACCTCTTCGCGCTCGAAGCGCCTCAGCATATTGCTGACTACCTTCAACGGTGGAGCGTCTGACATAGTTGCAAGACGCTCCCGAATCGATCAACACGATTCACGGCTTCTCGAAGCCCTTCACGTCCACATGGACGACCAGCAAGCCCTGCTTGCTCACACGTTCCGTGTTCAAGAGCACGGAGCTCTTCGGGGCTGAGCCCCAGTGCCTCTCACGCACTGCAGAACTCAGTTCTTCCCCAGTAGACCGCCCCGCGTCTACTGGGAGCCGGCGTATCCCTGGGCAGAGCCCAAAGCGGGACCCGCGGCAGGGTTGCGGCCATTTTGGCCGGCGCGCTCTTTGCGCAGAAGGCAGTTGGGCCTCAGGTGTGAGGGACTGCCGCATGTATAGCACCGGCGGGTGCTCATACGCTGCACCGCAGCTCGTAGCTCAGCTACCTCATCTTCAGCATAGCTGAGGTCCATGAGCTCGGGTCCACCGGACCCTGTGCTGATAGCACCGACCCTCGACAACTTAAAGTTGTGTTCGGCATTCAATGCCGCGCTGACAGCGTCTTCAAAGCTGCGGGGGCAATGACGGAATGCCTCCGTCCTGGCCACACCAGCTCGCAAGCCTTCCATGAAGACGGTCACGGCGACCACCTCGGGTAGAGGGTCGGCAGCCATGCCGGTGATGAGCGTGCGCAGCTCTTGGACATAGTCCACCAGATCCTTCTTGCCCTGTCGGCAAGCAAGGAAGCGTGATCGCACGTGATACGCCTGGTTAGGCGGAGCAAATACTTGCGTGAGCTTGGCCTTTAGCCCGCCCCAAGTAGGGAAGGCCGCTTCCACCGACGTCCCAGACGTCAAAGCCCATTATCGTGCTCGCCCTTCGAGCTTAGAGATGGCGAACGCCACGCGTTGGCCCTCCAACTGGAGCATAGCGGCCCCCATGGCCATTTCGACCTCTCGGGTCCACAACAGGAGGTTCTCTCCTTCGTGTCCGTGAAAGGTCTTCACGCTGAGCGTGACGGGCTTAGCTCTCGGAGCGGGGGTAACCCCTTTTACATTCCGCTGAATGTGCTCGACGAGAGCGTTCTCGTACGAGGCAAATGCCTCGAGGCGCGCGTTGACGGCCTCCGGCCATTGAGACGCAAGGTGCGCCATACCTTCACGGCCCAGCAAGGACGTAAGCTTGTTAAGCGTGTCCTGCTGACTCGGAGTCAAGTGAGCGTATGCTTCTTGCTCCATTCTCACAGAGAAACAGTCTTAAACTCAGGAGTTGGATTGACTACAAGTGCTACCAGATGCAGCGGGGCTGCGTAGATGTGCACCGTACAGAGGAAGTTTAGTTGACTCGTAGAGTCCTGCTTGCAAGGCACTAGCCCTCAGTTCTATACAAGAACCAAGTAGTCCACTAAATACGGGACTCACAGAGTCAGTGTCCCTATAACAAAGGACTAACACTAACTATGTAAAATGCAAACTGATTTTTATTGACTTTATTGCCCTAATTTTAAATGTAACGGATTTAGTATATAACATACTAAATCCTAATCAAAATGCAACGTGAGGCTCTGAGGCCATCTACGTATCTACTCGTGTGTGCCACACCATTATGTACCCACATAAATGTATCCATGAGTGTCACACACCATTATGTACCCACATAAATGTATCCACGTGTGTCACACACCAACGAGAAACATTCGTGTAACATCCCCGTTACATGTTCACATTGGACAGTCGAGATGTTCTTTACCGGTTGTCGACAATTAGTCAGAAGCGACCTCGAGACTTCTTGGGAGAACTCCGGCTAGTCGTCCCGGAATCTTTGCGCTCCGACATGCTCCATTACGCTCACGAAGATTTCCAAGGAGGTCATCAGGGGATCCGCCGGACTCATGAGAAACTTCTTTCGGAATATTATTGGCCAGGAATGTATGCCTACGTGGAACGACATGTAAAGGAGTGTGTGGATTGTGCAAGTGGAAAGGGACGACCTCCGAATGACGGTCCGTCACCCGGAAATATCGAGCCATCCTACCCATTTGAAGTCGTTTCGATGGATTTCGTCACGCATCTTCCGAAGTCGGCCCGCGGAAATACTTTTTTGCTTCTGTTCCAAGACATGTTCTCCGGATATGTCATGTGCAAACCGTTGAACTCGACAACTGCCCAAGATGTCGCCGAAGTATATGAACAAGTGGTGTTCCAACGGTTTGGAGCAAGTTCGATGATTCGACATGACCAAGACCCACGGTTCATGAGTACTGTCTTCGAATGTTTCCGGAATCTACTCGGAAGTCTTCAAAGAGCTACCCTGGGATATCGTCCACAAGCTAATGGTCAACAAGAACGGTCAGTCCAAATTGTCGTCCGGAGTATCCGAGCTTATATCATGGAAGCAGACCAAAGCGACTGGGACGACCACGTGGAGAGGCTCATGTTTGCTTTGAACACATCTTTCGATGCCACCCGGTTGGAGACCCTATTCTACCTGGTCCACGGCTGGGACGCTCAGAATACCATCTCGGCGATGTTGGGTCCAAAGCCCCACAATCTTCCGGAGAGGACGGCCTACGAGTGGAGACGAAAAATGCAACTCGATTACAGTTATGCGATTGCGTTTGCTGAAGATCTTCAAAAGAAGGCCAAACGTCATCGCTCGGAAATTCAAACTCAGAGATGGAAAGAGTTGTCTGAGAGACTGAAGTCTGGATTCGAGAAAGGAGACTCCGTCTGGTTATACATCCCGAAGGTTCAGACTGGTTTGAGTCGGAAATTAGCTCACATGTGGCATGGACCTTTTCGAATTGAAGAAGTTCACGACGACTATCGAGTGAAACTCAAGGTCGAGGGCACGGGGTACCGTGTCAACCCATGGGTACACATAAGTCGTCTAAAGCCACGAGCCGTATTTCCCAGACATCCAACCGGTGAGGTCCAAGTGGAAGACGACGATGATTTTGATGCTGCTCTTCTGCCAGAAGATAGCTGGGAGCCTGACGTTGGAAATAACGAGTACGAAGTTGAAAAGATTTTGGACCTAAGATGGTCGAAGCGGACTCGTACCACCCAGAGGACCCGAGAGTATCTGGTGAAGTGGAAAGGATATGACGAACCTGAGTGGCTACCTGCATCGCAACTTAGCTGCGGTGCCCTACTCTATGAATTTAACCAAGGAGCACGGGCGCGGGCGAGGTTCCAGGCGATGCAGGCTGGGAATGATCATCCCCGAGCTTAGATGTCCGCATACATGCAGATGTTCGGAATGGAACGACTGGAAGTGTGTTTTCGACTGAATTTTGTTTTGATTACGATTGGATTATGATTATCATGGAAGTTATTGTGAGGTGAGTTTCGAGAGATGACATGGGACTTCAAAGGAAATTAACGAGATGACTACTGGAGATGTTACGAGATGAAATGAGCGTATTTTGGATGGTTAAAAGTGACTGCTACGTGGAAACATGCAGGGTAGAGATGACCTTAACCGGGAGTCGAGCGCATTCTTAGTCTTCACTCCAGGGATCGGAAAATTGGATACGCTGCTCGACTGGGATCAGTTTGGCCCGAAGTTCATCTGGAACATGAGCAATTCGTTCTTCGTCGGTACTGCAGTAAACCCACTGCGCACGCCCAGGTTCTTGCCTGTCCAACAGGTCCAGCTGCTCCTCAAGGGTGTATGGATGACCAGTAGACGGATTGAGATGACCGGGGTCCATCAAGATCCAGTGACACAACTTGTTTGGAAAGTTCCACACACCGGGCTCGAACCAACTAGAGTCTGGAAGACGAGCCTTCACCCGAGTAAGCAGAGCAAGGGCCCTTTTTCGGAAGACCGCGTGGACATTCGTCCGCTTGTCTTGAGCTTTCCGGATGGATGGAGGAGCGGATGGAGAATTGTCGAGTGTTAACCAGTGGTAAGTGTGCAAAAAAGCTCTCGAGTCACCGGCGACGAAATTGGTCCAATCATATAGTGCATCTCGAGCATCTTCATCCAAGTCCTCTCGAGTGTGAAAATATAATTCCTGAGGACGACGCGAGTACATGGCATTCCAAGGGGCAGCAAAGAGAAGCCGTTGTAACTGCCGATCCATATCCCACGAACGAGTTTTCAAGATCTTCACGTCGTAACGGTTCGGAGAGTAGTCAGGAAGGCCCGGAGTCTGCCTGGCATGGCCTCCAAGCGGATCACTCCACTTCAACCGGATCCCGTAGTGTCTCCAAGAGATTTCCCCTGAACCAGGCACTTCGATGATCTATTTCTCCACTGGTGTAAGATCTTCAAAGTCTCGACGAGCGAGAACTGTACTCTTCCCAATTCATCTGGACTTGGGTGTGACTCTCTGCCCCAAGAAAGTTCATCAAATCGACCGGATTGAAGGCAGACCGAGCTAGCTGAGATTCCAAACTCCGGCGACGAGATTTTTCCTATTCCACTTGACGATGTAAGTCTTCAATCTGGGTGCGGAGCCCGCGTTTGGCCCGATCATGTTCCTGCAACAACTTCAATGTGTCTTCATGAACGTTTCGGATGACCTCTGTCTTCTCAGCTTCCAAATTAGCGATACGTTGATCTCGAGAAGCGATACCCAACTGGAATTCACGCTTGAGTGAGTCTAAGACATCCTGACGACCACTAGCATCTCGAACGGGCTCTCCAGAGTTCTCGAGTTCAGCTTGGACCCGACTCAGCTTCTCAGTGACTCGACGCAGAGCGGAGACAGTGCCGAAAACACGTTGGGCAAAGTTTTCAGTATTAAAATCAATCAAAACGCTTGCCATCTGACGGCGAAAGGAGAGATCGGCCAACAGAGTTTCCAGCTCAGGACCTTGGAGTGAATCGGCTCTTGGAGTCAGGATGTGTTCATTCAAATCATCGCTCTCGTCGAAGAACTGGAATAACATCGCCTTCTCCGAAGTCGAGAGACGCTCCACTTGGGCCAGCATCTCTAGTCCACCATAACCATCCTGGAAGAAACAATTTCACCCCAAATGATTCGCCACTGCAGGAATCCCGACCAGACGATGTCTTCCACGGAGCAGAAGTCAGCTACAGCGAGACTGGTAGGCGTTTGCTTGGGATCACTCGATCTGAGTCGGCTTGTTACGTTCAATCGAGAGGCTTCAACCGATGAGATGGGAGCCGTACGCACTTTGCCGAGACTCAAGATGTCGTTTGCTGCGCTTTTATCGTGATGTTCATCATTGCTCTCGCCTTCCTGCGCTTTTCCACCCCCTGGTTGTACATTATCCCCTCCCGAAGACCGCTTAGGGACGTCAGATTGACTGCCAGCGAGGCTTGAATCATGTGTGGAGGTGCTACTTGATCCGGGGCCTGCTTGAGCTGCAGGTGTGGCCGTCGGAGATGTGTGTGACGATGTGGCAGCTTCCATTGGAGCGCTCAGCAGCCGCGATATCGCAAAGTGAGCGTGTGAGCTTGTTGGGATTTTTTGACGTGAATTGATTGGCTGAGTTGGGACAGGGTGAAGAAAAGACGCCACCTCCGCTAGTTGGAGAACCGAATTGGAGTTTGCGTGGAAATTTGACCGATTTACTGGCGGACGACTTCTCCTGGATAACCGACTGGACTTTGATCGTGATGCCTTCGTCTTGCTTCGTCTCATCGCGACCTATCACCTCGGAAGCAAATTGCTCAATGAGAGCTCATGATGAGAGGGACGGTTGTGAAGCTGTGACTCTACAAATTTTCTATGGACTGCCGGTTCCCAGAGCCAGAGCGGCGTTGAGGATATTATTGGTCCAGACGATTTCAGGGTTAAGGCGCAATCGTGGGTGCCAAGGGACGAGGGAAAGCCTGGGAAGGGGTCACCAACTCCAAAAGATGGAAGCGACTCCAAAAGATCCTGACATACTCCGGATGATTCACTCCGGATGATCAGTATGCGGAAACCAAGTGACTTTTCGGTAACGCCATGACCAATGGGGTATATTTCTGGATTATATGCGAGACCCAAGCTAGCAGTCGAAGGTTCGAAGTGGAGGCTAACGTTGGACTATCGGTGACTGGCTATATTTTTACCCAGTATCCTGGTTGAGTTTCGAGTATACTCAAGCCCATATATTTCCGACCGACCAAGACGACCGACGATGATGTGTCCGGAGCCAGCTGGAATTCTTCCATGTTTTTCGACTCTGTGGTATTCTACTGAAACGCAAGCCTCTTCCTGATGAGACGCCCCTACTACATAGTGAAACCAAGTATATTTTTGCATGTTTAGCTAGTGCTAGCTATTATACATTAAAGAGAGTTCAATTTGCCACCAAGGGCGCAAGTGCAAAGTCTTGGAAGGTGTTCCCAAGACACACTGTGAGGAGCCGTGGATCAGCCTCGAGAAGAGGGCTTCACGTGTAGCCGAACAAGCGTCAGGCCGCGTCGACAAGCGTCACCGCCGCGTGAATCTCCGCCAGGGTAAGACCAAGTTGGAAAGGTGATCCGGGCGGCGTATCCCGGGCGTGACCCCTTCCATTTCATATTTCAGTTGATACTTTCGGGTATTATTTCATATTATAACTGCATTTTGGGAGGTTAGTGGTAGTCACCCCTAAAATTGATTGATTTGACTGCTTGTGTGTTTGGACTGTATTGGTTGTGTGTGTGTTGAAATGCTACATATGATGTTCATCATTGCTCTCGCCTTCCTGCGCTTTTCCACCCCCTGGTTGTACATTATCCCCTCCCGAAGACCGCTTAGGGACGTCAGATTGACTGCCAGCGAGGCTTGAATCATGTGTGGAGGTGCTACTTGATCCGGGGCCTGCTTGAGCTGCAGGTGTGGCCGTCGGAGATGTGTGTGACGATGTGGCAGCTTCCATTGGAGCGCTCAGCAGCCGCGATATCGCAAAGTGAGCGTGTGAGCTTGTTGGGATTTTTTGACGTGAATTGATTGGCTGAGTTGGGACAGGGTGAAGAAAAGACGCCACCTCCGCTAGTTGGAGAACCGAATTGGAGTTTGCGTGGAAATTTGACCGATTTACTGGCGGACGACTTCTCCTGGATAACCGACTGGACTTTGATCGTGATGCCTTCGTCTTGCTTCGTCTCATCGCGACCTATCACCTCGGAAGCAAATTGCTCAATGAGAGCTCATGATGAGAGGGACGGTTGTGAAGCTGTGACTCTACAAATTTTCTATGGACTGCCGGTTCCCAGAGCCAGAGCGGCGTTGAGGATATTATTGGTCCAGACGATTTCAGGGTTAAGGCGCAATCGTGGGTGCCAAGGGACGAGGGAAAGCCTGGGAAGGGGTCACCAACTCCAAAAGATGGAAGCGACTCCAAAAGATCCTGACATACTCCGGATGATTCACTCCGGATGATCAGTATGCGGAAACCAAGTGACTTTTCGGTAACGCCATGACCAAGGGTATGCGAGACCCAAGCTAGCAGTCGAAGGTTCGAAGTGGAGGCTAACGTTGGACTATCGGTGACTGGCTATATTTTTACCCAGTATCCTGGTTGAGTTTCGAGTATACTCAAGCCCATATATTTCCGACCGACCAAGACGACCGACGATGATGTGTCCGGAGCCAGCTGGAATTCTTCCATGTTTTTCGACTCTGTGGTATTCTACTGAAACGCAAGCCTCTTCCTGATGAGACGCCCCTACTACATAGTGAAACCAAGTATATTTTTGCATGTTTAGCTAGTGCTAGCTATTATACATTAAAGAGAGTTCAATTTGCCACCAAGGGCGCAAGTGCAAAGTCTTGGAAGGTGTTCCCAAGACACACTGTGAGGAGCCGTGGATCAGCCTCGAGAAGAGGGCTTCACGTGTAGCCGAACAAGCGTCAGGCCGCGTCGACAAGCGTCACCGCCGCGTGAATCTCCGCCAGGGTAAGACCAAGTTGGAAAGGTGATCCGGGCGGCGTATCCCGGGCGTGACCCCTTCCATTTCATATTTCAGTTGATACTTTCGGGTATTATTTCATATTATAACTGCATTTTGGGAGGTTAGTGGTAGTCACCCCTAAAATTGATTGATTTGACTGCTTGTGTGTTTGGACTGTATTGGTTGTGTGTGTGTTGAAATGCTACATAGTATTTTGAACATATATATTGGATTCTATTCTTCCGAAGGTTTCTAGTGAATCTATCGGAAGTGGTGCGCTGTTTAAAGAGCCCCGGAACTGTGCCAGTGTTCCGGACTTTGCTCTAGTCGTACTGGCATTTGGAGTGCCCACCGCTCGAGGGCCGAAAAGAATAAGAAGCGGTTGTTTATTTTGGTTTGACTCTCTCTTGTATATTTGGTTAACTGTTGGAGGGAAAGTACTTTGCTCATAAGTGCTTACCCACTTTCGGACTAATTAACCACCATTTGGGAAGTGTTTATTTGGTTAGCACTCTCCCTCCGGATCTAGTTCTGCAATCTTTTGGAGATAACACTTTCGGTGCAGACTCCTCGCGTTCGAAGGCAAACGACACCTACGAGGGTAGTCACAAGGTCACACGCCAAGCCACTTTCCGGACACCCATTTGGACACCGGAAGGTGGTGCTGACTCACTCCAACTGGACACCTTACTACTAACTCTCTTTTGGAGTTTTTAGTGTTTGGGTTGTTCATTTTGGACGGCACACTATACGCAACCCCCTGGGCGGTCAAAAGTGTTCACCCACTTCGCCACACGTCCCCGCCGCGGTTGCCCCGCCGACGAAGTTGCCGTGACTGCCCAGCCGATGGATCCGCCATCTACTACGAGGCGCGCTGCTACGATTACTCCGGACCCTGCTTCGATACCCCCTACTACTCCCTACCCTGATGCTCCTACGACTGCTTCAACTTCAAGTTCGACTACGGCTCTTCGTCCTGCGACTACTTTTACTACCACTCCCTGTGCTGCATATACTCTACTGGACGATGACACGTTGCTAATTACGATTTTTTGAGTGGATATGGACGTTTCGCTGTGATGTGATTGGACATATAATGGATTGTGGGAGAAAGGGAAATGTGGGACGAGGTTATGTCCCGTGCGACAATAATGGATCTGTGGAAGAAAACCGCTATATATATTAACCTTCACCTGTACTGCAAAGGGGCCCAAGAGATCAGAAGTGTTCCTCGGAAAAGTGCACAAACTCCGAGAGACAATAACACTCAGTCTGATCGCCGGACTTTCCCCGACGATGAGTGCCTAAAGGTTGGCAGAAAGTTTCTCAGAAGAATGTATCTCTGAGAGACCTCATCCCGTTGCCGTCCTGTGTGACGATGATGGTTCAAGGAATACAGTTATACCCACAAGATACCAAGTATCGCGCACCGGACGTAGCGCACCCCGCGCATATCCCGATTGGACTTCGTGCGTTGTAGCATACGTGCTCCGCACCTAAAAACATTCATGGATTTCTGGTATCACGCATGGAAACTCTGATATCACACCATGAAGTCTGACGTACAGAAGTCTGACGTACAGAAGTCTGACGTACATGAGTCCGACGTACATGAAGTCCGACGTACATGAAGTCCGACGTACATGAGTCTGACGTACATGATTCTGGTGAACAAGTCTGATGTGTCCGGCTTATATAAGCAATATTCCAGACATCACTAGTTTCCGATGAACAGACTCTGACGTACAAGACTCTGATGATCAGACCCAAGTGTCACGACTCTGGTATTACGACTCTGATGTACATGATTCCGGAGTACATGGTTCCGATGAACATGTCTCCGATGCACATGATTCAGACCCTGATGAACAGGATACCAGACTCTGACACTCTGAAGTCCACCCCATACTGAAACCAAGTGTACCCAACACGACCTCACGCAATCAAGTGAAACGCAACCTGCTCATCCCTGTAATGACATCATTAAGTGTCGACTCGACAAGATCTGCAGCATCGACTACCATAGTGAACCCAAGTGAAAGTTCCTGAGTTATACTGAGACCAAGTGTATATGAGAATATGGAAGACAGAAGACAGAAGAGAGAGAGATACGAGATAGATAGCCAGAGTTCAATTTGCCTCGTTGTAAAGAGTTCAATTTTCCCTGTTGTAACGAAGTTCGATTTGCTTTGTTATAACGAGGTCGTCTGCCTGCTGCTTCCCGTAAGTACTAGGCCACGACAAAGCTTTGAGTCGTGTGATCTCTCACCTATCAAGCCCCTTTAGGTGGAGATCAGCGTAACGTAGAGACCTGAGAGGACCCACCTATTCCATTTCCTAGTTGGGTCGTTTGTCTTGTCTCTAGCGGTAGCCCATTTCATATTGTACGTTTGGACAGGTTTTGGGAGCTAGACAGTCGCTCTCAAGACGCTCGGTAGACTGTTATATAACTGATAGTGTATTGGTTTATTTTCCCTCTATATATTAGAGGGTGGTGCGCGAAAGTTACGGGAATACCGGACAGACCAGGTGTCTGGTGAACATTTCCCTAGTTGACCTGGAGAACTAGCCCACTGCTCAAGGGCCAGGAAAGAATAAGAGCAGCTACATATTTGTATATCGGAACTCTATATTGCGGTTATCTCGGAAGTCTAATTACTGGACTTCCCTTTGTATTAATCTCTCTTCTGACTTCAGAAATCTCTGGTGTACACAAGTGTTCACCGGAAAACGTTCGACTCTCAAGCGCTCCTGTGAGGACCAGAAGGACATCCGACGGTCTACGCAAGGAACCCTCACTCTCACCAACACTCTCACGACCCCGGCGAGGGTCTCATTACCAAGACAACGAACCTACGAGGACAGCACAAGGTAACACACGCCCACCTTGCTGTGCGACTCTGGTATAATTACCGGTAGTCACACTTCCAGGTTCACTGTACGCCCCTGCACCGCGGTAAAAGTTGCACCGACTTCGCGACAACTGGTGCGCGTGCGGATCTTGGTATCGTGATATCACCGGATCTAAGAGAGTTTGAGAAGAGGGTTTCTGTCAAGCGTCTATATTCAAGATGGCTTCACATGGAACTACGAGAGGAGGACGTCGGGGACGCGGTGGTCGCAGTATGGCGACACGTCAGTCGAAGCGTCTTCAAGGTCTTCCGCCTGACGAACAACCCGACTTGGATGCTGTTCAGAAGGCGGCACGCTGAGAGAGGAAGGCTGCACGTGAAAGGAAGCAGTCGAGGAGGTGAACGTCACGGAGCCGGCGGTCGAAGACCAGCCTGCTGCGGAGCCTGAAGCCCAAGAGACACCCGATGTGTCTGGCGAACAAGGTTCTGAGGAAGGTCCGTCCGAAGCTGAAGCTTCTGGTGACGAGGTGGCCACTGCCCGTGAGGGTGGTGATGAGGCGTCTGAGGAGGCGCCGATGTGGTTGAAGTCCCCGGAGGTCATTGACTTGTGTTCTGGAGTCGACGACTTCTGGGAAGTCCGTGGGAAGTGAAGACGGAACCCGGACTGGTTGATGAACGTGTCTCGAAGACTCCAAAGTCCGAAGACACTCCGATGTCTGATGACATGCCGATGAAGTCGAAGATTCTCTGAAGACACCGTCTGATGAGTCTGGGAGGAGCCGATTCGCTGGATGGAGAACGTGCCCTGAAGTACGTACGCCGTGAGTTCCGCCGCTGGAGGGACATGGACGCTGGAAGAATTGTTCCGCCGAACGTCGAATACGCCTGGCGAACAGCGAAGCCTGACGCAAATGTCTTTCAGAAGGCTGCGGCAGCAACGGGCGATTATATCAAGAGGCGGTGATCTTCAGTATTTCCGGAAGACATGTGTATATCGTAGTTCTGCTTGAGGCGCCATAGTTTTGGCCGAATCAAGACTTGTCATACGTCGAGATCTCGATGAATACTCTGACGGCACCTGAATGCGTCGCTGTGCTTCAGACGATGCTGTATGAAGCAGGATTTGAGTTCCAGAACCTGCTACCGAGGTGGTCTCAGACCCAAGCGTCTGCTATTTTCGAACCTCAAGTGCGCAGTGTGGCGACGGAGCTTCAGAGCCGACTTGCTGAAGAACTGGTCGAGTGGGCCACGGTGACCGCCAGGTCACAGGTCAATCGACTCCCAGAAGACACAAAAGCAGGCAACGAAGCACGTCAAGGCGAAGCTGATGGTATATTACACGATGAGAAGGCTGACCTACAAGGACGACAGCTGATTATGAGACTCCGGGTGACCGGACTCAGAGTCACACATAGTTCTGACGGGTCCAGCAGTGGAGAACCGCCGCAGTCCAAGCGCCTGCAACATGGTCCGCCACGCCCGCAAGTCTCGTCGACACCATCTGCACTGTCGACGCCGTCGTTGAGTTCACTGCCGGTATACGAGAGTCATTCTGATAGCACCCACTTGGAGTCTGGTGTGCCAATGTCTGAAGATCGAGGTAGCTCTCTGACGACTGATGCGCCTGTGCCAAGTGTCATTGGGACCTCGCGTACGTCTGACGACCACTCGTCGGGACTCCAGACCTCTCGTGGAAGTTCCACAGACTCGTCGCTGATGTCCATGAGTCGAGGGGCGTCTACACATATGCCGTTGTCTGTCGGAGGTCTGGCGATGATCGCCCAAGGTGCTGAAGCCGGAAGAATGCTCGCCGGAGAGTCTATGGGAATCCACGTGACACGAACACTGATGCCGGTGAAGTCGGAGCCTGAAGACTTCGAGATGTTGGAAGAGAAGCCGGAGTTTCCAGAAGTGAAGTCCGAGAAGCAGTTGTCTACCAGAGATTCTGTTCACCGGACGCCGGAAGCCCCATCATCGTCCGTCTCGAGTCGTGGGAGAAGCCACCAGAGCAGGCACCAGAGTCTGAAGAGCGAGGATCACCAGAAAGTGTCTTCCAGACACCTGAGTTCCGTTGCGTCAAGCCACACACGAAGTTCCCAGAGATCAGGCCCAGCGCAGATCGAATTGAACGTTATGCGGCAGCAACAGGAATGGCAGCGTCGGATGGAACAGGAGCAGAAGGAATTTCTGGCCAGAGAACGTCTGGAATCCATGGAGCGTGAACGTCGACGTGAACAACGGGAACTTGATACGCACCAGCAGATCAGACACTTACCGACCGACTACTTGAGGTCTGAGAGCGCCAGGCTGGAAGCCCAGAGACGCGCGGATGACTTGGAAGAACGTCGGAGTCAAGCGTCAGAGTCCAAGCTCAAGTACCATTCGAAGTCGTCTGAGAGACAGGTGTCCGACGAACAAGTTTCTGGTGAACAGTTTTCCGACGTACAGCGTCTGGAGACCGAGTTTGCAGATCGCTGGAAACAACGGGAAGCCGAGGCCGAAGCCGAACGTGCGCGTTGGGCAGACGAGCTGAAACGTGACTGGATGTCGCAAATGGAGACCTTACGACAGCGGGTGCACGACGTGGAGTCGGAGCGCGACAGGGAGCGAGAAAGTTCCCAGAACATGCAGCGTTTCAGGCCGCAGAATTGAGGAACCTTCGTGCAACATTGTCCCAAGTTCAAGGGGTCGCCCACCCTGAAGTAGCAACTTCAAGTCGGATCTCCGGTGAACATGACCCTAAACCGGCAACCCGGACTTCTGGTGAACAGTCGGGATACGGGAGATTGCACACCGGGGGTTAGGGGATCAGAAGGAGTCGCCAGCAGGGGTAGGGTTACACCCATTAAAACGACGGAGGCCTTCCATACGCCTCTTCCCCTACGGAGAACGACCGACACCAAGCGCGCGAAGGCTGGAAGGCATGGCGCGGCCACCGCGGCCGCTACGACGACCCAGACGGCTCAAGCGGCTCCCCTGACCGAGATCAAGACTGAAGGAAGGCGCCCAGCGACTCCCAGGCGCGAAGGACACCGGAAACCAAGCGAAAGACGCTCTGAAGATGGCCGGGACGCTCCGCGAAGGCCTGGAAGACGCAGGAATGACCCAGACCCGGGTGGAAGCTCCAGTGATTCAAACTCGGACTCAAGTGATTCGTCTTCTGATGACTTGGATCCTCCGGAGGTGGTCAACCTGACTTCTGCGTCCCAGGGACAAGCTGGAGCGACCTTGTTGACTATGAGGCCCTTCATAAACTCCAGTATCATCGGAGAATTTGATCCCCGAGCGACACTACGGGAGCGTGTTCACTGGTGGGAGCGCTTCGTGAACATGGCATCTCAGGGAGCATGGACGAACAAGACCCGCATACAGGAACTCAAGCTGAAGCTTCCGGTGTCTGCCAGAGATTGGTTCAACCAGCTTCCGAAGAGCGTTTCCCGTAACTGGAAGGAATTATCGTCGGAGTTTCGCAGGCGCTATTGCAAGGCCCGGTCATCATACTCCGAGAGATATTTCACGATGGAAATGAAGAGTTCCGAGACTCCGTTGGACTTCTTCTATCGCCTGAACTCGGCCGCCGGAAAAGCTGAGGTGGACTTCAGAAAATCCTCCAGACGCCTGGAGAAACATGTCCTGAGGTACATCACCAAGCTGAAGGACGAGCGTCTGAAGATCGCGTTACAAGGCCGGAAGTTCAGGAGTATCTCGGACTTGGAATATGCTCTGCAACAGGACGAAGATGTCTGGCGAACAGCTGATCAAGACACTACGACCACCAGACATCGGGATTTCCGAGCGGACAATCTCCCACGCGGACAGTTTAAGCCGAAGCGTATGGGGAAGACTTACGTCGCCCGAGAAGCAGACTCGAATGCCTCTGACGATGTCGATGTGGATACCAGAACTCAAGAGAAGGATGCCAGAGCTTCGTCGTCAGAGCACGATCGCGAGATGTCTGGTGTACAATCTTCGTCTGGTGTACAATCTGCCTCTCAGGCGCCTGGTGGTGCTGATTGGACTCAGACTCTGACAAACGAAGTCTACCGAGTCATGGATAACATGGGATGGCGACCGCCGCCCCAGTCTCCCCGAGGATCATCAGGTCAAGACTTCCAACATACACGTCGGGACAACCCTGATTACTGGAACAAGTTCTGCGAGAAGTGTCGCCGCTCGGGTCACTCTGAAGAGAACTGTTGGAGAGACATTGTCTGCGACAGATGTCAGGAGAAAGGTCACCCGAGCAGGATGTGCCGAGTACCGCCGTGTGAGGTTTGCGGAAAGGTGCACTCTGGGAGACCATGCGAAGACATCAAGACTCTGGAATCCCTCAAGAAACTAGCCCGTCAAGGTACACTGAAGGACCTGCCGGATCACCTACTGGAGAGACTCCTGGGTGACGAGGCTGACTCTGGAAACAGTTAAACTAGCAAGCCCGTCGGATGGGGATCCGAAACGCGCCGGGCAAGGCACACCCCAGAGTTATGTGTTCTAGTGTACGTAGGACCGGAGCTGAAAACAACCCAACCTAAAAATCAACATTGCATGACCGCTTTAGCTCAGAATCAGCCATGTCTTCAGAAATTCCGCGTCTGAGAGACAGTTCATCGGACTCTCGAAAGACTGTTCACCGGACTTTCCGAGAGACAATGAACCGCCTCCGGACGACACAATCCAGTTTCGTCTGAAAGACGGGAATGTTATGGCTGGTGGGAGGATCACTACCCTGATCCTGCAAAGCGTGATGTGGTTATGGTGCATGGCGCTGTCAATGATCATCGGACCAAGATTCTCCTGGACACCGGTGCGACTATCAACATCCTGAGTTACGACTTTGCGCGTAAGCTCGGACTCAGGCTCAAGTCACACAAACAAACAAGAGTGTCTGGGATAGGAGGAGTTCCGACGTACATTGGTGCCAGTGCTGAGATCAAGCTGACCCTCGGACCGAGGGTGGTTTACATTGTTGATGTCTGGGTTGCGAATATCGGCGAAAGGTATAAACGTGCTATTGGGAATGGGATTCATGTTCGCTGCTGGTCTGAGGATCAGCGTTCGTGAGGGACTGGTATCTATGCCAGACGAAGTCGTGGTGATGATGTGCAGCTGGGAGCCTGGTGATCATATCGGCAGGAACAGGTCCATCAGACCAAGTGAAGCTGTACTTCTGAGACCTGGTGAAGAATTTGTTGTCCGCATTGATTATGGTCCGACGAACCCACAACGAGAAGTCGTGTGGGCGGGACGTGGAGACCGTTGGGTGACTCAGCTGATTTATGCAGCCCGGTCATGGCCTGTGGCGGTGCGCGTGGTGAACATTTCTGACAAGAATACGTGGGTGAATGAATTTTCTGACGTTGCAAGGATTGTGGAGTATGGATTTTTCCCACGACATGGTCGCTTTGTACGGCCAGGCTCTGCAGCCTATCGTGACTGGGAAGTTTTGATTCTGGAAAACACTCCATCACCAGAGACGAAGAGACGCCTGAAGACCGGAGCTGACTTGGAGGATCTGATGCCTCAACCTCCGTGTGTGGATCACCCGGTATACCCGTGGCCAACTAAGATCTTACAGCGCCCAAGGCTGGACAATGCTCGAGTACAGTTTGTGAGGCCTACTTCGGTCCCACGAACAAAACGAGTTCGTTTTGCTTTGGATGCGGCTACGCAGACAGATGACTGGGTGGATGCCGGAAGAGAGGAGACCCGAGATACCGCTGTGGACACCGGAGATTCGGAATTGCAATCAGAAGAAACGACTCCGAAGGACTCTGGAACCATGCCTGGAATTCCGAGTAACATGGTCGAGGATGAAGTCACCCTGAGTGTTTCTAGTGAACTGTTTATGGGAGATGAGGATCCGACAGACTGTTCATGGGACATCCCAATCCAGTGTATGCCAGGCACCCCTGTGGAAAAGCTCCGAGCCGAGTACGAGCGGTGCATGCGAGTCACGAATGAGGAGTTGGATCTGGAACCCGGTGTCTACATACGGGAAGGAACGGACCTACTCTCTCAATTACGTGACCAACTGGTTATGCTGCCTGAATTGGAAGATCCTGACTCCCGAATGCGATATCGACAAGGCTGACGTCAGGGTACCCGGGAAAACAACGCCGGAAATGGAGAAGAAACTCAGGGACATTCTGAAGTATCATCGGAAAATCTTTCTGGGAGACAGCAATGCCGCACCTGCCCCGGCAAGGGGCGTGGTCTGTGACTTGGACGTGGGAGACGCTAAACCTGTTGCCCAACGTCCGAGGTCCGTTGCCCCTCACCTGATGATCAAGGTGTACGAACTTCTGAAGAAACTCCTGGAGACCGGACTCATCGAATACTCGACTTCGCCTTGGGCATCACCAATTGTGATTGTCCTCCAAGAAGAATGGTGTGGACATACGCATGTGCATTGATTATCGAGTGGTGAATGGTTTTATCCAGTTGTCGCGTTATCCGTTGCCCCTGATAGACGATCTGTTGATTGGTTTGAGGCAGTACTGTGGTTTATGAGTCTGGATATGGCGAGTGGTTTTGGGCTATTCGAATGACGGAGCGTGCGAGGCTGATCTCAGCGTTCATCTGCCCATTTGGACATTTCCAGTGGGTAAGAATGCCCTTCGGTCTGAAGAACGCGCCCCTGGTATACCAGGCGATGTTGGATAACTGCCTGTGGGGAGTTCGTGCGATTGTCACCTGAAGAAGAAGCTGAGAGTTGACCCCGATGTGCTGGAATTCCTGAAGTTAGAACCCCAGAACTCTGACGTACATGGTCTGATGTCTGGTGAACAACTTCAGAACTCTAATGAACACATGCCAGGGTTCCGGTGCTCACCGACCAAATGACTGTCTTTCAGAGGAACATCCAGTCCGTCCTTCATGGGACCGGTACTCGGTCAGAAGTTCCTACATTGACGACATTGCTCATGGGGCGCCCACCTGGGATCAACTTTGTGAAGACCTGAACGCCTTGCTCTTCAGACTCAGATACTGGAACATTTCTGTGAGCTTGCCCAAGAGCGAGTTCGGGAAGCTGACGATTCCTTATCTGTCGCATGAGATCAGTGCTGAAGGACTGAGAGCTACACCGAAGATCGTCAAGGGAGTAGAGGAATTGCCGTTCCCGTCGACACTCAAGGGAGTACAGAGCTTCATGGGAAGTCTGAATTACTACAACAAGTTTATCGAGGACTTACCGGTGATCGCTGCTGTGCTCTACGAGTTGTCTGATGAACAGATTCGTGCTGGTCGAGATTTGGCTCGAGCTAGGAAGCCTTTGAGATTCTGAAGCGCAAGATTGTCTCGACACCGCTCCTCAGACACCCGGATCGCACCAGACCTTTCGTCATTATACCTCATGTACGAACCCGTGGAGGCTGCTTCAGCCGTCTTGGGACAGGAGTACGATGGGTGATACACCCCGTACGGTTCACTGGACGTGTGCTGAATGAGGCAGAACTCCGGTATCACATTGCAGAGAAGGAGGTCATCGCGATTCTCAGGGTTCTGGAGAACTTTCGGGCTATGGTAAACACGAGTCCCGTGATCACGGTGTACACCAGACATTCGGTGTTGAAATGGCTCCTGTCATCCAGCTCGGCTGATGGTCGGAACGTGAAGTGGGGATTGAAGTTGTCACATTGGAACTTGGAGATTCGCAGAATCCAGCGAGATGAAGATGGTCTCCCGGCTATTCTTGGAGCGGGCATCACACCCCGTGAACACCTCGATGAGGTCTCTGAAAACCTCATCCCCGTCAAGGGGCGAGTCAAACCTCCAGCACCCATTAGCGTGGAGATGCTAGAGGCTGACTACCGAGGTTGTGTTCTGAGTTTTGATGGTGCCGCCAAGACATCCACTCGCCTGGGAAGCTGCGGATGTGTGCTCTGGGAGCTCCCGGGGTGGAACATCCTGGAAGCCCAAGGGTTCGCTCTGAAAGATGTCACTGTGAATGACTCAGAATACTGTGGTTTGATCAATGGATTGAAGTTGGCTTTGGAACGTGGCATCCGAGACTTGGTAGTTGTCGGAGACTCCCGTATCGCTATACAGCAAGCCCAAGGTCTGATCAATTGTAATCAGCCGAACCTGCAGCGGAAATTGGCCGAGTTTGAGTCTCTGAAGATCAAGTTCCAGTCTCTGAAGCTAGTGCACGTGAAGCGTGAGTTCAACCAAGCAGCGGACTATTTGACGTCCAAGACTCTTGTTCTTGGCGAGTCCTGGCAGGTCAAGACCCTGACGAACTGACTCATCTGAAATTGGTGTCAAGATCCCAGAGAAGTTGATGAAGCCTCCCGAAGGAGTGTCTTCTGAAGCCCCGGACGATGTTCACCAGACCTCTGGTGAACATGATTGTACACCGGAGATGGATGACCCAGGGCCAGAGTCTGCGCCCCTGCCTCATGCTGCCAAGGTGCTTGTTGCCATCACTCGTGCACGCAATCAGGAAGAAGCAAACCTACCAGATGACGCGGAGGCTCGTGAACCCATGGGCCCATTAGAGTTTCAGGAAGAACGCTGGCGGCGGATCAAAGTTCACCAGACTCAAGATGTTCATCTGGCAGAACTCATTAAGTTCCTTAAGGGTGACGTGGGAGATCTACCACGACCCCGAGTGAGGAAGCTGGCCAGGATTGCCGATGACTTCATCTTGGATTCCAGAGACGTTTTGTACCGCCTCAGCCGTGCTACCAGAGAACGTCCGAGAGACATGGTCGATGAACTCAGACTTGTGGTTCCCAGAGACTTGCATGCTGATATGCTGCACTATGCTCATGGGGATTACCAGGGTGCTCACCAGGGAATCAAACGTACGTTCGAGAAGCTGAGCTCCGAGTTCTACTGGATTGGTATGTACGCTGATGTGGAAAGGTTCGTCAAAGAGTGTATGGACTGTGCAAGTGGCAAGGGGCGTCCCCCGAATCCTGGACCGTCGCCCGGTAACATCGAGCCCAGTCGACCTTTTGAGGTGGTGTCCATGGATTTCGTGACGCACATGCCAAAGTCTGCCAGAGGCAACACGTTCCTGTTGTTGTTCCAAGACATGTTCTCAGGATATGTGATGTGCAAGCCCATGAGTATTACTACGGCTCAAGATGTCGCTGAGGCCTACGAGGAACGTGTCTTCCGGAACTTCGGAGCTAGTTCCCTGATACGCCATGATCAAGACCCTCGGTTCATGAGTGAAGTGTTCAGGTGTTTCCGGGACCTCCTGGGAAGCAGACAGCGAGCGACTCTGGCGTACCGTCCCCAGGCGAACGGCCAACAAGAACGGTCTGTTCAGACGGTCGTGCGCGCCATCAAGGCTTACATCGCCGAAGCTGATCAGAGTGACTGGGACGATCACGCCGAGCGTCTGATGTTCGCATTGAATACTTCCTTTGATGCGACCCGTCTGGAAACACCCTTCTTTCTGGTGCGCGGATGGGATGCTCATGGGACTGTGTCCGCAATGCTTGGTCCAAAGCCTTCTGGTGTACAAGAGCGCACTGCTTATGAGTGGCGTCGGAAGATGCAGCGAGATTACAGCTACGCTCAAGCCTGTGCTGAAGAGCTTCAGAAGAAGGCCAAGCGGGAGCGTTCTGAAGAACAGACTCGAAAGTGGAAGGAGTTGTCGGAACGTCTGAAGTCCGGATTTGCCGTCGGTGATGCCGTGTGGTTATACATCCCCAAGGTACAAACGGGGTTGAGTCGGAAACTCGCACACATGTGGCACGGCCCTTTCCGGATCGAAGAGATGTTGGACGATTTTCGTGTGAAACTGAAGGTTGAGGATACCGGGTATCGGGTGAACCCTTGGGTTCATATAAGTCGCCTGAAGCCGAGAGCCTTGTTTCCCAGAAGACCGACTGTGGAACTCGATGTTCGCGAGGATGATGACTTTGATGCAGCGCTGTTGCAGAAGACAGTTGGGGCCCGACACCGAGAATGATGAATACGAAGTGGAAAAGATCCTTGACACTCGGTGGAGCTAACGTACCAGGACCTCCAAGAGACTTCGCGAATACCTGGTCAAGTGGATGGGGTTTGACGAGACAGAGTGGCTACCCTTGTCAAAGCTGAACTGTGGCGCTTTACTGTATGAGTTCAATCAGAGCGCACGAGCGCGAGCTCGTTTCCAAGCAATGCAAGCTGGAGACGATCACCCCAGAGTTTAAACTCTGAGACTTATTCTGAGAACTCTGGTGAACATCACTGTTCACCAGACGATGTATTTCAGAGATGAGGCGTCTGAGAGACATGTCTTTCGGAAATGTGATTTCAGGGATACGTGACTCCCAGTGATGGTGATTGTTATGTGAATTTGTATGGAGATGATTTCGTGGTTGTGTGTGTATGATGGAATTTTACTAATGGATTATGATGATGCTATGAGAAGGAGATTACTGAACGACATATGAGGATGTTAAAGGAGAAGGTCGTCGGGGAACTATATTGGGAATTGTTATTACGCTACGATATGCATACGACTAAGTTGTTCTGAAAGAAGAAATGTAGTTCCCCGGAGATGTCGCGAAGAGTACACCGGACTTCTGGCGTACTTACTTCAGAGAGACAGGATTTTCGGCGCGTTCAGCGGGCGTCAGAGCTTGTTTCCGGAGATCGGATGGCACGAATTCCATCCAGTCCTTGTCGGAAGACGCTGTGGCCCACTGCGTGCGCGCCGGTTCCGCTGAGTCGATAGCTTCGAGTTGCTTGCGCAAGCTCAGGCGCAGGACCTCCGATGTCACGTGCACGTGGGTCCTGCCAGATCCATGGGCAATATTTGTCCGGGACCTTCCAGATACCAGGCTCGAACATGAGCGTTTCCGGGAAATCCTTGTGCTTCAGAATCTTGGATACTGCCCCTCGATATTGGCGCAGTAACGATGCACGTCGGAGCCCACGTTCCTTGTGCTGTTCACCGGACAGCAGGTCCTCGTCGGGATCCATGATCACCCAGTGAGTGCGTTCCCATAGCGCTTGGGCGTGCTTGCGCATGAGAGACGCGAGTTCTTCGATGTCCGCCTGAACCAAGGGACAGAGGTCTTCACGCCGGTGAAAGTACAGCTCGGTCCGACGGTTCTGGTACATGACGTCCCAGGGCGCTGGCACTTCATCCAGCAGGGCTTGGTATTTCTTGGAATTCCAACGTTTCTTGAGGCGTGCCAGACTGTGTCTGTGGGGCTCGAAGTCTGGGAACCCTGGAGTCTGCCCGATGGACGTCTTGGTGTCACTTGTCGGCTGGACCGGAATGCCGTAGTACAACCACGAAGAACAATGTGTGTCCGGGGCCTCGATCGTCAGTAATTCCTTTGGCGTCAGCGACTTGTACGACTTGGACACCAGACTTGACTTCCGGAGTTTACCAGAAGGTCGCTTGCCCGAAGAACTCTTAGGCGACTTGGAGTCTTGAGACTTCTTGTCCTTGGAACTCGACTTGGGCGAACCACCGGATTTCTTGCTCTTGGGACTTGACGTGGAAGTGCCACCGGACTTTTGACTGCCTGACTTGGACCTGGATGCCTCGTGTACACTATCCCGCTTGGACTTCTTGGTAGGGATTATCGGACCCGAGTCGTCCGAGTCGCTGGACTCGTAGTCCCGTGGACGCTTGTTGCCGGCGTGCGAATGATCATCAGACTCATCGTCGTCAGAGTCATCGCTGTTGCCGCTCGACTTCTCGTCGTCAGACTCGCTGTCGCTGGATGCAGATTCTTGTTCACCAGACTCCTTGAAGTCCGGGTCCTTCTGAGGGTCATCCTCTGTGGACTCAGGCTCACTGATGGGATACGGGACGTGAGCGTCAGTGCCTCCCAGACCGGTGGCTCCACATCGTTCTTCTGAAGCCGGCGCAGTTCCTCCTCAGCCATCTTGTAATACGTCTCTGGGACGTACGAAGTCCACGAGGTCTGATTCAGCTTGCGCCAGTACATCATGCTCACTAGCATTTTTACCAAGGGCGCCCCGTGAACAGACTGTGGGCGGGCTTGTCCGTGCGCAGCCACTTCATCGCTGTCTCGTAAGAAATGCCGGCGAGCAGAGCCAAGCGCAAGTCGGACGAACTTCTTCCAGACGACTCCAGGTGGTAATGTGGTGTGAACCACGTCCTTGGACACCGGAGACTTGGCGTTCGCCGGACGCACCGAATCGATACCAGGCGTGTAATTCTTGGGGCGATCCTGAGGAACACGAACCCGATGTTTCCCAGACGGCCGGTTGGGCTTGAGTGGTGGAGATCCGGAAGATTTGGGTGACCTGGTGGGCGACCCAGACTTGTTCACCGGGCGAGTGCCTGATTTTTCGGGGCCACCCGCATGTTCACCGGAGACCTTCACACCACTGCCAGCACCCGTCAGATCCAGCACTTTGGTCGATTTCTTGGCCTCCGCAGCTTGATCGAAGCGAATTCTCGCCAGACGCTTGGAGAAGTCAGGAATTTCCGCCTTACGCTGATCCATTGCCGTCACATTGATGATAGTGTCCCAGTCTCCAGGCGGCGCCTTGCCCTCTTGGAAGTTCACCAGAAGCTCCCGAAGACGCACCCAATTGCCGTTCAACTCCCCGTGTTCAAACAGGTACTCCAGAAAACCCCAGGAGTCTGTGGCCGTGGTCGTGGGGCGAGCCTTCAGCAACCGGACTTCCGTTTGAGAGTCCGCCAGGCGTTCCTCTAAGGCCGCTTTCTCGGACTCCAGAGCATCTATCTGGTCCTGATAATGGGCCGCGAGACTCTTGGACTCTGCATTCAGACGATCTTCGACCTCACCAGCAGTACGTCGGGCGTCCAGCACTTCATGGCGCCAATACTGGCAGTTGAAAACCCACTGACGCTTGAGATCTTCGGACTCGTTCTGGATAGCGGCCGTGTCCACCAGAGATGTGTTGCCCTGGGACTCAACTTGAAGTCGAAGCCGACGGTGAGCGCCGGCCATCTGCTTCAGATAGCCGGATGTCTTGTACACCCGCTCAGCGAGACGCTGATGAGGAGGTGCAGGAGGATTGACGCCAACTCCCGATGGACATCGACGGACCCCATGTGCGCTTCGAGGTTCTGGCGGTCACGGCTATCCACGTGAGGAACGAGCATCTGACTTTCAGTGAAGTCAGGGATAACACGCTCAAGCTCCGAGATGTCCGCCGACGTGAACTCTTCAAGGCCCACCAGAACACCAGGTCCGCCATAGATGTTCGCGATGTGGTTGCCACACGGAAGTCCTCGGCGAGCGCCGGAACACCAACCAGGAATGGCTGTCCGTCAGGCGTTGGCTCAGGGTCCACCCAGTTGGAAGGGGCGTCAGCAGTCATGTCGCCCAATAGTTGTTGCCCAGGCGCAAACAGGCTATCCACCTCAGTGGTGGAAAGGATGTGCGGCCCTCTAGGGAATGGAGTTGAGACGCTGGAAGAAGGATTCGTGGAGGCAGAAGCCGTAGACGTGGCAGGCACGATCGTGCTATTATCGCTGTCAGCAGCATCAACGCCCTGCTTCGGAGCGGCGGACGCGCTCGACTGTGAGGCTGGGGCGCTTGAGCTGCCACCAGGTGATGCGGAAGTACCGTCACCACCACCTCGCGATGCTACAGATGCCGAAGCAGGCCCAGTGCCCGAGGCGTCGCCAATGGTAGAAGCCGATGGGGAACTCATGGCTGCAGGATCTTCTTCTGACTTGTGTGTCAGAAAGGAAATCGGGATGTGGCCGTTTATGGGATACGACAGTTGGCTATTTCTGAGTCTGATGGAATCAGACTGAGCGACAGGACACCAGAGATTATGAAATCTCGGAAGTTTTGAGAGCGTCACAGCTACACTATGTTCACGGGACCTCTGATGTACTGTCCTGGCCATGATGCTCAGTTTGGAGAAAGTTCCGCACTGACGAATTATGACCAGGAGGGGCGGTTGACACGTTGCTAATTACGATTTTTTGAGTGGATATGGACGTTTCGCTGTGATGTGATTGGACATATAATGGATTGTGGGAGAAAGGGAAATGTGGGACGAGGTTATGTCCCGTGCGACAATAATGGATCTGTGGAAGAAAACCGCTATATATATTAACCTTCACCTGTACTGCAAAGGGGCCCAAGAGATCAGAAGTGTTCCTCGGAAAAGTGCACAAACTCCGAGAGACAATAACACTCAGTCTGATCGCCGGACTTTCCCCGACGATGAGTGCCTAAAGGTTGGCAGAAAGTTTCTCAGAAGAATGTATCTCTGAGAGACCTCATCCCGTTGCCGTCCTGTGTGACGATGATGGTTCAAGGAATACAGTTATACCCACAAGATACCAAGTATCGCGCACCGGACGTAGCGCACCCCGCGCATATCCCGATTGGACTTCGTGCGTTGTAGCATACGTGCTCCGCACCCTAAAAACATTCATGGATTTCTGGTATCACGCATGGAAACTCTGATATCACACCATGAAGTCTGACGTACAGAAGTCTGACGTACAGAAGTCTGACGTACATGAGTCCGACGTACATGAAGTCCGACGTACATGAAGTCCGACGTACATGAGTCTGACGTACATGATTCTGGTGAACAAGTCTGATGTGTCCGGCTTATATAAGCAATATTCCAGACATCACTAGTTTCCGATGAACAGACTCTGACGTACAAGACTCTGATGATCAGACCCAAGTGTCACGACTCTGGTATTACGACTCTGATGTACATGATTCCGGAGTACATGGTTTCCGATGAACATGTCTCCGATGCACATGATTCCAGACCCTGATGAACAAGATACCAGACTCTGACTCTCTGAATTCGTCCACATACTGAAACCAAGTGTACCCAACACGACCTCACGCAATCAAGTGAAACGCAACCTGCTCATCCCTGTAATGACATCATTAAGTGTCGACTCGACAAGATCTGCAGCATCGACTACCATAGTGAACCCAAGTGAAAGTTCCTGAGTTATACTGAGACCAAGTGTATATGAGAATATGGAAGACAGAAGACAGAAGAGAGAGAGAGAGATACGAGATAGATAGCCAGAGATCAATTTGCCTCGTTGTAAAGAGTTCAATTTTCCCTGTTGTAACGAGTTCGATTTGCTTTGTTATAACGAGGTCGTCTGCCTGCTGCTTCCCGTAAGTACTAGGCCACGACAAAGCTTTGAGTCGTGTGATCTCTCACCTATCAAGCCCCTTTAGGTGGAGATCAGCGTAACGTAGAGACCTGAGAGGACCCACCTATTCCATTTCCTAGTTGGGTCGTTTGTCTTGTCTCTAGCGGTAGCCCATTTCATATTGTACGTTTGGACAGGTTTTGGGAGCTAGACAGTCGCTCTCAAGACGCTCGGTAGACTGTTATATAACTGATAGTGTATTGGTTTATTTTCCTTCTATATATTAGAGGGTGGTGCGCGAAAGTTACGGGAATACCAGACAGACCAGGTGTCTGGTGAACATTTCCCTAGTTGACCTGGAGAACTAGCCCACTGCTCAAGGGCCAGGAAAGAATAAGAGCAGCTAAATATTTGTATATCGTATCTCTATATTGCGGTTATCTCGGAAGTCTAATTACTGGACTTCCCTTTGTATTAATCTCTCTTCTGACTTCAGAAATCTCTGGTGTACACAAGTGTTCACCGGAAAACGTTCGACTCTCAAGCGCTCCTGTGAGGACCAGAAGGACATCCGACGGTCTACGCAAGGAACCCTCACTCTCACCAACACTCTCACGACCCCGGCGAGGGTCTCATTACCAAGACAACGAACCTACGAGGACAGCACAAGGTAACACACGCCCACCTTGCTGTGCGACTCTGGTATAATTACCGGTAGTCACACTTCCAGGTTCACTGTACGCCCCTGCACCGCGGTAAAAGTTGCACCGACTTCGCGACAACGACGACTACATCAGGTTGACTGACGAAGAGCTCCGTGTGGTCAAGTGCCTCCGAGACATGGAGCGCGACCGAGTTGTGCGACGCACAACGTTAGGTCGGGGAGTTTGTCCCGTACCCGGGAATATAGTGTGTGAACCAGCGTCGGGCGCGCACTATGTCCCGGGGCCTTGTCCAACGTCGTTCACTGTCCATGACCAGATGGCCTAGTACTGTGTCTGAGGTCCAGTTTGGAGGTACCTCTCATCTACTCCCTGCCCCGTCTACTATCATACCATCGCGAGAGGACGGATGTCAGGCCTAGTCTCAGTGCCCTTATACTTCGGAGGTGTGTCGTCCCTACAAGTGCTGGTCAAGACCGTCCTGAAATCTAGTCAGTCGTGTATTTACCAAGTTAAGAACAACCAAAAACAAGAAGAAAGAAGTTTGCATTTTACGTATTCCTTAAGCTCCCCGCCCAGACCTACTCGCTAACAGTCCGCAACTACTCGACCCTCAACAGGTATACGACATTAGCTGAGCTTGGTAAACTTGAGAAAGCTCAACTAACCAAGTGCTTGGGTTTATTAAATAAAGGGAACCGTTGCTTCCCAGTCATAATTACATGGCAGGTAAAATCCTGGTATACTCCTGGATTGAATTGTACCGGGCACCTGCACTCGCAATTCGCGACTCCAAGATGATGGGTTCAACAACCTCTAATTCGTGATTATCGGTATTAACAGGAATATATGCACTAGGTTTTAGTTTGCCATTCTACAAGTTTCGAGAAAGCAGAGAAGCGATGGAAGACTCGAAGATGGAAGAAGACGCGATGGCAGCTCAAGCGAACCGCGTTGTGGTGATAAACTGTATTGTCGTTGGCGTACGCGGACGGTCGGTCAGCATAAGCACCAAGTTGAATGCAAGGGTGGGGAGCAAACCAATAAAGGAAGCGTACAAATCAGAACTTCAGGACGTTGGTGAAGGCGAGCTGTTGCTTTTTGAGGCCAAGAAGGCGGATGGCACGTGGCTGTCTGCTGATCCCGATTTTGAGAAAACTGAACAGGAAATGGCGACTGGCAAGACCCCAGAGGAAATCAAACACATTATTAGCAACAAGCGCAATTTGCTCAATGGACGACTAACAATCGCACGGGCCTTCGGAGAAGCCATTCCCACGTCGGAGTACTTGCACACAAGGTCGTCCCGAGGACGAAGAAGCTCGGAAATTTACAAATGAGATTTAACGAAATAGTTGAATTAGGCGAAGAGAACAGAAAGCTAGCAAAGGAACTGCACAACACTGCCCGGTCATCCGTGGGAAGCAAGCTGTACAAAGGTAATTCCAGACAGGTTTAGTTTCCATCACGTTCTTTTAACATATTAGTCGGTAGTGATTGTATTAGGGGATAGCGGCGTTGGTAAGACAACTTTACTGCATCGAATGACCAGCTTAACCACTCCAACCAACGGTACTCGCAAGGAGTATTTGTCCAGAATCGCGATCGTGGGGATGCATGCAGCACCGGTGAAGGTTCAGTTGTGGGATACTGCAGGTCAGAGAAATTCGGCAGCTCGGCTACCGAGCTCCTTTTTCTGCCAAGCTGATGCGACACTAGTTGTCTACGACGCCACGGACCGGATCAGCTTCATGGGTGTACTACAATGGGTGTTGCAACTCCAATCTCACCGACTGAAGCTTCTACCTTTTCCCTCATCCTTGTTGGTCACAAGAGTGAAGTCTCGGATAAAGTTCGACAAGTTGGAGAAGAAGAAGGACGTGCAGTTGCTAAACCCATAGCAGCTTCTCATTTTTCTCCAAGAGATGGTACCAGCATTCAGACTTGTTTTGATGCGGTCGCTACTACGCTGATTCACGCAAGTTGCAAAGACCTCGGACAAGCGAACACCGTGGCGAAAACAACGGATCTGTTCACGCGTTTCTTCGCACAATAGCATTACACTAGAGATCAAATGAATCAGCAGACAAAATCAAATTGTATTTGCGAGCTACTACCACTTGAAAAGACAACTGCGTAGCCGGGTTGTGCAGAAGAAGAAATTAGTTGATAAATAACAGTTATCGGACTTCTCGTTTTGCTAACTAAGACTTAAGATATCAAAACTGGAAATCACTTGACCATTACGTACGAGGAATTCAAATTCGATGTTCAGGAGGGGGTAAAACTTCAGCCGTCGGGGGTTCGAAACCAAGTTGTCGAAGGACTCCGACGACTACGGCCTCATCAACACCAATCTTTTCCGCATGAGAGTAGATGAATTAACAATGTCTGCGGAAGGAACCTAGCACCGCTTGTGAGCTTGGTCTCTCAACTCGCGTTTCACGAAAGTGTATATCATTTCGGAGTCTCCACGTTGCGTGAAAAACAATTGCAGTATGAACGCGCCAAAGAACGAGGAGAGTCTTGTGCCTCTGTCTCCATTCCAGCTTAAGATCACTCGATTTCGCAAATAGCAGTAGCCGCCAATCTAATGCCACAGAAAAAATTTCGCTCCATGGAACCCAAAGAGATCGCCACATCTCTTCTAACGCTGGACACGATAAAAATCAGTGTTCAACTGTCTCAATTGCTGTGCATGACTCTCGAAGGCATTGCTGGACAGTAGGGTTAAGCGTTTCCAAGAAATATAACCTCGAGCTAAGTATGATGTAGCGGGTTGGATCTGGAGACGGTGGTGTACGGCGAACCTAAGGACAGCGAACCTAAGGACGATGAGAAGAACGAGCCGACCGTGGAGCGCGTGGTTGAAGAACGACACCAGCACAGCGCAGACGTGGAGGTCCAGCGGACTAGGAACGGCGAATGAGCGGCGAGCGCAGCGCGCCGCCGAACTGCTGATTGGGCGTGGACGCCTACGAGAGGATGTGCTGGACGGAGACTGAGTAGATGAAGTGGGACGAAGTGAGAGACTCACGACGAGAGCGGCTGCACGAAGGAGGAGGCAGTTTGAGATTCGCCACAGCGAGAACGGAAAAACGAAGATGACGAGCCCGGTGAGGAAATTCACGACGACGAAGGGGAGCAGTCGACCCCAGAAGCTTCGCGCATGGTACTCAGGAGTCAGGCGACGGAACCCACCACCGCGCCGAGACGTGATGTAGTAGACGAGGGTCAGGCGGCACTCGATGAGACCTTGGCACTGGCAGGGCAAGTAGTAGCTGATATCCAAGCGTGTGAAGCAGAGTCGCAGGTGTCTCGGGGCGAAGAGGAAGCGTTGGACGCAGGAGAACTTGGTGACGGACTTGACGGACGTGAACCAGACCAGCAAGCGAGAGTCGGCCACGAAGGGCCGAGCTTGGAAAACGTTACGGCACTGCTGCGAGAATTGGCAACCCACGTAGCAGAGCTAAAAGCTGGGCGAGCGATCCCACCACAAAGCGAGCGAGACGAACGAGAACCGGGTCTGCGGCCGCACGGCGATGGACAAGGCACCGTCCCTGTAGACGTGGTACTGGGACAGGACAAGGCGAACGAAGACCGTAGAGCTGGTCGGCAACACCAAGACGGAGACGGTCGACGCGGACGCAGACCCCGGCACCGAGACGAACGGCGCTCAGCTGGACATGAACGATGCCGACGCAATGAAGATGCCCAACGCGAGCGACGGTGTAGCCAGGAACGCCATGAACGACGAGGAGAGCGGCGCCGAAACCGCGCAGGAGATCCACCTGACGGCGACGAGAGTTCGGGAGACTCCGACGATGCCGGACGCCGACGCGGGCCAGCCAGACGCGACGGCGGAATTGATGGTAGTAGCAGCTTCAGCAGTAGCTCCAGCGGCAGCAGTGGTGAAGACAGCGACAGCGATGCGAGCCGGGAAGCACGTAGACGACGTGAACACCGTCGACGCGAACCACGACGGAACCGCCACGAACGACGAGATAGGCGAAGACGACGTGAACGGCGTGAGAGCGAAGAACGCGTCGGCGCAACATCAGAGACTTGGAATTGCCCACGTTTACACCATCGGCGAGGGCTTCAGTGACGACGTGGATCGATCGAGTGGACCTGGCACTACAGGGAGCGCGCGAATCTGGACGAGGTGAATGGTCGGATAGAGCGCTGTACTTTATCCTGGGGAACAAGCTTCTGGAGAATGCAGCACGTTGGTGGGTGAACGCCGACAGGAGACTGACTAGAGAACAACGTACTTGGACGAATCTGAAGCGCAGTTTGCTGAGAAGATACGCGCCACCACAGGATCTCGCCGAGGCAGAATGGAGAGTGAACTCGAGAGCGATGATGGCGGGAGAAACGTACGCGGATTTCGCAGCCGGTCTGAGAGATGCAGCAGATAGGAACGCGGTCGAAGAACGGGTGTTCCTGGCGCAATTCTACAGGAATCTGGACCGGACGACGAGACAACTGGTGAAGCAGCCGCCGGCTCCGCAGACGCTCGAGGAGGCTGTGGCCAAGGCGACGGAGCTGAGCGATCCCATGGACAATGTAGCAAGGGGAATGCGAGCCATCGGACAACCTTTTCCTCCAGCGCCAGGTGCTCAGTTGATGCAAGTGAACGGACTGAACGGAACGACAGTGTTGATACCTGGGGTCGGTGGTATCGCGATACCAGAAGGAGCAGCAGCAGGGACCGCGGGAGATGCGCACGAGAGCCAGAGCGTACAGACGGAGGAAGAGCAGTTGGCTCTCTTCACCAATCCGCAGGGCGTGTACAACAGGTTGACGGGTGTGATTCAGCCGATCCCCGGCAGAGAATGGACTGGACGACAGTGGGAACCGAAGGCAACTGGGAAGCGACGTGCCAGGAACCCTCCGCCGAAAGAACAGAAGCAGCCGTCCAAGCGACACAAAGTGAACAAGCAGGAGACTACGAAGCCGGCGACAGCAACGCAGGCGAATGCAGCGGCTCCGACGGCACAGATCTTACAAGTAGCAGCGGGCGAACGGCGTGTAGAAGCACAAACGGCGGCGACGACTCAAGCGACGACTGGTTCAACGTTGAGCACGGGATGCCGAAGATGCGGGAAGCAAGGTCACTGGGTGATGCAATGTCCAGACACACCGAGGTGCTATGCGTGCACCAACTCGGGACATTATGCGCGCGATTGCCCGGACAAGGACGCGAAGGCACGTAACGACGAGTACCTGAAACAGAGAGGTCAAGCACGAGGAAGGACGCCGGGAAACAAGTAGCGAGCGACGTTGAGGGGATACGGCGTTCGAGTGCATTGCGAGCACCCCGACGGAAGAGACCAACGAAAGTGACAGGCGAGGACGGCGATGCGCGGCGACTGGATGCGGAAGTGGCTGCTGTGCGACGTGCGGAAACGCTGACGGACGGGAAATTGAGTGAATTAATGGTGGAAATGGCTGAAGAGGTAGCGATGCGTGACGCTGAGCGGGCGGCGCTATATCTCGCGACGGTGCGACCAGCGTGGACTGCTATGCGGTTCGTACGTGAAGAACGAGAGCAGCAAGAGAGGACGAACGTGCAACCAGAGGCGGGAAACGGCAGTGACCGACGTCCAACTGGGGAAGGCGCGGAGATAATGGTGACGACAGACTTGGAGGCTACGGTGAATCCAGAGTCTCCAGACCGCGACAGCACAAGAGCAGCGAGAGAGAGTGAATCTACGGGCGCGGCGGTGAAGGTTGTGGCCGCGACGCTGACTGCCGCAGCAAACAAGGTATCGAGGAACGTCAGCAAAGTGCCCGCAAGGGACGAGGGCAGCGAGAATGCAGAAGCGTGTGTGGGTACCCTGTGTGTGTGTGGACCGCAGCAGCAGAATGACATAATGACGATAGCGGTGGAAGTCGACGAGCCGCTGGTGGTAGGAAAGAACGCATCGAACCCGGCCGATGTAGACGACGAGATGAAGTCGAACGGGACGCAGGCAGCGTGCGGCAGCGAACCAAGCGAAGGCGATGGTAGCGACAGTCCTGGTGACTCGGACGGTGACGTTGCGCAAGCACGACGGGAACAGCGACGGGCGCGAAAGAGCGCCAAGCAGCGGAAGTTAAAGGCGAAGCAGACGGCAGTACGAAACGCCACTCGCGAGAATGTCGAGGAACGCGAGCGTCGAGCTACCGTGCAACGCGCAGAACGCACACAACAAGCGACGGAGGCACTGACAGCATTGGAAGAACGATGGCGGCAGCGTACGAGTGGAGACGCAAGTGCGGACACTCAAACGAGGAATTTGGCGCGGGTGAGCCTCACCAAACAGCGGCAGGCACGGAGAGTCGGCGATGACGCACTGGAGCATGTTGGCGCTGAGGACGGACTTCCGACGGCGATACTGACGGTGGACGGCGTGCGTAAGGAAGTGAAGTTGGACAGCTGTGCGAGATGATCGCAGGGACTGACTGGATGGCACACGAAGACAAGGTGGCGAATGTGGCGCCTGTAGACTACGTGGAGGGCATCGGTGGTTTCTTGCTGGATGTGGTTGGAGTGTGGCGTTTTGAGTTTCGGAACGTGTACGACGAGTTGATAAGTGTGGAAGCTTTGGTGGTCTCTGGATGTACAGACGAGTTTCTACTCGACGTGGACTTCATGCAGGCACGAGGAGCAACGATGGACTTTGGACGGAACGAGGTGCGGTATAACGACAACGGCAGGGCGGTAGTGATCCCCTTTAGGACGACAGACAAGCAAGGCGGACGGAAGATTGCTGCTGTGAGAATTGCTGGGAAAGCACGGTTGACGGCACGGACGGTGACGCCGGTGGTAGTGTCCGTGACAGCAAAAGATGGTGAACGTGGGCTGTTTATCCCAACGCGAAACACGGGAGCAATCATGTTGGCGGCGACGGTGACGACGGCGCGCGGTGGAAAAGCATGGGTTCCAGCGATCAATGCGAATGACCGAGCAGCGAACTTGCCGAACAAGCGTGAGTTAGGAACGTGGATTCCGGTGGAAGACGACATGACCATCCTGGCGATGAATGACGGGCTGGGAACGAAGCGGTTGAACGACTGGATGAGCAAACTGGGCGACAGCCAGACGCCATTGAAGAACGAGAGCGATGTGAAAGTGGGCACCAAGGATCAGGAGGCTCGTGAGTTGGTGTTGAAGTTGTTGCGTGTGTACCGGGGGTTGTCTGCGGACGAGAGTGACTGCCCTCCGGCTACGGCGTTGACCATCCACCAATCACAATGACACCGGCGAGACGACCCCGATCATGTTGAAGCGGCGTCGACAGGCTCAAACGGAAGACAAGATAATTGAAGAGAACGTAGAGAAGATGCTCCGCGCCGGCGTTATCGAAGAAGGAGATGGTACATGGGGGTTTCCCGTGGTATTAGTGCGCAAGAAAGATGGAGAAATACGCTTTTGCATTGACTATCGTGCTCTTAATAAGGTGACGAAAAAAGATGTGTATCCTCTGCCCCGGATCGACGAGACGTTAGAGGCGTTGGGTGGCGCTTTGCTCTTCACGACCTTGGATTTGAAAGCGGGTTACTGGCAGATATTAGTTGCGCCGGAAGATCGAGACAAGACGGCGTTTACGACGAAGAGAGGACTGTACCGTTTCGTGAGGATGCCCTATGGACTTACGAACGCGCCGTCTACTTTTCAAAGAATGATGAATCATGTGTTGAGAGGACTCACGTGGAGCACGTGTCTAGTGTATCGAGATGACATCATTATTTTTACGCGTGGCGGGATCGAGCGGCACGTAATGGAACTGGCGACGGTGTTGGAGAGACTGTCGATGGCTGGGTTGGCGTTGAAGCTGAAGAATAGCAGCTTCGCCATGCGATCGATGGAGTACTTGGGCCATGAATTGAGCAACGAGGGCGTGAGACCAGTGGAGCGGCTGATTACAGCTGTACGAGAGTTTCCGAAGCCTCGCGACGCTCACGAGGTCAAGCGGTTCGTGCATCTGGCGGGCTATTATCGACGATTTGTGGAAGGATTCGGGTCGATCATGGCGCCAATGACAAAGTTGTTGAGAAAAAAAGTGGCGTGGGAATGGACGGCGAAGCAGGATGAAGCGTTCGAGAAGGTGAAAACGATCCTAACAAGCAAACCTCTCCTTATCTATCCTGACTTTCGACTGCCATTTCGAGTGGTGACGGATGCGAGTGTTGTTGGACTTGGCGCATGCTTGATGCAGGACCAAGGCAAGGGCTGGCAACTTGTGGCGTATGCGAGTAAGGTTAATAGTGAGACCGAGAGTAAGTATGGCATCACAGAATTAGAGTGTTTGGCGGTGGTCTGGGCGGTGAAGCTGTTTCGGCCTTATCTGTACGGACGGCAGTTTGTCATAATTACGGATCACTCGGCCTTGCGGTGGCTGATGACGAGTGCGAACTTGACGGGCAAGCTCCATCGTTGGGCGCTGACCCTGCAAGAATTCGACTTTGTAGTCGAGTATAGGCCTGGAAGCACTAATGTGGTGGCGGATGCGCTCTCGAGGGCTCCGGCGATTGGTTTGATGCGAGCGGCGGTTGGTAGACGACGGCGTGCGCGGTTGCGGCGAGAAGCTGGGCAAGGACCACCAGCAAAGGGTGCGATGCGAGCGGTGGTTGGCAAGCGGCGTCGATCGAAACGACGGACGGTGAAACAAGGACAGTCGAGGGCGGCGCAAGGCGCTGCAGATGGCAGTACGACGGGCGCTAATAATGAGGGAACGAGCGTGGACGGCGTGGCGTCGGAAACGGGAGCGACTGCTGGTTCGCTCGACGTACAGGACGAGGGCGAGGACGTGGGCGAGAAGTCCGTAGAGGCGATAGTGAGGACGAGTTCGGGCGATGCGATAGCCGGCAAGGACGGACGGCGACGACGGAAGGCGAGGACGGTGCCGACGGTCGACCAACGGGTGACTCGGGCCACTACGAGAAAGGAAGGCGAGCGGCAGTGGCAGGTGGAAGCCGAGCGTGCGCTGGGGGACTTTGCCATGGACGAGAAGACGGACGGAGTTGCGGTGACGGCGCAGGATTCGGTAGTGCACGGCGCGACGGCGGCGCACGAACGTGCGATGCTGGAAGCAGCGACAGAGACGGCGACAGGACGAGGAGCCGAGATGACGTGTGGCACGACCCCAGTACGGAACGAGGCGGACGTGGACTACGGCGACGCAGTGTTGACTACGGACGCGGGCGATTCGATAGAAGACGGTAAGTTGGTGAACCAGGCGAAGACAGCGACCGATGTGGCGAACGACAGTACGGCAGATGAGCACGGGCGTGCGGTACGGGATGAGGCACGGAATAACCCGGTGGCGGACGTGGGTGTGGGTCAGGAGCAAGTAACGACCGAGGCGCACGGCACGACGGCGAGCGAGACGGACGTGAACCCTGGAGAAGGAAGTGGCGAGCGACCGAGGGCGCATGCGGTGACAAGAAGTGCGGATCCAGCGCACGTACCGCAATAGTGGACGACTCGGCGTTGGTGCATGAGACGGTGGATGAGGACCTGCAGGCGAGTGACGATACGGCGGTTGCGTAGGTGGCGTCGGGTGAGCAGTGCGTGGATGAGTCGACGATGGATGCGGCGTTGAGCGGGACGGTGGAGACTGGCGCGGCGGACATGTATGATGGCGATCACCGGCGGCGGCGTGCAGCGGAAGTCGAGAGGCGACGGCTAACTGAGCAAACCCTGCAAGTTACTGACGACGAGATCCAGGAGGAACAGGCGAAGAGTCGGTTGGTGCAGCGATTGTTGTCGGAGGGCGAGTATCGAGGACAGAAGGTGTCCAAAGTGTTCGGCTTAGTGTTGATAGAGACGGTGAAAGGACGACGGGTGATTTTACCCCCGGCATTGTAGGCCGTGGTGTTTAAAGAGTGTCATGATTCGGTGTGGGCGGGCCATTTGCGAGCTCCACATACTTACGCGAGGATTGCAGCAACGTACTGGTGGCCGGGACTGCAGAACGAGGTGAAGAAATGGGTGCGCGGATGTAGAGAGTGCGGAAGCAGGAAGGCGAGACCCAGAGAGGTGGTGCCGCCGCTGCGCAGTATTCGAGGAGGTGACGTAGGCGACAGGTGGGCTTTGGACGTGGCAGGCCCATTACCCGCGAGCGATGGTGGCAAACGTTACGTGATAGCGGCGGTGGAGTATGTGACTCGTTACGTGGTGGCGACGACGGTGGATCGGCACGTGGCGGAGAACGTGGCCGAGTTCCTGATGAAGGACGCGGTTCTGAAATTTGGGCCGTTCCGGGAGCTGTTGACGGACGGAGCACCCGAGTTGACCGGCAAGGTGATCGAGGAGTTGGTGGCGATGTTGCAGGCGAGGCAGACGAACCCCGTGCCTTACCGACCCCAACTGATTGGCCTCGTGGAGAGATTTAACCCTTCAACCCCCGTCAAAAAATCGAGGGGTATATTTTGATCATTATGTTGGAGCCACCAACATAATTAGTCTTGATGTTTGTATGTGTCTACTCTAAGTACGATTTTGTTGGCGGGAGGGGTAGGGAAACTACAGTTTCTGTTCTCGTGTAAAGACGGGCGACCTCTAACATATTGCGCTATATGTAGGCAAAATCGCCAAGTACGATCCAGTATGATGGAGGATCCAACCTTCAGAAATGCACTTTTTATTAAAAATCAAGTTTTTGCACGAACACAAGTTCATAAAATGCATGCCTCAGTCGTACAAAGAGAGTGTATAAGGAACGCATCACTTGCTTACTCACCTCACGCATGTACCTTTGTATTTACGTATTATTATAAAAATATGGCTGTAGCTAGACATGCTTGGATTTACTGGCACGATCAAACTGAAGACGACGTATATGACAGTCATGCAAAGGTCACTAGATTACAGTAAAATATAATGCACTTGAAATAATTTCCTCAAAAGTAGCAGCACTAGTAGTGTTATTCCCATCAATCTAAATCAAGATATGTACAGAATGGGCCCTGCTTGTGAGAACAATCAAGGCCAGTGATGCGCTTAGAGGGGGTACAATCTAATGGGAAATGTATTGACAGGAATTTATGTTCTTTGTTAACGAATTAGAAAGGGCTTTGCAAAGTAATGATGCACATAGCAAGGAAACAGCACCGTATTTCGTTACAGATCAGATAATGTTCTGTCTTTATCCATTTGTGTCGGTTTTCTCCTTTCGATTCGACCTACCCCTGTGCATCGCCACTTCTCTCTCACTTTTTTTCCACTTGTTTTTAGTATTGAGCTGCTTCCAATACAAAAATATAGTCTAAATTTGAATATGTTGGAGCCTCCAACATGCGTATAGATGCTGTGGTTAGGTTTTCAAGAGCTATACACCCATTATGTTGGTGGCTCCAACATATGGGGGTTGAAGGGTTAACAGAACATGGAAGGACATCGTGGCGACATTTATGCAAGACGAAGAGCAGCGCGACTGGGAGCGTTGGGTGAGCTTCGCGGTTTACTCGTACAATTCTGGGCGGCACTCGACGGTTGCATTGTCCCCGAACGAGTTGATGTTAGGACGGCGTTTGAAGAGCCCGAACGAGTTATTGAGGACGACTGGACGGACGGAAGCTGGAGAGCTGAGTGCGTATCACCAGAAGTTGTTGGCGACATTGGAAAGGAGCCACGAGTGCGCAGAGAAGGCGAGAATACGCGAGCAGCAGCGACAAGCTCGGTATTATAACCAACAGGTGAGACGGCGAAGGACGTTCAGGACGAATGATAGGGTGTGGATGTATCGGCCGCCGAGAGGGCCGAAAGCGACGAAGTTAGCGCACCAGTGGATGGGACCGCTGAGAATAATTGAGGCTGTCGGTTACGACAACTATCTACTTGAACGAGAAGACACGGAGGGTGAAGGCGAACAAATTATCGCCCACGTATCATTCTTAGTTTCCTATCACTACCCTGAAGATTGTCTGGTGAAAGCGGCGAAGGACATTGCGGACGAGCTGCAGTACGAGAATGAGGAAACGGACGGTGACTCAAGACCGAAGAACAGTGAGACTGGTAGAGCAACGAAGGCTCCAGTGCATGCGGCGACGGGAACAGGAGGAAAGAAACGGCGTCGAAGAACAGTGGCGCGTGAAACAACAGACGAGCAGCAGAACGAGCCTTTGGTGGAACTACGACGGCGGAGAAGACGAAACGCCGCGGGGCAGTACATCTTGGAGTTCGAGCTCCAACCTGAACGAGAAGTGCGACGACGATCAACCGGTTGCGTGTCCGGAGAACATGATGGACGGCGCTGGGTGTCAGTCGATGAGTACGAGAGACTGTTTAAGGACGGTAGAGTCGTGGAAGACCCTAAATGTGTAGCGGGTTGGATCTGGAGACGGTGGTGTACGGCGAACCTAAGGACAGCGAACCTAAGGACGATGAGAAGAACGAGCCGACCGTGGAGCGCGTGGTTGAAGAACGACACCAGCACAGCGCAGACGTGGAGGTCCAGCGGACTAGGAACGGCGAATGAGCGGCGAGCGCAGCGCGCTGCCGAACTGCTGATTGGGCGTGGACGCCTACGAGAGGATGTGCTGGACGGAGACTGAGTAGATGAAGTGGGACGAAGTGAGAGACTCACGACGAGAGCGGCTGCACGAAGGAGGAGGCAGTTTGAGATTCGCCACAGAGGGCGCAGAGTTGGAAATTCGCCACTGAGGGCGTAACAGTTTGAGATTCGCCACAGAGGGCGCAGAGTTGGAAATTCGCCACTGAGGGCGTAATAGTGTGAGATTCGCCACGGAGGGCGCAGAGTTCGAGTTTGGCCACGAAGGGCACAGCTCGGAGGTGATCACGAGAGGCGAGAGGCCTTGAGACGTGGACGTGGAGCTGCGAGTCTTCAGCGACTTCAAGAGGAAGGGCGCTTTCGGACGACAGAACTGAAGCGAGGAACTGGCGGACGACGACCGGACTGGAGTGGCGCTGGACGTTGTTGGAGGGCTGGAACCTGGTGGACGACTTGGAGCGGAAACGAGGAACTGGCGGACGACAACCGGGCTGGAGTGGCACTGGGCGTTGTTGGCGGGCTGGAACCTGGTGGACGACCTGCCGGACGAACCGTAGGAGACTTAGTAGTTGAGGTAGACGTGACGTGCGAGTCTTCAGCGACTTCGAGAGGAAGGGCGCTTTCTGACGGTAGAGCGGGAACGGGGAACTGGCGGACGGCGACCGGGCTGGAGTGGCGCTGGGCATTGTTGGCGGGCTGGAACCTGGTGAACGATCTGCAGGACGAACCGTAGGAGACTTAGCAGTTGCGGGTGACGTGTATTGAGTGGTTAATAAATAGGATCGACCGTACCGATTTACGGAAGATCCGGCGCAGTACCAAGTGGGTGCTGTTGGCCAGTGGAGGAGTTGTGAACGAGTGAACGTCTGTTCGTCGCCCTAGGACGGCAGCGGGCTATACGACACGCCCAACTAGCCGGGCGAGATAAGAGGCTACGTTACAATGAGATCTCCAAAAACAATCCGGAGCATCACATCATATACAACCGGGAGAAGACAGCGTCGCAGTGATACATATTCTGATAAGGCTTGTGAATCAGGGCTTGAGGGCATCCAAGCTCTTTCAGCGGGTGAGGGTTCACCGACGTAGTCGAGCAGAGCACATCGATCAAATCATCTCGCTTTAAGTTAGGAAAGAAACGCGTTCCTTTGCCAGACTCAACGCCAAAAACCGGTGTAAAATTTCCTCGAGTAGAGGCTCGTATTTCTCCAACCGTTGGGTGAGGCAGCACTCGATCAAATGTCTGGGATATGTGGTGATACAACGCGAATATGTCCGTCGCACGCACCTGAGGCATTGTTGGTTGTAGATCATCATGAATCTCACAAAAGATTTCAAAAGCTCTCGGCAACATGAAGCCGTCACTTAGGAAATCTGCCAGGCATAACTTTTTTATAGCTGAGATCTCTCGGCATAGATGTCTGAACTTGATATTTCCTTCGCCCAATGGAGTTGGCGGTAGACCTTGCGTGTGCAAAACCTGAAAATCAATTGAAGTATTCCACAATATTCGGGAATATAGAGTTCGTTGGATAACGTTTGCTCATGTAAGCTGTAGGGAGATGCGATCCGGCCATTTTACTCGTTTTCAGTCGAGGAGAATTTTCCGCCACCAGAGCGGTAGCAACGCTTGTCCCCATCCTGGTGGTTTTGGCGGATTCTGAAGCAAAAAGTCCTCAGTCCATCTTCGCGAGTAACTTCCACAACGACGTTGTAATAGTGCAGCAATTGGTCGGTACCATACGTCTTCACACTCATCTGTGTGATTGCTTAGCACTTGGATAAGCTGCTGGAGAAGCGTGAATCGTTGTCGACGGATGCTTAGTGCCAGGATAGGAACTCCGATGCCATCATCTTCTTGCTGCTGAGTGGCAAGGCCTTTCTTGACAATATTTATTCCACCAGGTCCCGAACCCACGCGGTTGTATAGGAGTCACTGCACTGCCACCGATTAAGAAAGCGTATCGGGATATTCACCGTCGTCGTAAAATACCAAAGTAAGGATAATCACAGCCTGCACAATGAGACGCCGTCCCATGAGCGTCCAAGCTCTTCCTTTCCATAAGCGAAGCCGTGTCATTAGTTTTTCGTCCAGTTGAGTAGCCAGTTGTGTAGGTATGTCCAAGTTTCCAAACGGAATATCAAGGTATTTGACTGATCCCCCCTTCTTGGGCGACCGAAGACTGTAGCTGTTTTGTGCTTATTCAGGCTCATGATCACGCTTTTGGCTGGATTGAGCATTGCACCCGAACCATCACAGTAAATATCAACCAGCCTTCGCCGGGTTGTGCAGTACCTTGGTAAATGCTTCGACGTCTTCATTCGTGTAGTTCAAGTAACCAGCGATGCGCAGTCCCAGCAGCTTCCTGCATCGCTTCGGTCGCGAGTCGACGGTCCGAATGCATACCAGCTTCTGCACAAAATTCTCTCCGACGGTCCGAATGCATACCAGCTTCTGCACAAAGTTCTCTCCAGTTTTTCCTTCCTGAGTTTCACTGCGTGAAGTCTTCGTGAATGGGACTCCCGTATAGTAAAGAGGCACAATAAACACTGGACAGACGTAGTTCAGACACTACGCCAAAATGTCGGTACTGCTGTCCGTGCGTCAAAACCAGTGATCGACCCACACCGTACACCACGCTCACAATATCAAGGAACTTGCGTGGTGTCGTATCGAAATATTGATACGCTGCTGACCCAGAGAGCTACTACCACTTGAATCAATTTGCTGCATTTCCACGATTCCTCGAGTGGTACAGACGAATACCACGTCGATCCTCTTGTCTGCTCATAGCTCAAATCAACTCTCAAAAGTGAACCTGCAGTCGGTTCTCCCACTTACGCGACGATCTTGGGGCCGATTACAGGCACGTAGCTGAGCACCGACACAGTGATGCCCTTGAGTTCCGTACGTGGACGACGACGCGTGAACCACTTGCGACTTGGTGTAGTCAGCGGTTTGTGACCTTCAAGACGATAAAGTCCTTAGTCTTCCAGGCGACATCCACAGTTCTTCTTCAGAGCGAACTGCATCCTAAACGGCTACATTAGCGCAACATCACAAGCAAAAACACGTTTTACACTGTATATTGTTATGATTGGTCGAATAAATTTCTACTTCTCAAGAATTCGCCGTTCAAATATACCGATTTGTATGTCAATCGTCGTGCAGTGTGCACGGTGAATTCCCTGAATGCAAATATTCTAACTATACAAAGATCAAGTAAATTCGCTTTAATGAAAATTATAGCAGATATCTTCGTGCAAACTGCACGATGCGTATTTTGTTTTGTTTTTGAAAGGAAAAAAAAAACAAAACAATAACAATTTTGCCTCTTTGATTAAGTAGCAGCATTGTCAATACTATTTATTTATCGGGTGTTTGCCTTTTCAGTTCTCTAGCTAGCGTCTTCCACGATAGCTGATCCAACCTTCTTCCCCTACCTTTGCTCGACGATGAAGAGAAAGGAAGACGGTTAACAACCTGGGTAAAGAGAATTCCAGCCGAGTCCAAAGAGCTGTAGGCTCAGTGAATTTCGTCGTTGGATAGTAACGACTCGACATGCTTCATCAACCTTTGAAGCTCAGCTAGGCGAACTTTCATTGATCTACTGGACATGTCGTGCTTTAACAAAACCCGCAGAGGTGGCTGTCCTGCGCACCAGTGCTGCCACGCTATACGAAGCGTTCCAGAAGGGAGCGTAAAATCTCTCGGGACGCGATGGAAACTGCCAGCCCACATGTAGAGTTCACGTTGTGGGGTCACCAAGCTGGTACCAGTAGCAGGGACTTGCGCAATCGCTGTAGCCGGGGCGACTTCATTCATGACTGAGAGCGCTGAACGCGCAAGAACGGCTTCGAACGCCGATTCCAAAGCCTCCAGTGTCATTATGGATCCATTTATGTGCCGTTGAAGTATGCGTTCAATAGTTTCCGCCATACTTTGGTGCATTTTGTCAACTTCTGCCTTATACTGAGCTAAGGTGACCATAATTCCGACATGAGGTGGAATACCAGATTGTGTGATGGGATCGTTTTCTTGATAATTCCGGCAGAATACGCGCTGACGCAACCAGCCAAGTTGATTTTGAGCGGATGTTGAAAACAAAGGTGTCATAAATAATAAATGATTTGGAGGCAACTCAGCCCGCAAGTAGGAACTGTGATACAATAATGAGGCTAGGCTGAATTGACAAATCATCATCTTTAAACTTGGTGGTACACCAGGAAATACTACGTCCATAGTAATACGGAGGCGCTGCTCCAATTCACATCGTTCGTCAGTCTGGTTTGTAAGAGGGCGGCAAAGTAGCAAACTTAGGAGAATCGAAAGGAAGTCCAGCTACGTAGCGACCGACAGTCATGTCTCCTGCTGCCTCGAATCTTACATACTTGTTTTGAACTCCCGGAAGTGTCCAACCAGCCCTTAGACAGATAGCCGCAGCTGACGGTCCAGACGTAGAGCAACTGCTCACGTAAGTTGCGGCACCTTTCCTAGCTGAATGAGTCCCAAAATCATCTGATGTCAAACCAAACTGAACCAAAATGCTCTTCATGACATCACATTCCAGGTTTTTCTTTAGAATAGTTAAGAAGCGGCTGTACTGATTGCCACCGGGAAATAATTTGCCGTCTCCATCAAATCCAAAAACTGAAAAATAAATTCCAAGTGCTAACACGGGGCAAATCTCAGGTATGGTGGGGTTGGCATACACGTGCCTGGGATCTCGCGGTCGACTACCGTCCTGGTCATTCTTCATATGAGCAAATGTAATTGTAACAGAATCTTCGCACCAAGATAGATGTGCATGTCGTATCGACTCGGCACTTTTTGCGCGACACATCAGATTCCAGCAGATTATGAGAAAAGAATGACCAAAGACATGCTGCTTTTTGGTCGAATTCAGCATAGTATTCGCAACAGATCTGTACATTGAGAACGAGAAAGGTTCTTTACCCTCTCGCAAACGGGCATTTCGTTCCTGGGCTACTTGGGTCACAGTATGGTGAAGGCCCTTGAAAAATCGCTTCATCTGGGCATCGAAACCACTGGGCCGAGAATTGCCTGTTGTGTTGTAAAGATAAACAATAGCCGATCGCACAATGCCAAAGGTAGATTTCCCAGTCACACCACGTTGTTCCATCGAAGTGAGGTAGCGCATGCACTCTTGCGTTGTTAGCGTACTTAAGTCTATTGGACTCACTACAGGAGACCTGGCAAACCACTCCGCAATTGTGTCTGCATTAATCGTCTCGATGTCACAAAACGAGATCGCGAAAAGTGACTGGCGGCGGTCCTCATCTGATGTGTCGTAAAGCCACTTGATAAAACGAGTAAGAGCTCGGAGATACACGTACTTTGTCGCACCAGCAGTAGTATTTCCAAGGACCTCCTCCACACGAGCATCAAGAACTTCCATCGCTACGACTTGTAAGTGTAAGTGACCCTTAAAATTATAATCAGAATATACTACCAAACAGCATAATATATTCGACGTGCAAGTTGCACGACGAATTCCATTTATCTATACTTTGTTTTTAAGTTACCATTTGATGTTGCTGGTAGACGACAGGAGCAACATCCATCCAAATTTATAAAATTATATAAAACATAACGTATAGCAGTTATATCAGACAGCCCACTAGACCAAAAAGCCAAAACGAATTTCACAGGGATAAGAAAATAGAGGAAAAGCAGGATCTACCCCTTAACTCGGAAATAAAATTTCCGAGAATTTTAGTGAAGACCCCGTTGCTGGTACCGGAATCGGGCGAAGTGAGTATAATGACAGTCTGAGAAAGCGCGGTGCAGATGCGATGGCAGAGAACGACATTACGATGGAAGACATCGCAATGAAAGCTCCAGACGTTGTGGACGTAAACTGTTTTGTCGTTGGCTATGGAGACGCTGCTGGCATTAGGATTGCGCCGAATGCGAAGCTAATTATCTTGAAAGAGCTAATAAAGGCGAGGCGTTCAAAGGGACTAAAAGATTTTGGCGCAGACGAGCTACAACTTCCTGGCCAAGAAGGCGGATGGCACGTGGCTGTCTGCTGATCCCGATTTTGAGGAAACTGAACAGGAAATGGCGACTGGCAAGACCCCAGAGGAAATCAAACACATTATTAGCAACAAGCGCAATTTGCTCAATGGACGACTAACAATCGCACGGGCCTTCGGAGAAGCCATCCCCACGTCGGAGTACTTGCACATTTTGGTGAAGACCCCGTTGCTGGTAACGGAACCGATCACTGCGATCGGGCGAAGTGAGTACAATGACAGTCTGCCAGTTTCGAGAAAGCGCGGTGCAGATGCGATGGCAGAGAACGACATTACGATGGAAGACGTCGCGATGGCTGTTCCAGACGACGTGGTGGTAAACTGTTTTGTCATTAGCTATGGAAACGCTGGCGTTAGGATTGCGCCGAATGCTCAACTCGATACCGTGAAAGAGAAAATTGTGGAGAAATTCCCACAACTGAAGAAAATAGGTGAAGGCAATTTGCAACTTTTTCTGGCCAAGAAGGCGGATGGCACGTGGCTGTCTGCTTCTAAAAAAACCCTGCGTGTTTTGCGAACCGGCGTGATTCCTGACGAGATCATGGAATTATTTAGCGACAGCAGTAAGTCATTTCTGGGACCGGAAACAATTGCAGACGCTCTCGGTGAAAACCCCCCACCAGGTAACTTCCACCTTCTAGTGAAGCCCCCATTGCAGAAAGGGACCATCAAGGAGGGTCAAAGTCCTGACGTGGCCAAATACAGGAGCATTGCTGAAGATTTAAAGGAAACGAAAGAGGTGAAAGATGTGGTGAAGAGTCTCGAAGATGTGAGAAATGGTGTGGAGGACCCGATGCGGTTTGTCGTTCTGGAGAATTCTTCTGGCACGGGCAAGACGCAGATGGCGTTCAACTTGGAAGCCAATGGAGCTTTTGAAGTGTTCTACCTGCCGTGTACCACATCAAATGACTCGAGACAGCGTGTGTATGAGCCATTCAAGTCGCGACAGCTTACTTTCGTGAGTTGTATGGAGAACGACATCGAAAGTCTCGATACTACAAATGATGACCGATCTGATGACAGACAGCTGAAGCACCCGAACTCAATTGAGTTTGAAGGCTCAGTTAGTGACTTCGACAGAACCAACGAGAAACCATTGAGCGTGTACGCTTTCATCATCGCTGCGCTCAGTGGTGCAGGTGCGTGCATCGGAAACGCTGTGCGTGAAGACGTCGCTGCAGCACGTGATCAACGAATACGTGATAAGAAGCAACCAATGCTCTTCTTTCTGGACGAATTTCCTCGCTTGCGGGAAGATAACCGAAAACTAGTTCGGTCGATGCGGAATGTGTTCCGCTCTCTCCGTCTGCCGCTTATTCTAAGTGCTACGAATGGTACGGCACGGAGCCTTTATACTGGAAGTGATTATTCGCGAGTATCAAGAGTCCCATGGTGTACGGTGATTCCATCGCTACCCAAGTTTGCCACGAAGGGGAGGATCACTTCAGTGTTTGAGTGGATTATTTCGAACAGCCGACCTCTTTTTGGTGCATCAGCGCAGAAACACATGACCCAGTTCCCATACGATGGCCAAGATCGACTGAAGTACTTGACTAACATGGTCAAAGCACTGACGCCAGAATTTCGATCATTGAAACGTGCAGAGGAATTTGAAAGAGGTCAACTCTATCTTTATCTTGGGACTAGCTATAACGCAGACGTCGGCGAATACAGAGACAAAAAGGACAACTTGATCGATGGACATTACGGCCGCATGGAGGAGCAGAAGATTTTCGAGCTCCAATTGGGAACTCAAAAAGAGTTGGTGAAGAACGACAAGGTGTGGAAGTGTCGATGCGTATTCCCCCGGATGGAAGACGACATTCTCCTTTATCTAACGTTGATGGGGGATTATGAAGACTCCGACGCTTACAGTTCCACACATCACCGTCAGCAAGCCCTTCCCAACAAAAAGTGGAGCCCATTAGATCTGCCGTTCTGGAAGAAATTGAGGACTGTATTGAATCAAAACGGAACAAGTACTAGTAATCCAGCTCAGGTTACAAACGATGGAATGGATCTCGAAGCTCTTGCCGTGGGTGCTGTTATTCTGGCAAGCCACCAAGGCGGATTTTATGGAACCGACTTCGAAACATTCTTTGGCAGGCTGCTGTATGAGTTGGGAGTGCGTGACGTCATTCGAACGGTGACATTCCCGCAAGGGCACACTGTGAATTTCAAGGTTCCATTTCTCTCACCTCCAAATGTTGCGTGGCCCGGCGAGTTTATAGAGAAGATACCTGAAGCTGTGTTCGCCAATATGGAGCGTACTCGTAACAACAAGATGATTGATTTCACGGCCCATGGTGGTACTCTCACAGGCGAGTGCAAAGACCGGCAGCAGTTCCCTTTAGAAGTGCTAAAGAGCGTTCTCAAAGCGACCCCGTCGACGACGAAGGTTCACTTGGTGGTGGTGAATAATCTTCAGGAAAGATACTTCACTATGGCGTCGAAGTCTGAGTCGGCAAATTCTTGTTCTAATTCAGCCGCTGAACCGAAGGATGCAGCTTCTGCCGCAGCAAGCAAGTCCAAGGAACGTAAAGAAGGCCAAAAGACAACAGTGCGAAAGAAAAAAACTAAAGAAGGGCAAGAGAAAAAGATTGAAGCTGGACGAGAGAAGAAGAAAACAGAAGCTGTAGCAGGGCAGAAGAAAAAAACTGATGCCGGGCAGGAGAGAAAAGCGAAAACAGAGCGAAACCGTGAGACTGCATCCGAGTTCTTGAAAAGAATCAAGCTGCAACATGCCAAGTTTTACCGCATTGCGGGAGTTAACAACAGTAAACATGGAAAGGATGGAAGGTTGAAGGCATTTTCAGAGCTCATGGAAGCGCGACAAGATCTGCCGGGTGATGAAACGAGTTCTTCAGCTGGTGGCGCTGGCAAGACCATTATCTTCATTGAAGTTGGAGACTGGAAGACGAAGTAGGCCGCAAAAATGACTCGGTTTGTTGTTACGTCTGCAACTTCCTTGGGCAATACGAAGTGCAAGAAAATTCATTCTTTGTTTTGGGGAAAATCTTCAACTCATGGTAGCCATTGTCACAGTAATTCAAGCTCTACCTGAAGCTTTTAAGCACCAACCCACCAGGATCAAAGATCGACGTGCTGTACTAGGTACTAGCAACAACCATCGCAGAAGAAGAAGAAGAAAAGCAAAAACAAGAAGCGGCGCAACTAGATTACAAATATGTAGTGCCTAATACAACGTTCCATTTGCATTTGTAGCAGTTCGAGAAGCTTAGCTGAGCTTGGTAAACTTGAGAAAGCTCAACTAAACGAGTCATTTTTGCGGCCTACTTCGTCTTCCAGTCGGAAGATGAAGTAGGCCGCAAAAATGACTCGGTTTTTTGTTACGTCTGCAACTTCCTTGGGCAATACGAAGTGCAAGAAAATTCATTCTTTGTTTTGGGGAAAATCTTCAACTCATGGTAGCCATTGTCACAGTAATTCAAGCTCTACCTGAAGCTTTTAAGCACCAACCCACCAGGATCAAAGATCGATGTGCTGTACTAGGTACTAGCAACAACCATCGCAGAAGAAGAAGAAGAAAAGCAAAAACAAGAAGCGGCGCAACTAGATTACAAATATGTAGTGCCTAATACAACGTTCCATTTGCATTTGTAGCAGTTCGAGAAGCTTAGCTGAGCTTGGTAAACTTGAGAAAGCTCAACTAACCGGTTTATTAAATAAAGTGAACCGTTGCTTCCCAGTCATAATTACATGGCAGGTAAAATCCTGGTATACTCCGGTACCGGGCACCTGCACTCGCGATTCGCGACTCCAAGATGGCATTAACCATCACTTGATGGGTTTAACAACCTCTAATTCGTGATTATCGGTATTAACAGGAATATATGCACTAGGTTTTAGTTTGCCATTCTACAAGTTTCGAGAAAGCAGAGAAGCGATGGAAGACTCGAAGATGGAAGAAGACGCGATGGCAGCTCAAGCGAACCCTGTTTAAAGGTGAACTTCTTCTTCGAGTATGGAAGGACGGCTTTGCAAGAAGACTGTAGATTGAGAACTGATGTATTTTAGCTACCACTGCTTTCTCTTCTCCGTTGGTTTCAACGCCCAGCTTCGCTGGAGTCCAGTAGCTATTTCCGAATGCAACGACCATTGGTCCAAATGCAAGATAGCTCCACAGCCATCACAACGTACCGTGATCTGATCTTGGATACGTTTTCCAACACGCCTCCCTCGAGCTCCATGAGTTCGAACCCTTCCTTTTAAGAGATTTCAATGATCCCCATAGCTGCACGTAAGCGAGCGAGACGAGCCTTGTCCAGTGGCTTGGTAAAGGCATCCGCTGGATTCGTCTCACCCGAAACCTTCACCAACTCAATAGCTCCACGCTGAACTTGCTCTCGCACATAGTGCCAGCGGAGCTCAATGTGACGCGTCCTCCTGCTGTACGTTGGACTAGTCGCCATGACATGCAGCAGCACTATCAATCCCGATGACCGGGTGAATCGTGTATTTCGGTAGTATCTCCGCCAAAATGTTGCATTCGGCCGTTGCCTCCATGGTCGCTTCACATGCTGCCACGTACTCAGCCTCTGCTGTCGACAGAGCAATAATGGGCTGTCGTCTTGACATCCAAGCGACGGCACCACCACCGAGCATAAACGCAAATCCACTGGTGCTCTTCCGCGACTCCGAATCCCCAGCCCAATCACTGTCGCAAAATCCGTGTAGGATCAGTTTCGAGTTCTTCGCTGCATTGTTCCTCTGGTAGCGAATCCCATATTCAGTAGTTCCGACCAAATACCGTTGTACACGCTTCAAAGCCCCGACATGTTTCGCAGTAGGTTTGGATACAAATCGGCTCAGTTGTCCCAAAGCATACGCTAGGTCCGGTCGAGTGCATGTAGCCAAGTACATGAGCATGCCTAAAGCACCTCGATAGTCGAAACTCGAGTCGATTGAGTCACCCTCACCAGCCGGAACAAGTCGTGCCTTAGTTTCCATCGGGTTCCCACATTTGTTGGCCTTATCGTATCCGAATTTAGCTAGGATTTCCTTCGCGTACTTACGCTGGGTAATGAAGATATCATTCGCTGTCTGGTTCACTTCAACACCGAGGTACTCCGTCAGCTCACCTTGATCCTTCAATCCATACGCCACGTTCAAATCTTCGAACAGCTTTGACTTGAGGTTAGTATCGTTGGTTGCACAAAGTACATCATCAACGTACACGAGTACTAGAGCAATAGTTTCACCTTCGTACTTGAAATACAGACATGGTTCCGTGGCACACCGTTGAAAACCGCGATTCATCAGCCAGGAATTTAACTCTTCATTCCACTCCCGTCCCGATTGTCTAAGCCCATACAGTGCCTTGCGAACCACGTACATGTGTCCATCAACTGCACACGGGAAACCTTCGATAGACCTCACATACTGCGGAATTGTGAGAAAAGCGTTCAAGTATGCTGTGTTAATATCACCTCCGTACACCTTCAAATTGAGTTCGGCTGCCAATGCAACTACCAACCGGAATGACGACATGCGTGCGACCGGAGCAAATGTCTCGATAAAATCAATACCAGGGCGTTGCCAATTTCCTAGAGCAACAATTCTCGCCTTTAGCCGGATAATGTACCCGTAATGATCCGTTTTATAGGCGTAGACCCACATCGTTTTGATTGCCCGCCCATTGGTCGGCATCTCGCTCTGATCAATCTTCTCGAGAACTCCTTTTGACTTTAATGCTGCCATTTCTCCGAGCTCGGCCATCCTCCAGAGATCAGCATGCTTGGACCGCATTGCCTCTCTCCGGTTCTTGGGTATTTTGATCTGTGACGAGTGAAGTGGTTTACCATCTTTGCCAAGGATACGCACGGCCATGTTTGACAGTACAAAGTCTTGGTACCGTGCTGGAGTGCGTCGCTCTGTCGCTTCCCGGAGACCTGTCCTTCTGGCTTTTGTGGTTTGACCAAGCTGATTCTTTTGTATTTCTGAGGACGTCTCGTCACGATCAGTTCGCTTCCTCAGTCCAGTAGGAAGTACGATCACTTCGCGTTCCTTTTCCCCGTCCACTGCTTCTTGAACGTTAGATTCTCCAGTGACTTGGGCCGATTCATTTGCTGATTCTTCATCTCCAACATCGAATTCGATTTCGGATCCATGCTCTGCATCAACGGATATAATATCGTCATCAACTACATCCTTTGTAGCTTTCCCTGTCTGTTCCGATGCAAAATTACTTTTATCTTCATCACCATTGTCGGCGTCGGATTCATTTTCATCGCCTCCCTCGAGGTAAATCGACCGTGTAGTCGATTTGATCTCGCTAAATTCATACACAACCGACGCATTTACTTCGCTGTACGCGTCCTCGTCGGCATCAAATGACCGCATAGAATATTCAGACTCCTCCACGATGCTGTCATCAACACAGTAGCTTCCTGACTGAGTGTGTCATCATCATCTAGAGGGATAGTGCCAAACGTTAGCCATTCGGAGACGTTGCTGTCAGCGGGATCGACTTGGTGACGATCGCGGTAGGTAATTCCTTCCTCAACCCGAACTTCAGCCACAAATTTAACTGTCCGCTCACTCGGAGTGTACACCTGGCACCCTACAGTGTCTTCAGCGTAACCAACGACGAAAGCCACGTAGGCATTTGCGTCTTGCTTGTGCTTATCCGGTGTTACGGGCACATGGACGTAGGCGAGTGATCCAAACTTGCGAATATGATGAATGTCTGGCTTTACTCCGAACATTCTCTCATAGGGCACACCGTCAATCGGTTTCGCATACACTCTGTTCTTGATGTAAGCAGCGTTCTTGAGTGCGTACGGCCAAAATGAACGCGGAAAGCCAGACGCATGCATCTGAGACCGAACCATTTCCATGAGTGATTGATGTGCACGTTCACATGGGTTCAGGTGAGAGCTTTTCGGACCGACTTTGATATGTTCAATGCCTCGTGCTGCGTACCAACCGTCGATGGCGCCATTTACGAACTCACCTCCTTTATCAGTCAGGACTTGTTTTACTGGGAACTGTGCACTCTCCACAAACTCGTACTCCCGTTGAACAATCTTCTTGATGCCTCGACCAGCTTGGCGCTCTGCCCATACAACGTACTGTTGCATTAAGGAGTTTACCACAGCAGATCCCTTGCTCGTTAGCAAATGAACTGTCAAAAACCTGCTCCAACCGTCCATTATCACCAATACCGCTTTGTAGTTCGTCCCATTTCCTTGGCCAGGGAACAGTAGGTCTGCGTAGACCACTTCGTTAGGTGCAGTTATCCCACGATTTAGCTTCTTACGCCGGCGTTTCTGTTTCTGTTTTCCGACGTGGCAAGCATCACACGCCTTCACCTGCCGCTGCGAAAGCATCATTCCTTGACAAGTCCACGGTCCACCATAACCTTCAAGTACTGAGCGCAAGTGTGCCCCAATCGCTCATGCCATACCTGCAGACTTCCAACACCGTCTGCTACTGTAAAATTCACTACGCGCTCCTCACGTTCCTCTTTAACGTTGTCGCTAGAACTGGAGTTTTCCCTCACGTTGAAGATCCAGATTGCTTGTGCGGGATGTGCTTTAATGACTCTTTCTCCTTCCTTGTACATCGCTGTAAACTTTAGTTTTGGCATCATAATTTACATCGAACCCTTGTTCCAGAGCGAGACCCATGGAGAACAGACCATGTGTGGCCCCTGGGACGTACAGAACGCCATCAATGCAAAGTTCCACTTCATCCTCGCCCACTACTGATGTTATTTTCACAGTACCAACCCCTGCGGCCTGTGTGATCATTGATTGAGCGACACCTTTGACGTCAGCAGTCAGGCTTTCTGGCACTATATCTTCCAAATGAAGAAAACTGTCACGATCGCCAACTATATGCACGTTAGAACCGGTGTCGAAACACCACCAAGAATAACTTCCAGGATCTTTCTTCTCCACATCCGCATCGACAATACCCTGGGGGGAAAATTCGATTGCTGCCTGTACTTCATCCCATACTGTGGCCACCGTTCCAGGTTCGTTTTGGTACGTTCGAAACTTTTGTGATGTGCTTCCGTTTGCATAGTTTGATCTCTTCTGACGTTGATCTTCATGTCCAGACGCACCACTAATACTCTACTGGGCAGTTCGTTCCGGACAATTTGCCTTGTAGTGGCCAGTGTCGCCACAGACAAAACACTTTCTCTGGGAAGACCGCCCACCGGAGGAGTTATCCTGTTGACCACTACTACCTCCGTTCCGTACACGGGCTTGCCCAGTCTGTGGTGGTCCAGCGCCTTGACCAGCACCTTGGCTATCACCACCCCCTTGCTTTGTACCACCTCGACGTCGCGAATTATTGTTAATGCGTCGTCGAGACTGACGATCCGCGGCCTCTTCGATGAGCACCCGAAGTTCTTCAGGGGTCAAAGTACCGCCGTTTCCTCCATATTTGACGGCTCCACGAAGCTGTTCAAACTCATATTGATCTGGTAGACTGTCCAGCAGCATGGACTTCATGTTGATATCGTTCACCTCATAGCCATAACTTGCTAAGTCGGTTTTCAGCCGAAACATGTATCCCACATGCGCTTGTACATCGTCACTACCAGGACATTTGAGGTTTTTTAATTCTTCTGATAGTCTCAAGATAGTACTTTCTCGAATTGTCGCATTTTGACGCTTCTCGTGCGCTGCCCACATCTCTGCACCAGACTCATATTGGTCGACTTGTTGAAGCCTGTGTGACGGTATCGTCGTCCCGATCATCCGCATAATCTTGAACTGCTTCTTATCGAAGGTTGCCTCTGACTCCTCACTCGTGAGGCCCTCACGCTTTATCTTGCCCTCGGCGATGTCGAGTAGATCGTGTTCCCTAAAGATCGTTCGCATCGTCCACTTATATCGCCGCCAGTCTTTACCGTCCCATCCATACGGTAGTCCCTCTACCTTAGATTCGTTATTCATCTTGTACACCTTACGCGAGTTCTCTTGGGCTCATAACCCTGTTTAAAGGTGAACTTCTTCTTCGAGTATGGAAGGACGGCTTTGCAAGAAGACTGTAGATTGAGAACTGATGTATTTTAGCTACCACTGCTTTCTCTTCTCCGTTGGTTTCAACGCCCAGCTTCGCTGGAGTCCAGTAGCTATTTCCGAATGCAACGACCATTGGTCCAAATGCAAGATAGCTCCACAGCCATCACAACGTACCGTAATCTGATCTTGGATACGTTTTCCAACAAACCCCTCATCAACCTCCAGTTCTTCAAGCTCAAGACTGGTGGTAAACTGTTTTGTCATTGGCTATGGAGACGCTGGCGTTAGGATTGCGCCGAATGCTCAACTCGATACCGTGAAAGAGAAAATTGTGGAGAATTTCCCACAATAGGTGAAGGCAATTTGCAACTTTTTCTGGCCAAGAAGGCGGATGGCACGTGGCTGTCTGCTGATCCCGATTTTGAGGAAACTGAACAGGAAATGGCGACTGGCAAGACCCCAGAGGAAATCAAACACATTATTAGCAACAAGCGCAATTTGCTCAATGGACGACTAACAATCGCACGGGCCTTCGGAGAAGCCATCCCCACGTCGGAGTACTTGCACATTTTGGTGAAGACCCCGTTGCTGGTAACGGAACCGATCACTGCGATCGGGCGAAGTGAGTACAATGACAGTCTGCCAGTTTCGAGAAAGCGCGGTGCAGATGCGATGGCAGAGAACGACATTACGATGGAAGACGTCGCGATGGCTGTTCCAGACGACGTGGTGGTAAACTGTTTTGTCATTAGCTATGGAAACGCTGGCGTTAGGATTGCGCCGAATGCTCAACTCGATACCGTGAAAGAGAAAATTGTGGAGAAATTCCCACAACTGAAGAAAATAGGTGAAGGCAATTTGCAACTTTTTCTGGCCAAGAAGGCGGATGGCACGTGGCTGTCTGCTGATCCCGATTTTGAGGAAACTGAACAGGAAATGGCGACTGGCAAGACCCCAGAGGAAATCAAACACATTATTAGCAACAAGCGCAATTTGCTCAATGGACGACTAACAATCGCACGGGCCTTCGGAGAAGCCATCCCCACGTCGGAGTACTTGCACATTTTGGTGAAGACCCCGTTGCTGGTAACGGAACCGATCACTGCGATCGGGCGAAGTGAGTACAATGACAGTCTGCCAGTTTCGAGAAAGCGCGGTGCAGATGCGATGGCAGAGAACGACATTACGATGGAAGACGTCGCGATGGCTGTTCCAGACGACGTGGTGGTAAACTGTTTTGTCATTAGCTATGGAAACGCTGGCGTTAGGATTGCGCCGAATGCTCAACTCGATACCGTGAAAGAGAAAATTGTGGAGAAATTCCCACAACTGAAGAAAATAGGTGAAGGCAATTTGCAACTTTTTCTGGCCAAGAAGGCGGATGGCACGTGGCTGTCTGCTGATCCCGATTTTGAGGAAACTGAACAGGAAATGGCGACTGGCAAGACCCCAGAGGAAATCAAACACATTATTAGCAACAAGCGCAATTTGCTCAATGGACGACTAACAATCGCACGGGCCTTCGGAGAAGCCATCCCCACGTCGGAGTACTTGCACATTTTGGTGAAGACCCCGTTGCTGGTAACGGAACCGATCACTGCGATCGGGCGAAGTGAGTACAATGACAGTCTGCCAGTTTCGAGAAAGCGCGGTGAAGATGCGATGGCAGAGAACGACATTACGATGGAAGACGTCGCGATGGCTGTTCCAGACGACGTGGTGGTAAACTGTTTTGTCATTAGCTATGGAAACGCTGGCGTTAGGATTGCGCCGAATGCTCAACGCGATGCCGTGAAAGAGAAAATTGTGGAGAAATTCCCACAACTGAAGAAAATAGGTGCAACTTTTTCTGGCCAAGAAGGCGGATGGCACGTGGCTGTCTGCTTCTAAAAAAACCCTGCGTGTTTTGCGAACCGGCGTGATTCCTGACGAGATCATGGAATTATTTAGCGACAGCAGTAAGTCATTTCTGGGACCGGAAACAATTGCAGACGCTCTCGGTGAAAACCCCCCACCAGGTAACTTCCACCTTCTAGTGAAGCCCCCATTGCAGAAAGGGACCATCAAGGAGGGTCAAAGTCCTGACGTGGCCAAATACAGGAGCATTGCTGAAGATTTAAAGGAAACGAAAGAGGTGAAAGATGTGGTGAAGAGTCTCGAAGATGTGAGAAATGGTGTGGAGGACCCGATGCGGTTTGTCGTTCTGGAGAATTCTTCTGGCACGGGCAAGACGCAGATGGCGTTCAACTTGGAAGCCAATGGAGCTTTTGAAGTGTTCTACCTGCCGTGTACCACATCAAATGACTCGAGACAGCGTGTGTATGAGCCATTCAAGTCGCGACAGCTTACTTTCGTGAGTTGTATGGAGAACGACATCGAAAGTCTCGATACTACAAAATGATGACTGATCTGATGACAGACAGCTGAAGCACCCGAACTCAATTGAGTTTGAAGGATCAGTTAGTGACTTCGACAGAACCAACGCGAAACCATTGAGCGTGTACGCTTTCATCATCGCTGCGCTCAGTGGTGCAGGTGCGTGCATCGGAAACGCTGTGCGTGAAGACGTCGCTGCAGCACGTGATCAACGAATACGTGATAAGAAGCAACCAATGCTCTTCTTTCTGGACGAATTTCGCTTGCGGGAAGATAACCGAAAACTAGTTCGGTCGATGCGGAATGTGTTCCGCTCTCTCCGTCTGCCGCTTATTCTAAGTGCTACGAATGGTACGGCACGGAGCCTTTATACTGGAAGTGATTATTCGCGAGTATCAAGAGTCCCATGGTGTACGGTGATTCCATCGCTACCCAAGTTTGCCACGAAGGGGAGGATCACTTCAGTGTTTGAGTGGATTATTTCGAACAGCCGACCTCTTTTTGGTGCATCAGCGCAGAAACACATGACCCAGTTCCCATACGATGGCCAAGATCGACTGAAGTACTTGACTAACATGGTCAAAGCACTGACGCCAGAATTTCGATCATTGAAACGTGCAGAGGAATTTGAAAGAGGTCAACTCTATCTTTATCTTGGGACTAGCTATAACGCAGACGTCGGCGAATACAGAGACAAAAAGGTCAACTTGATCGATGGACATTACGGCCGCATGGAGGAGCAGAAGATTTTCGAGCTCCAATTGGGAACTCAAAAAGAGTTGGTGAAGAACGACAAGGTGTGGAAGTGTCGATGCGTATTCCCCCGGATGGAAGACGACATTCTCCTTTATCTAACGTTGATGGGATTATGAAGACTCCGACGCTTACAGTTCCACACATCACCGTCAGCAAGCCCTTCCCAACAAAAAGTGGAGCCCATTAGATCTGCCGTTCTGGAAGAAATTGAGGACTGTATTGAATCAAAACGGAACAAGTACTAGTAATCCAGCTCAGGTTACAAACGATGGAATGGATCTCGAAGCTCTTGCCGTGGGTGCTGTTATTCTGGCAAGCCACCAAGGCGGATTTTATGGAACCGACTTCGAAACATTCTTTGGCAGGCTGCTGTATGAGTTGGGAGTGCGTGACGTCATTCGAACGGTGACATTCCCGCAAGGGCACACTGTGAATTTCAAGGTTCCATTTCTCTCACCTCCAAATGTTGCGTGGCCCGGCGAGTTTATAGAGAAGATACCTGAAGCTGTGTTCGCCAATATGGAGCGTACTCGTAACAGCAAGATGATTGATTTCACGGCCCATGGTGGTACTCTCACAGGCGAGTGCAAAGACCGGCAGCAGTTCCCTTTAGAAGTGCTAAAGAGCGTTCTCAAAGCGACCCCGTCGACGACGAAGGTTCACTTGGTGGTGGTGAATAATCTTCAGGAAAGATACTTCACTATGGCGTCGAAGTCTGAGTCGGCAAATTCTTGTTCTAATTCAGCCGCTGAACCGAAGGATGCAGCTTCTGCCGCAGCAAGCAAGTCCAAGGAACGTAAAGAAGGCCAAAAGACAACAGTGCGAAAGAAAAAAACTAAAGAAGGGCAAGAGAAAAAGATTGAAGCTGGACGAGAGAAGAAGAAAACAGAAGCTGTAGCAGGGCAGAAGAAAAAAACTGATGCCGGGCAGGAGAGAAAAGCGAAAACAGAGCGAAACCGTGAGACTGCATCCGAGTTCTTGAAAAGAATCAAGCTGCAACATGCCAAGTTTTACCGCATTGCGGGAGTTAACAACAGTAAACATGGAAAGGATGGAAGGTTGAAGGCATTTTCAGAGCTCATGGAAGCGCGACAAGATCTGCCGGGTGATGAAACGAGTTCTTCAGCTGGTGGCGCTGGCAAGACCATTATCTTCATTGAAGTTGGAGACTGGAAGACGAAGTAGGCCGCAAAAATGACTCGGTTTGTTGTTACGTCTGCAACTTCCTTGGGCAATACGAAGTGCAAGAAAATTCATTCTTTGTTTTGGGGAAAATCTTCAACTCATGGTAGCCATTGTCACAGTAATTCAAGCTCTACCTGAAGCTTTTAAGCACCAACCCACCAGGATCAAAGATCGACGTGCTGTACTAGGTACTAGCAACAACCATCGCAGAAGAAGAAGAAGAAAAGCAAAAACAAGAAGCGGCGCAACTAGATTACAAATATGTAGTGCCTAATACAACGTTCCATTTGCATTTGTAGCAGTTCGAGAAGCTTAGCTGAGCTTGGTAAACTTGAGAAAGCTCAACTAACCGGTTTATTAAATAAAGTGAACCGTTGCTTCCCAGTCATAATTACATGGCAGGTAAAATCCTGGTATACTCCGGTACCGGGCACCTGCACTCGCGATTCGCGACTCCAAGATGGCATACGGATGATTAACCATCACTTGATGGGTTCAACAACCTCTAATTCGTGATTATCGGTATTAACAGGAATATATGCACTAGGTTTTAGTATGCCATTCTACAAGTTTCGAGAAAGCAGAGAAGCGATGGAAGACTCGAAGATGGAAGAAGACGCGATGGCAGCTCAAGCGAACCCCTCATCAACCTCCAGTTCTTCAAGCTCAAGACTGGTGGTAAACTGTTTTGTCATTGGCTATGGAGACGCTGGCGTTAGGATTGCGCCGAATGCTCAACGCGATGCCGTGAAAGAGAAAATTGTGGAGAAATTCCCACAACTGAAGAAAATAGGTGAAGGCAATTTGCAACTTTTTCTGGCCAAGAAGGCGGATGGCACGTGGCTGTCTGCTGATCCCGATTTTGAGGAAACTGAACAGGAAATGGCGACTGGCAAGACCCCAGAGGAAATCAAACACATTATTAGCAACAAGCGCAATTTGCTCAATGGACGACTAACAATCGCACGGGCCTTCGGAGAAGCCATTCCCACGTCGGAGTACTTGCACATTTTGGTGAAGACCCCGTTGCTGGTAACGGAACCGATCACTGCGATCGGGCGAAGTGAGTACAATGACAGTCTGCCAGTTTCGAGAAAGCGCGGTGCAGATGCGATGGCAGAGAACGACATTACGATGGAAGACGTCGCGATGGCTGTTCCAGACGACGTGGTGGTAAACTGTTTTGTCATTGGCTATGGAGACGCTGGCGTTAGGATTGCGCCGAATGCTCAACTCGATACCGTGAAAGAGAAAATTGTGGAGAAATTCCCACAACTGAAGAAAATAGGTGAAGGCAATTTGCAACTTTTTCTGGCCAAGAAGGCGGATGGCACGTGGCTGTCTGCTGATCCCGATTTTGAGGAAACTGAACAGGAAATGGCGACTGGCAAGACCCCAGAGGAAATCAAACACATTATTAGCAACAAGCGCAATTTGCTCAATGGACGACTAACAATCGCACGGGCCTTCGGAGAAGCCATCCCCACGTCGGAGTACTTGCACATTTTGGTGAAGACCCCGTTGCTGGTAACGGAACCGATCACTGCGATCGGGCGAAGTGAGTACAATGACAGTCTGCCAGTTTCGAGAAAGCGCGGTGCAGATGCGATGGCAGAGAACGACATTACGATGGAAGACGTCGCGATGGCTGTTCCAGACGACGTGGTGGTAAACTGTTTTGTCATTAGCTATGGAAACGCTGGCGTTAGGATTGCGCCGAATGCTCAACTCGATACCGTGAAAGAGAAAATTGTGGAGAAATTCCCACAACTGAAGAAAATAGGTGAAGGCAATTTGCAACTTTTTCTGGCCAAGAAGGCGGATGGCACGTGGCTGTCTGCTTCTAAAAAAACCCTGCGTGTTTTGCGAACCGGCGTGATTCCTGACGAGATCATGGAATTATTTAGCGACAGCAGTAAGTCATTTCTGGGACCGGAAACAATTGCAGACGCTCTCGGTGAAAACCCCCCACCAGGTAACTTCCACCTTCTAGTGAAGCCCCCATTGCAGAAAGGGACCATCAAGGAGGGTCAAAGTCCTGACGTGGCCAAATACAGGAGCATTGCTGAAGATTTAAAGGAAACGAAAGAGGTGAAAGATGTGGTGAAGAGTCTCGAAGATGTGAGAAATGGTGTGGAGGACCCGATGCGGTTTGTCGTTCTGGAGAATTCTTCTGGCACGGGCAAGACGCAGATGGCGTTCAACTTGGAAGCCAATGGAGCTTTTGAAGTGTTCTACCTGCCGTGTACCACATCAAATGACTCGAGACAGCGTGTGTATGAGCCATTCCAAGTCGCGACAGCTTACTTTCGTGAGTTGTATGGAGAACGACATCGAAAGTCTCGATACTACAAATGATGACCGATCTGATGACAGACAGCTGAAGCACCCGAACTCAATTGAGTTTGAAGGCTCAGTTAGTGACTTCGACAGAACCAACGCGAAACCATTGAGCGTGTACGCTTTCATCATCGCTGCGCTCAGTGGGTGCAGGTGCGTGCATCGGAAACGCTGTGCGTGAAGACGTCGCTGCAGCACGTGATCAACGAATACGTGATAAGAAGCAACCAATGCTCTTCTTTCTGGACGAATTTCCTCGCTTGCGGGAAGATAACCGAAAACTAGTTCGGTCGATGCGGAATGTGTTCCGCTCTCTCCGTCTGCCGCTTATTCTAAGTGCTACGAATGGTACGGCACAGAGCCTTTATACTGGAAGTGATTATTCGCGAGTATCAAGAGTCCCATGGTGTACGGTGATTCCATCGCTACCCAAGTTTGCCACGAAGGGAGGATCACTTCCAGTGTTTGAGTGGATTATTTCCGAACAGCCGACCTCTTTTGGTGCATCAGCGCAGAAACACATGACCCAGTTCCCATACGATGGCCAAGATCGACTGGAAGTACTTGACTAACATGGTCAAAGCACTGACGCCAGAATTTCGATCATTGAAACGTGCAGAGGAATTTGAAAGAGGTCAACTCTATCTTTATCTTGGGACTAGCTATAACGCAGACGTCGGCGAATACAGAGACAAAAAGGTCAACTTGATCGATGGACATTACGGCCGCATGGAGGAGCAGAAGATTTTCGAGCTCCAATTGGGAACTCAAAAAGAGTTGGTGAAGAACGACAAGGTGTGGAAGTGTCGATGCGTATTCCCGGATGGAAGACGACATTCTCCTTTATCTAACGTTGATGGGATTATGAAGACTCCGACGCTTACAGTTCCACACATCACCGTCAGCAAGCCCCTTCCCAACAAAAAAAGTGGAGCCCATTAGATCTGCCGTTCTGGAAGAAATTGAGGACTGTATTGAATCAAAACGGAACAAGTACTAGTAATCCAGCTCAGGTTACAAACGATGGAATGGATCTCGAAGCTCTTGCCGTGGGTGCTGTTATTCTGGCAAGCCACCAAGGCGGATTTTATGGAACCGACTTCGAAACATTCTTTGGCAGGCTGCTGTATGAGTTGGGAGTGCGTGACGTCATTCGAACGGTGACATTCCGGCAAGGGCACACTGTGAATTTCAAGGTTCCATTTCTCTCACCTCCAAAATGTTGCGTGGCCCGGCGAGTTTATAGAGAAGATACCTGAAGCTGTGTTCGCCAATATGGAGCGTACTCGTAACAACAAGATGATTGATTTCACGGCCCATGGTGGTACTCTCACAGGCGAGTGCAAAGACCGGCAGCAGTTCCCTTTAGAAGTGCTAAAGAGCGTTCTCAAAAGCTGACCCCGTCGACGACGAAGGTTCACTTGGTGGTGGTGAATAATCTTCAGGAAAGATACTTCACTATGGCGTCGAAGTCTGAGTCGGCAAATTCTTGTTCTAATTCAGCCGCTGAACTGAAGGATGCAGCTTCTGCCGCAACAAGCAAGTCCAAGGAACGTAAAGAAGGCCAAAAGACAACAGTGCGAAAGAAAAAAACTAAAGAAGGGCAAGAGAAAAAGATTGAAGCTGGACGAGAGAAGAAGAAAACAGAAGCTGTAGCAGGGCAGAAGAAAAAAACTGATGCCGGGCAGGAGAGAAAAGCGAAAACAGAGCGAAACCGTGAGACTGCATCCGAGTTCTTGAAAAGAATCAAGCTGCAACATGCCAAGTTTTACCGCATTGCGGGAGTTAACAACAGTAAACATGGAAAGGATGGAAGGTTGAAGGCATTTTCAGAGCTCATGGAAGCGCGACAAGATCTGCCGGGTGATGAAACGAGTTCTTCAGCTGGTGGCGCTGGCAAGACCATTATCTTCATTGAAGTTGGAGACTGGAAGACGAAGTAGGCCGCAAAAGTGACTCGGTTTGTTGTTACGTCTGCAACTTCTTTGGGCAATACGAAGTGCAAGAAAATTCATTCTTTTTTGGGGTAAAATTCACAGTTCGTAAGAAATGATTCTTGAACGGATTTTGCAGGACATTGTCAGGACATAAAATTTAGCCAATAGAACGATGAATACGTTTAAATTTTGACCTATGAAAGTCGGCTACAGTTGCCGCTTTCGGTGCAGACGCACTATGGACACCCAGCTTAGCTGCCCTCTGCGTCGCTTCCTAGAGTGATTAGTGCTGTGAGGCACCTCGACAGCAGGCAAACACGCGGTGTAGACTCTTACAGCTTCTTCTACCGACTGTCTTGCTCGCAGTAAGTTTCTTGCTGTAGCGTACGCCTCAATTTTCTTCATAAGGTATCGGACGTCACTAAGTCGCTTTTGGCAGTTTCGGTTTGGCAGGTCAGCAGTTTCATGAAGATGCAGAGGCGGCACCTGCTTTCAGCGTTCCCGCACCGCCACAGCGTCCACAAGTGAGCAACCGAGCACTTAGAGAGCAAAATCGGGAGGACTCTACGAAACCTTCCAGCCCAATAGAAGTAGGCATTACTGTACGTTCATCGGAAGCTGCTGGATCTATCGTGTCTGGAGGAGCTGATGCGTTGTGCTGGTTGCTTAAGTCATGAATGCCTACTTCGGCAAGACAAACGCGTAGCGCTCACTTTTCTGCAAACGAGTCTATTATCAAATGGCGATGGTTTACATGAATACACAAGATGAAGCGACAGTAGGAGTTGATGTAGGCAGCTCGTGAGCTTGGACTAACAGTGTTATCACGGATCTGTTCTGCCTGTCGCCTTAATTCGGCCAGGTTGTCTTGGTGTGTGCTTTCCATCTTGCGAAATGAATTGATTTCTTCCAGGACAGATTGTCCTGCAAAAAGCACGGAAAAATCAGGTTTTGTTGCGTCCAGCAATAATACTAGTTTTTGTATGCCCAAATCGGTTCGAGCGATTTCGGTTTGAAAATGCAGGACATTCTGTCCTGTACTATGAAGCAGATAGCAACCTGTTGTCCTGCAAAATCTGGAGAATGATTCTTGAACGGATTTTGCAGGACATTGTCAGGACATAAAATTCTAGCCAATAGAACGATGAATACGTTTAAATTTTGACCTATGAAAGTCGGCTACAGTTGCCGCTTTCGGTGCAGACGCACTATGGACACCCAGCTTAGCTGCCCTCTGCGTCGCTTCCTAGAGTGATTAGTGCTGTGAGGCACCTCGACAGCAGGCAAACACGCGGTGTAGACTTACAGCTTCTTTCTACCGACTGTCTTGCTCGCAGTAAGTTTCTTGCTGTAGCGTACGCCCCAATTTTCTTCATAAGGTATCGGACGTCACTAAGTCGCTTTTGGCAGTTTCTGGTTTGGCAGGTCAGCAGTTTCATGAAGATGCAGAGGCGGCACCTGCTTTTCAGCGTTCCCGCACCGCCACAGCGTCCACAAGTGAGCAACCGAGCACTTAGAGAGAGCAAAATCGGGAGGGACTCTACGAAACCTTCCAGCCCAATAGAAGTAGGCATTACTGTACGTTCATCGAAGCTGCTGGATTCATCGTGTCTGGAGGAGCTGATGCGTTGTGCTGGTTGCTTAAGTCATGAATGCCTACTTCGGCAAGACAAACGCGTAGCGCTCACTTTTCTGCAAACGAGTCTATTATCAAATGGCGATGGTTTACATGAATACACAAGATGAAGCGACAGTAGGAGTTGATGTAGGCAGCTCGTGAGCTTGGACTAACAGTGTTATCACGGATCTGTTCTGCCTGTCGCCTTAATTCGGCCAGGTTGTCTTGGTGTGTGCTTTCCATCTTGCGAAATGAATTGATTTCTTCCAGGACAGATTGTCCTGCAAAAGCACGGAAAAATCAGGTTTTTGTTGCGTCCAGCAATAATACTAGTTTTTGTATGCCCAAATCGGTTCGAGCGATTTCGGTTTGGAAAATGCAGGACATTCTGTCCTGTACTATGAAGCAGATAGCAACCTGTTGTCCTGCAAAATCTGGAGAATGTGTATTGTGTAGCGCTTTGGCCTAACAGTCACAAAAAGGGACAGTAATAGAGACCTTTCGGAGCGGATGTTGCTAAAACGATTTCCTAAAAATAACCGGTATACCGATATATACAAAATGCATTTTTATGGCCGCTGAGGAGGCGGAACAGCGATCAAAGAGCGGAGAGGCCACTGCTAGAGAATTCACCTGCCGCTACTAGATTGCTGCTGGTAGTGAACATGGTTTGTCACGTTTGCGCTGAGATCTCTTTCAAAGTGTATGCACAGGGCCGAAACGCAGTTAATAACTAACACACTACCGTCCGTTTTTTATAATAACAGGACACCATCTTCAATCTCCCGAAGCAACGTTTACTACTGCGAGTAGGATGAGCACGTCCTCTTTTTATAATAACACGACCGTGGGTACCTGCTGCATGGCTTCACGAGAAGCGCAGTTGCTAATCTACCGTGTTGCTGGTGGATGATGAACACAGTGAAACGAAAGCGAGCAGTAGATGACAGTTCGGATGGTGATGACAGTGAAAGCGACCTGCTGAAACATCTAGACGAACATCGGCAGCGACAGGTAAAAGCATGGAAAGCCAAACAACAGCTTGTATATCAGCAGGGTGCATCTGGAGATAATGTTGAGAGCGTGCTGAGTGGGAATCCACCTTACTCTCGCTCCATTCCCGGAGGGTTAGCTTCAGCTGCGGAGACTGTTCAAGTGGTGATGACAGCAGAGTATCGCGCGCCGGACGCCGCGCACCCGCGCAACCCTCAAGATCTTCATGCACGTTGTAGCATTGGTGCTCCGTACTCTGGTTTCGTACTCAAGACTCTGGTATCTCTAACTCTGAGTGACCAAGACTCTGAAAACCAAGTGATATCAGACTCTGAAAACCAGGATACCAGACTCTGAAACCACCGAAGATCCAAGATCATACTGAAACCAAGTGAACCCAAGTTCAAGTCACGCATTCAAGTGATTACTGACCTGCACATCCCCCGTAATGACGTCTCTACCTGTCAACCCATCGAGATCGGCTGCACAGACTGCATACTGAGACCAAGTCAAAGTACCAGATGTATACAAAGACCAAGAGTACCTGAGATATGAAGAGGACGATGGCGCTACCAATCGGATCGAACAGTCCACAGAGGAGAGACTAAAGGAGATGAACCGTATTCGTGTACGCCGATTCCGGCTCAAGAAGCGCACAAAGTTGGCAAGCGCAGTAGTCACCGACGCTGGAGGTGATGGCGGAGCATGCGCTGGTGAAGGTGACGAAGCTGCAGAGGACGAGCAAGCGAGGACAGCCGGGGAGGGTGTAGCTGACAACCAGGTCAAGCGGTTGCTGGAGGAGGGACGCAAGGAGACGAACCGCATTCGACAGCGTCGGTTCCGGTTCAAGCAGCGAGGGAAGCGGCAAAGCGAAGTAGTCGCCAGCGTTGGTGGTGAAGGTGAAGGTGGAGCAGGTGCTGGTAAATGTGACGAAGTTGTGACCGAAGCCGCAGAGGACGACCAAGTGAGGACAGCGGAGGAGGACAACCAGGCTGATGCCTGTGGAAAAAAGAAAAAATCGAATCGTATTCGACAGCAGCAGTATCGACAAAATCACACTACGGATATCAAAAACGAGACTTGCCGATTCGACAACGAGCTTAGTTCTGGAGAGCGAGCACACTGTATGAAGGAACTGCAGAGGGCTCTCGGTCCAGAAGGTCTAGACGAATGCGTGTGCGCTTCGTGTGATCGCCTGGTACTGCGTTGCGTGTCGCGCAGAGTGAATGACGCTGAGATTGACTATCTCACGAATGATGACGGAAGCTATGCACGTAAACTACCTGAAGCGCTAGTTAATCAGTATCGTCCCCCGGATCATCTAACTACGCTTCATGGCGCTATGGTATCTCCCCGTGCGATACAGACCTACACCGATGAAGATAATTCCCTACGCTCGTGGCTATTGGTGTGCAAGGAGTGTGACATCAATATTCAGCACGGCAGACTACTGAAATTTGCGATAGCAAATGGATTCTTTGTTGGGAGACTTCCGGAACAGCTACGAGACTTAACACTGCCAGAACGGTTCATGACACAATTGGCGAGTGTTGTAGCCCTGACTCGAGTGACGCGGGGTGGCCGCCATCGGTGCATACGGTTGCACTGCATTGCGTTTGACTGTACACCGGGCCCGCCAATATCGTTGCTACCGCGGTCGCTAGCTGGAGTGTCCTCGTATCGCGTTGTGATGGTTGGCGAGTTTACCGCGGGGAAGTTGACCAAGTTCGCAAGTTGCTTGGTCTCTGCGGGTAAATATGTGAATCCTTGAACCATCCATCGTCGCGCTGGACGGTAACGGGATGAGGTCTCTCAGAGATACGTTCTTGTGAGAGACTTTCCGCCAGAACTTAGGCACTCATCGTCGGGGAAAGTCCGGTGACCAGACAGAGTGTAGTTGCCCTTCAGAGTTGTGCACACTCTGAAGTACACTTCTGGTCCTTTGGGCCCCTTTACAGTCAGGCGAAGGTTTATCCACAATCTTCCACAGATGTCGCACGGGTGCGGCCACGTCCCAAAGTCCCTTTCGCTTATAACCCATAGTATAACCAATCACATCATAACGTAATATCCACCTGTCGCTCGAAAATCGGAATTAACATCATGTCAGGTTGATGCTTGAGCCGTTTGGCTGATAGCGGGCAGAACAGGCTTCACCACTGTCACGACAGCGATGCGTGCTTCTTCACGGCGGGACTGATCGTATCCACCTTCATCACGACGAGATTGCTGATTTCCCTTGCTATTGTTGTCGCTGTTGTTGCCACCCCGACCGCCGTAGGTCCGACCTCGACCGCCTGTCTTCCAGGATCCATGTCCACGACTGGAGTTGTTCCCACGTCGTTCGTAGGGGTGGGACCGGTTAGAGTTCCCACCGTGGAACTCAAAATTCGCAGGCAGGACAGTTCCTGCCTTCACAGTACCATCCCGAAGGTCTTTTTGCAGCCCTCGACATTGCCGAATATCATGGCGAGGCGTCTGGCAGTAGCTGCAGATCTGGCTGTCAATTTCCGTACGTACCGGAGCTTGGGCAGGAGCAATGAGTGCTCGCTCTCCCTTGGTAGTACGGCTTGCAGGGGTACCCTTCGCCAGAGTGTAACGCGTCTCAGCCTCCATTTTGCGGATGTTGTCCTCGATGCTCGTCTTGAGCTCGTCATACGGGATGTACTTCCGGTTACCTTTCCAAATGCGCAGGTCGTCCTTCCTGGACTCTGGCATAGAGTGGAACAGGTAGACAGACTTTTGTCCGTCAGTGAGGACCGATTCGGTCGCCTTGGACGCGGCTCGCATCGCGTCTTCGAGGATGAGAAAGAACTAGTTCACGTCGCTCCCTTCCTCGTACTTGGTTTCCATGAGGAAGTGCAGAATATAGTACGGGTCGCCATGGAACGCGGCACCCTCGTACTTCTTGCAGTTGGCTTGGAAGATGTCGTAGGCCGTGGTGAGGTTCTTGACCAGACGTATGTGCGTGTCATCCATCGTCTTCATCATGAATGACTTGGTCTGCGCCTCCATGCGGCGGAGGCGGCGGGAAGACAGTGTCACGCGCTTTTCCTTAGCAGCCCGACGCTGCGACTTGCGCTGCGAAAACGGGCGTACCGGGGAGGGTGACTTGGGCTTCACACTGGTCTCGTCGTCACCGCCGGACGCGTCTTCGCCAGAGCTTGTCTCGTAGTCGACGGCTTGCGAGTCATAATCGGCTGGTGAGGAGACCGTAGCGACGCCGTCGGCAGAGTTGGACATCTCGCTGTCGGACGAATCTTCGTCATCGTCGTCACTGCTTAACCCGTCGTAGTCCATCTTCGTGACGAACCCGAGCAGGTGCTTGCCATCAAGTGATGCCGTCACTCGGGCCTTCCACACGTCGTAGTTCCTTGAGCCCGAAAGCCGGGGGAAGTCGATATTTGAGGCTCGGCTGGGACTCATAACCTGTTGCTGGGGTAGACTTTAGCGCTTGGTAGAAGAACGTTATAGAGAAGGTTAAAAAGAAGAAGTGAGATTAAAGGGATTAGGAGCATGTGTGCTCATGAGTTTGTTGTATGTATTGCTAAAAACTCAGTGAAGAATCGTCTTCACCAACCATTTCACCGAAAGGTAAAACTGTAGTACATAATAGGCACTAAAGTGAGTCGTCAGATAAGCCCGCAGTAGCCTATCTTTACCATTTGTTAAGCGACCTTGAGAAATTTCTGTCTGTGAGTATGAAGCTCCAAACTGTGAGCATTCGAGACGCTCGAATTCTGTTGACTCTAAGGACGAAGGGTCTTGTATCAATCATCTCTCGGTCGGAGCGGAAGTTGGAGTGGATCCAGACTTTGAGAACGGCATCGTCAAAGTACAAAATGGACACGAGAATGAGCTTTCGAGTGGAGAGGGGAAACTGATGGCGCATTTTCTCCGAGCATCTCCAACCCAGGCGAATCCATCAGGATCCAAGGCTCTTGGATTCGCAGATGCAGTTTAGGAAGAGAAACGTGCCCAAGTTGAGCCTGTGTACGAGAACCTTGGCTGGATCCCACCAACTGCGGACAAGGCTCTCACGTAGCAGAGCTCCTTTTTTGTTTTAAAAAGTGCTTTCTTTGGAAAATATCCTGCGACTGTTTGGGGCTCACTGCAAGTCAACAGCACGTCGGATCCATCATATCCTGCACTTTCGCGCGTTGAAGACAATTGAGCTCCGTTTTACGCGTGCTTTGCGTACGATCGTCTCTTACCGTTGTATACAAATATTAACCCCCCGGTTACCATCGTCGTAACTTACTGCGAAATAAAAAAAATACGTCGTAAGTTACGACGTATTATAGAGCAAATAACAGGAAATGGCTCGAAAATGACGTTCCTATATTTTAATCAAGTTTATTTCTGGCAAAAAAAAAATATAAGCTTGACAGGTAAAAAGTGGAAAGGCCGTGGATAGTGCTGTTGGGAAGGTATACGGAGCAAACGATGGGTACACGAGCTGGTCGTCTCTCATTTAGCCTTGTGCGCTGCGAGCACAAGCCACTGTGATACCACTGCGATGGTCAGAATTCGCTCAAGCTCTCGCACGAAACGTGCCGCGTTGGCCCGTGAGATCGATTTCCGACACCTCTGGAGACAACTGCACGCGGCCGGCTGGAGATCAAAGAAGCCGACGAAGCTATCAAACAACTGGACATACTTTGCGCCAAAGTTGCTTACTCGTTTCGAAAATGTACATTCTTTTGCAATCTTGAATCCTGATGCACGACCTGGTGCTGATTCTGTGCAGCGCTTCCACAACGCCTTTCTATCTAATGTCGTAAGTGTCGGCGTTGTGAAGGCTTTTGCATGATTCTAGGTATGCTAGTTACGACTTTGGACAGCCGAAAACTCTACGAACTAATGGGCACATCCTTATGATCATGTTTGTGGACAGGGCATGTGAATACAAAACTCCTAATACTTGGGACGTCGTAACTTACGACGAAACCAAACGCGTTCAGGCCCTCGATTTCCGGTAACTGAGGGGTTAAGTGTTAGAATTTTTCATCTCCGTCTAGCATGAATCATTTTGAAAGTAGCCTGCTATGGCTCACAACTACAACCTACAGCACCTGCACAAATACGACTTCGCCGCCGTCATGGACGCGACGACGACAGAGGAAAAGGCTCCCGCCTGGACGATGGATGTAGGCCTGCTAGAGAATAAGAGGCTCTGTCCTCAGTGCGCCCTGCCCATGAAGCTCAATATCAAAGCGAAGCACTGGCGATGCTGCCGCAAGAAGAAGCACGAGGATGAAAAAGAGGTGCAGCGCAGCATCTTGGTGGTACGTGTACATGTACCTGTGCTACGTTTGATGACTAACAATATGATGTGGTTAATGCTCTGACTAGTACTCGCATTCACTCTGACAAGTTCGCTACATACGTGGCTGAACCCGGCCCCCTTACGCACACACTAGCTAACAACCCGACACTAGCTGGCATGCAATACGAGCACAGTTGGGTTAACCACACGTTGAACTTTGTGGATCCTGTTACGGGAACCCATACCAACACGATTGAAGGTCTTCGGGAGATGCAGATAAAGCGGCCCATCAAAGCCATGCGTGGCATGAGCCAGAAGTATCTAGATGGATACATTAATGAGTATATGTGGAGGTCGTGGTTCTTTCCAGCCAGATCGTCACCGGACGCGTACATGTGTGGTCTCGTGCAGGCTGTACTTCGCCACCCGAATCAGGAATGAGTAAGGCTACTTATGGTCACTTTTTTAATAAAACGCTTTTTTCTTGTCCCATTAAAAAAAGCAGAATTAAAAGAACGGAGCTCTGCAGCCGCGGACAATATCAAACGGTATTTGTCACTAGCGACACAAATGCCCGTGCAGCTTGAATCGCTGGAACTCGTTTTTGTATCTGCGCTTCAATCGGAACTTTTGGAACGAGCTTACTGTGGCTGAAGTTTAGCAACGGAAGGAAGAATCAAGACGACGCAAACGTCATCTCACTCCAGTGTCTTGAAGCAAAGCAGTTGAATAGTACTTCTCCTTAGTATCTCTTTAACAGTATTGTCATTCATAGTACTTCAGTAGTATTTGGTACAGTAATATCAATGGATGCACAGACTGAGTGGCACCAACGCGGCTCGGGGAGCGGCGGTGTGAGACGTCCAGGAGCAACTTCCGCAATGCGAACTGCGCCTAACTCGTTGAGGATGCCCTCGACTACAGCTCATCCGCGTACAGTACCTGTTCGAGCTCAGCGGGCTTCAAACCAGGTGAAAGAGCGCATTATCAACAGTCGGAAAACTGTATCAACCAATTCTGTGCCTGATTCATCTCGGTGGAGAGAAATGAGGCAGTCTGTACGTACAAAAGCGACTCTAGAGACTACAGAGAACCGCCCGGTAAATGCGACGATCGCTGATCTCTGTCCTGAAGACCGGGAGAAGGTGGCCAAGTTAATGCGCCGTATCGTCGAGGTGGATACACTACTGAGAGCAGTTTTATCGGAGCTGTGTTGATATTTTTGAGAACAGAGCGGTGATATTGATCGAAGTATTGTTGTTTCGGGTTTGGGGCAGGTGGGCGCTTTGCATGAGGAAGGAGAGAAGGAATTCCAGAGACAAAGGGAAGTTCAAGCAGCTGAAGTGAAGGAGCTTCGAGAACAGATTCGACAAGACGCTGAAGAGATCCGAGAGCTATCGGATGAGCTGCGCTCTGCAAGGAGGAAGGCGCAATTGTTCGAAGAACGTGTACTGGTTTTAGAAGAGAGCACCGATGCGGAGACCCGCGCACGTCTGGAAGCGGAGCAAACGCTTGATCTGCTCAGGCTTGAGGTGGACAAACTGCGAGCACTGGTGCAGCAGCAACAGGACGACATGCATCGGGAAACAATGGCGCAACGTGAAAAGTTTCGTGTTGAGATGCTACAGATGAAGGACGAAGTGAAGGAAGCACAAGAATTGTTACTGAAGGAGAGAAATGGGCGGCTACTTGACAAGCAGAAGGCACTAGACCAACGTCTAGAGTACTCAGCTACAGCTGGAGAAGATAAACTGGACAGACTACATTCGCTTCTGCTGCAACAGCAACAAGAGCTGCATCATAAAGCAAAAGAGCAACAAGAGGAGGTGATGCAGAAGACAAGGGAACGCCAGCAGCAGTTTGAATCCGAGATGAACCAGTTGAAAAAACAACTTCAAGAAACCCAAGCACAACTTCTGCACGAACGCAACAGTGCAGTGATCGAGAAGGAAGAAGTTAACTCAACTTCAGTCCCAATTTCGAATGAGGAAGCTGTGCAATCTATGGTTACCAACTCGCCGATAAATTCTCCTACAGAGCAGTCATCAACCTCACCGGTGGACCAGCGTCCTGAAGCTGTGATCAAGACTCCTGGATCAGGATCTGATCACTTTGTGTCGGAAATCCAAGGAGATCTTGCGATATTCGAGGAGGTGAAGGATCTGTACGCTGAAGATTTTTTTGCTTCACGTCGCTGGGGTGGAGGGCTCAATGCAGCAAACACAGCAGGAAACTCACGAGACCAACACCTAGATGCTGCATCTTGGCATCATTCCGGTGTTGATTCGCCCAGAACCGACGCTTTCAACGCACATCTCGGCCCCGCACTATCTCCACAGGAAATATCTGTACAGGATGCTATTGAACGGGACATGGAGGCTTTACTGCGCAGTGAGGCCATACCGACCCTGGACTCCCTCCATTAACGTGCCCTAATGATTGCGCCCCGTATCTTGGATTTTCTATGCTGATACATTGTCCATTATGGCGCTGGAAGATGAGCTGAAGAAGCTACAGGCTTCAGCCACGCAGCAATGGGAACTACGCTCCTCTCAGCTCCGCAGTATTACCGACAACCCCCAAGAACTAATTCACCATCCGTCGACCCCCTTGGTCTGTGGTGCCTTCGTGCTCGGCATTGGTGTGGGTTTGTTCATTCCCCGTCTGAGGCAGCCGTTCCGTCGATTCGCGACGGTGGAAGATCTCCCTAACAAGCTCTTCCACGAGGAGGGCAAGATCAAGGCTGTCGCAGTAAATTTCAGTGACGGTGACACATTTCGGGTGCGGCATTTACCACTGTTCCGAGGTGCCGGTAGTTACGAGGGAAAACTATCGGATCACACGCTGCAGATCCGACTTGCGGGCATTGGTGCGTTGTAGTAGGAAGACTTTGAGTTGTTATTATGCTGATTAGATTTGATAAATATTGTGGGTAGATACACCTGAGACGGCCAAGTTCGGGAACCCAGGACAACCATTTGGAGATGATGCCAAGAAGTGGCTGGCTTCCGCGTTGGACGGCAGGAAACTGACGCTCACACTACTGCACAAAGACCAATACGCGCGTGCCGTGTGTATGGTGCAGTATGGTCGCTGGCCGTTCCGACGTGATGCATCAGAGGAGATATTGAAGGTGGGGCTGGGGCAAGTGTATCGCCAAGCAGGCGCAGTGTACGGCGGGAAACAGGAGGTTTATGAAAAACTGGAGGAGAAGGCGAGGAAGAAGAAAAAGGGAATTTGGAGTCAAGGGAAGAAGATGGAGAGCTCCAGTGACTACAAAGCTCGCATGCGTGCAAGCTAAATGTGAGGCATTCAAGCGTAAACAAAGTATTGTCTACATTATTTGAGTTGCGCTCTCTAGATCTTCGTTCAAAAGTTGGGCTGTGGTTTTGCTAATAAGGAGGTTTCGTCGTGCGAGAGCTGTGAGGAAATTAAGCACCTTGTTAGTTTTCCGTTCAAAACTGTGGAATTGGTTGAAAGCACGTACGTGAACTGGCTGGAGCACTCGTCACACGTCGTGGGGATGCCCCTGGTGCGCGTTTAGATAACGAGGAAGATGTCGGTAAGCACGGTGGCTTCATGTGAAAGGCGCGCTGCTTGACGAGATTCGAGAAGTTCATCGCCTCTCTTCGGTTTGACTCATTACTGCACGATCGACATGGTCGCTGAACCTTATTTTGCTTCCTGAAAAGGGTCTGCAGCATTACAAAACGATTAGACAAGTCACTCATGCATACCACAACATTTTTCCTTGCTGTACCAGTGAAGTAGAGGAAGCACACGAACACGAAGACGAAGACGTCAATTCAGCGGACAGTACATCATCCGCCTTGATCCAGCTATTCGAGTCATTGTGAAGATTTCGACCTTGTGTCACCTGGGATTCAGCTGGTCTTCTATCTGCTGGAGAGAATTCCCATGCTTCCGGCTCGGTGAGGAATGTCCCCTTTCCGAGCTTCTGCACTGCGTCTTGGACTATTGGAGACGAAGCGTGAGCCCGTGGTGTTACTGAGTCGGAAGCTTGAGTTAGAGTGATTGTATCCATGCGCTGTACACGTCAAGATGATAAGTATCTTCCGCTTCAATATTGACAACAATTCACGAAGCCTTACCACGAAGGTAGATCGCCGCATTTTTGACGAAAACAATGGCAGTTCAGGTCCGTCGTTCGATTCCTCCCCCGTACGAACTTTAACCCCTGGTGATAACGGCATAGCGTGAAAATGTTGGTCCGTTGGATCTCCATCTCTCGCTTGGTCATCACTACAATTTTCGGTAATGGCACCAAAGGCACTGAACGCTGGAAACAGTAAGCTTGGGCGTGGCGCGATTTTGTCGATATACGGGAGAGCGTTCGTCGTACTCGTGCTGATTCGTCGCGGAGGTGATTTCTGAACTGTGTATTCCACCTTGACATCCTCCTCTCGCTCACCAAAATTGTGTGTCTTGATTGACTGAGACCCTGGGGGCTGAGGTCTTCGACGAAGCGATGTGGTCGACGACGGCGATTTCGATAAAGGAGGGGGAGATCGACGTGATCCATCATTTTTTTCTTGACGAATAGATGTTGTGTCGATGTTAAGTTGTAGCCCCGCTCCAACGGCGCTATCTCCACTTTCTGGGTGGTGAACAGCCAGCAAATTTCGAGGTGAAACGATGTGGTGTCGGCCTTTGTTTGGTACTTCTGTGCTATAGGGCACCCCTGGCCGAGGATCGGCTGTTTCACCGTGTGAAAGTGTCACCGCATCTTGTTTTTTCCTTATCTTACTCTTCACTGTCCGACGAGAAGACGTGACGGAAGCAGGATATCCGTGAGAACGCGTTGCCGCTGTAACTGCACGATGAAGCCCTTCATTGTCGTAATAATTTTGCTTTGGCGCTCGTATCGGCACTTGTCCCCTTTGATATGATTCATCCATCGCACATTTGTTCGGTGTATCCAGCCTTTCTAGGGGTAAATTACTGCGACCAAGCAAAGCTCTGGGGTTGTTCAACACGGATTCATCACTTGAATCCACCCCACTATCACCAGTCTTAGCTATCGCCGAGACTAGGACTTCGTCAACAATCGATAACCCCCAAGCTGCTACGTATCCGAACAATCGGTTGTTTACAATTTTCTCGATCGACTCGCTTGCGCTTCCAGCCACGATTTCATCAAGAAGTTCCGTCACTGCACCGTCAATATCGTCCATACCCCATAAATGGTAGCTTTCAGTATCCAGTGGTACATTCACTTCAACCTCACAGGTCTGTTGTACAAGCACCAAGTCTTGAGGCTTGTCATTTTCGCCGTCATCAAGCAACGGAGATCCCCGTTGAGGTACTGGCTCTTCCGGGGTCATTTTGGCATTGTCCGTCGCCAAAATGCGTGTATCGACAAAGGAAGCTGAAGCGTTCAACCAAGTAGACTAAAATACTTAACTATTTTGGCTGCGACGATGTCAAAGCAAGTGCCACGAGCTCTTGCACCATGGCTTGCTGAAATACTGGTGAGCTGACGGGATGTTTTTCAGCTCGGGCTCGAATCGCAAGATCTTCAGCTATTTGTTGCCGCTCTTCCGCAGTCGGGGCTTGAGGTGAGGGGGTTCGACCAAAGAGTTTGCTTAGCACACCTCGCTTTGGTGGCCTCGGTGGTGGTTTGTTCTGATAGTTGTCGATGTCTTTTACTGGGGCTCGATCTCGACTGCCCGGTCGCTCTTGCTGTTGAAGTTCGCGAAGCTGCTTCTTGAGCTTGACTACTTCGCTTTCAAGCTCAATTTGTCGACTGCGTTGAAGTTGTTCCCGCTCTGCAAGCTCCAGTCGATGTCGCTCTTCTCCTGATAGCAAAACTGGAGGCTTTTCGTTTGTTGACTCTTTTGTTTCGACGTTGAAGTATATGGTAGCTCTATTGTCCTTGATCTCAATCCAATCCCCGTGTTGTGCCGCAACGGACCAAGGTAGCCACGTGTGTCGACGTTTAGCACCTTTCGCGTGGGTTTTATTAAAGCACCCGTCACAAAAACCATCGCCACAGAGATTGCAGAGTCTTGAACTAGTACGAACGTCGCACTCGACACAGTATCTGTCCGTTTCTTTCTCCAGTAGATCACGCAGTACGTCTAGTGCTGTCCAGGTGTGTTGCAAAGTACGAGTTTTACTTCCAGTGTGGGAAGAGGTGAAGCAATTTTCACAAAACTTGTCTCCTCCACAGGATTCACACTGCCGTACTGCAAGAGCGTGGCCACAATCACAGCAAAGTAAAGCTCCTCGTCGGAATCGTAAAGCTTTTTCCACATGTCGGAGTTTCTGGGCTGTATCATGGTCACGGGCAAAACAACTTTCACAGTAGAATGAACCTGAAGGTTCTGTGTCATGAGCAACAGTCGTTGAAGTGTGGTTTGGAGTAGAGCACCCATAGCAGTAGTAAGCCGCTAAGTCCTTTTCCCCTATTTCTTGGTTGTTGGTGTCATCATCAACGGTGCATTCCACTTCCGATTGGCATCGGGCTGGGATAGCTGCAGCTTCTGGAACAACCTCGAAATCGTGTCTAGTTTTGCGTGCTGTGGGCAAGTTTTCTCCATTCGGATTGGTCGTGTGCTGCTTAAAGCATAGTGTACAATAGAAAGCTCGCTTCGTATCATCACAGTCCAAACATCGCTTCGCTGCTTGGAGTTGCTGACACTTGATGCACTTCCCTTCTCGCAAAATCTCTTCCAGCGGATCGATTTCTTCAACTTTAGCTTCTTCTGAGGTCTCGGGTAGTTCAGTTATAACTCCTTTTGGTTCTTCTTCCTCTGGCAACGTCTTTGGTCTCTTAGGGGGTGGATCCCAGCTACTTTCACCCGAGCTTTCATTGTAGTAGTACACGTTTCCATAATCATCTTGGAGCTTAATCCATGGGTCTTTCTCATTTTCCACGTCTTCCTCTTTATCATCTTCTTCTTCAGTGTTTTGTTTCACTGGTGTCTTTAGTAGAGATTCAATCTCCCGTTCAGCAGCAAGTTCTTTGGCTCTATACTCAGCAGCTTCAGCCTTGACACGAGCCAAATCCGCTTCCCTTCGTGCTTCGCGTAACTGGTTAGCAGCTTCTTGCGCTCTTTGAACACACAGCTCCATTTGCTCTCGATCGTAGCGCTCTTTCCACGCTCGCTCTTCCTCTTTTCGCTTCCGTTCACGAATATACGCTTCTTTTAGTTCCGCTAGTCTCCGTTGTTCACGAACACGACGGACGTGGCGCGTCGCTAACCACCTTCGAGCTCCACTTTGAATCACAATCGCTTTCTTCTCTTTGAGACGACGAAGCTCCTCCATTTGCAATCGATGAACCCAGTAGCCCATACGAGTGGCGTAACCTCGATATCTACGCTGTAAAAACACAGCAGCGCGATCTTCACGAATCAACCGCTCACGGCCAGCCTGAACTTGCGCACGTAGCCACCGCAGCTCTTTAGTGGTAAAGCACGAGTCATCCTCCAGAAATCGCTGAGTTACATACGTTAGGAGCTCAGAAGAAGCCTGGTGAGTCGACCAGCCAACTCCTCCTTGAACGTCATCACTTTCCGAGCCAAAGTATCGTCGTTGTTCAGTTTTCACGATGTTTAAAGCTTCTCGGAACAAACGAGCGGTTTGTTCAGCCTCGCGCTGACGAACTAATTTCTGGATGAGAAGCACAGACGCCTCTCGTCGTCTTGCTTCAGCTCGTAGTCTGTTAAGAACTTTGCGCGCAGCACGGCAAGCATACACTCCTCTAGCCCATTGTTGAAGCTTGAGAACGGCCTGGTATCGTCGACGTCGAGAACGACGAGCTAGAGCACAGCGAATGCTGGATTGGATTATCACTGCGGCTTGTCGGGCTCGTCGATAGCGATTTCTAGTTATCCATCCACGCACGTGTCGTTGGATAACGATTGAGGCTTGTCGACGCTCCTCTTTCTCAGCAGCCAGAAGTGATCTCTTGCATCTTGCACGGTAGCAACGAAAACTACTTTGAATCACGATAGCACCTTGCAAACGGCACTGAATAAGTCTCTCTTTTCGCTCTGCGAATCGTAGCCCCAATGCGTACAATCCTCGTCTTCTCCGCCAGAAACGCTGGATATAAATTGCAGCTTGTTCTTTCCGATGGGCTTGTAGTTTCCGTTCGTAGATTCTTCGCGCTAACAAGCCTCTGAAGACACATTGAACAGCTATTGCGGATCGCCAACGAAGTCGTGCCAGTTCCTCTGCTGAAGCACGAGCCCTAGCATACTCAATCAGCCTCTTCCGTTCCCGAAATTTTGAATGAAGGACAGCGATGAAAAGCCGGTGTCTCAACCACCGCTGAAGCCGAAATGCTACCAGATTTGCCTTGATTAGCCACTGTTTTCGTCGGAAAACTTGGTTTCTGCCTAGAAATCCTCGCACGATACGCTCCATCTGGATGGCAGCTTTGGTCTCGAATATTATTCGACGCACTCGTTCTTCTCGACGAATTGCTACTTCTTGTCGTGCTATGTGAGCTCTCCATTGCGCCTGGATTCGTATAGCCCCCTCTTTACACCTTACACGATGCCCAACGCGTCGTCGTACAGCTACTCGCCGAAGGAAAAGCTGTAAATTTCTTGCAGCGCGGTTCTGCTTGGCAAAGTCGAAACCAAGTCGTAGAGTTCCCCACTTCATCATTGTCCCGTACCGCTCAAAGCGTAGTAGAGCTTGAATCGTTTGGTGCCGTCGATAATCTGCAGCTTGGGCAGCTTGCCTCAGTGTTTCTAGATGCAACATCGATCGTCGAGCTCGTAAAGCTTTTTGGATGACGCTAGCCGCACGATTTCGTTCTTGCTCGATCACTTGCTGAGTTACTATCCTCCAAAATTGAAAGCCTTGAGCTAATGTTCTCACGTACGCATCACTGGAAACGCGCTCAAGTAGTTTTATGGCGCGTTGTTGAGCCTGAAGAAGTGCTTCCATCCTTCGATCTTCGTGTCGAGCTGCTTCAAGGAATTCCTTCCAGCGAGTGAAGCTGTTGAAGAGGATTCGATGCTGCAGCTTGGCAAAAATGGCTGTGACCACACGTAAACCATCCACTTGTGCATCCGATCGACGCATGAGGTTACGTTCGAAGAGAAAAGTCAACGGCAGGCGAGACTTCTCTTCTGCTATCCGCGCCATGACGCTTTCTTGTAGTCGATGTTCTTCTTCTGTGAGATTCTGGATTTGTTTCGCGTAGCTGTTGAGCGAACTTCGCGTCGTTGGGGACTTTCTAAGCTTAAAAGCCTCGAGTTTACTCACAGAACTAAGAGATTTCGTCGTGATAATAGGAAACTTCAGTGCAAGAACATCGATTGGTTTCCTCTTTGTCTTCTTGTGGCGACGTATGTGAAGTAGAGTATTATGATCTCGTTGCAGCAGTTCTAGCATCAAATCAGAATTCTCCAGCCGATCCTTGGACGGTGTTACGGTTGGTATTGACAGCAGAGGCATCATCATTGTTGTATCTTGTGTACATATAGAAGGCGTCGTTAGCTCTTCAATCGATGGAACATTGTTCATCGTCTGGATCTCTGCACTCGCGAAGAGCTTTTCGTGGTTTCGTTGTATCTCGCTGCTCTTCGCCTTTTTCTTCTTTCCTTTATGCCTTCCATTCCTCCTTGGTTGTAGCTCTTCACCTTTGAACCTAACTCGGTGTTTCCTGTTTAGTTTTTGAACTTGAACATTATCTTCGTGGCCGTCGTCACTCGAACACGCAGGCAAAGCGTCTTCCACCCAATTAAAAGGCGAACGGAAATCTTCGAGTGTTTGTTGATCCACTCGGAGCCACGGATACTTCGACGCCAGGTAAGTCACGTCCCATTGACCTCGAGGCAGCGCCATATTCCCTAAATTGTTTTTGCCATTGAAGTTTTCGACAACCTATTTGTGTAGAAAATATCACAGTGAAATGCTCTTAAGAACTTCCGTTATGGACTCGTCCAGCTCGCTCCGGTCTTCTGCTGTGGCCTTTAAGGTAGGCTTTTCACCTAAGAAGCTTCGCTTAGGAACATCTTCGAAACCCGAGCTTGAATTGGTGGTGGACAACAATGAAGACGAAAAAAAGAGAGCTGCATCAACCGCTACATGTAGTGATGCACAAGTAGAAAAGAACCGAGAGTTAGCTGTGGCGTTATTGCAGCATCAAGTCCAGTTATGGATGTTGCGACGGCAGGAGACGCTGCGGACTGAAGAGGTCACGGTGATTCGTGGAAAACTACGCAAAGCTGCTGTTCTCGTTATTGAAGAGAGCTATAGTCGTTATGTCAAGCGACGAGCAATCGGTAACTATTTGCGCGAGTTTGAGGATTTTGAGGCGAAAGTGAACAACCTATTGCAGATCTGTGTTGTTCGCAAGCATGAAATGGAGGAGGTTCAGCGATTTGCAAGCTTTCGACGACAACAGGAAGAGGATCGAATGCGGAAACTTGTGTACAATTGGCTTACGTTATGCATCCAGACACGACGAAAGGAACAGGATCGCAAGGTCATCAGAGCCCATGAACAACTTATTGGTTGGATACGACGCTGGACACTGCGGAAACGCTGTGAAGCACGAGTCGCTGCTCGAGAAAGAGGAATACAAGAAGAAGAACGTCGACGTTCAAGTGCTCAAACGATTGTGGCTGTTTATCGAGCGTATAGATTGTGCTGCAGAGCGAAAGTAGTTGCCCAACGTCAGATACGCCTGCGCGGTGGGATGAAAAGGCTTTGTAGGGCTTTTCGCTTGGGTATCCTGCGAAATGCTCAATCTCATTGGGTTGAATGGATTCTGGAACAAAAGCTAACCAGTAAAGCAGTGGCAACAGTGCAACGAGTTTATCGTGGGTATCAAGCTAGAATTCAATACGCAAAAGTTGTTGTTAGCTGCCAAACACTACAACGCGTGTTCCGCGGTCATCAAGCGCGAGTGTTTTGTAAGGCAATACAGCGAGTACAGCGTCAAAAAGCAAGAGAGCGCCTTCAAATGGCTGCAGCTACAGTGATTCAGCGACTTGCACGAGGCTACCTTACGCGACTATGGTTTCGCGGTGTGCTGCTAAAACTACGCGAGCGATTCCGATGTGCAAACTGTAGCGCTGTTGAGCCTGGAGGAACGTACTGCAAGTACTGTGGACGCCACCGCCCATCGTTTGTGGCATTTTCAAATATCTTAATGCTTCATGAAACGTGGCAACAACGAAATTGTTCGTCGATGGTAACAAAAGCAGCGGAAGAAGGATTAGAAATACTAACGAACGACATTTCCGTGCCAGTGGCGCCTCCACCCAAGAAACCAACATTTCTTTGCGGTCGATCTTCGAGTTTGAGGCTACACACACCGTCTTCTACCATAAAGCTACTATCTTCACTACCAGCAGTGATGTCACCCCGTCATCGTCGCTTGGCAGCTCGGAGCAAGCCAATTCCAATGCGCAGGAACTCCATCGCATCAATTAGCGAGCAAACGGCATTGCGTGCGATGGCTATTGCTGATATACAAGTGAAATTCACCGCCGCCACTCAAGTCAATGTACTAGAGATGCATTACAATCGTCAGCAAAAGGCCTACAAGGCGATCAACAGGTGAATCGAGAAATTTCATTTCAAAGTGTTGTTAGCTGTTTCAGCTTTTGGTTTTATCCTTTGGTGCCGGGCCACTAGCTGTAGCACTGTTAACTGAAGTCCTTGGTGTCTTGATGGAGAACCACTCGTGTAACAAGGCGTTCTGTGCTGTCAGCCGTTGTGCTGGGTCTTTCGTTAACAGTCCACGTAGTAGCGATTTTCCCGCAGGAGACACACTTCTCCATGCTGCGTCCGTCTCGAGATTAATTTCTGCATGGAGCGTCTTCTGAATCACCTCGCTCTTCGCCTTGCCGTAGAAAGGTAGCTCGCCACGAAGTAGCAGGTACATGATAACACCAAGGGACCAGATATCGGCTTCGCGACCGTAGCCCACAAGCGCAAGCACCTCTGGGGCAACATAGTTGAGAGTCCCACAAGGCATTTTCATGAGCTCTTCGGGGTGGACGAGCTTCGACAGCCCGAAATCAGCGATCTTAAGATCCGTCAAAGAATCTCCACAGAGGATATTTTCTGGTTTCAAGTCTCGGTGAACAATACCCAGACGGTGCAAGTAGTTGACGCTTTCAAGCAGTGGACGCATGACCACTCGAGCCTCTGCTTCCGTGTATCGAGCACGTCCAACGATACGGTTGAATAATTCACCACCTGACACCAATTCCGTGACTATGAAAATGTACTGACGGTCCTCGTAGACATCGTACAGGCGAATGATGTTCGGGTGGCGGACGAGCTTCAAGATGGCGATTTCCGTGCGCAATAGCTCCTTTTCGGTGGGTTGTAGCTTGCTCTTGTCAATGATCTTCACCGCTGACTTGACTCCTGTGTGTTTGTGTGTTGCTTCACAAACCTTGGAAAACCGCCCACGTCCAAGCTGTGCGCCAACGCCATACGCTTCTTCAATTGCGATTTTGTCGGTTGCTTGACGCAGAGCTGCCGCCCAACGCTTCTGTGCTTCAACAGAGCGTGTAAACACTGTGCGTTTCTCACGTGAACTTCCAGCTTCAGGTACGATGTCGATTCCGTAGTAGTGAACGCCCTTTTCCACAATCTCATTCTGCACAGGTTGGACTTCAACATAGCAGTCGCTTAGGAACGTCACTCCTCGAGGAGCTGTGTCTTCCGGAGAGCTATACAAAATATCGGTTAGTTTCCTTCGGAGATTCGTATTGGCATGAACGTACGCGTAGTAGTAGAGGAAGTTTCCTTGTAGCACGTAGTGACGCTTAGTCATCTTTCGTAAACGCAAGCCACGCTTCCACAACTCTCCGGAGACAGTGTTCGAATCATCCAACACAATGGCTCCTGGTATCTCATCTAGCGCTTGTGAAGATGCCGGACTCCCACCTGAACTAGTAAAAGAGCCACATCTTGCAACTGACGTGGTCGTTCCTGAAGTTCCTGTGGGTAGCAGGAGTAAACGCTCGACCTCAACCAAAGCTACTTGAATCTTAGAAGTCACACTCTCAATACTGCAGGATTGCTTGGCTTCTTGTAGCAGGTTACGAGTCTTTTCCAGGTCTTTACGGTTGGAAGCTTCGGCAGCATTTGCTTTCACAACAGGCCGACTGCGAGCATTCAAAATCATTATGTGTTCAAGAGCAAAAAAACATGCACAGCGTACTTCATGTGTAAGTTTGCGAAGGAATTGCGCTTCTTTCGAAGACCCTGTTCCCCAGGGCAGGGACTGCCTGGTGGTAAACCAGACCTGTATTAAACAAAATAACGTGTTAGACTCGTGATTCAGCTTCTTGCTTTGTAAGGTTCTACATAATTACCCGTCCGCTGGAGCTACGGGGGCCGGACTATTACTGTGAAGATTATCCCTCAAAGCCTGGTCTTCCACAGGCAGAACACTCATGAGGAACTGCGAAAGAAGATAATCGTAAGAATCCCTATAGAATGAAAGAACAGGGGGTGGCTCGCACGTTGGTGACGCCGGGTGTGTTCTCACACCAGTGGCAGAATTGCTCAAAGCTAAGGCGAGTGCTGGGTGGGGAAGGAGCTGGAAATGCCAAATCCACTAGAGCTTCAATCTCCTCCATCTTAGGACAAGCATAAGCATTAGATGTGACCTTGCAAACTCACTCGACGGCTACTTCCACGTACAATTTTGCCTGGAGTTGGCATTTCTGGAGAATTATTAGTCTCATCATGCTCCGTCTTAGGCTTAATGAGCTCTAGCGCCGACTCTGGAAACTGGTGCAGCATGGTCATGAGCTCGTGGCGTGAAATCGACCCAGCTCTACAAAGCACGCGTAGGTTAAGTGTAAAGTAGCTGCAATCCTATTAACATCAACAACGTACTCGCTAAGATCGTAGAGATCGAAGACGAATTTGAGCTTCTCCTTCCTCGACCCCCGGAAGAGAATCGCTAGACCGTAGACGAATTCATTGTAGTGGATTGAGCCGGAGCCATCTTTGTCGATCACCTCAAACAATCGCTCACCCAACAGTCCACGCATGGGAAAACACTTGAGAAACGTCTCCTTTTCGACGCTAATACCGTCTTTCCCGTTCGCTAGACCTTTAAACGTTTCTCGTAGCAGACGAATCTCCTCATCGCCAAAGCGCTTCAAGGCCTCGCGCTCTTCCGTCGACAGGCGCCGGCCTGAAAACTCCCTGGACATGGCCGAGTTCCCCATCGTGGATAGAATTAACCCCTCTAAAGCGCTGCTCTGTATCATACAGATTAAGCTGTATGATAAGATTTAATATTTAGCTATCTTGCCATCAAGGTTTTCATCCGCATCTAAACATTTGTATTGGGTAGAGACGCGATGATTATCCTTGTGGAGTATGCTGGGAAGATAGGTAGTGATTATTCACCCTCCATAAAAAATACGATATAAATCCGCTAGAGGTTTGCCAACCGTTCATTTTGCGATTTTTTTCATCTCAACGATGAACGCGCCGAACGAGAAGTCTTTTAAGCAACTGTGGAGAGACCTGAGCAAAACTGGATGGAAGGCCCGGAAGCCACGAGGTCTCAGTGTGGAAATTACACTTACGTCAAACCTGGGATTCGTGGGCGGTTGGAGGCCTCACAGCACAAAGTGGACTATTTTATCGGTACGATGTTCTGGGGCGTAATGGCTCTACCATTATCACTGACTTAGAACATATTTTGTCGACAGGGGAAAACGAATTGATGGCTTTTGCGCGAAAGAATGGGCTGCTGTTGTTGTTACCACTGTCACTTCCTACTGCAGACGCTGTCACCTCTGCGTTACCACCACTCGCCGCCCCAGAGCCCGAGCCAGCGCCGTCTCTCCCGTCTTCTGCGAATGGCGTTGGTGGGGCACCCATTCAGCCAACTGCTCTAGAAGAATCTGCAACGCTCTTGGCTCAAGAGCATTCGTTGGACACGTCATCTCCTACTGCTGAAACTTCTGCTCCAGATGTTACAGAAGAAGTTGTGGATACTACAAGTCCTATTCTGTATCCTACAGAACAACCCCTTCCAGGAAAAGAGGTTAGTACGGGGCATGATAGCGACTACCTGGAGTTGTTTGACGGTGATCAGTTTATGGATGCGTTGCGGACGGAAAACCTTTTTGGACCTGTTGCTACGGACGACATCAACTTATGTGACAGCCGTGACGTGGTTGCTGAGGATGAAGATGCTGCAGTCAGTGACGAAGAGCTTGGAGTTCCGGCGTCGCTCGGAGAGGAGTACGACAGTGATATCGTGTCTGACAGTGACTTTGAGGACGAAAGCGAGTTATTCGAACAGGACGACAGTGCAATGAGAGAGCTTGGAGTGAATGGGTGGACAATCTACGATGAACATCAATCCAGTAAGTCAGTATTATACAGAATAAGAATACGTGCATCGATCTAATTCTGTATCTTATCCTTTTAGGTGATTTACAATTGCCTGGAGCAACCGATCTGTACGGAGGTTCTTATGGACCGACCAGGTCTGCGGCAGCTTTTGCTGAGTCGCCATTGGGTATGTTCTTTTACTTTATGCCGAAGAAGCCAAGTGGCTTCACATCGAGAAAGAGACAAATGACTATCGCCTGGAGTGTATACCTGTGGCTGCTGCCAGCAGCGCACGAAGCAGCTGCTTGCTCAAGCAAAAGATCCTCGGAAGTCTGTACAATCTATCGAGGAGCTAGAGGAGAAGCTGCGTCGCGCGAAACCGGTCAAGGCACATGAAATTCTTCACGTGATTGGGCTCTTGATCGCGCGGACGCTATGCGGACATACAGACGGTCTTGAGAAGCACTGGGCCACGTGTGAGGATGGAGCAGTACCTCGTGGTACCTTCGGCAGATTCATGAAACGGGATCGGTTCAAGACTATTACACGTTACCTCCATTTCGCCAGTAATGCATCCAGTACTGCGGCGACCGATAAGGCGTGGAAGGTGCGTCCTGTCTTGCAAGTGATTGAGAAAACATTTCGGCGTGGATATCGACTGGGCGCACGGGTCAGCTTCGATGAGGGAACTATTCCGAACCGATGCAAGTTCAATCCCATCCGAGTTTATAACAAGGACAAGCCGCATAAATATGGAACCAAGTGCTACATGACGTGCTGCGCAGACACGGGTTATTGCTCCAGGTAAGAGCATATTCAGCCGATACAGAAGTGCATATTCTGTACATACAGAATACTAATGCTGTATCATACAGAACAAGTGCTACCTACTAACACAATGCTGTATGTCGTAAAATTTGCTATGCTGTATTCTACAGAGTTGAGCTTTATCTTGGCAAGGAAACCAGTGCTGGACTGGCAAAAGGTGTGGCTCAGAGGGCTGTCATTCGCAATGGTACTAAGGCTCTCGCAGGTCAACCCGGAAAACGATTGGTCATTGCAGACAATTACTACAGCTCGTGCGCTCTAGTGCTGACACTGCTTGAGAAGGGCTACTACTACGTTGGAACCCACCGTAGTGATCGACTGGGGTGGCCTCGCTCCGTGCAGTTCCACAAAAAAACGCGCCCAAAGGGGATGCCTCGAGGTGCATATCGTATTGCTCACGCAAAAGAGTTTCCGGGGTTAGTGGCAGTGTCATGGATGGACTCAAGACCAGTGAATATGATCGCATCTGGCTGTGCAACAACGCAAACGACTGTCTTACGCAGAGATAAAGGCCAGAGCGAAAGGTCTGTTGTCTCGTGCCCGCAGTTGGTAGCTGATTACCATTCCGGCATGGGAGGTGTTGATTACCACGACCAACTGAGGCTTCAAAGGTATTCAATTCAGCGATGTGTGGCCTTCAAGAAGTACTATCGACAGTTATTTCTAGCGTTCGTCGACATGGCAATTGTTAACGCGTTCATCCTGCACAAAGATGTGCTTCAGAAGAAAGGAGAGAGAGTTCCCACTCGCGCTGAGTACATGCGCCGTCTGCATGTGGAGCTACTGAATGTATCCAAAGTCACGTTGCGGAGCAACATCAACGCGGAGGATTTAGTGACAGTGCCTACGCCAGCAGGCGACCACACGCTTGTGAACACCGACGATATGTACGAAGGCGGGCGCGACGCGAAAAGACGCCAGCACCTCTGCAAAGTTTGCTCGGCCATGGCTGCGCCCAAAACAAAAAGCTATGAGAGCAGTTACTACTGCCCCACCTGCACGGAACTTCGCGGAGGCTACGTACCTCTCTGCAATCGCGTCCGTCGAGAGGCGTCTGGCAATACATTGACGTGCAGCCAAATTTGGCATCAATCGTGGGCAAATGGGACAGCAATCCCTCCACATTTCAGGCAGATTCGCTTCCGCGAGCGTAAGCGTAAGCGCCATGACGCTGAGGAGAAGAAAGAGGAGAACAACACCAGTGAGAATAGTGATTAGAACAGTCAGTGAGTTGAGATTCGAACCTTATTGCTTCACACACCAAACTTTTCGGCCAGTTCTATCCTAGTTCTTCTTCACTTCTGTCTAGTCTAGAACTGGCCGAAAATTTGGTGAGTGAATCCCATGGCGCTTGCCTCCCTCCTCCAAACGTGTGGGCGCGAAACATGGCGCCAAAATTAGTTTTCAATCAATTTAGGCGGGATATTTGGATTCTGAGGTGATGTGCTGATTTGTATAGCCAATCAGGAAACGTAAATGTGTCAGCTGGCTTCAAAGATGCAACGTTTCTACTACATCTCGCAGTACCTTTGCCACAAGCAGGCTTATAACAGAATATGTATGAGAGTTTTAAAAAGTATACTAAAACCACAATAAAATCTAATTCTGTATGATACAGAATAAAACCTCGCTTTAGAGGGGTTAATGTGCTGTGTGGTCTCTAGTTAGAAGAGAAATGAATAACGTTGAATGCAAGTGACACCAACAATAGAGCAGCCAGTTCTCAGGTCTCTTTTCATTTGAAGCGTTCACACCTATCAAAGAAAAGCGGTGCTTGTTGCGTGTTGCTTATCTATAATTTCTCGTTGGGGGTATTCAGCGACGGCATACTAGTAGATTGACAAGAAGACTCATCATTGCGACGCAAAACAATTCTTAAATTGTCTTTAAAAAAAGAAAGAACTCCAATGAAGCTGCTTAACTCGCGCCACTCGTGAGCATGAGTCTGTCACTCGCCCCGTTGAAGACAGGCAGCGTTGGGGTCATCGTGTCGTTCAGAGGTTTCTTCTGGGTCTCCATTGGGGCAGGCGGCGGGACATCCACGAAATCATCTTCCTCTCCCTCATTCTCCTCTTGCTGCTGCTTGTCCTTCGCTTCCTCGTCCACCTCCTCATCCTCCCCTTCCATCTCTTGCTCTTCCTCCTGAGGTTGCTCTTTGCCCTTCGCTTCCTCCTCGTCCTCCTCTTTCTCCTCCGCCTCGAGCTGCTGTTCCTCCACTTCCTCCAAAATATCAGTCGGTAGGGCTGGAGCAGGGTCTGCAGCTATCGGAGCTGGTTCCTTCTCCCCGTACTCGTGCTTGGGCGACATTGCAGGGGGTTGGCCATCGGCCACCACTGCCTTCGTGGCTGCCTTCTTAGGCGCGGTGTCGCATACGTAGAGAGAACGATCTCCACGCGCCTCCGTATTGCGCAGCACACGCATTTGCGGGTCGATAGCTCTACGGAGTATGCTGAGATCACCGTGGTGCCACAGCTTCGTCCGAATACGATCAATGACCGCGTCCGGGTGGCGGAACTCTGCCGTGCCTTTCCAGCGGTGGCATTCCTCATTCACATCGACCAGTTGCTTCTTCAGCCTCACAATTTCGTCCTGCTGCTCCTTAATTTCGTCCACTAACGCCACATCTCTCTCCACGAGGACAGCGTTGAGCTCGCTGATTCTCTCCACAACGAAACTTGAAGATTCCGCCATCTCCTGGGCCTTACGTTTGCGAGTTACGCGCTCCATCGAAAATCCGGTAATGAGCGAGTGTGTTTGATTTCTCAGAAACGAAGAGTGAAGTTCCTGCTGCTGCTCGGTGTGTAGAGTGAAGGGCCTTGGTGGACAAGTATCGGGAACTTTCGATGAGAGATTCCTCAGCGCCACGTCCCATTTTCCAACTTTATCCGATAAGCTTAAGAGATGACATGATGGATGGTTGTCTCTATCCGCACTCTCCAGCTTGAAGCTACGAAATTAAGGAACAGCAAGAAAGTTGTAAAACTGAAGAAGCCCCGGAAAAGTTGTAAAACTTTACTTACCGGAAAAGTAAAACTGAAGAAGCCCCGGAAAAGTTCTACAACTTTCTTGCTGTTCCTTAATTTCGTTCACCAACGCGTTTAGTGGAAGCAGCTTGAAGCAGCTTGAAGCTTCCACTAAACGCGTTGGTGAACAAAATTAAGGAACAGCAAGAAAGTTGTAAAACTGAAGAAGCCCCGGGGAGCAGCGCATCTACAGTATTCACATCATAAACGGTAGTACATGTACAGTATACAGTGTATACATGGTACATACGTTGTGTCTACCACACCATATTCCCCCTTTCGGATTTTGGAGCCATCCAAGTACAGGCAAAATGCACCTCCTGAACCTGACGCTGCAGCCGCCTACGGGCGTGCACTTGGCCGTGTACGGCAACTTTTCGGCCCCTCAGGCGCAGGAGTTCGTGGTGGCACGTGGTGATGTACTGCAGCTAGTGCGTCCGGACGAGGCAGGACGTCTCGAGGTCGTCATCTCCACCCAGGTTTTCGGAGTTGTACGAGCTCTCCAGCCCTTCCGTTTGACTGGAGGCGAACGGGACTACCTGGTAGTAGGGTCTGATTCAGGGAAGATCGTCGTACTGGAAGTGAACGCTTCATCCAGCCAATTCGAAGCCAGGCAGAGCGAAACGTACGGCAAAACAGGCTGCAGGCGTATCACGCCGGGTCAGTACTTGGCTGCAGACCCCAAGGGCCGTGCCATCATGATCGGGGCAGTGGAGAAGCAGAAACTGGTTTACGTCATGAACCGTGATGCCTCTAGTCGACTGACGATCTCGTCGCCTTTGGAGGCGCATCGCTCCAACGCTATCCACTTTAGTGTGGTAGGTCTTGATGTTGGCTTTGAGAATCCTATTTTTGCCTGTTTAGAGCTGGATTATGCTGAAGCTGATGCTGATCCCAGTGGCCAAGCTGCTAGGGAAGCTGTGAAGACGCTGGTGTACTATGAATTGGATCTCGGACTCAATCACGTGACGAGAAGATGGAGTGAACAAGTCGTAAGAACGGCAAATATGTTGGTGCCAGTGCCTGGAGGAGGTGATGGTCCAGGAGGAGTGCTTGTGCTGGGAGAGAACACTGTGCAGTATAAGAACGAAGGACATCCGGAGCTTACGTGTGCTATTCCTCGACGTGAAGGTGAGCACAGGGATATTATCATCATTTCGGCAGCTACACACAAGCAGAGAGACTTGTTCTTTGTGTTGCTGCAGTCAGAGCTCGGAGATTTATACAAAATCTCGCTGGATTACTCTGGCAACGCTGTCGAGGAGATCAAGATACAGTTCTTTGATACAGTACCTGTGGCGTCTGCCATGTGTATCACGAAAACAGGGCTGCTCTTCTGTGCGTCTGAGTTCTCGAACCACTATTTATTCCAGTTTTTAAGTATTGGCGAGGGAGACGATACGGCTAAATGCTCGAGTTTGGCTATGGATCCAACCGAATTCTCGACGTTCCCCTTGAGAAAGTTGACGAATTTGGCACTAGCAAGCTCATCACCCAGTTTGAGCCCCGTGACACAGTTGCTGGTGGACGACTTGGCGAATGAACAGACCCCCCAGATGTACGCACTGTGTGGCAACACCAACCGATCGTCGCTGCGCGTACTTCGTCACGGTCTTCCGATCACGGAGATGGCTGCAAGTGCGCTCCCTGGTGTTGCCAAGGCCGTTTGGTGCTTGAAGGAATCTTACTCAGACCCGTACGATAAGTACATTGTTGTGAGTTTTGAAGATGCGACGTTAGTGCTGGAGGTGGGCGACACCGTCGAGGAAGTGGCTCAGTCGGGATTTCTCCGTGACCATGGGTCGTTATTGGTGGCTCTACTGGAGGACGACTCGAAGCTTCAAATTCACACGAACGGAATCCGACACGTGCCAAAGTTTCAACCTGTAACCGAATGGAAGGCGCCTGGTAAGAAGGTGATCGAGCACTGTGCTGCGAACTCCCGTCAAGTTGTGATTTCGCTTGCTGGTGGAGAGATTATTTACTTTGAGCTCGGTCAGTCTGGCGAACTGGCAGAAAAGGGTAAGCTGGACCTGGGTTTTGAGGTTTGCAGTTTGGACTTGGGCGAGGTTCCTGAGGGTCGCCAGCGTTTTCAGTTTATGGCAGTTGGTAGTTGGGACAACACAGTCCGTATCCTGTCTTTGGACCCCAACGAACTGTTTCGGCAAAAGTCAACATTGGCGTTGACGTCCCATCCGCACACACTATGCCTCGCGCAGTTGCAGAACGAGCCATCTACCCCTGACTCTGAGCTCTCATCCCAAGCGCTCTACCTGAGCATTGGACTGGACAATGGAGTGCTTCAGCAGTCGCTCATTGATCCGATCACAGCTACCTTAACTGACTCTCGCTCTCGCTTCCTTGGCACAAACCCGGTGAAATTGTTCCGTGTGGCAGTCGAAGGAAAACGTTCAATCCTTGCACTTTCCAGTCGTGCTTGGATCTCTTATTTCCACCAGACACGCAGACATTTGACGCCACTGTCGTGTGAACTTCTTGCTTACGCCAGTTCGTTCAACTCCGAGCAGTGCCCTGGAGGTATTGTTGCGCTAACTAATGAAGGCATGAAGATCCTGACGGTAGACCAGCTTGGTGACACCTTCAATCAGCAAAAATGCAATTTACGCTACACACCTCGCAGGGCAGTAATCCACTCTCCGTCCCGACGACTTGTTGTCATAGAAAGTGATCACAATGAATATGGCGCTGCTTACAAGAGACAGCATGGCCTCCAGATCCCTGACATTCGTAGTGCCAACGATCAAGAAGACGAAGCCGAGGACGAGATAAACGACGCGCTGCTGTTCCCTCGCAGCTCTCTTCCGATTGAGAAGGGCAAGTGGGCTTCATGTGTGCGAATTGTGGACCCGGTGTCATGCCAGACGGTGGTTTGCGAGGAATTGGATGTGGACGAGCGCGCTCGGAGCATTGCTACATGTGTATTCCATGATCGCGGTGGTGAAGCATTTATTATCGTGGGTACTGTAAAGAAAATGCAGTTGCATCCGCAGAAGGCCTCCGCTGGAGGATATCTACGCGTATACCGCGTCGTAGAAGGCATGCAACTGGTGCTGGTTCACACGACTGAGATCGACGACATCCCACACGCAATGTGCGAGTTCCAGGGACGCCTCCTCGTTTCTGTTGGGCGAGCTCTCCGAATCTATGACCTGGGAAAGAAGAAAATGCTGCGCAAGTGCGAGAATCGCAATTTCCCATCCATTTTGGTTGAGTTGAAGGCTGCGGGCGATCGAATTTATGCATCGGACATGCACGAGTCTTTCCACCTTGTCAAGTACAAGAAGGACGAGAATCAGCTCGTGATTTTCGCGGATGACTGCGTTCCGCGCTTCATCACCAGCAGCGTCTTGCTGGATTACGACACATTGTGCGGAGCCGACAAGTTTGGAAACGTGTTTGTCTCGCGACTTCCGTCCGAGGTTTCAGACGAGATTGACAACCCTACGGGCAACCGCATCTTGTGGGATTCTGGTCTTCTTAACGGTGCTCCTAACAAGCTAGAGCAGGTGGCGCAGTTCCACGTGGGTGACGTTGTAACCAGCATGGTGCGAGCAAGCCTGGTCCCTGGAGGAACCGAGGCGATCTTATACGCGACAATCTTGGGCCGCATCGGTGCTCTCATCCCGTTCACATCGCGTGAGGATGTGGACTTTTACACTCACCTGGAGATGTACATGCGTCAGGAGCAACCCCCGCTCTGCGGTCGAGACCACTTGTCGTACCGTTCGTACTACATCCCTGTGAAAAACGTCACGGATGGTGATCTATGCGAGCAGTTTAGCTCTCTCAGCGTGGAGAAACAAGCTAGCGTGGCTGAGGACCTCGACCGGACTCCTGCTGAAGTCCTGAAGAAGCTCGAGGACATTCGCAACCGTCTCCTGTAAGATGTTTGCGATTTCTAAGACACGAATATCTGAAAAATGAAAAGAGAGGCGAGGCAGTAGCAGTAACACCAACCAAAGCTGATTTCTAGAGATACTATTAGTGATGCCGTTGACTCTACAAGTGGGGGGCAACGCCGTCTGGGAGGCGCATTTTCCGATCACCGGTGTTGGGAAAGAGCAGTGCTTTTGATTCGCGGTAAATTTCTTGCAGTACGGCAATTCGTGGTCGGAACGTCTACATAAACCACCAGTGTGAGTATTGCGATCGACGGCATCTTCCACTTTGCACTACTCACCTCGAATGGTAACACCATATCGCTCTGCCCTCCCACCATAAGCACGAACGAGTAAACGACATCGGAGAACGTGATTGCTTCGTTCACCGCCACACCACAAATCTTGTCCAAATCCACAAACTGCCACAGACATCAACACTAAGCATCTATTGTTGACCCATTTAGTAAAAATTCCAAGCTCACCTTGCTGCTAACTGCTCCGCTGCGTCGTCTTTTGCTCAGCTTCACTCCAAGTGCTGGGACCACTAGCATCGACTCTGTCTCAAATATACATGTCAGCAATTATATCACCGACAATAATAATATTAAGCATGGATACCTTCGACGATGACGCTGCCAGAAGCCTGAAATACCCACGCAGCCGATATAACTAGCAATACACCTAATACAAGGTGACAGCGAGATGATACACCCCACTCAACGGTCGATAGTACTCCTCCGGAGGCGAACAGCAATGCAGCAATCAACCACCAGATAAATGGCCCTCTGTTCTCATTGGATTTGGGTCCGGATAGCGCAAATTCGACGCCCTGGTGCCCATATGCCCGCACTCGCAAGGCCACTTTATCAGCCCGTGACATCTTGCTAACAAATGCGACCGTACATAGTTGCTACACCAACTTATGTGGTGTACACATTACCGTATGTCTAGTAGTACGCAGGGACTGTAGTCGCAATGAGCAGCTCTATTGTCAATTCCGGGCAAATTTGCCGAATTAGCTCGGTTAAACCTAGCAGACGTCGTCTCTAGAGATGCAGGTGTTCCTGCTGCGTGGCTTCGTGAACAGGAGTTGCTAAGAAGACCTGTGTGCAACTTGACCAAAACCAGAATGCTTTCATTCATAAACCTTATCGTGTGTTATGTACCACACACAACGTGCCATGCACGAGGAGGAAATACTATCAGTTAACAGCAAAAAACCCCTTTGAGAAGAGCGTCGCAGAGTACCGTCGCCCAACTCGTCTTGTCCCGCCTTGCACCTGGCTCCAGCTGAGTGACGATGCTAAGTCACTCATCTCGAGTGCTATTGCTGTTACTCCCACCTCACTCATGCTGGACCGGAATTGCTGTTGACACGTCCTCGACGTTCAACGCTTGGCGCAGACCCTGGAACCGTTGAGGCCCCAACGCTTTCGTGAAGATATCAGCCACGTTTTCCGCGCTGGGGACGTATTCCACTAGAACTTTGTCCTTCTTCACGAACTCAGCGATTTCACGACTTAGCTTAGCAAAGAGTTTCATTTTCTTGTAATTGCCAGGCTCTGTAGCCACCATAATCGTGCTTTGATTATCCATGAACAACTTGGAACACGGTGGAGATTCACCGCGTATCTCCTTCAACAATTTTCGTGCCCATATCATGTCATCCACGCATGCACTCGCCGCAATCAACTCCGAACTGCATGTAGCAGTCGTAACCTTTGTCTGCTGCTTGCTCTTGTACAAGAACGTATAACCATTCAATCTCAGCAAGTAACCTGTCACGGATCGACTGGTGTCCGGACAATTTGCATGGTCAGCATCACTGTACCCATCAATTTTTATCGGCAACACTCCGCTAGTCCGTCGATAGACTAATCCAAACGTTCGCGTACCCTTCAGGTACCGCAGAACCCGTTTTGCACACAAGTAGTTCTCCATTGTGTATGCTCCACAATACCGAGACAAACTTCGAACAGCATTAGCCAGATCAGGTCGTGTACAGGCAACCAAATACTGCAGTGCACCGATCAATTCTCTGTAAGGCACGTTTGGATCATTTATCTTACTTTCATCGGTCTCAATCGGCGGCAAGCACTCATTTTGCATCAGCGGTGATCCCAGTGGTCGGCAATCCCGCATTCCGAACCGTTCAAGAACTCGATCGATGTATGCTGTCTGTGAAATGCACAGCACCTCACCAGGCATAAACTTTACTTCCATACCCAAAATGTGCTTCACTCGCCCAAGATTTTTGAGAGCGAACTTATTGTTCAGGTCCTCAATCACTTGCTCAATATCCTCTTTCTTCGCAGCGATTAGCAGATCATCAACGTACACAGTCACGTACACCACACGTCCATCCTTCCAACGCTGATAGAGACCCACATCAAAATCACATTGAGTGAAGCCAATATCCAGCAGGTGTTTGTGCAGCGTTTGATACCATAAACGTGAAGCTTGCTTTAGACCATATAGTCCTTTCAGCAATTCGCATACACGACCACTTCCATCGTCAAAGTACTCCGGTTGTTCCATGTAAATCTTGACACCCTTCAACTCACCATTCAGGAAAGCAGTGACAAAGTCAACATGGCAACAATCCAGATCCAGCAGAAACGCCAAAATCAACAGCATCCTCACTGTCTCGATCCTCACTACCGGTGAATACGTATCGACATAATCGACACCGTACTTCTGGCCATAACCACAGACTGCTAGACGGCCCTTGCGCCGATCGATCTTGCCCTTTTCGTTCAACTTAACTCGAAGCACCCAAGTAGTCTTCAAAATATTGCACGGTTGCTTAGGACGATCAACCAGTCTCCAAGTACCGTTAACTTTGTGTGCATCCATCTCCAAGCGCATGGCATCCAGCCATTTATCACGCTGCGGCGAGCTCAACGCCTCTTCTGCTGACGCGGGATTGCCCGACAGCTCCTCCAGCGCCTCCACAGAAGCCATGATATAGTCCTTTAGCCGCACATTTGCTTTCTTCTGTCGCTCAGATCGTCTCAACCCACGTAATCTCTTTGAGCTTCGCCGTGGTTGATTGTCTGCAGATTTCTTGTTACCACTTCTTTGACTCCATGGACGAAGTCGATCAGCTGTAGGCATCAGCTCGTTATCATTCATCGACTCATCACTGGAATCTCCCACCGAATCTGCACTCACATCTCCCACCGAGGTCACACCACTGCTCCGTTCGTGTGTTGCATTAGCAGCTCCCACCGATACTGCATTACTACTTCGTTCGTGGTCACTTGCATTTTCTCCCACCAAATCTGCAACAACACAATCATCTTGGCGTTCTTGCCGTGGTTGTTCATCCGCAGCGTGCACATGCCTATTGTCTGTCGATTCAGTACCAGCAATGTCATTCATAGCCGCACGCACCGAATCCACTGCACCAGCCCGTACTGACTGCTCTGCAACATACTCCACAGGAAGAGGAACAAATGGTATTTGCGGATAGTAACTTTGTCTGCCCTTTAGCAACGCATTCACATACGTTCGTTCGACCGTCACATCCTCGCGGAACTTGACGTCGCGGGCTTCAACCATTTTTCCAGTTCGCAGATGCAACAGTCGATATCCATGTCCTGTCTTCGGAAGACCGAGAAACAACGCTGGTTCAGCTTTCGCTGACAGCTTGTTCTTTCGAGTCTCCTTCGGAACGAACACGTACGCCACACAGCCACAGACCTTCAGTCCTTCAATATTCGGCTTCGATCCTGTCAGCTTTTCCGTGGGCGTCAATCCTTTCAAGGCTTTTGTGGGACTCAGATTATCCACCTCGACCACATACTGCAATACTTCAGGCCACAATACACTCAGTAAGTTAGCTGCATGCATGACCGCACGCATCTTGTTTACTAGCACGCCGTTCATCTTCTCCACTAGACAATTCTCCTCGGGCGTGTACGAATGGGTGGGGATGAACACAATTCCCTTTGACTTCAGGAATTCCTTAAGTTCAGTGTTAACATACTCTCCTCCACCATCGCTAGTAAACTTCTTAATCAGCTTGCCTTGAGCAAGCAGTTCTGCAATGAGTCGCTGCACGTTCCCTGACGCTTCACTCTTCTTGCCAATAATGTAACACCACTTGTATCGGGATCCCTCGTCGTGAATTAGTTGAAAGTACCGAGATACACCAACACCAGGCAGATAAGCTCCCATATCGCACACGTCAGACGTCAGTCGTTCAAAGCTAACCGTGGTTCGCTTGTCGGTCGCATTCCCGTACGACTTGCGCTTTTGTTTCGCAGACATACAGCTCAGGCACTTGAGCTTCGTTCTCAGTTGCTCTTCTGAAATATCCATGCCTGCCACCACGTCATGCTTCACCATAAACTTCAATGCTGCCTCGTTCAGATGTGCTAATCGTTCATGCCATCGCATCAATGGACCGCCATCAGCGTTAACATTTGCCATCACTACTGAACTTGTTTCACCAAAGCTGCCATTATTCAACCAAAAATGCTCACCATGAAAGATAAATTCCAATCTCTGACTCCCACGAGTCAAAAACATCTTCACTGGCAACTCATTATCCGGAGATGAGGACACCGTCCAGCCAGAATTCAACATACGACCCATACTAATCAAATTCATAGGCCCAGATGACGAAAACTCCACCTTATCAAGCATCAGAGTCATCGACTTTCGTGTGACTGCATCCATGACAGGTATCACAACTGACCCACACAATTCACCACGAGTTACACCTCCATCCCAAACTTTGAACGCTGACTTCGACTTCTTAATACTTGTGAACAAATCGCGTTCGATGCACACATGCGATGTCGTGCCAGAGTCAAGCATCCAATCTCCATCAGGACTACGTCGGTCGCTCTTTATCGCCATGCCAACGAACTCGTCACTCTCCGAACTACTGCTCTCACTTCGTTCTCCAGCATGAGAAATAAAGCGCATGTATCCCATGGCACCATTAGTCGGCTTATCGCTTTTCGTCGAATCATCACTTCCTCCTTTTCCGCCTTTCTTGCCCTTCTCCTTACCATCCTGCCCGCCCCGCCATTCTTTCCCTTGGCCTTATTTTGCTTATTCTTGTAGAACCAGCAATCACGGCGCAGGTGTCCAAGCTTCTTACAGTGATAACAACGTTTTAACCGTTGCTTTCCAGCTCCAGTAGTCTGCACTTGTCCTGTCTGTGGTTGTCCTTGCCCAGGTTTACCTCCAGAGTTCGGACTCTGCATATGCATAACTACTCGCTCTCCGTTTCCTGCAACACCACTATTACCAGCTGTATCTGCTGCCATTTTATCCATTTCATCACGAGAGAGTAACGCATTTTCACTTGCTGCAAGGTAGGAGGATTTCCTTGCCTGTAGGAGAAGTCAAATTGTGTCACGATTTCTCGGTGAACTGCACATACTCCCATCAGCAGTAATTGTGACATGGACGTGTCATCGATAATAAAGCTTGGTCCCATGTGCTGCAATCGCTGCCGCAGTGAATTCATCTCCTGTATATAATCTGCCATCTTCTGCCCCGGCTTATACGCGTGCATGTAAATCTCACGCTTTAGATGAACTGCATACGAGAAGTCACGCTGAGTCTTCTCCGCGACCAGTGTATCCTACATCTCTTTGGCTGACTCATACACGCACACCTTCTGCGCATCATCTCCCTTCACACCACGTATAATCGTTTCCATCGCCAGACTATTGCGATCATCAAATTGGCGCTGCAACACCTGATTGTCAGGATGCCGCACTTCCTCACCGGTGACCACCTTCCATGAATCCCGCTGTTGCAGGTAAAGCCTCAGTCTCAACTGATAAACTTCAAACGTATCGTCAAACTTAGGTGGTTTGCTACTGCCCAGGGGCTTCAATGACATCACAGGATTTGCAGTCTGCCGCACACCTGCTTCGCACAGGCGGCGCTGCTGCCACACTAGGCTGACCTCCTCCAACACTCGACACTGCCACTGAAGATTGTCCCCACCCGTAGCAGTAGTCACTGAAGTCGAATGTGCCGTCGAAGTCTGCCCTGTCGAGCTCGCGACTGCCGGCGGCGCGCTTGAGCTTGTGTTTTGGCCTTGCACTCCTTGTTGAGAACCTTGGCTCATCTTCACTTAGAACTCTTTGTCCACAAACCAAGTTGGGCTCATAACCTAGCAGACGTCGTCTCTAGAGATGCAGGTGTTCCTGCTGCGTGGCTTCGTGAACAGGAGTTGCTAAGAAGACCTGTGTGCAACTTGACCAAAACCAGAATGCTTTCATTCATAAACCTTATCGTGTGTTATGTACCACACACAACGTGCCATGCACGAGGAGGAAATACTATCAGTTAACAGCAAAAAACCCCTTTGAGAAGAGCGTCGCAGAGTACCGTCGCCCAACTCGTCTTGTCCCGCCTTGCACCTGGCTCCAGCTGAGTGACGATGCTAAGTCACTCATCTCGAGTGCTATTGCTGTTAAAACCGAGTCGTTTTGACAATATCCAGGTCTAGATACCTGGGTGGAGACTTTCTCATCTCCACGATTCTATCTACCTACGTCCGCACGAAGGGCTCTATCCGTCCAGCAAACCTTCAGCAATTCGGCTCGGTTGCGGGGGAGCACCACTCCTTTGCATTCGACGCTTGAGCAGCTTCATGTGTACGGCCTACCCGATGGGCGAAAGAGACTGGTGGTAACTTCGAGCAGAGCTTGCTCGTCCAGGACTCCGTCCATGGAGACACACCGTTACGCGCTTGCGCAGCTCCTTCGAACCGTTCGCCGGGCTTGGCGCGTGGCCCTTGATGCGATCGAAGCTTGGGTCCTCTTCGGCGGACAGCAGGTAGAGGGTCTGGTCGGGCGGGCGGAACTCCGTGCTTGAATGGGCTGTTTCCATCGTGGCAGATTGCGGAGTGTAAGGATGGCATCAAGGCGCCAAGGCCTCTCAAGGCTGTGCCTGCAGTGCTTGGAATCGAAGCCTTCGATTTTACATCCAGCTGCGATCAGCGGCTGATTTAGCCAGCCAAGTTGGTACGTGCTGGTCTAGCGCCATCAAGAATGTACCCCATGAATCATGGGCCATGATCGCTAGTATTGCAGAGGCACATTAAAATTTAATGTGCCTCTGCAATACTAGCGATCATTTAATTTAAATGGGGCATGCTCATTCCAGCACTGTCTACCACTCTTCGCAAAATCACCTAGCGCATCTACTAGTAGTACGACGGAGCAGACTTGCGTGTACAGTGGTTCATCAGCAAAAGAGCTTGCCTGGTCGACGACACGGGCATGGAGCTAAGCTTCGCTCGCGTGTAGTTCGTCCTGACGTCGATCTCGATGAGAACGAAGTCGGGTGAGGCCGCCTCACCCAAATACACTGAGGAGCAACGAGCTGTGCCCAACCAACTATCAGCATAAATAATGCCAAAACAGAGTTTGCGCGATTACTTGTCGCATGGAAATTTTGAGTAGCTACTGTAAGAGTGGGTATTACCGGTATATATTAATATTATGAGTTAATATAGGTTTGGCGATTGCCCGGCGATTTGGCTCCGGCGATTCAACTAATCGCCCAATGCAGTTTCGAGTATGAGCAGCTCTAAAGCTGGACGGATTCAGGCGAAGAGGCGGCAGCATGCAGCGGATGAACACGAAATGGACCTGTTTCTTAATGCGCCACAGCGACCATTACAATTCCCAGCATCTTCTCCCTTGAATGCAGTTACTACCGCTGAAAATGGAGCAGTAGAAGCTTCAGAATCCAAGGAATTACCTCGTGGGAGCGCTGACACTGGCGCTTTATTGCCTGGTTTGGTCATTCTCAAGGGATTTCTGACGCCACAAGAGCAGCAGGAACTTGTAGATGATTCTAGGCGAATGGGTCTAGGAGAGGGAGGCTTCTATAAGCCTACATACGCCAGCGGAGCCAAGTGCCGACTGCATCAGATGTGTCTCGGACGCCACTGGAATGTGAAATCGGAGAAATACGAAGACCGACGAAGCAATTACGACAATGCTCCAGTACCTGAATTACCGGGAAGCTGGAAGGTGCATGCGCAGCGCAGTTTGGATATAGCAAAGAAAATCGATCCACAAGTGATGGGAACCTGCAAGATGATGATCCCGGACATATGTGTCGTTAATTTCTATAAGAAGGCAGGAAGGAACGGGATGCACGTCGACAAGGACGAGAGTGATGAAGCAATGAGTATGGGCTCACCAGTTATCTCCTTCTCAATTGGTTGCGCGGCCGAGTTTGCGTACATTGACCACTACCCGGAGCCCCATGAGGCGGTCCCGATTGTTCGCCTTGAATCAGGCGATGCGTTGATATTTGGAGGTCCCGCGAGGAATGTTGTGCATGCATTGACGAGGGTGTATAACGGCACTCAGCCGTCCTGGCTGCATATGCGCTCCGGACGACTCAACCTCACATTTCGTGAGTATAAACCGAGTGAGCTTGGCACATAAATGGAGATAAATGAAATCACGACGCGGAACAAGTTCATATATTCATGTGTCTCGTATCTGAGAGAAACCAGACGCCGCGGCGCTAAGTTCGCACTTTTTATTGTACTTTGGTACATGTAGTAATGAGGCCAAAATGGCGACTGAGCCGATCAGTCTTGTGTTTGTCGGCCTGCTCGGCCTGTTCGGAGCATGCGACCCCCTAATTGTTCAAAATAATAGCTCATTTTTGGCAATTATTAGATACATAAGTCAATGACAGGAAGAAGCAAGCGCTGTCGAGTAGATCCTTCGCCTCGTGACGTTTCTCGCGGCGATTCCTACCACCAAGCATTAACCTGTGCGCGTGTGGTCTGCCGAAATGGACCCGACATCCTCCGCGTGCCTCACATTGTTGACGAACTGGACCAATTTCTCGACAATTCCTGCAAATGGACCTTGACGAAAGCGTGCAAAACCAACTCTCTTCGTTTAATTAAACGGATCCTTGTAAAACAGGACAACGAACTATCCACGAGCTGCTGGCACTATCCAAAATATCGTCAATGGCAGTTCGATGTGAGCATGTGTGAAGCAATGGAAGTGGGGAACTTGAAGATTGTTCAGCTATTGGCAATGCATTTCCAGAGCTGTCGCGTGTCCAATTATGTAGTTAATTGTGCTGCTCGACGTGGCCTGTCAGAGGTCTTGGAGTGGCTACTTGAAAGGGACTACGATGTCCAGTGGACCACTGAGGCTGTGACTGAGGCGATCAAAAACAACCACTTTGAACTGGCGAAATGGCTGAAAGAGAGTTTATCGATCCTATCTGAGTACGATATGATGGGTGGGCGGTACAAGCCGCAGTTGGTGGCGACTTGGATATGGTCAAATGGGTTTGTGAGATGTTGACTGAGAGGGATTTTGACGGTAAACTTCCGACCCATGTAAATTTGTGGGGAATTGTGCAGAGTGTCACCAATTACGGTCATCTCAACGTGCTAAAGTGGATATTGGACGAGCCAAATCGAAATGTCTTTCTTTACGAGCTTCGCGGTCTGAAGTGTGAGGGAACTTTCCCAGTTAAAATTGATTCATCGTGGGCAGCGGCTCGTGGGCATATCGACGTTCTGACTTGGCTAACCCAAAATTTCCTGGAAAACTGCAGCGCTTTCAAAGCGCTGCCAAAGGCGGCCACCTAGATTCTCTTCGCTTACTATTTTCTACTCCCATTAAGAAGCGAATCTCATCACAAGCTATTGACGTTGCTGCTGCAAATGGTCATCTCGATATTGTAAGGTTCCTATTAGCAGAAGGATACCCCTAAACAATTCCATGGATAATGCTGCAGAGAATTGATTCCTGGATATCGTGAGATGGCTACACGAAAATACTTCATCCAGCTGTAGTACGGAGGCGATGGATGATGCTGCTTCTAACGGTCACTTGGATGTCGTAGAATGGCTTCATCATAACCGTGAAGAAGGTTGCACCACAAGAGCTATGGATATTGCTGCGAGTTCTGGTCACCTCGAAATGGTGAAATGGCTCCACTTCAACAGGCAGGAGGGTTGTACGGCCGCTGCCATGGATTCTGCCGCTGGAAATGGACACCTTGACGTGGTGAAATGGCTGCATTTGAACCGCTTAGAGGGCTGCACCACGGAAGCGATGGATAAAGCAGCTGAAAACAACCATCTCGAAGTACTAAAGTTGCTTGCTGAAAATAGGACGGAGTGGCTTACATCTGATGCCACACACAAAGCTGTTCGATGTGGAAATCTGGAAGTAGTCCAGTGGCTGCTTTCTCACGAAGCCGAAATTCGCTTGCCTGCTGCATTCAACGTAGCAGCGTGTGCCGGCCGCTTCGATGTGATGTGGTTTCTCCAGCGCAAATACGACGCAATCGAAATGTTAAAGAGGACCTTGACGACGGTTTTCCCATTTAGACGACTGGAGTTTGCTGAGTATGCGTACGTACACCAATTTGAGCTAACGATTGCGGGTCAGCTATTTGCTGAGGGAGTATAATGTCTGAAACCATTAATAACGGACACTTTGCACTGGCTAAGTGGCTAAAGGAGAGACTACCAAGTTTTCCAGTCGCCAAGATGTCCTAATGGGCTAATATAGCAGCTTTTAAAGGTGATTTGGAAATGAATGGGCAGCTCCATTATTTGTCGGAGCACATCAATCTATGGAATGCTACCGACAATGGAAACCTCAATGTATGATGGAAACGTCTTTCTTGAGCTGCTCAGTCGAGAAATCGACGTACATAGTCTGAGCCGGTAAGTTAGAATATTTTCATGTCGAAGTAGAGGAGTGAATAACAATAGCTAATGGTAAAAACGTATGAACGTCTGGTTGAAGTACTCTGCATCATGGTAACTTACCATCATGATGCAGAGTACTTCAACCAGATCAAATATCTACCAATCGGAGAGTTTTACTTAATAATCGACGAATCAAATTGTTTTTACGTTTTAGTATTCTTGTGATTGGCTGGATCGCCTTGTAAAAATCCTCGAGGGGGATCGCAAGATCCACAAAACGAAAACGAGGGAGAAACACAAGGAAAATGGACTCGATCTTCGGCATCGTTGGAAAAGATTTCGTGCTGCTGGCTGCAGACTGCAAAGTAGCGCGCAGTATTCTGGTGTACAAGGATGACGAGGACAAGGTGCGTCTCTCCATACAACTCTCACGTTCTAATATTCCCATTAGCATCATTTAAACTAATTCATAACTAACTTTATCGTCCATCTTGAAATACTCGTATGATAGTCCACCGTCTTGGACGACCACAAGGTTCTGGTAGCGTCAGGCCCGCAGAGTGACCGTCTAGCCTTTGGTGAATACATTCAGAAAAACATGAAGCTGTACGAGCTGCGCAACGGCGTGACGCTCAACGGTCCTGCTACGGCCAATTACGTGCGCGGGGAGCTGGCTCGCTTTCTGCGCCGCGCTCCGTACCAAGTGAACCTGCTCGTTGGTGCCGTGGATGCTGAGCCCGAGCAGAAGACCGAGCCCAGTCTGCACTGGATCGACTACCTTGGCTCAATGGTAAAGGTGAACTTTGGCGCGCACGGCTACGGAGCTCATTTCTGCCTTTCGATCTTTGACCGCGAGTGGAAGCCCGACATGACGCTGGACGAGGCTAAGGATGTGCTGAAGAAATGCCGTGCAGAGCTCGACATGCGCTTCCTCGTGCGCAACGGCCAATGGGCATACACGGTACGAAGCTTGAGTCTACTTGAAGATAGAAGAGCTACTGACCTTTGTGTTGCATGTTGTTGTTCTACCACAGTTGATTAACGCAGATGGCATCTCGCAGGTGAAGATCGAGTAATTGGGCATACAGACGAAAGAGAGAGTGCGGCATAATTGAATGCCTCTCGGCTTGCTTTCTTTTATATTGTTGATTCTGTGATGGGATATTGATTTCTTTGAAGTGCCGTCGTCAGGTTTCAAGTAGCCCTGGACTTCCGCTCTTGAGCTTTCCGGCGGTTTTCGCAGTATCGACGCAGCTCCTCCCTGTTGGAATACGAGGACATTTCATCGAGAGGATTAATTACGAGCAAGGAGATCAAGCAACATGCAACCTTACCTTTTCTGCTGCCGCGCTCGATCGATATTCGGCTCGGGGAACTGGTTTGTTGCCTCCTCTCCGTCTTTGTCGTCTTGCTCGCTCAGTTCTCTCTGTGTGAGTAAAGTGTCACCTGCATCTGCAGTCGGCGGGTAGTATTCACTGGCAATCTTGATCCACTGCCGTGCCTTCTCCTCGTGTTGGTCTTTCTCGAATCGATCCTGACGCCAACCTGCGCTTTTGGGAACTCCAATGTCCTCGAAAAGATCGGCTCCTGCTGGGACGAATAGTGCTTTCGCAGTGTCGACCTCTTTACTGGTGCCACGGGTCATAGCACGAAAGGCAAACCCTTTCATCACGGAACGGAATTGGGTGACAAGGTTCTTGTCCTTCATACTAGTGAACAACACAGTGGCGCCATACATGTGCGAGAGATATCTTACAGCTTGTATGATCCCTTTGCGCTTGACCGAATCTTGATCTCGAAAAGTTTCGAACTTGTTGCCTACAACGAGTACGGGGATTGGCAGTGGGGCTACTTCGTCCTTGTCGGGATGTCCATTGCCATAACGTGCCATAGCTTCATGTTTGAGTGCATCGACAGCGAGTTTCTCTACTGGGTTCTTCTCCTTAGCCTTCAATACTTCGTGTACAACAGTGTAAAGTGTTGTTAGCCACTTTACCAATGCTGGAACAACATCTCCAGGCGTCGACAGATCCAGAACTATCACTAACGCGCCATTTAGAATTCGTTCCGGTCCTAGAGGTACTTTAATCATTTCATTGACGCACTTGGCACTTGCCAACTCCCACATGTGTGCGACTGCCGGTCGGCCAGCAGTTCGTAGGCGAACAAATACATAGTCCAATGCAGTCGTAGGTTTGATCTCTTCAGCCTTGTACGAATTCCGGAAATTAGCTGTTAAAGATGTTTTGCCTGATCCGTGAGGACCAACGATCAAAGTGAAGGTGTCACGTTCCTCCGGTGGAATGACAGCAGGTTTTTCGACTGCATCACCTTCTGTTCCCTCTGCTTTCAGTGGCTTCTTGACTGGGTCCTCTGCAGTGGAGATCAATGCCCAGATATCCTTGGAGGCCATCGTTTCAATACAACTGAAGCTCCGAAGACGAGGGATCGCAAGTCCCGACCTTTCATTCACAACAATGACGGAAGCGGATCGATTTGTCTTCAACATGCAGCGCAAAAATGGTTGCACATGACTTCCTCACTCTAGAACTGCTTCAGTATATTTTTTTTTCAATTGCTCACTTCTGGCTTTTGCAGTATTGCATCAATACTGCTGATAGAAGTGAAATTCAACTTGCTGCCTTATCTAAAAGAACTTAATGTAAATAACGAGCAGCACGAAGAGCGCAACAGCGACGATGGGGCCGTACTGGCGGTAAATGGCCTGCATGCGCAGCTTCTTGGCACCCCATTTGAGATCCTTTGATCTGTCCGCGAGGTTCGACGAGATACGCGAGACGTCTAACAGGAATCACAGCAACAATGGACAGGGTAAGCAATCACACCTTCAAAGGTCAGCTTCCATGAAAAAGGCTTACGTTCGACGCGCTCTCCACGGTTGAGAACCTCTTGGATGTTCTTACGCATGATGTTGTGGATATCAGCCAGGTCGTCATTCAAGCGGTGCATGTTCTGCGAAGAGTTCGGGTCAGCGTACTCCTTGCGCTTCTTCTGGATAAACTTGTCTGCATAGCACAACAAAACCAGAGCGCCCTTCAGTAGATTCAATCTATAGCGGATGTCGACGAATATCCTTACCAAATTTGATGAACGCGTAGGGCCTCGCAACTGTTGTGACTACATCACGCCAGTTGTTCCCGCTGTCCCGCTCCAGTTCCTCAACGAAGCCACCATGGACCTCCTCCAGGTACAGGAAGGCCAGACGCTTGGGGAAGCCTCGGTCTGCCAGTGTCAAGTAACACACACCTTCCTGGATCAAGTAACTACATGTGTATCATCGTCACAGCACCAGTTAGTATAAGATTATAACCTACGAAGAAAAACTCATCGGCGTACTGGAAAGTGTAGGATCCCGACTCGATACTGCATTTGGTAGGCGAGCGCTGATCCAACCTCTTCATAATCTGCTTGGCTTGCTGCTTGTACGTGTCCAGATTACCATTAGCGTCGCCAATAGACTCCATAGATGCCACCTATAACAGAATAACCAGCAGGAGCGTTCGTCGTTAGCAAAGACGTTAAAACCTATGGATAGAGAAAGAATTAAGCAGCAAAACTTCTGCAATAAGTTGCTGAAACCTCCTTATATAGGTTAAGCTACGCACCAGCAGCATTCCATCTGAGACGCGCGCGACAAAGGTGATGATCGGCATGGTAACACGCCTTGAGCTTTACGATCGATGTGCTCTAATTTCAATGCTTCGTCACTTACTAAAATTACCACATAGCCAAAGTCTGATGTGGCGCACACGATATAATAGCTGATCAAATTGCTATGACGACGACTGGTAATGGAGCTCCTCCGTACTCGGCTGTCCAAGTGGACAATTGCGCCTTCGCCTCGTGGTATCCGCAGTTGAAGCGAGTATGTATCAAGGGTGAGGTGGTAGTATTACCGTCTGAATTTGTTTCCTTGCTGCTGGCTGACGGCGTGACGCTTCCGTCGGCTCCAGTAGCTTCTGGAATTGAAAGTGAAGACAGTGAAGACGACGAAGAGGCAACTAGTGTGCTTACAGACGAGCAATTGACTGTCATATCAAAAGTCAAAGTGCAGGTGGAGAAGGTGTTGGAAGATTTCGGTGGTAAACTATTTCCTAAGACGAATTGGAGCGCACCGCGTGACGCTGCGTGGATGCTAGGCACATTGAAATGCACGAGCTTCGAGGACGTTTTCCTGCTGCTACAGGCATCCGACTTTGTGGTACATGATTTAACTCAGCCGTACACCGGCTGCAGTGATGAGACTAAAAAGAAGGAGCCGACGGAGAGTTACCTGGTGCTCAAGAAATGGTGCAACTTCCTCGACTCGATGTTATTCCGGTGTTTCGTTGTTGGTCACCGTCTTGTGGCGGTGTCACAACGCAATTGTGACGAATTCTATGAGTTTCTACCGGATCAGCAAGATGAACTTTGTGAGCTGCTCTACGAGTTTTACAAAAAGAACTTTCGCAAGTCCGAAGGAGAGTTCGTATTCCCGGACAGTAACTACAGCTTCGACGTGTACGTGGACAAGCGTCGACGCGTCTACCTGTTGGATATCAATGTGTTCGGTGCTGTTACCGACACGCTGCTCTTTTCATGGGATGAGTTGATGGAGCTGCAGACGGACAGCCCAGCTACAGCACAAGACGCAGAAGACGAGCACCACGTCATCGATTTCAGGGTGGTTGAGTCCAAGAAGGGGATTCGTGCGAATCCGCTTAGCGGCTATCGTGCTCCGACGGACCTTGTAGACCACCTCGCAGGTGGAGCTGGCTTCGACGCCTTTATCGAGCAGGTCAAGCGTGACAATGCTACTGCTGGTGACGACAGCAGCGACGAAGAGACCAACGAGCACTAAATTAAAGCAAGAGCAGAAACAAAAGACGATTCACTCACGGCAGGTCAATTTCGACAATATTTGTGATGATGGCGGTAATAGAGGCGAAGAGAATTTATCGAGGCAGGAGCACTTGCCCAAGGCAGTTCATTTTGTATAAATTAAAGAAACCTTCGGCCCGGACGACAGATACCGAATCCGTGACAGCATCTCGCCACCTTCTTCTGAGCTTTGTACATCGGATCTGGACCAGATCATCTGGTCTTCAAAAAAAAATAAATGTCCGTCTCCTGCGTGCAGCGCCGACCAGAATGATCCATTCTCTTCTGAAACAACCAGCCGTAGCTCATGCCATAACCAGCCAATAAACGCAATCCACTTCCACAATTCACAGCTTGGCGGCACAGATCAAGACTGCACTCGTCCTCATCTCTGTTGTGTCACCGTGCACTGTTCCATAGCTTAATCTTGTCAAAAAAAGGTATCTGACCTAGAGCTCGTAAGAACCACGCGCCGAGTCATTGTCGTCGTTGTGGTCCGGAAAGTCGTCGCTCTCCTTGTTGCTGTGCCCGCTGATCTGGCTGCTCTGGTCCAAGTCGACGTTCTGGTTTGACGAGATCTCGTAGCTGTTGCGGCTGCTGTTGCGCGACGAGCGGGGGGACTCTTGTGCGCTCAGGTACGAATCATTGTCCTTGGGCTCCATGGCACTCAGCCATAGATTTGTGCCGTTCGTGGCAGCGTTGGGGTTGTTGCCAGGGTCAGTCTGGACCGAGTCCACGTTGCTCTCCAGACGGTTCATCGAACCGGGCGATGTCGCCGCGTTGTCATAAAACTGCGAGTACGCCACACCTGCAGCCACGGCATCAGCCGGGGGTGTCCGCGTGTTGGACATCGATCCACTACCGGCAGCTCCAGCACCTAAAGCACGCGGGTTGTAGGAGTTCTGTGCAGAGAAACCACCCGGTGTGGGGTTGTAGCCCTTGTCCATGGAAAGCTCGAAAGGCGAGAGCGGATCGTCATCCATCTCGCGTCTTCTGCGGATGACGCACATGATGATCGTGGCGATAATGGCCACCGCTGCAATAATACCCACCACAATGCCGATCACAGCGCCGGTGCTCATGCTCGAGCCTGACGAGGTGTCGGCGCTAGAACTCGAAGCTGAGCCAGACGCTGACGAGGTGGCACTCTCCGTAGCAGATGGCGAAGAGGTCGTTGTCGGGTCCGTCGAAGTAGAAGATGCTGCTGACGTAGCCGTAGATGCCGCTGTCGTTGTTGACGGTGTCGCTGTAGTCGACGAAGGCGTAGCAGTTGTCGACGTGGGAGTAGCGGTTGTAGTTTCCGGCGTGGCAGTAGTCGCTTCTGGCGTGGCGGTTGTAGCCTCTGGCGTAGCTGTCGTCGCCTCAGGGGTATCTGTCGTCGGTGTCGGGGTAGCCGTAGTAGGTGTAGGCGCTGTTGTAGAAGGGGTCGTAGTAGTAGGCGTAGCAGTAGTAGGAGCGGGTGCTGTAGTGGTTGGCGTCGCTGTGGTCGGGGTAGGCGCCGTGGTAGTGGGGGCGTCTGTGACGCCGCTGCCAGTCTGCAAGTGTCTGCGCAGCGCCGGCGTCAGCTTGACCTCCTGGCCCACAACGGGCGCGAAACCTGCTTCTTCATCGAGTCCAGCAACCTGCTGGGCGCCAACGACGGTACGGCCGGAGGTGGCCACACACGCGACGGCAAGCGCCGAGGCGAATACAGGGATGAACTTCATGGCGGGGGAGACTGGAGTCGAGGTAGACGGGGGGAATGTGGAGCGCCTGGTGCAGATCTCGCCGCCACCCAATGACTTGGATTGACTATGGCGGGAAGAACAAAGGGTGCTCGCGGAAGCCTCCGAATAAAGTGAAATGACAGGCAGCGTGCCGCGCATCGGTTTTTTGTGTGATGTACACAGGGGAAAGGGGACGCCCATTACTCACGACTGTCGCTCTGTCACGCTGAGAGCAGCACCGGTCCATATCCCACTTTCTCAGAAAACGACTTTGGGAGGGTTGGTGAACTTCATCCCTCCCAAATCCGTTTTTAGGGCTTCCTGACAAGGTTTGGCCAACCTTGGGTGCACCAACGTTTTTTAGCTGCGGTGTGACTCGAGAACCTTTTGACGACGTGGAGTGGCATTCATGACTACCGGTAGGTAGTATTCGTTTCATGTAGAAGGAAGTTCAATTATGTCGTTTCCTCTTAGAGAGAGAGCGGAAACGAACTTGGAAACGGTTTTGGTCCAGAAGGTCAACCGTACCGGCGTATTGAGCAAATTATCCCTGGATACATCTGCCATGCCTCGAGTTGAGACTCTCGACCAAGGGCTAACTTGTAGTATGAAGCAAGAAAATTCTGGCATGGGCAAACCGTCTACCAATTTTGCAGGTCCATTTTGTAAATGCAAAATTCGATCCATCGCTTGCAAGGAGCCGAGTGCAAACCTCAAGTTGGTGATAGTGAGCGCTTCGTCGCCGACACTCTCGCCCGACAAGAATGACAAGTGATTTCCAGCCGAGTCATGGGCCACACGACTCCTAGCAAATGGCGATGACGAACATCTACCCTAGCTTTGGTTTTGTAAAAACACTTAATCGTTTAGCAAAAGCACTAATTAATGTGTTGAAGCACAAATCGCTGATCGCGTTGAGTGCTCCACACCAACTAACGTGCACCACACAAAACTCACTACATTTTTCGTTTGCGCATCTCGTCAAGCAACGTTCCTCTTGGCTCTGAGCTCCTCGTCACACAAACCGCTAGCAACAATACACTTGTCCTCTTAGTACTGCAGCCATTTTGCAATTTGATCCGCCAGCATGTTTCGCCGTGGTCTATCTTCGTTATCCGCTAAGCCATCCTGGGTGCGTCCGGGATCTCACGACTATCTGCGTGAAGTTCTTGAGAGTCGCGTGTACGATGTGGCCGTTCAAACGCCACTGCAGCTAGCACCGGCGCTTACGCAGTCACTGCCGGGCAACTGCCGCCTATTCCTGAAGCGCGAGGTGTGTACAGCAAGATGTAATTGTAGTTGAATGCCAACGCTAATGACTAGATATTGTATTGTTGCTGCGTAGGATATGCAACCGACCTTCTCGTTCAACCTGCGTGGTGCCTACAACAAGATCGCGAACTTGACGTCGGCCCAACGAGAGAAGGGTATTGTTGCTTGTGCAGCAGGTAACCACTTAGAAGGAGTAGCGTATGCTGCTGCGAAGCTGGGCGTCGATGCCATTGTCATTGCACCGGTTGGCACGGCCCAGAATATCTCCCACTCCACCAAGAGCAAGATCACCATTGTCGAGCATGGAGCCGACTTCGACGCATCACTTGTGTGTAAAGTGTCGTGGATTCAATAGCTGGAGAGTTATCTAATACAGTGATCGACGTGTTTTTCTTTACAGAAAGAAGCTTTCCGCGTTGCACAGACAGAGGGACGATCGCTGGTGCACCCGTTTGATGACCCCCTTGTGATTGCTGGCAATGGCACGATCGGCATGGAGATTTTAAAGGAGGTACAGTGTGCGCAATGTTAGTATATGTTTACAGAAAGTAATATTTCGTTTCCATGCATGCTGGAAAGACTTCAGGAGATCGCCCCGCGGCGATTTTTGCCCCGGTTGGCGGTGGTGGACTGATTGCTGGCCTTGCTGCTTATGTGAAGGAAGTGGCCCCCCACGTGAAGATTATCGGTGTGGAAGCTGAAGGTGCCAATCTCTTGGGTAAGGCGTTGAAGGAGGGGGCTCCTGTGGCTATCCCAAGCGTTAACCGATTTACGGAGGAAGTGGGCGTTAAGACAATTGGTATGGAGAACTTCCGGTTGTGCAAGAACCTAGTGGATGAGGTGGTTACCGTATCGACCGACGAGATCTGTTCTGCCATCAAGGATGTGTTTGGTGACACTCGCTCGCTCATGGAGCCCACTGGTAGGTTGTTGTACTATCGATTTCTGGTTTTTCGTCTATCTGACAGCATGAGTTATGCTGTTGCATTTGACTTGAGCAGGTGCGATCAGTGTGGCTGGTGCTAAGAAATACGCCCGCGTAAAGAATGCACAGAACGAGAAGTATGTGGCTGTTTTGGCTGCAGCTAACATGGACTTTGACCGGTTGCGCTTCGTCTCGGAGCGTTCAGACGACCGTGAGCGGTTCATGGCCGTTAAAATCCCCGAGAAGATTGGCAGTTTTCAGGACCTTTACGATGCTATCTGTACGTAGCCTTTTACATACATGCCTGTTTTCAAGTTATCTAACGTGTCCTCTGCAGTCCCCAACAATGTGACTGAGTTCTCGTACCGCATGAATTCCGAAGGTGACAATGAGGCTCGTATCTTTGTGAGCATTCAGACCAAGACCAAAGGTGAGTTCGTTAACGTCGTCAAGGCGATTAACGAGCGTGGCAACATGCACGCCACCGATCTTGCATCAAACGAGCTGGCGAAGTCACATCTACGCCACCTTGCCGGTGGACGTCCTGAAAACGTATGTGGCTGTACTATTATTTCATTGGCAATGGAACTCTGCTTAACCGTCAAAATGTTGCTTCTTTCAGGTCACTAACGAGCGACTATTCCGTTTGGAGTTCCCGGAGCGACCTGGCGCATTGAAGGATTTCCTCGGAACTCTCGGGTACGTTAGCTATTAGTCTATGAATCATTTGGCAATGCGTTGAATGCTGAACTTGCTATCTTGTGCTGCAGTCAATCCGCACGCCAGTGGAACGTGAGTGTGTTTCACTACCGCAACCACGGCGCCGATATCGGCCGCGTGCTCGTTGGCTTCCAGGTGCCGAAGAAGGACAATGCCGCTTTCGATGCCTTCCTAAGCCAAGTGGGCTTCCGTTGCGAAGAAGAGACCAGCAATCAGGCTTACACGCACTTCCTACAGTAAAAACAGTAGAATGGATGCACTTCAAGCAAAAAAAGTAACGCCCTGTACACCAGTTGTCTATTGCCACCGATTGTAATTTCAGCCAATCAGATTGTAATTTTCTGAAAGATTTCCTCCCCCGGAGACCAGAAGGAAAAAGTCGAGCAAGAAGACTTCACCCAGCCGACCGCTCGATTCCCTCGGCTTTTACAGCGTCCATAGCGCTCTCAAGAGGCTCAAAAAGGAGCTGACCGAGTGGCGCGTCGTTTGCGAGTGTACAGAGGCCTCGGCCATACTTTGAGAGGCTCTAGAAGCCGAGAAACAAGAGGAAAAGGAAATGCAGGCGGCCGGCGCTGGCGTTGCGCCGCGCGCGCCGCCCAGCGACAAGGAGAAGAATCTTATGGACATTATTCTACAGGCTGAGGATGTTCGTGTGGTACCACTGCTGGCGTGCATCACTGGTTGGCCGTTGGAGGCCCAGGCAGACCTGGCCAACTGGCAATCAGTGTTATTGAAGCTACACAAGCTGCTGCTGGCGGCGCTACAGCAATACCCGCGTATCTTATTGATAGAGACGGAGTTGGAGAAGACGGATCAGCCAATTGGAATGCAATCGGAGAAGGAGCTGACCGAGCTTGTGTACGAGACGTTGAAATTTTCTGCCTTTTTACTGGAAAACGCCGCCAATAAAGCAGTGTATCCATCTGCTGAGCCTGTAATGGCTTTGTTGGGAGCCAGAAATGAACGTGTCGTAGCTGAAGCTACTAAAGTCGTGGCTATGCTGGCATTGCCACCACAAGTGCATCGTTACGCTGCAGACCCTACGAGTTTTGTGGATCCTGCAGCTGGTCAAAACAGTTCACTGAGACGGAGATTATTGACGGTAGCTCAAGGACAGGGAACACCCACTAATAGCTTGGAAGTGGTGGATTATTTAAACCCGACCAACACTGTGACGTCGAAGAATGTGGTATTCCAGTTTTATAGCTTGGGTCAGGAAGGAGAAGAAGCGACACCCAAGGTTGTGAGCGTGATGATTCCACCCTATGAGGAAGTGGTTACAACTTCAACGGACCCTGCTGAAGCTGCGTGTGCGGCAGCGACAACGTGTGAACGTCTGATTCACCAACACGACATTCCGAAAAGACTCCATTTCCAGTTGTATACACAGATACGAGCAAGTTATGCGTCGCGCAGTGTACTGGCCAGGGAGAATATGGTGGTGGAGCGATTGCACGCGCTGCTCGCATTATTTTCGCTGTTCAGTGATTCGTGGGATGTGACAAATTACGTGGAGCAACATCCGGAGCTGACGCGGGGTATTGTGGAATTGGTTCGTGTTGAGAATATTGAGCGTGTGTCTGTTCGCGTTCGAGTCATGGCATTGCTTGTGCTTACTGCGTTAGTGAACGATCGCGTTGGACGAGCTGGTGGTATGGGTGTACTTGGCCGTCTCTCCAACGTACTACAAGCGCTAGGAGTTGTTAAAGGAACGCCTCATGGTGTTTTCCCGTCACTTGTGCGCTTTTGTATGGCTGAATTGGGTGATGCATCTGCACTTAGTATTTCACCTGGATCTTCGTCGTCGCCTCCAATAGCATCAGAAACAGCGGACACGGACATGGACATGAGCTTGGCTGTCGCGTTTGTTCAGGCAACTACTGATTTGTTGTCTCCACAGGAAGCTGAAGTAGTTAGTGCACCGCCATTCCGAAGTATCAACAGTGGGAATGTCCAGGAAACAAAGCTTTGTTGGATGGAGGGTGTTCTGGGACTGCTGACAGCGGTAGTTGCTATTCAATCTGGTGCTGCTGTTCTCACGGAAAACGGCGTTGTTCCTGCGCTTCTGCATGTGCTCACAATGCCCGCGGTGAGTGCTTTTCACATGGCTGTTACAACACAGTGTGTACAAGCACTGGAAATTACTGTGAGCAGCCATTCGGCTGCGGCTGCTCTCTATCGGGACCTGAATGGTGTCGGCATTCTCGTGGATCGGCTAAAGATGGAGGCTACCAGTATCGTGGGCTCTAAACGAAGTTTAACAATCGTCTCTGAAACAAAGACGGTGCTATTGCTAGCTATCTTAGCATCGCTGTCAATGTCATTCCATTCGCAAGGTGTGATGAGCGCAGGAGCAACAAGCCGTGCGATTCGGGAAGGAGGTTTTCTCAACAAGGTATTGCTGCAGCTTCTGTCCAACGTGGATGTATTTGGACCAGTCGTATTTGCTCAGGCGGCAATTGTGGTTTCGGATATTATCAACAACGATCCAAGCAGCGTAAATCATGTACATGCTGCTGGCTTGGCAGATGTGTTCTTGAAAACACTTACGCGGTGGGATATTGCGGAGTTGTATCCCTCTCGAATTTTGTTGCCACCATCCAGCGAGTTGCTATCAGCGGTCCCAACAGTGCTAAATTCGCTGTGCCTCACAACTACACACGCAGAAAAAGTGGCAAAGTATGAGCCTCTTATGCATCTTTTGGATGTGTTTGCACTCCCTCAGTACACTGAGGATGAATCCAAGGACTATTGCTTCCAGAGCGACACTGCGGCTATCGTGGGAGCTGGTATTTTCGAGTTAATGCGACACGTTCCAAGCTTTCAAAACGCTGCGATTCAAGCTGCAGTCCATGCTTTGAAGAAGGTGATTCGCTTCGGGGAAGAGAGTAATTCTTCGACGTCCTCGGCGTTACCTCAGTTCGTTGGAGACAAGGCAAAAGGCATTTTAATACGGATGACGACGCATGTGGCGGATTTGTTGGAACCTTTGCTATCCAAATCTGAACACGCGTCATATTTTGCCGACCTTGGAGGCATTCGGTTGCTTCTGACGTTATATCAACTAGTTTTGCCGAGTATTTCCTCTTTTTTGGAAAGTAGTTTGCCAACCAGGAAGACAAGGGGCGGTTTGCCAGAGAACTCGATGGCACATAACCCAGCGGTACAGTCTATCACTCTTGCGCTTCGTTCGTACGCATCTCAACAGCCAACAAACCTGCTCGGAGCAATTACAAAGGAACTGGGGTCACAAATGGACAGTCTACAACGAGCGCGTGCTAAGGTTGGATTGCCGTGGATCCTGAGCGAGAGCGGGGAGGGTGCCGAGAACGTGTTAAGTGCCTTACCGGATGCCAACTTGGCTGAGTTGGTTGGCTCGCAGAATAGTAGCCCAGCTACTGAGAAAGTTATGGTTGCTGGTGACTATCTCCGCATTTTGGCAGTGCTAGAATGGCTCACGTCTGTGTTGATTTGGACACTGGAAACTGCCCACACGCACATGCAGAGTCGGCGGTGGTTTGGCGACTTTACAGCGTCTGCCACCCAGCAAGTAATGGCACGTTTATTTCGCGTGGACCGTTCGGTACAGTTTGAACGAGCGAGTTTAGCTGCTCTTTACCAAAACAATCGAAAGGAGCAGGGCTCTCAAAAGCAGGTTGATGGCGAGCCGGATGACATGGAGATTGGTACGGATCCTCGTGAGGATATTTCTGAATCAGGCTCGACCGAACTTCGTCGTGGATCAGGTCTGTGGAAAATGGGCTCTCTTCTACTCCTACGTTTTTCTTTGAGTATGCGCGGACTTTTGACGGCTTATAGCAAGGTGTTTTTATCGGCTCCAATGCAACATCGCCGTGGGGATGATATTGTAGTGCCTTTAGCTCCTCATGCTCGTGTGCTGGCACAGATGGCGACACAAGTGTTGGAGGGTCATTTGCTATACGTCGTGTCAGTGCCTCGCGCGACACAGATCGATACCTTTGTCCAGCAATTTTACCTCACGTTTTTGTTGGAGACTATTTCGGTGGTGCTTTTTGAAGGGAAGAAAAAGCAAGCCAACACACTATTGCTCGTGGAGCTTATGAAGCCAATAGGTGATGTATCAGAGGTTCAAGTATCGAGTAAACCTACTCAGATAGCGAATGATGACGTTGCTATGGTGGATTCTGTTGGAGAAAGTGATGCTAGCACGGCCGGAAAGACGATTGCCGCATGCGCTGGTGATCAAATCAAAGCTTCAAACCTGATGGGTGTGGTGATGAACATTATTGAGCGTTTCTTCACAGTATATCTTGATGGAGAACAGCAGTCAAGCAGCTTTGATGTTAAACCGTCTCAGATGGCGCTGACATCTTTTCACATTGCAGCTAACGTATTACGGAAACTGTCAAACTTGGAAGCTTTATCGGCGTCCCCATTGACAGCGGCGCTTCTTACAAGTGATGCTGCAGGGGAATTGAACGAGGTGCCATTTGAACCTCGTAAGCTTACAGCTCAATTACACGCAATGTGTGTCCGCGCGTTGCTATCGATTTGGAAGAACCCGAAGTTTTTGACCTCGTCTGTCGGCTCGTGCATGATGGAAATTATGCCTGTCGCTGTGACCATATTGAAGAATCGCATGGACAGCGATGATGAAGCGTTGGGGTCAGATGGTGAAAGTGAGCTAAGTGCCTCAGGTCGTCACCATGGACTAGGATTTGGTCGTGGAAACCGCGAGAGAAACTCTAGCAGCGATCTATACAACGAAGCACTATCTCTACGGCGGGCACTTTTTGGAGGGGCACGTGGAGGAGGATCGTCTGGAATTGGGGGTTATTCCAGCCGCCATTCTTTTGTTCCAGACTCGGAAATTGTCGAGAATCTGGTTTCCATGGGTTTTCCGCAGCCCCGAGTTGAGCGTGCATTAAGACAGATCCAGGTTAACAATGTCGAACTCGCCATGGAGTGGATTCTGGGCCACCCCGAGGACGAACATGGCGAAGAAGATGACGAAGCACACGATGATGAAGCGCCAGGTGGGGACAGTGCGGCTGCAGATTCCCGAGAAAAGGAAGCGGCGTCAAAAGAAAAAAAGGTGGAAGAAGAATTGCAGACCCTTTATATTTCACTGCGAGACAGTTTTGAAGCAGTGTGCTGTCAAATCTTACGCGTACAAGCTACAAAAGAAAAAGAGGCGGATGTAAAACTCAAGACATCTCAGATCCAGAGCAATGTGTATCCAAGTCAACACTTGGTGAAGGCAATCGCAGAATATTTTAGTTTCTTATGCTCACGCTCAGATGAGGATCGCGATTTGGTGATTCAGCGCCTTAACGCTGCCATTCTAGAGCACTTCGACGGAGATGAAGAAGGCGGAGATGCGTATTTGACTATGCTGACTCATTTGCTAGCCCTTGTGCTCCAGTTGAATCCCGACTCGTGGGCAGTCATGCAACTTCAGATGCCATCGTGTATTGACAAGCTTGTTGCTTCTGTGTCGACTACGGAAAAGAGCGAGCTAAAACCATCCTGGACGCCAGTGCTATTGGTTCTTGACGCAGTCGTAGCTGGAAAAGCAGCAAAGCGAGTATCGAGTTCTGATTCGTCCCTTGGCGACGCTTTCAAAAGTGCTGAGGTGAAAACTACAGATGTGACTCAACAGGAGGACAAAGCGAGTGATGATGAAAAGAAGGAGACTGAAGACGTCGTTTTTGAGCAACAACTGGTGACAATCTGCCTAGGTCTTCTTCAGCGAACGTCGTCGGTGGCCGCGACGAATGTCAGCAAAGCGGTAGCCCATGCGATCTGGCAGCTCTTGTCACGTTTGACAATCAAATATGACCTCGCATTGTATTTCTTAGCCCATGGAGGACTGGATGCTGTGCTGGACATCCCGGAAGATCTATTTTTTGTCGGATACCAAGAGCTCACATGCACGTTACTCTCACAAGCTCTCGAGTCCCCCGAGGTTCTGGAGATAATCATGGAGGAAAAGATTCGACGTGCAATCACGAAGTTGTCGGCACGATTTGGTGCACCCAGTCAGATGCGGATCACGCCTCGAGCGTTGTTGACCGAGGTTGCATCTTTCGCGGTTCGTAATGAGACGGTGTTTCTAAAGGCACTACAAAGTTCGGTGAGGGTCAAGAAGACTGAATCAGGTCGGACGTACATTGTACCGAAGCCAAAACAGCCTGAAAAAACTGATACAGCTGGGCAATCTGGGGAACGTCGACTTTCCGGCGAAGACAGTGCGGGTAGTGGAACGAAGTCTTCGCACAAGTTACCAAAGGAGCACAAACACCAAGCGCACGTAATTGTGCACAAGATCATTGGACGGGTCCGTACATTGTGGGATGTTGAAAAACAGATTAAGCAGAAAAGTGACGAGGTCGGAGACTCGTCAACAGGAATGTGCGTGGGGGTGTACCTACAGTTATTGGTTCATCTGATCATGTACTTCCCTGCTTGCGCGACAGTCCTGGCCAAAGCGAAAGATGAAGCTGGGGCGCATGGCGAGCGTGAAAGCTTTATCCGTCTGGTACTGCGCGAGTTATTGCCTTCTCGTGAACTTTGCCAATTTGCCGCATCCCGCAAGGCGTTGAGGGAGGATGGGTTTTACGGGAATAGCAGGCTTGGGGGTAGCGATACAAACGTGCTGGTTGCAGATGTGAAACTTTTCGTTGATACTCGCACAAGGATGCGCGTGCATAATGCACACAGACTGTTAGTGAGCATCGGCAGTCACTCCGGGGAAGGTTCGAAGTGCGTCATCTTAGAGCTTGTCCACTTGCTCCAAGAGTGGCCACAGAGTGGTGTTGTGGATCTTACGAGCGAGAATGGCGATTTAAGCGTGCGTGACGAACGAGCGCTGAGCTCTTTGCACGCGTGGTCAGGATTAATTATGAGCATACTGTGGCCGAAGGGTACTTCAAAGGGATTTGCTTGGGACAAGGTCGTATTGGGAGGAGGTCTAAAGGGCAAGCACTCGTTTGTGACACTGCTAGCCGAAGCTCTGCGCAAAATCGACCTGACGCATCCGTTGGCGCATGCTACGTGTACAATGTTGCTTCGCCCATTATCCACGCTGACGCGTTCATTTGTGACACATCGTGTGAGGCGCTTGCTAAAGAAGCGAAACCACAGCTCTTCTGTTTCTGAGAATGCTGGATCAACCGTGGGTAATCAAAACCAAATAACCAGTACTCCAGTAGACCCCTCGACCGCTGCAGAAGCATCTCCCGTAGGTGACGGGTCCAGTGACTCCGTTAATCGGAATGACAGAATGGAGGTGGACATAGATACTCGAGAATCAACTAGTAGTGCTGGTGCAGGCTTCTACTCGCTCCGGGACGATGATGATGTTCTAATGCGATCTCCTCTCTCGGGTATGGATGACCACGACATGCACGACGACGACGAGGATGGGGGGCACAGCGAAGATGAACACAGTGACCGCAGTAGTGTGTCTGACCGCTCCACAGATGAAGGCGAGGGCGATGAAGAGGACGACGACGATGATGACGATGAAGACGACGATGAAGACGATGATGAAGACGACGAAGACGATGATGATGATGAAGAAGACGACGACGAGTTTGAGGAACATCAGCATCTTCACATGTCTCGACGTACCGGCGGTCATGGATCAAGTCGTCGCGCAGCTTCGAACCGTCTGTGGGGATCTCTGGACTCAGAACTTTCGATCCTGGATGCACTGGACGAGGTTGATGAAGAGGAGTTTTCGTACTTGAATATGCTAGACGATGAAGCATTCTTTGCCGAAGAGCAACGGCGACGATCACGTATAGCTGCCGCTCGAAACGCCAGAGCAGGCGGTTCTAGTGAGGCAGGTCAGTTGACAAGAAGTTCGGAGGATAGACTCGTAGAATCCATGCGTGACGCGCTTGGTCTGTACAATACTGGTGGAAGTGGTTCGAACTCTTCTTCTAGTGGCCAAACTCTCGTGTTGACTTTCGGGGATGGGGAGGACGACGAAGATGGCGAGGGTGAAGTTGAAGTGGATCAAAGCAACACGCGAAGTCGCTTGGGTAGTGGAAGTGGGGCTGTATCTTGGGGGTCACAAAGGCGCCTTGGTGGTCGTGGCGGCGGTATGGCTACTTCACTTCTTCAGTACATTGAGGAGTTACCAGACATGCTCGATGACGACTTTCTTTTTGAATCATTTGATGCTGGAGGTAGAGGCAATCGATCGCGCCGTGAACGGCATCTCAGTCGCTCTGGTAGCAATTCTGTGGAAGAATTTTCTGCCAACGCTACTACGCATCCTTTACTTCGCACGAGTGGGCGTGGAGATGCGATTTTACTAGATTCCAGCGGATTGTTGCGTGGTCCCGGTTTGATTTCACTGCCTACCGGGGCATCTCTTGTGCGTGAATTGGAAGCGCTGACTGACCAAGTCCAAACACAACTTCCCCTGGGTGGGAGTCGTTCACGTTTCGTTTTGGGTCGTGATTTGCTTACGCGCGGGGGTGCAGGAGGTCGTGGACGGCCTCCTAGTCGTATAAGCCGCTTGTCGGCTGTGTCCAATTTGCTAAGTGAATTCTCGCTTGACATTCCAACTTCGACAATGCCGTCTCGGAGCCAGCGTATGGGTTTGCGACGAGGTGAACGGGACATTTTTAGTGATGTTTTCGTCGGTGATGGTTCACGTGGTCTTGGCAGTCGTGGTGGTGATGTTATTGGTGGGGCATCCAGCTCTGGTGTGTGGGGCTTGTCGATGCCGTTTGGACGCGACGTGGATGTCCGATCAGTGGCTTCCAGACTGGAGCAGCAGCTAACGCGCATTTGTGTCGATAATGATGAGCCAACGGCAACTCCTGCGAATCGGAGAGGTGAAGAAACATCCACACAAGATTACGGAAGTACTGACGCTTTCATGGGAAATGCTGGGAACCTGCAAAGCGGAGAACATACTGCAAGTGAAAGCAGATCCCTTGATGATGGAGGAACAGACACACAACCAGATACTTCCACTACCAGTGACAGAAATGATAGGCATGACGCAGCTGTAGACGCTGCTTCTGTGTTGGAGCTTACGAGTACATTAGGAGAAAGTTCGTTGCTTCGGTCACCACCTGAATCTGATGTTGACGTGGACATTGTCGACGCTGAAACAGAGACGCTATCCAACAGCCAAGAGGCGATAGTTGCGACTCCATCGGCATCCAGCTCTGAACTGGCAGGAAGTAGCTCTGAGAATGCGCCGCCACCTCCAGCACCAGTGGCTCTTACTTCGGCTTCGGCAGTTGCAACTACACCTGCGACCACCGATCCGATGATGAACTTTACTTTGGACTTGTCGGGCTTTGGCGCGACGTCTACTCAGTCTACGCCAGTTAGTGACAGCACCAGTCAGGCCCGAGCGATTGAAGAAGAGTCAAAATCGGAAGAACTTCCGTCGAGTGACATTCATACAGCATCCGTTGAAACCGAAGCGCAAGAACTATCAGCTGAGGTATTTGGAGAGGAAGAGGAACAACAAGGATATCAGTGTCCCGAAGGCATGGATGCTGAAGTATTCGCGTCGCTGCCTCCAGATATGCAAGCGGAGATCATCGCTCAGAATGCACCTGCAGTCGCCGAGACTACAAGTGCCCGCAGTGATACTGCTACAGCTGGAGGCGGTGGAGGAGGTTCGGAAAGTATGTCGCAGATGGATCTGGATATGGCCAACTCTAGCTTTGACCGTGAGACGCTGGAGGCATTACCTCCCGATATCCGTGCCGAAGTGTTGGAAAATGAGCGGCGGGAACGTGAAGCAGCTGCTCGCGCGGAGACTGCAGATACTTCTCGCGCCCAAGAGATGGATAACGCGTCTTTCGTAGCATCACTTGCACCCGAGTTGCGAGAGGAGATCCTCGTTACCTGCGACGATGCCTTCTTGCAGACGTTGCCATCACAAGTGCGAGCAGAGGCCATGGTGTTGCGTGAACGCGCGGCGTTCCGCTCGACATATCGAGAGCGTGATCGTGGTACAGAGGAACGAGGAGGTGGTGGTGGTGAGGGTGACATTGATGAACTGTTTAACCGCCCTACCCTGCGACGTATGCTAACTTCTCACAGCCCCGAGAGAGGTAGCGGTCGTCGGCGATCCCGCATGTACGATGAACTCGGTGGAGGTCGTCGAAGCAGCCGTCGTGACTATCGCCAGGGAGGTAACAGCTCAAAGTCTCACAAGGGTTTGCTGCGTGTGGATGTGGACGAAGAAGAGGAACCTAATGATCGAATCTGCGACGACCGCTGCGTACGTGGCTTGCTACGCCTACTGTTTATGACACAGTCCGTTATCCAGAACCGAGTGTTCCAACGGCTCCTTGCCAACGTTTGTCAGTATCCTTTGACACGTCGAAGTGTTCGGCGAAACTTACTTCGCGTGATTTCGCTGCCACTTTCAGAACCGTTGGCTCCTGGTGATGAAAAGGATGACGACGACGACGGAAGCGGGAAGATTGACTTTCCACCTAAACGAATGTATGGATGTGGAATCGATGGGAACCGTGAAATTGGAGGCTCAGCTGTTCCTGTTGAAGTGGTGAACCGCATGCTGCATGTTCTTGTATCGCTAGCCAAGTATAATCCGCGGTTTACGGTGGAAATGCTTCAGCCACATGGTATGCGTCATACATCGAATGGAAATAACGATCCTGTGAAGATAGACGCTGAGACTTCAAATGAGTGCGGTGTGGCTGTCCTCATCGACCTGTTGTCACTCCCTGTGGTGTACCGCAATAGTACAAACTTGGATGCGTTACTGGAGCTGCTGGAGCTGGTGCTGTCACCTCTGGAGCGACTACACAAACCGAGTGGTGAAGTTGAGAAGAAGGAAGACGAGGCAGATGATGCTGCAACACCTGAACCTGCAGATGAATGGGTTGCGGTTCCAGAGATTGAGTTGGATGAGGCACGCATGAGCGGGATAGTGTCTGTGTTGAGTATGGACCTGTGCACAGTGCCTATGCAAGAGCGTACGCTAGCGGTGTTGAAGCTGCTGAACCATGTGCGTGGTAATCGCGAGCTTGTGATTCGTGCGGTTGTTCGTCACGCTTGTGCGCTCGCGCGGGTTGATCAAGATAAGGAATGTAAACCGCCAGGTGAGTGCACTGGATACGAGTCATCAGCAGTGTTGCCATCAGCCCATGATGAACTGAAGCTTCTGCGGCTGCTACACTCGCTTTCAGATGTCTGTGAGAGTACGGCAGAATTTACAGAGTGCTGCCAAACTATCGGTCTGGACCCGCTGTGGGATGCTCTAAGCTTATCACTGGCCGAAGCACGTGCGAAAGGTGGTCTTGATGAACAGGACGGCAGTGTTAACGTTGCATCAGGCGGTGGATCTGAAAGTCTTGCTGCTGGTGGGGTAGATGATGCAGAGGGGACTGTAATCGAAGGCAAGAGTGCTGGCGCATCCTGCGCGATGGCAGCTCTTCTGGCGCGATTCCTTCCCATGGTGGAAGCTTTCTTTGTGGTTAATGCTCGGGATGCGGCGTCAATGTCGTTGCGTGTACCGGACTCGAGCGAGCGTGAAGAGGCAGTCGTTGCAGCTCTACGTGTCGGTGGATTCGATGGTGCTGGTGCCACAGCATTAATGGAAGTTAACGAGCATAAAGTGTCGCCAAATAGTGTGCTCAAGCGTACCTCTTCGGCGCTGTCGTCGATGTCTGAAGCTGGCGAGACTATGAGACTGGCCAATTTCGTGGAGTCAAACCGTGTGCTCTTGAATTTGCTTATTCGCGAGAAGCCGTCGCTATTGGATACGTCCCTGGCTGCTCTGATTAAGATTCCTCGATGCCGAGCTTATCTAGCGTTCGACAACAAACGCACATACTTCCACAGCGCAATGAAACGTCTTCGCCAAACAGCACTGCGGAATCACGGGGGTGGGAGTTCTTCTGTGCGCATCCCGGTACGCCGTGAACACATCTTCGAAGACTCTTACTATGCTCTACGGATGCGTAGCGGCACCGAATTGCGCCGCAAGCTGCACATCTCGTTCACCGGAGAAGAAGGTATTGACGCTGGTGGTGTGACGCGAGAATGGTACATGATTCTGGCTCGCGAGATGTTTAACCCGAATTACGTGTTGTTCACATCAGCTGCCGACTCACCTACGTTCCAACCCAATCCTCTGTCTTACGTGAACAAGGATCACTTGAGTTACTTCGAGTTTGTTGGAAAAGTTCTGGGTAAGGCGGTTGCAGACGGCCAACTCCTGGATGCCCACTTTACCCGGTCGTTCTACAAGCACATCTTGCAGTTGCCAATTTCGTACCATGACATGGAAGCTATTGACCCGGAGTACTACCGGAATCTTCACTCAATCCTAGACAACTCGATTGTGGATCTCGGCCTTGAGCTAACGTTTTCAGCTGAGCAGTCCAACTTCGGCAAGGTAGAGGTGGTTGATTTGATCCCCAATGGTCGAAATGTGTCCGTGACAGACGAGAACAAGATGGAGTACGTGAAGCTTGTGACGCACCATAGGATGGCCACAGGCATTCGGCAGCAGATTGATGCGTTCCTCAAGGGTTTCCATCAGTTAGTGCCACCCGAAATGATTGCGATATTCAACGAGAATGAGTTGGAGTTGCTGATTTCAGGCATGCCTGAGATTGATATCGATGACCTGAAGGCCAACACTGAGTACGCCAATTATAAGCCCACTGACTCGGTTATCCGCTGGTTTTGGAATGTCCTGTACGCGTTCACACATGAAGAACGAGCGCTTTTCTTGCAGTTCGTGACTGGTACCTCGAAGGTGCCTTTGGAAGGGTTCAAGGCTTTAGAAGGTATGCGGGGCACACAGAAGTTCAACATCCACAAGGCCTTTGGCAACAACTGTGCGCTACCGTCCGCACATACATGGTGAGTAGTCTTCTCGATAGCTTGTGGCCTGGACTACACGTAGTAGGATATCTAACTTTTGTTATGCTTCTACTACAGTTTCAACCAACTGGATTTACCTGAGTACGAGAGTGAGGAGAAATTGAAGCAGTGCTTGCTGCTCGCGATCCGTGAGGGATCGGAGGGGTTCGGCTTTGGCTAAGCAAGAACTTATCAAGCTTTTTAGCATCTCACATGAATGAATATACATGGTGCATTTCTGATCGAGACGTTCGACAACAAAGGTTGAATACATTTCTGTCAAGAGCAGAAGCGCCTCTACGTCTATTTGCGCCGCTTGTACTTGGCCTTAGACTTGAAAGAACCGGAGCCCTTCTTCGCATGTTTCTTGTAGTCCGTGATCTTCTCCTTGAACTCGAACGGGTTGGTGCCGGCATTGGCATCGCGTTGCTTTCTAGGTTTCGGGGTCTGAGTACCGTCGCTCGTCATATCAACATCAAACGCACCCGAGCCGTGGCTGCTGCGTGCAGCGCGGGCCTTCTCACGCTTGAGGCGTTTGCGTTCGTGCATCTCTGCAATAGACTCCTCTTCACGCGACTTGGTCGTTTCCAGCTGTGCCTTCTTAGCACGCTTGGCAGCACCGGCAACGTGCATCGACGTGAAAACGGCACCCTTCTTACCCTTCTTGCCAGTATCCTCCTCGTCCTCACGGGAGGCGTCTGCGAGCATACGTTCCTCGCGCTCACGGATCTCAAACAAGCGTCGCTTCTTGTGGCTCATAAGTTTAAGCTTCTTCGCACGCGACATGGTGTCTGTGGTCTCAGCCTCCTCCTTGGCGGCTTCCTCCTTGGCACGACGCTCTTCATCAACACGCTCGTTCACATTCTTCTTCTCCTTCTCGGACATAAACCAAGTACGTGCAGGCCGCGAGTTGATCTCGTCCCGGTGTTTCAGCAAGTTCGTGGCTCGAGTCGCTTCCTTCTCAGCTTCACGCATGCGCTTCTCGAGAGTTTCTTCGTGCATGACCAGTTTTACATCCTCCTGCATACTCTCAATACGCGCCTTCCACTGCGCAATAACAGGATCTGGCACAGCACGAGACTTGACAAAGCCCTTACAATGACGCGAGACCTGCTTCATAACTAAACGGCGTGACTCACTCGTAAGTGTGACGGCACGACCATTGCGGCCAGCACGAGCCGTACGACCGACACGGTGGACGTACGTAGTAATATCCTTAGGCATTTCGTAGTTGATAACAGCGTGAACACCGCGCACATCAATACCACGAGCAGCGATATCGGTACACAGAAGAATGTCAACTGTGCCGTCGCGGAATTTTTGAAGAGCCTCCAAACGCTCCCGCTGCTGAAGGTTACCATGAAGTTCTGCTGCCTTGATCCCAGCAAGACCGAAAATGATCATCATACGGTGCGCATGTGACTTAGTCTCCATAAACACAATCGTGTTTGTGCGGAACGTACGCGTACACAAAGCCAGCAAAATCGCCTCACGGTCATCTTCACGGTTCGGACGGATACGCACGAACTCCTGAACCAAGTGCTTAGCCATATCGAAAAGAGGGTCAGTGCTAATACGTACGGGGCGCTTCATGGACAGATCAATCAGCTGATCCACCTTCGAAGTCATCGTAGCAGAGAACAGCATGGTCTGACGTTGAACAGGGCACATTCGGACGAGCTCCAGGACTTCCTCAGTGAAACCCAACTCAAGCAGACGATCAGCTTCATCCAGCACCAAAATTTCCAGGTCATCCATGTGGACACTCTTTGAGTTACGCAAGTGGTCAATCATACGACCAGGAGTACACACCACGACGTCCGGGCGGTTGCGCAACTCAGCTTCCTGAGCCTTCAGCGGCAAACCACCCACAGCCAGAGAACATGTAATATCCGTGTAACGCGCCAACTGCTCGAACATCGACTGACATTGCGTAGCAAGCTCACGCACGGGACAGATAATCATCACACGCGTGGATTGCACACGGCGTGAGCGGAACTGCAGACGCTCAAGAATAGGCAGCAGGAAAGCAGCAGTCTTACCACTACCAGTCTGGGCACTAGCGCAGATATCTTTGCCAGTCAACGCAATTGGGATAGCACGCTGTTGAATCGGAGTGGGCTTCACAAATCCAATGTGTGAGATGGCACGCATGATCGGCCGCGAGAGTTTCAAGTCTGCAAAGGTCTCAAACTTGGTCTTGGCAAACTCCTGGGCCGCAAATGGATCCGACTCAAAGAATTCCGCAGCTTTCTTCTTCTCCAATGCGTCTACCAACTCTTCACGACTCTGTTGGTCTTTCTTGCTGTCCTTCAGAGCGGATTGCAAACGTTCTTCCTCCACGACGACATCTTCCTCCTCCACATCTTGCTCTTCATCGTTATCTGAAGACTCTGATCCTGACTCTTTTTCCTCCTTCTCATCTTCACTCTCACTTTCACAGGATCCTTCCGCTTCCTCCCCTGCGTCGCTTCCTTCTTCACTTTCATTATCACTCTCCTCCTTTTCTGCCTCTTTCTTTGCTTTCTTGGCTTTCTTGGCTTCCCTTTTCTCCTTCTTTGCCAGCTTTTCAGCCTCTTTCTCCATGCGACGCTTGTCAATCTTAGACTGGATAGATGTGCGTTTGGTAGCGGTCGGAATACCACTCTCCATCTTCTCAATACGCGAGATAGCGGCTGTGAAATCCCAAGAGCTACCGCCAGACGTATGGAAGGCTCCACCGTCATCAAACTCAAAGTCCTCGTTGATTTCCGCCTCCTTCTTCTGTTGTTGCGCTTCCTTCTGCTGCTGTGCACGACTAATTATAGCGCCCTTGAGCTCCTCCTCCTGTTCATCCTCCGAGCCAGAGCTGCTCTCTGCGTCCGACAATTCCTCATCTGACGCGATGGTCATCACCAGGTCATCCTCCTGCGGCTCCTGCTGGCGCGTCTTCCTCGCCATGGTCAACAGGTAAAGGTCGCTTGTCAACCAACAATGCGCTTCCCACACTGATCAAGGCAACATTTGACTGGGCCACAAACGGCGGCTTTTTTACCAATCATAAGAGGAACACCAAAATGGGATTTGATTGGATGAAAACATGTAGAACCGCTTCAAGTTGAAGTGCTCTCATACTGCACGTTATCACTCCCACACAGAACGAGGCAGTGGCTTGCGTTCGACATATTCATGGGTCACTACTGGTTCACGAGTTGAAGGCTGCTGGACGTTGACTTTATGTTGCAGTGAGTCCACGTGAATGGTCCAGTTGCCAGGTTCGACGTTCCAATTGCCACCTTCATCGGCGAGTGCAAACGCCTTTGCTTCCAGACAAAAGTTGACAATTTGTTGCTGGCCTGGCGAAATCAGCGAAGTGCGCTCGAACGCAACTAGAGATTTGCGTGGGCGCGCGGCTTCTCCAGCGCGAGGAGGTTCAGCGTAAATCAGGATAACGTGTTCACCCGCAACGCCACCTTGGTTCGTTACCGTGATATTAAAACCCGCGGCGCAAGAGGTATCTTCCTGTTGCGCAGCACCAAGAAGCTGCTGCGAGAGAACGCCAATATCGAGAGTGCGCGGTGGCTCAATTGACCAAGTTTTGCGGAACGTGGTATACGACAAGCCGAAACCAAACTCGTAGACTGGTGCTCCGGTGAAGAAGCGGTAGGTTCTACCTGGGTTTCCAGTCGCAAACATTGGGCGCATGTGCATGTCGTAGATTGACAGTGTATTCACGTAGTCCGCGTCATAAAATGTCTGCGTGATCCTTCCAGCAGGGTTGTACTCGCCAAACAGAACATCAGTCAATGCTTGTCCACCAGTTTCTCCAAGATATCCACCAAAAACAATTGCTCCAACCTTGGGGTGGTTCTTGTAAGCTGACAAATCAACACTTCCGCCGGAGATAATAACCAACACGATCGGGTGCGATGCAACTTCTAGCACACGCTTGAGCAGTGCAATCTGAAAACCGGGTAGCTTGAGGTGGTAGCGATCGATCTCTTCGCGCTCTTGGCTTTGATCGAGGCCAACAAAGACAACCAAGCGATCCGCTTTTTTACTAACCGCGATAGCATCATCGAAGTCGGGCAACATTTCACCTGACACTTTGCATCCCAACGAATAAGCAACGTTCGGCACATGCTTCGAGACGCCATCTAGCGGGGTGACGATAGACGAAGGTATTCCAAAGTAGTTCCCGAGAAGAGCATCACTGGCGTTGAAATGTGGCCCGATCAGTGCAAGTGACCCCTCTTTAGTGAAAGCCTCAGGTGATAGAGGGAGCGTATTGCCTTCATTCTTGAGCAACACAATGCTCTGATGGGCAGCTTCAAGTGTGAGTTGCCGGTGCGCGGCTGTGTCCACCGAATCTTTCGTGATGTTTGCAAATGGTTGTTTACCCTTTTCAAACATTCCGAGTCTCATTAACACGCGGAATTGATTCTTTAAGGCAGTGTGCATCATCTCCGTCGTCACGATGCCTTGCTCAAGAGCAGCTGGAAGGTGTTGCCTCAGAAACTCGCCACAATTGAGATCCATGCCAGCATCAAGTGTCGTGGCGCAGGTTTGCTCCGGCGATTGGGTATAGTGGTGATGATAGATCACATCAGCTACTGCCTCGCAGTCCGAGGTGATGTATCCGTCAAACTTCCACTGGTCCCGCACCACGCCCGTCAGCAGCCCTTTATCGGCGCACGAGGGAATGCCGTTCACAGCATTATAGCTACACATGATGGAACTCACATGACCTCGTTTCACGCAGTCCTCAAATGCTGGGAAGTAGGTGTCCGTTTGGTCCTGCTTAGTAACCATCGCGTTGTTACGGTGTCTTGGCACTTCCTGTGAATAGGCCGAAAAGTGTTTGCAGCATCCTGATAGTTTCAGGAATTTACCGGTTTCTTGTCCTTCCATTGCTTCGCCTTGTAGACCTCTCACGAAAGCGACCGCGTATTCCCCATTGAGGAACGGGTCTTCTCCTGGAGTCTCTTGTCCGCGTCCCCATCTCGGATCACGAAAAATGTTAACGTTAGGCGTCCAGAACGTGAGTCCCGCGTCCTTGTTGTTGTAGAACGCTCGCGCCTCAGTGGAAATCACGTCTGCAATTTGGTAGAATAACGAGCGGTTGAACGACGCCGCCGTACTGATCACCTGTGGGAAGCTGGTTGCAGCCTTAATCGACCCATTGAACGTCACTCCGGGAGACAGTGCCACACCATGCAGAGCCTCATTCCACCACTCATAACTGGGGATATTAACGCCCGGAGCAGCTGCCGCCTTGTTAACCAGCAGTCCAACGGCTTGATCCAGTGGAATGCGTGTGACGAGGTCGTCAACGCGGGTGTCTAGAGGTAAGGACACATCGCAGAACGGCAGCGACGCGACTTTGGGGCCGTCGCACACATTTTCCGAGTAGGAATTGGCCGCACACACCCCAACAAGCAGCGAAAGCCAGCAGAGAAGTCGCATCTTGGAGGTAAATCGAGGAGTGAGCGACTCTGGCGTGGACCAACGACACCGTCTTGTGGTTGAAGTTGTAAGATACTCTTCATCTCTATATAGAGTCGGATGTTTACCATTAAAATGTTCCTATAGAGGGAGATTTCCTTTCGCGCCTTTCAGTCAAAGACCAAGTGGACTTGGAGATGAGCGTGCGACGCGGGTCTCGGCTACGGCGCAAGCCCACGCCTATCTACCACGTTGAGGACACGCGCAATGGTGAAGAAGAGGAGGCTGCAGGAGCGGAAGATCAAGACGCGCTTGCAGCCAACGGACACGACGAGGAAAGCAGGTACAGATGCGATGACCAAAGGAGTGATGGTCGTTGGTGCTTGGACCCGTCATTTTATCTTTATCTTTGTATGCGCAAGTGCACTTTCTAACATATTAGTGCTGACTAAGTAGTGGTGAAGAGCGACTGGAAGCTGAGGATGAAGAGTTTACGCCCTCAGGGACAAAGAAACCTAAACTCTCACGCAAAGTAGCACGAACACCTGTGGCTAGAGCGAGGTCTACCAGACGCAAACGTTCACCTTGGAGCCAGACGAGGAGCTTGAGGTTAAATGCAGAAGATCGGAAAAGCAAGAAAAATACAGCGACAGCAGAGGCCGAAGGCACTGGGATTGACAATGAGCATGCAAAAGACGGAGATGCACTGTTCGGTGCGTATATTTGAGGAATGAAGAGTCTTATAAGTCCTGCTGATAGTTTTTCTTTCTTTCTTTCGTGCAGAGGCGCTTAAGAGTGGCAAGGCTTCGCTGGAGAATCTCGTGGGTGAATGGCGTGACCGGTTTGAAGAAAATGGCGATAAAGCCACGAGAGAGGTACTCGATTTGGTACTGCAGGCGTGTGGAGGAAGTGGCCCATGCGTTCCTGAATCAGAGCCTTTGGATCAGCTGGACATGAGTGACTTAGTGGATCACGTGGTGGATGACCTCGAGAAAGCGAATGGAGAGTACCCGATTATGTCTCGTGGAAGGGGCATGAGGAAGTTCCAGCGTACTTTCGAAGAGTTCTGGGAGGTATTTGTGAAGGAATGTTATGAGAGCGAAATCTTGTTCACGTCAGATGTTGCCAGCAACTTTATCGATTGGTTAACAACCTTGTCGAGGTAAGCAGTTTGCTTTATGGTTTGATTGCTTGTTGAAGCTGATTTTTGTATTAATTGTGTACAGCTCTGAACTTCGACCGATTCGTCACACAGCAACTGTTGCTGTGCTAGCGCTAAGCAATTCGATGGTACGAACGGCGGTAGGTATTTCTGAGCAACTGGCAGTTGCTACAAGACAACTGAACGCCGAGACTAAGTCACCTAATTCGACACCTGGCAGTCAAAAGAGTCTCAACATGAGGAAAGGGGTTCTTCTGAAAGACAACAAAACGCTGTATGAGAGCCGTCTACAGCAAGTATTGAAGCTTGTCGATTTGATTTTTACTGGTGTTGTGGTGCATCGGTATCGCGACGTTATGCCCGAGATCCGAGTGGCAACCATGCAATGCCTCGGCCATTGGATCATCACTCTGCCAGATCATTTTTTAAAGGACAACTTCTTGAAGTACCTTGGTTGGCTGCTGAGTGATAAATCGGCAGCAGTTCGTGTTGAGGTGGTTCAAATTTTATGCGAGCTGTATGGGAAAGATTCTCATGATAAGCTGGAGCTATTTACTTCCCGATTCTTACCCCGCTACCTAGAATTATGTAACGATGTGGATGAAGGAGTTGTCGAGGAGTGTATTCACCTTCTCATAGCAGTGGATAAGCACAACCTTATTAGCTCGGATGTTGAACTCCAACCTGTAGAAAAGTTGGTGTTCGATGCGGAACATGAGAACATTCGCAAAGCTGCTGCGGAGTTTGTGTGCCTTCAATACGACGCGTTTGGTGTTGCTGTCTCAAAGTCAAAGACTGCCACATTGAAAAAAGAACAGCTAAACACTCAAGCTATTGCTCTCGTGGAGTTTGCGGAAGAATACATCCAAAACTACGGTGTGCCAGAAGGTGCTGTCGAAACACTCGTGGATGCTTTCTGGGGACTGGAAGATTGCCGTAAGTTAATCTACTGTTGTGGTGCTGACATTAATCAAAGACTAACCGCTTGTATTCACTTATCTGTAGTTGTTTTACAAGATTGGAGGTTGATGACAGATCTGTTGCTGGTAGACAAAAGTGCTCCAGACCTCAGCAGCGAACAACAGACTATCTTGCTGCGACTGCTGGTGGCGTCTGTAAGAAAGCTTGTGGGAGAAGGTGACAATAGGCCAGTGGGTGCTGCTGCCAAAAGAGAGGCAGAACAATTACAAGTACGCCAGTTAGCGAACTGTTGGTTATTTGAGGGGTAGTACATGAGTTACTGACGTTTTCTTTTGCTTGGGCCGAACTTTAGGAAGAAATCACCGTGGCGTACTGCAAGGACATTCCCAGTCTGTTCTCTTTGTACCAAGCTGATTCAGACAAGTTGGCTTTACTTTTGGAATTGGTCCCGATGCTATCACTGAAGAGTGAAGTGATCGGTCACCACAGTGGTCATATCAAGGAACTTCTCGAGAAGTTGAAACACGCTTATTTGTTACACTCTGATGAAGAGCTGTTAACAAGTTTGTCGCTTTCTGTGACCCATTTGCTTCAAACTGAGCATAGGTCTCTGAAACGGGAAGCAGAAACAAGGATGCACGAGCTGGTTCAAGACATCATGGACAAATTTGATCGTCTTGATGAAGCGGATCTGAAGTTGTACGATACCTTGGCAAGCAGTGGGAAGGACACGCCTAGACCGAGAAACAAAAAAGGAGGGAAGAAAAGGAAAGCCGTAAAAGCCAAGGAGATATCAGATGTGGAGTACGGGCTGAGAATTGCTCTGTGCCGCATCAAATGTCTGACGAGATACCTAAATCTGCGAGAATATCTTCCCCCTGAAATTGCGTTGTCTGGCGACAACACGACTACACACCAAGGACGAATGGACAGGTTTGTCGTGGCTTTGGGAGACTTATTGCGTCGACGCTCAACCGCCGTCTGTGAGCTGGACGAAGCATTTCGACACGTGGATACCATCAAGCATGGTCTGACAATTATTTATTCTGATCTGTTGTGGGCTACGACACCGATTTTCAAGACTATTGAAGAAGACAAAAAGAATGATAACACTTCTGGCGCTACCACCGTAAAAGCTGAGGTTCAAGGTGATTCTTCCATCCAGATACAAATTGAGAAGGTGTGTCAATCACGCTCCACACTTGAAGAAGCGTTAATTTCAGTGTTAGAAATGCACTTGGTTAAACCGAAAGACACCATCGACGACGAGCACAAGAATGGTGAAGAAACTCCCGACTCGCACTCGTTTGAAGCTATGGAAGAGGCTGAATTTGAAGACGAGGGTACGATATCATTCGTGAGAGAGGCACAACAGTTTGCCTTTTTAACTTTTTGCGACGTAAGGTGTTTGTTTATCGAGAAATTCCAAGAGGCAACAGCGCCGTACAGTGCGCTAGACTGGGCATTACCGAAGGTGCTCGTCCTTCTAACGCAGATGCATTTTGAACGTGAGATGGACAACGCAGAAGAGGAGGAACCAGAATTTGAAGACGACATGGCTGAAAATGACCCAGTAGTTGCAAAGGAAAAGGCTGATACAATGCGTGAATGGGAAGAAAAACAGCAACGGAAGGCTGAGTTACTGGTTGCGCTTGGCCGAGTGTCATTGTGTAACCCAAGTAAGAAGCACCAAGCTGCTTCAGTTCTGCAATATTTCACATCGAGTGGCAAGTCCAGCGTCGAAGTGGTGAAAGCTTTTGGCAAGCAAGTGAAGACAGACGCTCCTGTGCGTTATCTGGAAATTCAGATGACCGCGCTTCGCCAAATGTTTAGTTCCATTCTCGTTTGGAAGCAAGACATCGAGACAGCTCAAGCAAGCAAAAACAACAATGACGACGAAGCTGCAGAGCTGGAAGAGATGAGATTGAAAGTGGAAAGCAGCGAGCAAGATTTGAAAGAACTGGCAAAAAGGCTCAGCCAATCTCTCGGAGTTGGAAAAATCCCTTTGTCCTTGCGAGCACCGTTTTTGCGGTTTGTGCGCGAAGGAGTTAGATACGCAATGGAGCATCCAACCCAATTTGAGTTCTTGGAAACTATGCGAATTTATATGGGCCATCTCGACAACTCAAGCCTGGCGCAGCTGCGTGAATATTTTATGGAGCAATTAAACGGGCTTCGTGATGTTCCCGATGACAGTGAAGACTTGGACAAGCAGTGGCGAGTGCTATTTGACTTCCAATCGTCACTCTCTTCTGATAAAGTTGCAAACGGTAGGAAGCAAGCTGAAACGATGCTGTCGCCTCCAATGAAAAGTAAGCGACGATCTGCTAGTTCGGAGCCTACACCGATGCAAGGAACATCCATCCCGGAAGAGAGCGAAGAAGAGAAAGCTGAGAGCAATCATGCTGGAGAAGCCGAGACAGAAGTTGCTGCTGCTTATCAAATTGGATCGAGTGGTGACGATAGTCAGCTGGAGTCATCAACACATAAACGAACAACAGTCGCTGGTGACGATCCTGTATCGACGGGCTCTTCTATCCCACCTCGAAAGCGACCACGTCGCCATCGCGAAGATGACGAATCCAAGCAGGATAACGATCCTAATGATCATCAGCATCAAGACGAGTCGAAGAATGGCAGTGGCGCATCAGATCCAAACACTTTCATCACTGATGAAGATCAGTTGACTTCAAGATCGAAAACAAGTGAACACAAGCGAAATGCCGCTGCTGATGGAAAAGAAGAGGAAGCCGATACTAGAAGAAAACGACGTCGAGTATAAAGGTTTGGATTGGTCTGCAACTAGTTTAAGCAGTGACTACGCAATGCATTACTGCGAAGGTATCGGAGAATGGTATAACCTTCGCAGGGAGTTTTTATCGCACCTTGATACCTTGGAACAGCCTGAACAGTTACGTAGCTTGGGCGACATTCTTGGTAGCCTTGCCCATTTCAACACTGCGTGTCCTGGCAGCAAAGTTGAGCGTGCAGAAAGTTTCTTCACTGTTGTAGTCAACTGGACTTGCACATGCCACCATGAGCGTCTTTGAGTCACCACCAAGCGCATCCTGGAGTAGATATGTCAGCGAGGAGTTTCTGTATGGTACGTGCTTCTGCTTGCTTGCTCGGGCAGCAATGACATCTCCAAGTGCTGACAGCGACTTATTAATGTTCTGCGCTTCTTTCAATCTCTGACCCTCAGCTCCAGTCTTCGAAAGCCGCTCGGATCCAGCCAGATCGACGAGGAAGAGCTTTCCACTAGCGACAACGTTGGTGACGATGTTGAGACTCTTCAGTTGGATCGAAAGGATCGAGTGACTTCGACTACTGTGTTCGTTCATGTCCGTAGCATGTGTGCTGCGGTTTTTATTGCCGCGCTTGATGAGCTCGAACACTTCATCCAAAGATTGCACAGGTACTACCGTCAATCCGGGAACGAAGTTACCCGTAGGGCCTTGACGCACCTGCAAATTGGTGTTCGCCGCATCTTGCGCTAGAAGATCACGAATTTGCTCATTGTAGATCTCCATGATGCTCACGGTGATTTCATCCTGGTATTCCTTCATGCGGTCGCTCTTGCGTTCGAAGAGCTCCTGGAGCGAACGTGTATTGATGCCCGGATTCTCAGGAGGTCCAGACATTGTGAATGTCTTACCGGAACCAGTCTGACCGTAGGCGAAAATGCAAACGCTGTACCCATCCAGAATGCTCGTGACAAGCGGCTTCACCTCGGAGAAGAGTTGGTCTTGCGCAGAGCCCATATCGAAGACGTGATCAAACTCCCAGGTCTTCACCTTGCCTTTCTCCCCAGACAGCGTGATCTCCTCTGGCGAGAATTTGCAGATCATCTTGCTGCCCTGTGCGATTTCGTTTTTCGAGATTGGACGCACGCGGCACAATACGCGAATATTGCCCTTGAGCTCTTGCACGAGGTTAAACAGACGCTTTCGCTCCTTCATCTCGCGCTTGTAGTTGTCCACAACGCCAGCCATGGCATCTGCCTGCTTCTGGACACGCTGCAAGATTTTCTCGGTCAATTGTTTGGCCAGCACTGGAACCATTTGCTGTTGCGCAGTAACCTGCGACTTCAGCGTCATGATATCCGATTTCTGAGCCTTTAGCTGTGCGCACAAGTTTGAGATCGTCGCTTGCTTGCGCTGCTGTCCCTTGGACGCTACCTCCAGCTTCCGTTTGAGATCCAAGATAGCCTTCTTGGCTTGCTCCTTGATCTTGTTGAGCTCTCCTTCAGCCGTTGATTTGAGTTTCGCGTACCGTTCATCAGCAGTTGTTTGCTTTGCCTGACTGTCTTGCTTCTGTTGCTCCAGTTGAGTTTGCAACTCAGTGAGGCGAGACTCCGTTTCGCGGATTTGTGACTGGAGTTCCTGTTCAAGCTTAGAAGGACCTTGTGCCACGGGTGCTGGCGTAGCTGCTGCTTGACTAGTCGATGCTGCAGCAAGTTCCTTCTCAAGTCGTTGGATCTGGTACGCTGTGTATTAGACTTGGTTTGTTTCTTGAAAGGAATGGATAAACAGTAACATACCGTCTTCTGAGCGTTCTGGTGTGAGGTCTCAGCAGCAGAGAGCTACACGACAGTTTGGTACGAATACTCATTTAGAAAACAACTGAGACGATTCAAACTCATCAATACGTACCTTGCTCTTCAGTGACTGCATTTCCTCCGAGGTTGGTGCACCAGAACTGGAATTGTTTTCGACCACTGGAGGTGCTGGAGGTGGTGAAGTTGGCACTGCGGATTTAAGTGTGCCTAACTGCTGTTGCATTTCCTTCAGCTGACGGATCAACTGACGCTTCTCTGCCTCCGCACTCTCGAGTGCAGCCTTGTTCGCCATGTTTTCTTGAGAGGGCTCTGGTGGTTTCGAGTCAGTACTCGGAGACTTTGATGCAGCAGCTTTGAGCGCACTGTTTTCTTCGATCAAGCGCTCCATTTCAGTCTTCATCGCATTGATTTCTGCTTCAGCATCGTTGTCAGAAGCCGGACCTGCAACATTTAATCGGCCAGACGCCACTCGGGAAGATTCGGGGCCGTTGTATGTCTCGAAAGCCACTCCTGCTTCAGTAAGCTTACGCTCGAGCTCCTTGATAACATTCACCATCTCCTCGACCAACGCCTCTTTCATCTGAATTTTCTTGCTCATGGATGTCTTGAGAATTGCAGTCTGAGACTTGCTCAAGAGCTGCAGCTTATTGAGCGAGTCTTGCGCTTTTTGCTCTGCATCTCGAGCTTCCTTCAAGTCTCGTTGAAGTTCCTTAACGCGTGCGCTATCACCACCTGAAGAACTGCTGCTACGACTGCTTTCAGTATTGCTATTTCCTGGCGGAAGCTCCTCTTCGTCAGATAGTCCCAGTTCATCCTGAAGCTGCTTCCTACGTATCGCATCCTCGTAGCGATCATCATCTTCATCTCCTCGGTTTCTCTGCTGAGTTCGCTGAGCTAGGCGTGGGTCATACGTCGCTGGCCGAGAGAATGAAGAGCTACTGTAGCGTGAAGACGAGTAGTCTCGCCTGTCGTAGTCTCGATCACGATCACATTCGTAGTCACGGTCACGATCTCGACGGTCGCGATCTCGGTGCCTATCCCGGTCTCGGTCTCGATCTCGATCTCTCTCCTTGTCGCGGCGTCTTTCACGGTCTCTGTCGCGGTCTCGATCGCGATCGCGACTGCTCTCCTTGTCACGATCACGACTGCTCTCCTTGTCACGATCACGACTGCTCTCCTTGCCACGATCTCGACTACTCTCCTTGTCACGATCTCGGCTACTCTCCTTGTCGCGATCTCGACTACTCTCCTTGTCACGACGCCTTTCACGGTCTTTATCTCTGTCGCGATCCCGGTCACGGCTGCTACTGGTACTACTGGAGGTGCTGCGTTCGTCCCAGTCGCGTTCTCTGTCTCGATCCCGGTCTTTCGATCGAACTCGCTCGCTGTCACGGTGACTGCGGTCGTGCCCGTAGTCTTCGTACGATCGGTCTGCGTCGCGACTGCCGCGTTCTCGATCCCGCTCACGCTCCATTTTCACGATACAAACCTCACTTCCAACTCGTGCCTTTGTCTGCTGGATGCCACAGGTTGTCCAAAGTAGAAACTCTCAGTGTGGACGGAGTCTTGAGATGGAATCTGGATGAGCTGGGAAGTGTGCTGTGGTTTCGCGTCTATTTTTCACAGCAAGAAGAGCAAAATAAATGCTTGGCCCCTACAATCCATGAACAACGGCTTCATCCAGAAATACTTGTGCGAGACAAGCAAGTGAATGTAGATGAGAGGCAAGCAAACATTGGAATCTATATAGGTATCGATTTAAGCAAGGGGGCACCTTGGTGAATATGATGGCCAAACCGACGTAATCGGCGTTTGCTATCCAGCGGATCTACGAAAAATGGATCTTGTTGGCGTTGAACCGCTCTAGTAACCTGCAGTACAATGAAAAGAATTAAAACGAATCGCACAAATCTGCCAGAGTCTTCGTGTACGTACAGCAAGAAGTCGTCCTGGTCCATTTTGGCTCCACGCTTTTGGCCAAATCCTTCGTACTCCAACACCTCTTCCACCTTCTTTTTCATGTCGATGTCGCTTTCCGGAAGCTCGTTGTTCAGCGAGCAGTACGTCTTGTAATTTTCCTCCAGAATCTTCAGTACGGACTTCGTGACAAAACACGAGTGCAGCGTCTTGTTCTTACGGTTGAAAATGATCTTAATCATACCGTCCCATTCCTACCGTCACAAACAAACCACCATTAGAACTCCCATTCTTCCCAACAACTTTTCTCCAACATACCGTAAAGTTAACCGGCGGTGGCGGATTGCGCGGTTCAATACGCACCACCCGTGACTCGACCTTGGGAGGCGGACGGAAGTTGTTGCGACCAACCTTTAGCAGCTGATCCACCTTGGCCAGCAACTGCGTGTTCACGGACAAACGGCAGTACAGTTCGTCACCAGGTCTGCATTCATAGTCACAAGCATAGTTGTTAGTATTCGATAAAACACCGACAAATAATAAATATCAACTGCGGCGTACTTGGCACTAAGGCGCTTGGCGAACTCCTCTTGGAACATGATGACAGCACAGCGGAACATGGGGCGGTGCGCCAGCAACTTGAACACAAAAGGCGACGAGATCTGGTACGGCAGATTGGCCACACACACATCAAAGAAGGGCAATTGCACGCGCATGACATCACCGTGGATGATCTGCAGGTGGTTGATGTGCTCCGTGTGCTGGATACGCTTCTGTAGCTCCGCTACCATTCGAGGATCAAACTCTACAGCGACTACGCGCTTAGCTTGGTCCAGCAGTTTCACCGTCAGGTTACCGGTACCAGGACCCACTTCCAGACACACATCCGTGCCGCGGATGGCCGCCTTGGCCACGATCTGCGTCACGATCATGGGGTTCTTCAAGAAATGCTGGCCCAAATTCGTGTTGGGCGTGGCCAGTGTGCGGCCCAGAGCATTCTGAGCAGCTGAGGCGGTGCCGACGTTGCGTGCGCGCTTCTTCTTGTCCTTGGGCATGACTGTACGACGGCTAGAGACGGCTTAGAAGAGCTATGCAAATGCCTTGGCACAGATTGCCAATGGCCACTGGCCATCCGACAATATCTCTGTATAAGAACGATGCTGGACAATGAGCACTCTGTATTAGAAAATGAAACATTTCCGCCAATACACTGTACCACGAAAAACATGTACTTCGAAGTAGGATCCACTTCAACATGACCGTAAGCCCGCATGAAGGCGCGGCGATGACTTGTGGGTATGCAACCGGAAATTGCTAGTCGAAAGATTATCGAGCTGTACATGTACGCCAGCCTGGCAGACGACATTGTTGCGTCTCGTTGCAGGATTTCGAGGCCACATTAAGGGCCTGGGCGCTGCTGAATAGCCTGCGAATAGCGTCGAACGTTGCAATCACAATGCGCTTGTGTAAAGAAGGCAATCGAAGCAGTGTTTGAAGGCTGACTTGGCAGCTGTACTACAGCCTGTAGAGCTTGCGAGTCCGAGTAGTGTATCGTGTGTTGAAGCGCACAGTGGCTACTTGAGACACTCATGCAGGAAGGAAGCGGCCGCCTAGGTGACTTCAAACCCGTTTTTTGCATCAAGGCAATTGTAGATCCTGGGTTGCCTACAAGAGTTGCTGTCCAACGGGGCGTGTTCAATCGGGTATTGCCTTCACGATCGCCAACGCGAGGCATTCAGCAGTCAAAGGCATTATTAACTGTGTTCGCATGCCTTCATAATGAAGCTCAACAAGCAAGCGCCCGTGATAGGGAGTAGTGAGGCGAGTGCAGCGATACTGACTACGAACGAAAAGAGGAGCGACTAAGACTAGTCATCACTCGCGACTGCAGCAGGTTGAAGCACACAAGTCTTCGGACGTGTCGCCTCTCAGCAATCGCAACGATCTCTGCCTCGACCACCTCACATGATGATCACGCCCGAGCACTTCACAGTGGAGCTGCATTTTGGTGGAGCTGCTGTCTAGCCGACTTTGTAGACGAGACGAACGAACAGTGTGCGTGAATGTTGTTTGTTTACGGGGGGAGAAATCGACGTTCTCCCTCGGTCAACAGCGAATTGTTGCCTGGATTGAAAGTCCGCACCTACGTAGACTGCACCCGGAAATCAAGCTCTTTTACCAGTGTCCCAATGCAGGCGACGGCACTGTCCTACGACGACGACCATGCAGAGCTCCAGCCAGTGACGAAACCTCGTGCGATATATGAGGCTCTTGAAGTTGCAGATATAGTGGAGCGGATATCATGTAGCTACCTGAATAATACCGTGAGTTCTACATAATTCAGAGCTGTTTAAATGCAAGTGTCCTTCGCATTTGCTGTTCGTTCCTCGACACTTCTCGATAAAGACGAAGTAGGAGCAGGTTTGCACGACTAACAAGTCAATGGTATTTCTTACGAGACTTTCACCTTTGTTGCGTCGATCTACTCCGACGACGATGTTCTATGCAACTTGCAGTGCAAGGTCTTCACGAGAACTTTTTCGCCAAGAACACCCTATTGCACTCACTTGCTGCAATGCTGTTTTACAGATCCCCACGACCAGTTCTTCCGTTCAGGAGTGCTGGCCATCGAAAACCTTGACCACTGGTCAATGACCAGCTCGCATGCAGACGGGGTACAGGTACAACCAGTCATCTCTGGACGTAGTCAAGGCCAGATAAATGCACTCGAACGCGAAGGAAGCGCGGCGCCGACGAAAAGGGCAGCCCCGTTCTAATATCACCCAGTTGAAGCGCTCAGTATTTGCATCCTCTTTCGGATGCAAGGATGGACTTAAGTCGCGACACAATGCCACCAGCAGGTAGAAAGAAGAGCACTGCAACCGAGTCGCGTCGTGATCTCTGCCGAGTGCTTCTCCATTGGCTCCAGGCACCCATATCTCACCGAGAAGCAACAGATATACGATGAGCATCGTGGTGGAGCGTCTACCGATGGAGCTTTTTGCTGCCCAGCTGGCTACTCGACACCTTAGTCCCCATATGAGATTTGAGTCGATGCGTGAATTTTCAGTCGCTGTTGACCCTTGCGCTTGATGTGAAGTCACCGCAGTCACCACTAGCCAGGAGATCAAGCGGAATCAAGCGACGGACAGCGAGTGACAGAGTGCTAGTAAGGAGAGTGATCGTGAAGACTCCGTTTTGGAGCCAACCAAAGTGACGAGGCCAAACAGCGAAGAAGACTGCAGCGTCAAACGGAACTTGCTGCTCACGTTGTTAGCTGCTCCCCCATCCTTTGCCTCCCCCATGTTGTTCTAGCGCAGCTGTTACCTTGGTCCATATGCCTCGTGGTTGGAATCCGAATTAGGGTCATGTTGAAGTTGGCATCTGAGAGATACTTATGCGAGAGACCGCCACTTAATAATCTTGACATTTCTCAGCAATTCTCCTTACAATTGGAAAGTATAGCTGCACTTTTCAATCAGATCACGATAACGGATGGATACTTATACGAAAACATCGTTTCGATTCAGGAACCAAAGCGAGTCGAAAAAATCTAAGGCCTCAAAGCGGTTCACTTCGCTTCCTGCCTTGTAGCTCCCAAGCGCCGCTACCTGCCTGCATATACCTGCGCTGCTAATGGCGTCCGCGTCCAGACGACGCGGTAGTTTAGGCGACCGCCGCAGCTTCTTCCACCTATGCGGATCTCCCATCCGCACCCACAAGATGGAACTCGACTATATTCACGGCAAGGCGCACTCCCCCACCCAAGTGCGAGCTGCAGAGCTAGCAGCAGATGTCGACACGCCAGTGATGCAACGTCGCCCCGGCAAGAAGAATCTGAAGCAGAAGCAACGCCAAGCTGAGGCGGATGCCGCCATGGTTGCACTAGCCAGGCATCTCGGTCGGGAGGGAGGTGGATACTATGACAGTCCACGTGGACTGCGAGGTTTAGAGACGAACTCTTTTGACTATGATAGCGACGCCCCCATGTCGTGTGTGGCTGATGAAGGCAGCAACAACTCCATGAGACTCGAAGGTGCTCGACAGGCTGGAATCCCGCTGTATCTGTCAGACTGGTTTTCACCCACCAAGGACTCGAACCAACGTCGTCGTCAAACGAACGTCGTCATGACTCGGGAAGAACCCGAGTCCGAGTCGACCGCCAGTGACTGCTCCGACAGCAAGGAGAACCAGTTCCTCAAACCGCATCAGAACGTTGACATGAACGACGTTGTCATTGGTCGAGTGATTGGTGAAGGAGCATTCGGTAAAGTGTTCAAGGCCTCGTGGAAAGGTCGAGACGTAGCAGTTAAGGTGCTGATCCGACAGAACCTCAGTGCCGACGTTGTGCGGGAGTTTGAGACGGAAGTGAAGATCATGAGCTTCCTGCACCACCCGAACATCTGCATGCTGCTTGGGGCGTGTCTAACCCCCGAGAATCGAGCTTTAGTGATCGAGCTCGTCGAACAAGGCTCGCTCTGGGCAATTCTGCGCACGCGGCGACGACAACTCACAGATGAGATGCGAGCGCGGTTCGTGCTAGACACAGCTCGAGGTATGAGCTACTTGCACCACTTCGAGCTCCCGATCTTGCATCGAGACATGAAGAGCCCCAACCTGCTCGTAGAGCACGATTACTCGATAAAGATCTCCGACTTTGGTTTATCGCGCGTCAAGGCGCAGATCCAGACCATGACAGGCAACTGCGGCACAGTGCAGTGGATGGCGTACGTTGACTACAACTTACACCTTGTTTTTGATCTTGAAGAGACACTAACCTTCATGTTCTGATGTTGCAGCCCTGAAGTGCTAGGAAACCGCAAGTACACGGAGAAGGCAGACGTGTTCTCTTTCGGGGTCGTCGTTTGGGAGATCTTCACGGGTCAGTGCCCGTACGACGGTATGACGCAGATCCAAGTGGCGCTGGGCGTGCTCAACCACGACCTCCGTCCCCCGATCCCGCGCTCGTGCCCGCGCTTCTTCGCACGACTGATCCGGTCCTGCTGGATGCGCGAGCCCAGTCTGCGCCCGTCTTTCTCGGAGCTCGTGCGCACCTTCGAGCAGTACGTCGCCCACCAGTAGCGACGGCACGGAGAACATCCGTTGTGGCAGAAGAGATGAGCCACGCCACTGGTACGAAGAAAACGATGAAAACCGCCACCGAAACGTGCAGTTCAGGGTCGGAAGGGAGGCAGGGCGTCGACAAGCGCCATGCATAATTATTTAGATGTCGTACGTGTAAGGATGAACCTGTAATACATGACTCTCGCCCTCAGAAGAGGACAGGCCATTGCTGAACAAATGAGCTCGCGCGCGAGAGATTAACCCATTCAGGAACCTATAGAGATGCCTTCGCGTCACAGCTCAACTCCAGCAAAAAATGAAGCCATCCCCATTATCAGACCGTCTTGATGCCAGTCGGTGGGCAGAAGTCCAGCCATCCTATCACAGGATGTTACTGCAGTAACTTACCGTAAAAATCGGATTCAATGAGACAGAGGTAAAAAGGCTACAGCTTATATAAATATCATAAAAAGGCTATGCTTTTTACGAGTAGTAAAAAGTTTGAATCGCGCAGCACCATTCACTCTGCGTTGGCGGCTCGATGCCATCCATCCCCACTCCCGCATTCTCAACGATGCGCCGTCCAAAAAACAAGAATAAAGTTAAGCTCAAAGCACTTGACCGCGGGGCGACGACTGTGACTGCTGCAGCAGTAGCTGTCGGCGTCCACCGCTCGACGTGGTACCGCTGGAAATGTCAAGAATCAGTCATTGCAACGGCCGCACGGGATGCTCCCAATAAATACTACATCTCTCGCCAAAAAACCATGTCCATCAGAAACCCTGAGTTGGAGAAAAGTAAGTTTTATTTTTGCGCAGTGTATGCTCCCGACACTAACTTTCCTATTTAGATTGCTCACTTGGATTGTAGAGATGCGTAAAAATCGATATCTTTGTGTATCTATGGAGTGTCTGCTGCTAATGTTGGCTCGATACGACCCAGAGCATTTCAAAATGCGCACTCGGGGTGGAAACATCTCCTTCCTAAAACGCTTTTTAAAACGCAATCGCCTGTCAATCCGACGGATCACGCACAAGGGTAGAAAGAAGCGCCCAGACATGGAGGTAATATTTTAAAATTTAATGTTTTAACGATCTAAACTTACTTTTTTCTGTGCTAAATAGCTCGTTGCAAACGTATTTGCTAAGTCAATTCAACATGTCATAGAGGAAGACGGTATCCTTTCTGCAGAGCGTGGTGATGCAAAGCTGGCCGCCGTGTTCAATATGGACCAAACAGCCATTTACATAGATATGGCCGGAAAGACAACAATCGATTTCATTGGAAGCCCAACTGTGGACGTCCAGCAAGGTACATTTATAATTATGTTACTTTTGGAGGAGAAATTTTAATTGCTATGCATTGTTTTTGACTTACAGGTAGTGAAATCAACGGTTTTAGAGCATCCGTTTTTCTTACTGCATCAGCGACGGGAATCAAATTGCCCCCGCTGATCGTGTTTGCTGGTATCCCAGGGGGGCCTGTATCCCAGGAGGTTTGGAATCCAATGTTTGGTTCCCCTGGAGCGGAGCATACAGTCCAAAAGAAGGCGTTTTGCAATGAGGTGGTGATGAAAGAGTGGATTGAACGGGTAAAGTTTAGCGGTTTTATTTAAAAAGATTATTTTATTTAACTGAACTTTGTTGATAAAATAGGTTTGGAAACCTAGTGTCCAAGATTGCCAACTGCTGCTTTACAGCCTTAAAGTCCACAAAATGGCCTCAGTGAGGGAGGCACTCGACCAGTGTTGCACGCAGGTGCAGTTCGTTCCGCCAGGCATCACGGGCTTGTGTCAGTCAATGGACGTGGCAGTTATGAAGCCATTCAAAGATGCATTTCGGTACGTTTACTTTAGTATGAAATAATGCATAGTTTTAACATGGTGCGCAATTCTATTCTATAGGAGACTGTATCTCGAGCACCATCTGGACAATCCATTCCCGGCTTCGACATCGGAGAAGCGGGCGCTCATCTCTCGCTTCGTTGTCGAAGCCTGGAACGCTGTCAAGCCCGAAACAATCGTGAAGGGGTTTGCGCGGGCGGGGGTGATTCCAACGGGGCCCCGCGATCAAGACGGGCGTTTCCGTGTGGCTAGCATAGTGGCAGATGCACCGTTAGTGCAAGATGCTTAATTCGATTAAACAATGATCATTTGCATGTAGTTTACTTTATTACACTCCGCGACAAATTAATCCGGCCACCCCTACTTTTGGCCGCTACTCAGTCAATTTTTATGGTATCGGGTTGCTGTTTGAGTATGATCTGTCTGATGTACGACAGAGCCCAGGACTTGTGTTAACAACCGCAGTTTTGCGGTTTGAAGCATACCTCACATACAACAAACTGAAAAGCACATCCGTCCCAACTTCCGGCCACCTATCACCATACAAATTGTCATATAGCTGTATCACAATGATAGTTGCATTTGTGATTTTGTTCGTCCAACCGTCCACAGCGGCGGTGCCACCGCCGGTGGGGAGCGCGTGGCAGCTTGGTGCTGAGGACAGTTTGCAATTAGGCCGTGGTATGGCACTGTGGCTGAGAGATGAAGAGCGTGGGAGCATTTGCGGGTTGAGAGAAGGCGGCCTACTATTCGACAATTGCGAAAAAGCTGTTGCCTCGTGACGCTATCGAGCGTACGCTCAGGCTTGATGGAAAGCAACACTACTGGCATGACGTGCGTCGTCCCGCACGAACGACGGTCATACGACAGAATGGAGGGGGTTCGGTAATGATTTAGAGACTTCTTCGACGAGCAGGGCTCGATTGGCCTGCACGATCCCCCGATCTAAGCCCGATAGAAAACTTGTGGGCACTGATGGCTCGGAAAGTTTATCCCAATGGACGCCAGTATGGATCTGTGCCGCAGCGGTTTTAGATGCTTGGAACTATTGAAGTGTCGACACTTGAGAAGCTCATTGAGTCCATGACGCGACGCTGCATCGAGGTGATCGAGAATAAAGGAGCGAAAACTCACTACTAATACACAAATAGAGCTATCATTGTTATACAACTATATGACAATTTGTATGGTGATAGGTGGCCGGAAGTTGGGACGGATGTGCTTTTCAGTTTGTTGTATGTGAGGTATGCTTCAAACTGCAAAACTGCGGTTGTTAACACAAGTCCTGGGCTCTGTCGTACATCAGACAGATCATACTCAAACAGCAACCCGATACCATAAAAATTGACTGAGTAGCGGCCAAAAGTAGGGGTGGCCGGATTAATTTGTCGCGGAGTGTATATTGATTTTATTTTTTAAGATTCCTCGGACGGGGTGAAACCTTCATCGCGATGGGTTTGTCACCATTTTCTGCACAACCGCTTGGTGTTTTTACGGCTGTCGCACTGAATCAATTTGTCTTACTGAATCCGATTTTTACGGTAGTGCAAATAAAGGTGCTGGCTGCCATGATGGCATTGCCTTCCAACGGCGCGTTGTTCTAAAGTATATGACAGCGTTCGTGGCGAGTTCCGGTGACGAATAAGATCGATGGCGTGGAGGTCTCATTTTGGCCACCAAGCAAACCCCAAGCGATATACACCGCCGCCATTCGGCGAAGCGTCGCGTTGTCAGAGGGAAAGTTGCAGTTTCATCCTAGTTACAGACTACTATAGGATAATTGAATCCTAAAGTAGTCTATAGTCAGGATGTTAAGGATCAAGTGTCTGCTCTGAATTGATGGCAGGAAGGTCAGTATCCCTTTCTCGCTCTCGATCTCTCGTGGGCGGAGGTCAAGGGGAGAAGCAAGTTAGGGCACAGGAGCCTCGTGGGTTGTACACGGCCTTCGTCTGGACTGCCGTGTTCGATTTGGGTGCATATTCTACGTAATCCCCGTCCACTTCTCTGCCTTCTGTTCACTCTGTGAAACGTCGAGAAGGGAGGAGAGGAGCAAGTAAAGACAGTTAGTGTGACTGCCAGACGGGTGGACTGATCGGCCGTTAGCTCTTGACTGGCGACTGCCTTCCTAGCAGCGCAGAGTTACAGCCCTGTGCGCATTTCACGATGGACGCCAAGCGCGAAGAGCTACTGCGACTGGTGGCCGCTCTTAGTGGCGCCTGCAAGAAGGACAAGAACGTGCTGAAAGACGGAGAGCTCGTGGACGCGTTGGAGACTCATGGCCGTCAGATTGCGCGTCTTCGTAAGCAGCAGAAGAAGATAAAGAAGACCCAACAGAAACTCAACAAATCTTCACCCCATGATGCCAAGAAGACCGCCAAGAAGCTCAAGGAACAAGTGCTGGCTGGAGAGAACAAGGCTGCTGAAGGGGTCCCCAAGCGCCGTAAACTCTCGCTCGAAGCAGAGACCAAGAGCCACAAGGTCGACCCACTGGAGTACAACCACGACCTAAGCGCCTCGTGCCTGTTCCCGTCTATTGAGAGACAGCTTAAACCCAAGAGAGAATCTATAGGCGAGTGGATCTCCTCATTGCAGAACAGCAAGAAGGCTGTATCCATGGACCCCATGGAGGCTGTTACTTACTACCGCCCTACCACCCCCACGACGTTGTCGGTAGCCGTTGAGGTGAGCGAGGATGCAGTAATGGTGAACCCACTCAAGACGTACCAGTACAACCACATGCGCCGTTCCGTGTCTCCACAGCTCAAGAACCCGCGCGCTGTGCGTGCCCCCTCGCCGTATAAGTCGCAGGATCGTGCCGCCTCACCGAGCACGGTGGATCTCTCGGCATCTTCTACTTCGACCATGGCGTCATACTACGACGATATGTATGATGAGTACTCCGTCTCGTCCGAGACAATGCGGCGATACGCTCGCTCAGCTTCAGACCGCGCACCGTCTTTTGAGTCAATGGACTGGGTGCCATCTGACGACGACAGCAGTGACGAGTCCATGCCTTTCCGTAGCATCGCAGATGATGTGGAGCAGCACTCCCCTGTGTCTAGAGTGGTAACCCATGAGAGTACAACCCATGCTAGACTCAATATGATGGAGCTGCGCTCCGACAATGGAGCTGAAGATTACTACTCAGCTGAAGAGGGAGAACCCACAGCTGAGGCCTCGTCTGGTGTGAAGCAGATGAAGAACCAAGCCAATTCGACGGAAGTCGTTATGGAGGTGCTGTACGGCATCATGGAGCACAACGAGAGTTTCAAGTGGCTGATTGACCCTGTGAACCAGGCTCGTGTGGCCAAACTGGTCGAGTATCACTTGAAGGATTATCAGAGCGATGATACATCTGCCCAGGCTTACGAGGACGAACAGTTTATCAACGAGCTCCGTGCTCAAGTGGACGAACTGATCCACGAGAACCTGAAGATTAAGACGGAGAACGTTCGACTCATGGGATCAGCAGTTGTCGAAAAGAACATAGAGGAGCTGAAGAGGCGCCTTGCCTTGAGCGAGGAAGCTGTCAGTGTGCAGGAGGGCATCCGCCGTGAAGCTGAGACTGCCTTTCAGAGCCAACTAGAGAGCAAGACGCAGCTGGTTTCGAGCCTTCAGCTCGACCTTGAAGAAAAGGACTCGCAGATTGCCAAGCTTCTAGAGAACGGTGCTGAGTTTCCTGTCAGTGACGCTTGTACTCCTGATGCGGAGGTTGCTAGACTTAAGAACACCGTGATGGAGAAGGATCGCGAGATCTGCCGCCTTAACTTCCAACTGTCGACAAAGCAGAAACTCGTTGACGAGATTGCCAAGAAGGTTGCGCAACAACTAGAGACTGAAGTGGAAGCTGTGCCAGGTGGTACCGTCGCGACGATTGCTAAGGACCTTCACCTTGATGTGGACATGTTCCTATTCAAAAGTGTAGCCGAGAAGCAGGAAGTCATTGATGAACTCAAGGCTGCATTGACTTCCATGGAGCGTGAGGTTACCGGGCTAGAGGCCCGTGTAGCAAAGAAGTCGCGCGAGACAGTGTTGCTGAAGACGAAATTCAAGTCGATGGCTTCGCGGTTGACTGAGTCGAACGTCAACATGACATGCATCCAGACTGAGAACGACCGTCTGGTGACGTCGTTGAAGGAAAAGCAGGGCAAAATGCGCGATCTCATTGAGTTCTTGGAAGGCAAGGAGAAGCAAGTGATGCATTTGGAGGAGCAGGTGAACCTTCGCCAGACGCAGCTCGAGCACGTTATGACGGAATACGAGAAGGTGCAGCGTCAGAACAACACCAAAAAGAGCGCAAGCGTCCGCGGGCCGGCTCATCACAAGACGGCTGTGCATGCGTAATAAGCTGAGTGGCACAACTGGCTCATCTTGACAGCAATCACTCTTTCGCTTTCTGCGAACCAGTTCGCTGCGCTCGATCGCTCTCCCTTCTCCCTACCAAATGACGGCCAAGAAAAATGCAATGCAAAACATTCAAGCACCACCACAGACTCAAGAACGGCAACCAGTGTTGCCACCCACCAGAAACATAGCCAAGATCCAGACTCGGCGCCGATCGATCGACGTCGACCATTTTTTTACATTTATTATTGATAAGTTATACGATAGGGAAGAGGAGAGTAGTGTTCAATTCAAGCGCGGAACCAGCACGAGGAGCGCACGGACAATGCTATGAGCGTTCGCTCGTCTATAGAGAAGCCAGCAAAACAGCCTACTTAGTACATGTGAGCGTATCCAATCAATCCAACAAGCCATGGAATGGAAATCGTTTTTGTTTTGTTTACTTTCAAAGAATTTTGGCACGGCTGCCAAACGCTCATGCTCATACACGCAGTTCAAAAGAAAATCACGCTTCGAAAAAGATTCATGATCCAGGAAGGAGGCAAGACTTCGTGGCGACCACCACACTTACTCTGTCTTCTCATAGACCACACGCTTGCCCACGTCCGAGTGCTTGATCTTGTTGGAGATGAACGCACCTTTGCGACGCACCGGGCGAGAAGTGACTCCAAGTCCAAAGAAGAAAGTGGCGATGAACAGCAGGAACATTCCCACCAAAAGCAGAATCGGCAACCACAACGGCGCCGTGAAGAACGACGTGGCCAAGAACGGGATGATCCAGAACGGGAACGTGAAGAAGGCCACCAGCATCGTCGGCACAGCAATTGCCAGGAACACAGTGAGAGCTCCAGCTGCCATGATGCCCAGCACCGCAGCCAGCGCCACACTCAGCTTGCGATGCTTCTTTGCGAAGTCCGTAGGCACGTGGAAGTAGCCTGACACGGCGCCACAGGCAGTCGACGCGATCGAGCACATTGTGGCCACGAAGGCATCACGCGCCTCCAGTAGCTTGGAGGCGCGTCCTGCTGCTCGGAAAGCCTTGCGAACGGGCGGACCGAACCAGATCTCAACGTTGAGATCCCCGCGGTTAGCAGATCCGCGCGATCCCTCTTTGAGACGAACAGAAAACTCCGTCGGGTCCGGTGACTCCAATTCCACAAGGGAACTGATGTTCAGTTGACCCGAGCCAATGAGCTCGTCGCCAGACTCGTTTGAGTACACTTCAAAGGTCAGTACAGTGCCTTTATCGTGCTGACTGGCGTCGTAGAAGAGTTCCAACTCGTTGTTAGAGCGCTCAGTCCATTCTGGACTGGTACCTCCTTGGAACGCAGGGTCCGTGGTCGCCCACGATCTGGGGTTTGAGTTGTCCAGCTGCACCAGCACTAGAAGGGCATAATACTCCTAATTAGTACTTTCAAAGTCTAGATATTTACCAGCTAAATAACAGCTCACCGAAAGGATCTTGGCGCTTGCCAAAGTCCATCGTGGGCAGGTTGCGGGCGCTCAGCACCTTCACGTGGATCGTTCCGTTCACAGTCTCGGACATTGGATTCTCGGTGGTCGGTTGCCTTGTGACCTTGGGACTGGGTAGCTTCTTGGGGCTTGGCTGCTTAGGCGTCGGCTTGGGTGGAGACGCAGGTGGAGATGCAGGCTTGGGAGCGACAGGGGCGGAAGGTTCAGCGACTGGAGCGACCGGAGCAGGCGGCGCGGCGACTTCAGGGGCGGAATCAGACGAGGAACTGTTGCTGTCTGAGGAAGGTTCGGCCGCGGGGGGAGTCGTAGTGGCTGGCTGTTGTTGTTGACGCTTGTTCTTGCGGGCCATAAAGCTTGTGGAGATGGCGGCGCGTTCTCAACTGGCGGAAGGAATCAGGATCGCATTAAGGTCGCATGGTCGCCCTTTAAATGAGCCAGTGGAAACGGAACATGGGGTTGAATGGGATAAAGATGTTGAAATGCATTTTTAGACCAGGATTATAAAAGGAGTTTACCTTATAGACTTGCTTGATGATAGTTAAACCCACGGAATATATTTGAGAATTTGTTTATCCCACCTGATCTCAAACTGAAAGTGACGCGTTCGCGTAATTCTTCAGTTTCACTTCAACTTCGATGAGGCATTGGCCCTTATGAAAGTCACAGAATCTGCAACGGCTTCAACTTGTCAAGTGACAAGGAATTGCCGATAGCTCCATTGAGCCCCATCACTGAGTTTGTGGGAATGCTCCTCTTGTGCTGTATATATATTGCATTTTATTCAGCGATGTGAACGCGAGTGCTTGCTTCAATGATCATGTAAGCATCCGACAGATGCGACGCCTACCGAAATGCTGACCTACAACCATTGGATCACCGAGCCACGGTCAACTCGTGATACGTTATTCGGACGCACATAACAAGCTCTATAGCTACCAAGTCACTGTTTCGGTTGCCTTCTTAAAGCAGCGCATTCTGATCGCTAAAGCTGCAAGACCAGTGCTTTTCGATTGCTACTTTCGATGATGATTCTCGTGGAATGTTAGCCTCGACTGCATCCCCAGGCCATCCGCATCCGCAGCAACGAGTTGTCCTCCACCTGCGACGCTGGCTGGAAGCCTATAGACTGGAATAGCTTCATCGCTGCGAACGAATCGTCCTGCTGTACATACGCGACAAGCGCCTGCGGGCCCGTCGGCTGTTCCGCGTAGACTGCCTCAATGTCCTGAAATGCAATGCAACGCAACAACGTCGACGGTTAGCTGCATTCTAGCCCAAATAACTTAAACTGTGCTCGGGTATGTTCTCACCTGGACAACGGCGTGAAGGAATCGCTTCGCGTAGCCCTGCCGCCGTTTGCTCTCTAGAATACCAAAGTGTTCGATTATGGCCACTTGACTGCCGCTTTCCTCGGAAGCAGGGCGCCATCTCGCGACACCCATCGGTCCATCCCCGACTACAGTTCGCGCAAGTCCGACGCAATAGCACCTCGTCAGTACCTCTGTCATCTTCAGCCATTTGCAAAACTTCCTCACCAAAGGATACCAAATGTCGCGAAGTCGGGTCGTCCGGCAGCACATTTGCCGTATTGGGGAAGATTCTGCCTCTTAGCAGCTTAATAAATGTCCACAAACCCAAATTGGCTCGCTCCAGAGCTGCCAGAGTGCCAGCTACAGCCTCGTCCTGCCCCTGACAGTCGAATCGCTGCACCGTGAACTCGAACGCGGTAAACTCGATCTGCAACGCCATCCAGCACGGAATAAAGTCAGTATACCATTGCGCGCATATCAAACTTCCGAGGTATACTAGATCTCCACCTGGAAACACCTATATGAGCGGCTTTTACCGGTATGGCCGCAAATGGAGCACTTGACACCCTGTTTGACACATTAATTCTTGATTTAGTCGCCAATTAACAGCGTTCCACCTCTATAATGTGGTGTTTAGACTCCTCTTCATCACCCAACCGTTTAATGTCACCTACTTGCTCATGGGCATGGCCACACACGCCACAGCTCAGCGTCATCGAGTCGTCTTTCGCCTCCATTGCTGTTTAGTAATGTAGTGCAAAATTGATGTATAGTCTACACCTCAATTATTGCAAAAATAGCCGTCAGTACCTATCCATTAGTATAAGTCATTGATCAAATTGACAATGGAATTGCCGGACGCGGCCGAGGCACGGCGAATATCAGCGCAGCTGGCGACACTAGAGCAGCAGCGCGTGCTAGGGAGCCTGCCACATGATGATACGCCACTTCGACTATACAGAGTACGCACAGGTGGCTTTATCCGCGTGCTGGACCAGCACCCAGAGCCAATCTCGCCGAGCATGGTACGGTCCGAGTTATTGCCAATTTCTTCTCTGATCTACTGCTAACAAGTCTTCATACTATGCTGTAGCTGGAAGCTATTGACGCTTTTATAAGAACGAAGGAGGAGAGCGAAGAATTGGAGGAGAAAGCCGCTGTAGATGTGGAACACGAGGAGATGGAGGAGATTGGCTATGAAGGCAGTACTATTGCAGAACAAAGCAATTCAGAGGAACAAGAAACACGCGAGAAGGACAGTACTGGCGAAGTGACCAGTATTCCGACTGTCCCAGTGTCCAGTGCTGTAGAAGGCAACGTTGAATTGACGCAGTCTTCTTTTCCCACTGGTGTGAGTATTGAACCGCTAGTGGAAGCTCCAACTGCTGTGAAAACCCCACGGGAACTCTTGGCTAAAAATGAACGAGCAAGCGACTGGCTGAAGCAGAGTGTGGTAGAAGACCATACAGCACCGACAAATAACAACGGGCAGAGTAATGATTTTCCGGTGGTGGAGGCTGAAACTGCGCCGTCAATACTTGTGGATCATCCAGCGCTGTACGAGCAGTGGCCGCCACAGCTAGAAGAACGGCGGAAGATGTGGTTTATCCCTCGAAGTTCAGGCAGGAAAACAAGTGCCATTGGAGCAAAGCATCAACCTGTGCTGTACTGGATGCACAACACACTGCGTGTTATGCAGGGGAATTTTGGACTTGAGGCAGCTATCTTGCTCTCACGCCGACTAGCTGCTCCGTTGATTGTTGTTTGCTTAGTGCCGTCGTCTATTATCTACCCCGTGTGCCACTCTACCACGGCGAGCGATGCGTACGCGAGATTCTCCTACGTGGAGCTGTATCAGCAGTTTTCACACACTGGAGTGCCGTTTTATGGGGTCACGGCGAAGGAAGATGGTATGGCGTCTTCAAAAGTGAACCAGACCTTTGGAATTAGGCCCAACCCGTTGTACGAATTGCTAGATGCGTTTGAACCACACGCAGTAGTGACGGATGCCATGTTCGATACTCCAAGTAGAAACGATCTGGTCCGCTTGAGTCGGTATTTGGAGCTGAATCAATCTTCCTGCTCGTGGTCTCTCCTGTCAATGGATTCGACTACGTGCTGTCCCGCCTACGAGCTGTCGATGAAGCTGCAAAGTACTTTTGATAGTGGCACTGCTTTTGCTAGCGAAGAGCAATTCGGAGCCGAGTACTCCTCGTTCTCTTCCGCTCGACATGGAACGTATGTCTTTAGCCCGTTGCCCCGTGGTGGTGCTCAAGATGCAGCAGTAAACCAACGACGATCGGACGTACTGTACACCGTTTTGCAGCGGCTTCATTTGGAAGAAGTAAACTGGAAAGTTGTGAAGGCAGAGAACTCTCAATCGAGCTCACAGATGCGGCGATTTAGCGAAGGAGAAGGCCTCCAAAAACTGAGCCAGCTTTTGTCAGGTTCTGATAGTCAACCAGCTATTCAAACCGAGTTGCGTGGTGGGGGAGTGCTGAGTCTGTTGCCCTTTATTCGCCACGGTACGCTGTTCGTTGGTTACGTTCTACGACGAATCTCCGAAGCAATCGCTTCTTGTCCAGTTCCTACAACTCCACAAGAACGAAAAGAGCTCGCTATGCGGAAGGTATGTCTGGGAAGTCTGATACTGTGGTAGTGGCACTTGACAAGCGTTACTATTTGCTAGGTGATGAGATCGCGAGCCTCAAACCACTTAGGTAAAGAACGTGATTATGCTCTGTACCTAGCGCTGTGGTCTGCTGTTGAGGAAGAATTGAGCGATCCAATTCAACCGGATATTGCGTTGCTCTCGAAAAGTGAAATCCTTGCAGGTTTGAGCATGTCCACGCCTCGCCCATCGTTTTTGTAAGTATGAAGTCATACATTGAGCCTCTTCTGGATGCTTATTGCTAATACTATATGCTGCGATGTTTAGGGAAACGTATCAAAAGGTTCTACCTGCTTGGGCTTTCAGCGCTTCCAAAATCGAGGAGCTATCTAATAGGCAAATGCCAGGTGCAGCTCTCTACGATCCATATGAGTTGGAAAGTTCACGGACAAAAGACCCGTACTGGAACGAGATTCAAAAGTTTCTTGCCGAGCAGCAGTACCTTCACCCGCTTTTGCTTGTATACTGGGCCTATCGGTTATTGACGTGGAGTATCTCAAGCCGAGCAGCTATTGCGGTACGTACTTCGAGTTATTGATCTCATTGTTGGGTAACATTGAATCGATCATTCACCAAACTAACATCGCTTGTGCCCATTTACAGACGATTGATGCACTCCTTTCTCAGTGTGCGCTTGGGTCGCAGAGCTCCCCTGATGCTGCTTTTATCGTATGGAAGCAGCTTTTTCGTCTTGGGTCGAGCAACTCGAATGCCAACGGCGCCAATATTGGAACGAAAACATCAAGTCTAGAGAACCTTCAGCAGTTCCAGCATGTTCTGGAGAACGAGATTGCAGCCCAACCAAAACTGCAGCTACGTCCATGAGGGAGAAACCAAGCACTTGGAAATTATTTATTAGCCCCTCGTGAATATTATGCTGTGAAAATGTAGCCGGCTGCTATTATTCATCTTCAGTGTCCAGCACACGACCATTTGACTTGACCTTGATCCACTCGAGTCTGCGAGCTGATTGAATGCCATTTGCACTGGCATGCATACGCCGTGAAATCTGCACACAATTCATCAGTATCCAGTACTGCGAGATTTCCAACTAAGTAAATGCCCTTACCTGGGGCGATTTCCATTTTCACTCGAAGCTTTGTCTCGCTGGGCACATTTTCACGAAAGAACATGTAGTCGGCAGTGGCATCCCATTTCCTATTGCATGGAAATATTAGTAGTCAGTCCTGTGCATGAATGAAAAGGGTATGCGAGAATCTACTTACTTGCCAGGAAACTGCACGACAGTGAAATCACAATCGTTGCAACGAAGGTTAGAGCACACGCTGCAAGACGGAAAGAAAGACAAATCTGTAAAGTTTTATGGTTTCGGAATGAAGACTGCAATGTTCTCGTACTTTCGCGATGAAAATGCTGTGTTTAGCCCGCGGTTGGCACGTCCACCGTCCATCAGTACTTGAGAGCACCTGCAAGCAAAGTGTGAGCAACTCAGATAATAACGTTGAAAAGGGACTTATCTAACTTTTTAGTGCCGCCAGATTGAAACTCCGTTGTCAAGGGTTTTGTATCAAGCGAATTGTACGCTCCAGCTCGTGGCGATGACATTGACCGCGGGTGCACTGCAGTAGGCTTGCTGTCTTCGTCACCAAGCATATCCAGTAGGTCATCCAGCTCATTTTTCCCCTGATCAAAGAAATATATAAAGCAGCCTCGTAAGTAAATTGTGAAAGACTGAATATTCAGCACACCGTACCCGGCCCTTGCTAACAGATTGAGTAATTCTAGGGGGGCACTCAATGTCGTTGGTGTATTTCGTCCCTGCAGCATGGCTTCCTCCACCAGCTCCAGATCGAGGGCTGTTCATCGCGTCCTCAACCTCGTTGAGTAAATCCTGGAAGTTCATAATTACACGAGGCTAATAAGGGGCTTCAGAGTTGCGCTGATCATGAAAACATATTCACGTAAAAGTAAAATTAGCCAATCAGATCGATTTGCTTTTATGTCCAAAAGTTAAGTTTTTTTAACGCTCGAAGCGAGTCAAAACGACCTGAGCACCTTACTTTCGTTTCCTTTGCAGGAAGCGCACCCAGTTCGCACTGGCCTAAGATTCGCCGTGGCACCAACTCCTGCGCGCAGATGGCTCCTGGCAAGGGTTAGGGGCAGAAGACGTCCAGTAAGCTGGGAGAAGGACGGCGTCAACGGCGGCCTCTCGTGTCGAAATCATCCTTAGGTGGATATCAACGGAGGGAAACCTGCAGAGATAGCGAGGAGACGCTCACGGCGGCAAGACCAAGAAGGCATTGGCGACTGAAATTGCTGGGTTCATCGAGAAGGCTGGTATCTAAGGCAGAACATACAAAGGTACATACTTATAAACCTCCTCTATCCTCGCACGTATCTCCTCGCACTTATCAGCATCTGGCCACACTACAGCACGTGATTCGAGATCAACAAGATCATAAATGTAGCGATCCGTGAAGACCTCGATTGTGCCTTCTGCACAGTGAAAGTACTCAGCCAGCTTCAAGGCGAAGCCACATTGCGATCCACATCCAAATGAATACAGAGAAACCAACAAATGGCACCATACACGTGTCTGAAGATTGTTAGACCTGCTGTAGAAGACCGGATTATTCTGAATCAACTCCATAATTTGCGTGAACTGCAACCTCGTAACTCGAAAGTCTTCTTTAAACCTCTTATCATCGAGCCATTATTGAGCCACAGTCCAGCGGCATCAGGAGCACGAGGCACTGGGTCGCGCGTGTTCAGGTAGCGACCTGTTGATCATCCAGTAGGCCTCAATGAACTGCATCACTAAATCATCGTCATCATGGAGCGGGGCTGGGTCTTCCTCGTCGAAAAACCACTCAGCACATTCAGCGAGTAACTCGGATTCCGCGTCGTAAGCTGCGCACGGCGCGCTGCCGACGCGACACCTTCGGCAGCGGTATTTATTAGCGTTGTTGGCACTTCGGACGAGGGGGGGCTTCACGGTAAATGAAAAAGTAGCCAATCGGAGAGAGACAGACTTTTTACTTCTTTATGTCAAAAAGCGCGCACTGCTTCAACTCTGAAGCCCCTTAATGTAGGCAAAGTGCATATGAATGGGTAGCTCGCTTCTCGGTTTCATGCATGGGTTTGTAGGTTTCACTCCGAGTTAGCCAAAGTCTCATGGCTATCCTTAGGATCATAACTAATGCAAAATCTCAAAATTTGACCTTGAGCTTATTTAATAAGCTCAAGGTGTTAGAGTACATATCGTTCAAGATTACACGTACGTCTGTCTTAATCATACCGGAACTACAGATTCTACGGGCGCTGAGGGTGCGAGTTTCTCACTTGATGCATCCTCAAATTCGTCCACAGCGAATCCCTCGATGATTTTTTTCCAGCCGAACGAAGCGATAGAAAATAATGCAAACAGCGGTCTGAAGACAGTAAAGACCATTGTCAGTATCAACCAGCAGCAGTAAAACGGTTTTTAAAAACTGAATATGCGTACCTTGTGATGAGATCAAACCAGCCACTCTGCGGGGCGGCACCATTCACATAACGGATATACAGGAACGCGTCATGCCGTACACCGTCAATCATGTAGTAATCTGCATCAACCGTAACAAAACAAAATCAGAACCATAAAAAAATAAGACAAGTAAGAACTCTGTGTACCTTGCAAATACCGCAAGTTCTGGAAACCATTCTTCTCGTAGAAATGTCTCGCGCTGAGGTTATCTGCTTTCACATGGAGATAAACAGCTCCGCAGTGCTGTTGGCGACCAGCTTGAGCAATGCATTCCTGAAGCAGCGCCGAGGCGATACCCATCCTTCTAACTGACGACTTAGTGCCCAATGTCAAAATGTACATTATATGGGTATGTTCCCAGTCATCAGGAGAGATCAGGTCGGGGTCGTCCACTTTGCTCAATGGTAGCGTGCTGGCCGTCACTGCTCCGAGAATATTTTCCTCTTGTCGGCGGCTATCGGGACTAGGAAGTACAGGTGTTTGTAGATTTGACGAGGGATGCATTTCCACTGCCAGACGGGCGAACAATGGACCACCAGTTTCCATCCACATACCCTGTGCGGCACCGTCGTAGAACGCCTGGTTGTAGCGGATGGGGAACCATTCTTCATGCAGTACCCGCACCTGAGGGATATCCCATGACACTAAGTCGCGGAAGTAGATGACGCGCTCAGGCGTTGGTGCTGCTTCCACCTTGGTGAAGTCGACGCTCTCCACGTCGCGGTCGATCTCTAGCGCCACCACACGCGGAACTAGCTCCTCTTCGACGGACACCATCTTCCCAACAGCTACGCTTGTTTTGTGGGTGAGTGTATTTATTAGTGGCCGCGTTTTTCTTTATTCAGGCCTTGTGAAAACCTTTATTTGGAGCTAAAAAAGGATAAATTATTCTAACTGCAAGTGAAGCACATACTTAAAGAAACTGTCAGATTGGATTGCATCTATTTTGTCTATTTCCTGAAAAAGGAGGAGATGGTTTTCAGTCGTTTTCCACTACCATCTGCGACGTGTGAGACTGTGCTAGTCGAACTTGACCTGGTCTTATGTAGCACACGCTGCAAAATCTTCTTCACGCCTGTAGTGATACCCAATTGATTCATCTCCGTGATCGTCATCCAGCGTAAGTCGTCGGACTCGGCAGTGGGCAAGAGCTCCGGTTGAGACTTGAAGTGAAGGTGCTCAATGCCCATGTGGTGCTTCACGTGGGAGAAGATATGAGTGAGTTCTCCAATGTCATGACGCTCAGGTATTGACTGACCGGACTGAATGAGGGCAGACTTGCCGAATGCGTCGTAGAGCCGGGCGTCCATGAACGTCTTCCGCTTGGATAATGGTGGGATCTTGTTGCCGTCGCTCATCTGTGCAGGCAAAATGTTGTTTTTAATCGAACTGCACACATTTGTACTGAATTGCTGCCGGGGTTAACGCACCTTGCTGTGGAGAAACTCCCACTGGCCAGCTAGTAGACCGCCCTCAGGACGCTTGGACATGAGGAACTTCCAGGTGGAGTCCACGTCAATGCTCTTCGCAGCTTTACGCTTTCCCCTTATAGGAGTTATTGTTTCCTCGTTTGAAGAATCAGAGGAGACCACAGCCACTGCGATAACTTCGTTTTTTGAGTCGTTCTTCTTTGCCTTTAGAGGATACTTGGTCACCTGGGAGAACAGCGTTTTAAAAACACATTGTCATTTAATGTTGGTAAAATCTAGCCTGGCTTACCTCAGTTAGAGTTCCATGCCATTCCATAATGCGAGTGTAGTCACAAATAGAGCAGGAAGATTCCTCGACCGGAGTACTTTCACTCTTTGGCTTCGCACCATTTGCCTCTTCGTATGCAAGGCACACCGATTTGACAGGACATTCCGAGCATTGCGGGTTCTAAAACAGCAAGTCAAACTCGTGATTTAAGCAGAAAGATCTACATACCTGAACAGTACACATTGTGGCGCCAAGCTCCATCAGTGCCTGGTTTAGTGCGCCTGGGCGATTACATTCGCTAACGAGGTCTTTAGCTGCCTTCCAGGAGAAGTTTATCAGCTTCTTGTTTTTCGGATCTGCTCCAACAGCTCGCATTCGGGCCATCACGCGAATCACATTGCCATCAACCAGTGGCTCACAATTTCCAAAGGCAATTGATGCGATTGCTCCTGTTACGAAAACAAACCAGCAAAACGGATTGAGTTTAAGCTATTAGAGTAATACTACAGTAAGTGCAAACCTGCTGTGTACGGGCCAATTCCAGGGATCGTCAGCAATTGATCCACAGTGGACGGCAACTCGCCATCATAATTTTCCACCACGTACTTCGCACCAGCATGTAACATCCTAGCACGACGATAGTAGCCTAGACCAGCCCATAAAGCATTCACATCCTGTGCGAAAATTAATATACAGTCATACCGTAATTCGAAACACAGTGACGACGTTGTCCACGTACCTCTTCACTTGCTTCGGCCAGAGCGGCGACTGTCGGGAACTTGTCGATCCAACGCAAGAAGTACTCCACCACTGTATCCACACGCGTTTGCTGCAGCATAATCTCCGACACCCACGTCTCGTACGGCGCCACCTTCCTTGGCTTCGTTGCATTTTCACTTGCATCAGTAACGACGGTCTCCTCTTCCAGTTTGACATCCTCCATCTGCTTTGACGCCTTCAAAAACGCGTCCATTCCCGTCTTCTTAGCTGCTCCTCTCTTTTTCTGACTCGTGTGAACTGCCGTCGTCAAATACGGAGGTGGGTCTCCTCGCCACGGAAGTTTCCGGCGGTGTGCGTCATACCATCTCAGCAGCTCCATCCGAGTGGTGACCAGTTCCTGCGGCTTGAAATCGTGGCGAACAACATCATGTTGCGTCGAGAGCACACTCGTTTGGTCTACCACTGCGTCGGGACCTTCATACTTGATCAGGTCCTCGATATCCGGTTGGCTCGCATCGGACAATGGTGCACTCTTCCGTTTACCCGGTGGCATCTTTGAAATGTGTTAAACAATTATGGCGGGAGATAAGACGGTGTCAAAATTACAATACCGTTTACATTTGTTCAAAATAAACCGTCACGATTTGTACTTTTAGTCAACCAGCCGGTTCAGTGAACAGTTCACCAAGAGCTCCGAACGGAATCCGTCTTCTCGATCTCGACCTAATAATGCAGCGCGTAGCCGTCTTGTCCCACGTGAAGGCGAGTTCAGTGCCTCCGAGTATGAGCAGCAGCGGTGTGCGGCGCATCGCGTGGCATGGCGGCAAGATTTCGTCCAATAAAGAGGAGGCACTGCAGAAATTCTACCAACGCAAGCTGCGCGCAGGTGACCAACTCACGGCGCAGCAGATTGAGGCCATGAAGGGGATGCGTGCGTACCGGTTCTTCGTGTTTTATCAAGCTTCTGCAATTGTACTGACTAACGGATGCTGTTGATCACAGTCGGCGTTAAACTGGCCCCGGACGCGCAGAAGAAGCCGAAGAAGCCGAAGAAGCTGCACGCAACTCACGCTAAAGTGACAGCGGGAGGGAATCGCACCGTGCTGAAGACTGGCAGAGTACTCGGGCCCAAGATTGAGCTGAAGCAGAAGAGTAAGAAGCAGAGTAGCAACAAGCAACAGACTGCTCGTCAGCCCAAAGCTGTCATCAAGATGGCGCAGAAGCGGACGGAAAATCCTTCCTTCTCTTTGGAAGACAAGCTGGACCTCCCGCTGGATGCTCTAGTCGGTGGTAAGAACAAACGCAGCAGTAGTACGAAGCGGAGGTGAACAATGTGCAGAAGAAGAGAAGAAAAGCAGGAAAAGCAGGAAAAGGCACGCAGTTCAGAGGTGGTTGGAAATTCGAAAGCCGGAGAAGAGAAGACCTGTGGCTATGCGTGCATGTGAAGGAATAAATACTACACCAGTTGCATCTCGCGTGAAGCCAACGCAGACTAGAACCTACTTTCTTCCGTCGCGGTGGGAGCTCCGTCGGGTCGGGACAAGAACGACGTGATCGTCAGGGATTGAAACGCGACCTTCAGAGCTTGTAGCAGCGTCGAAACTTCGATCACAGTCAGCGTATTGGCGAACTTGTTGTGCAAAGCACGGCGAGTAGCCTGGTCGTGTTCCTTGGGGATTACGCACACCTCGAGCCCAATCTTCTGCGCCGCTGTGAGGCGCGACTCGAGCATTTTGACTGGCCGCACGTGGCCAGACAGCGATACCTCTCCGATGAATACGGTACGCTCCATAACAGGGCGGCCCAGTACAGAGCTGGCTAATGCCACTGCCAATGCTAAGTCAGCTGCAGGTTCTTGGATCGTGTATCCCTCCGCGATGTTTACAAACACACTTTGGTTGCGGCAAGAAACCCTTGCGCGCTTCTCCAGTACGGCGAATAGCAGCAATAGTTTGTCGAACGCTACGCCTACGCCTCGTACACGTGAGAAGGACTGTCCGCCACCACGTGCCGCATCGGTGCTATATTGTGCTGGATTTGCCAGAGCCTGGATCTCGAGAGGGATAGGACGTTTGCCTTCCATGGCAATCGTAATGGAGCATCCATCCAGCGGCTCGATCTTTTCGGCCTCGCCGTCGTCAGGATAGCCCTCATCCTCATCGCGAGATGATACAAAAGCCAGAAGGGGATTTGGTAGCGGTTGGAGGCCCTCATCCGTCATGTTGAAGACGCCGACCTCGCTGGTGTTGCCAAAGCGATTCTTCTGGCAGCGTAAAAACCGCCTTGCGCTTTGCGGATCGCCCTCGAGCTGTACGACTGTATCCACGATATGCTCCAGCACTTTTGGTCCAGCGATGTCACCGCTCTTCGTCACGTGGCCGACCAGGATCACTGGCACGTTGCGGGACTTTGCTAGTCGAAGCAAGCGAAGCGTGCACTCTTTCACCTGGCTCACTGTGCCAGCTGAAGATGGGATATCTTCTGCGTAGAACGTTTGAATAGAGTCCACCACAACTGCTCCAAACCCTTGATACTCATCGTCACCTGCCTCACATCCATTTCCCCCTTCCATCAACTGAAACACAGAGTCCAGATTCGTCTCGCTGGCTACGAACAGGCTGTCGCTGACATTTCCGAGGCGTTCGGCTCTCATCCGCACTTGGAGTACGCTCTCTTCACCCGAAACGTACAACACTCCAAGTTCACGCATTGCTTGTCCATTCGCGAGCATGTTTGCCATTTGCAACGCGAGCTGATCAAAGTAATAGTTTCCTGTCAGCAAGAAGCACCAGACACACCACGAACAACATTAAGGCAATAGTTATACCGTGCTCTTGCCGACGCCTGGGTTCCCCGCGACCAACGTCAACGAGCCTGCCACCAATCCTCCTCCTAGCACCCAGTTCTAGATCATCTGTCAGTCGTCCGTAGCCTGCATTCTACCATCCAAAAGATGTTTGTCCTACCAATTCACGTTCTGGAAGTTCGATCCGTTCTACGAATGTGTCCATCTCAACCTCATTCATGCGTAGAGCGTGGGGGGTGTCCTCCTCAAAGGCGTCGTGACCAGTCCTGGACCATGCCACAGCTCGTTTGGATTTGTTCTTCGAAAAAGTCGCTGCATTTGACTGGCGGAAAGGAGCACTAGTTGGCTTGGCAGCAACCACAGACCCCCATTGTGAGCAGGAGGAGCACTGGCCGTGCCACTTAACGAACGTCTGGCCGCAATTCTGACATCGGAAGCTATCGGACGAGCTTGCGAAGCCGCGCGAGTGGAAGAAAGAGTGAACTGGGCGATAAGGCCGAAGTTGATGAGTGGCCAGCACTCTGGGGGGCCTGGAGAAGTGGCGGCGTAGGTGTGCGCGCCATACTGGCCGCTGCCGCATCAGCTTCCGCACCTGCATGATGAAACTATAATAGAAAGAACCATTATTATGGTCCTGGACTATACAGGACTATAAAATCGTATTTAACAGAATCGCAGACACAATTTATACTTACTTAGTAAAGAGCGACCCCATCCTCGGTTTTGCACTTCCGGTACTGGTATAAATTAATATCCCAATTAAAACGATGTAATCTATTTGGAAAGGTTTATTTTACTTGTAAACCCTGGCGGGAGTTTTGGCGCGAACTACTGCACACCAGTCATTGCCACAGAACAACAGCAGCAAACCAGAAGCAGGTTTTCATACCAGAATTTTCACTGAGCCAAACAAGTACAAGCACGCCATGGGGACCTGGATGACAATACATCAGAAGCGAGGCCTCATACACATGGCAGCCGACTGCCCCACGATGTCACAAGCCGCGCTCGCAGCGTGGGCAAAAGCGCACTACAAGCTCAAGCGCGCACCAGCCCAGACGACTGTGTCCGACATACTCAAGAAGGCTGCGTTGATCATGAGCAAGGATTACAGCAATGGAAATCTCCGCAAGCCTCTGAAGGTGACCTCGGCGGCGCTGGAGGCGCGACTGTGGTCGTGGATTCAAGCGGTAGAGGCCCAGAACGTCTGTCTGTCCCTCGAGCTGATCAGGATGAAGGCGATCGACATTCAGCGTGAGCTGTGCGATGCGTGGGACCTGGGGTTTTCCGACGGCTGGCTCAGTGCATTTGAACATAGGCATCGCCTTCGCTACCGCAATCGACCCGGCGAGTCTGATCCCGCAGCTGTAGCACGAATGGCTACACAATCTGGATCGGGACATGCGAGCGGCAGGGCGTCATATCTTGCTGCTGCTAGATAACGCGTCGTCTCATAAGACGGGCCGATCTGGTGTGTACAAACATTCGTGTCGAGTTCCTACCCCCGAACACTACTACCTACTTGCAACCTATGGACGCCGGAATCATTGCGCTGTTCAAGCGGGCGTACAGGAGAAGGAAGCTTCTCTGGGTGTACGAAAAGATCAAGGACGTGAAGAAGGAGCCCTACGCCGTCGATCAGGTGCAAGTAATCAGTGGAGCAAAGGGAATCTGGCAAGAGTTGCAGGAAGGGTCGGCCATCGAAAACTGCTTCCGCCATACTGGAATTGTTTTAACGGTGTAGATGAAAAGTGTGGCGATTCCAACGACACTACTTATGACGAAGACGTCAGTGTAGAAGATATTATAATCCGTGCCTCGCGGTTGAGCTTTTAAAATATATTTTACGTGACTTCATTGTGGTCCCTTTATAATAAAATGGCAAATCTTCGGAGGTGGTCGGACCTCGTTACCGGAAGTGAGAGCTTTTACTGTGCGCACGGAATGGCATCATCGGTTAGTTTCAACAAAAAAGATGCAGTGTATTTGTGCGCCTACATCTACACGACCCACTCCGTTGCCTAGCAGGACTTCGTCCGTGTCGTCGTCAAAATCGTCTTCTGCATCTACACCTCCAATTCAAGTGTCCAGGAGCTGCAGCGATTGAAGCATCGGCAGGATGCTGTCCGCAGTAGACGACTCAGCACAGTTTCTGCACAACCAGGGTTCCCTTCAGCGCCGTCTATCATACCGGCCTTTACAAAGCCGTTCTTGATCGTGTCCTGCGATAACATTGTCCAAGCTTTGCTAATCCATCTTGACACCACCTCGCGCAGCTGAAATGATCCATCCTCGCTGTTGTGCCCGCGTAGCTGCTCTCGTAGGTTGTCGATCAAATTGTTCGCATTTTAGTGGTGAGTTCCACACAGCATCAGCTGCTTGGCACACCAGGAGGGATTCGCGTCAGCACGATGTGTATGTCGGTGGCGTAGCGAACGACTTCAGGGGTCCAGTGACCCGAGAAGTCGTCCCAAAGCAGCAACACCGGAACATGGTTGTCATTACGTCCGCCAAAATATAAACGAAGGAAGCCGACAAACCTCATTCCACCACCCCTAAAGCATTTATAATACCGAATTAGTATTATTTCTCCATTTCAAATGTGTCAAACGCCACCGTACCTTGGCATTGCCATGTATTTCGAGATGGTTAAAGTTTTCATGCACACCGAACATGTGTGAATTGTCGGTGCTGCGTGGCACTGGGTCGAGTCAGAACTCAGGCAACTGATGACACTAGGCAAGTCCATCCTTAGTTCCATAGTTCAGCCCTGTAATTAGTCAAATTCACTTCCTGATTTCTCTTCCAGACGACAGGTTAACAGCCGTTCATCACTCTACCGTTCCGTCATGGCCGCCAGAAGCCGCTCTCCCTCCCCTCATGCTGAGATTGAGCGCGAGCCTGATGCCCCGGTCGCCGCTGCCCGTGACATCCCGATCCAACCCACCACCACGTCGGGTCCCAACCCCCCGATTAACCTTAAGCTTATCACCATTGAACCGTTTGGTGGTGAGGTCAAGGACGGCTACATTGACGCGGGCGCCTACGACTGGTTTCAGCGTTTCAAGGTGCAAGTCAGCGACGCGGAGACGCTCAGCGGATACAAGTGGAGTGAGCCTGTCAAATGCAGTGTCCTTTCCTCACGTCTCGCTGGCACTGCTTCGACATGGTACACGCGCCACAGAGCAACGCTGCCCACGTCGTCGCTTCGTGACTTGGGTGCTGCACTTGTCGACCAATTCCGCTGTCGACTCCCCATTCAGCAACAAGCCATCCAACTCGCGCAGATGAAGAAGCTTCCGCTAGAAACGTACTTCGAGTACGCCCACCGACTCTCTCAGGTTGCCGCTGGTCTTAATCAAGGACGAATCAATGACTACACCGAGCAGCAAGCGCTCAGCACGTTCGTCAACTGGGCGTATCCTTATCATCGGGACACGATGCTAGCTCAACTTGATTTAGAGGCTCTCGATGCTTCTGCGGAACTCGACAAAGCTGTACTACTCATCACGCGCATCGCCAAGTCTGATGGGCGAATGCGCAAACGTGCCTTTGATTCTGTCCATGACACTGGTGACAGCAAAGGTGAGGGCAAGAAGTCTCGTACCGGTCATGCCGCTGCTTCTACAGCCTCAACGGACAGGCCTCGTCGCGCCAGGTACGACTTCAGCAATGCCAAGTGCAAGACGTGTGGTCAACTTGGACACACCACGAAGTATCACGATCGTCATGTCCTGGAACAGCAGCGAGCTGGGTTTGCTGCTCGCGGGGAAGCGGCTCCATCATCCGACAACGAGACCGACCAATGAGGATGCGGGGTGTCAGCGGACACCGAGATAAAACCGTTTGACCCGGGGATCGGCCCTCATTCCCCCATGATTGACTCCGGCGCTTCATTCCACATGACGGGTGCACGCCACACTCTTCTCAATCTATCACCCTGCGACGATCACCTTGTGGATTTTGCGGACGGACGTCGTGTAGTCGGACAGGAGTGGGGCGATCTTGTCATAGATAGCAGTGGTAAAAGCCCTACACTGAGCAACGTCGTGTATGTGCCAACGCTTGCTCAGCCCCTACTATCTGTCTCTGCTCTCACTGCTGCGGGCTACAAGTGTGATTTTACGCCCACCGAATGCGTAGTCTACGGCAAACCGATCCTGCGTGGCCGTCTTCGGCATGGTGTATATCCTGTACCAGCAGCGGGAATGCTCTTGTCGCAAACACTCCGCCGGCGGAACAACGAGCCTCCAAGAATTCTCTGGAAGATTGGCATCGCCGCCTCGGGCACTTGCACTACCAGGCTGTTCTTGACCTTGCCTCCAGTGGAAAAGTGTCGGGAATGCGTATCGACGGCTCCCGTCAACTACCCATGTTTCCGTGCGAAATATGCGCGATGGGAAAGGCCCACATCCGAGCTGCTCCCAAGGTCAGCCACCGTCCCCAAGCTGAGAAGGATCAAGTGTGTCATATCGACCTGGCAGGTCCATTCCAACGCAGCTTCCACAAGAATCGCTACTACATGGCTGCCAAGTGGCTTGGATACACGCACGTTTTCTTTCTCAAAGAGAAAAGCGACGCATCGGCCGCCTTTCGTGACTATCTGAAGTTACTTAAGAATCGTGGCGGTACTCCGCGAGTGTGTACTCTGCGCAGCGATGGAGGAGGCGAATTTGTCAACTCCGACTTCGGGAAAACCTGCGCTGACGCTGGAATCGATCGTCACTACTCAGAACCGCACACACATTACCAGAATGGTGTTGCCGAGCGCACAAATCGCACCCTTGGCGATATGGCGCGATGTCTTCTTTTGCAAGCCAACGTCCCGCACTCTTTGTGGGAATACGCGATACGAGCGGCAGCTTACATGAGAAATCGGGTGATCTCACGTAGCTTCCCGTCAGACACTCCATATGCCCGTTTCCATGGTTCCCAACCAGATCTCGCCGAGTTACACGCGTTTGGTGAAAACGTTGTGGTCATGCTACCCCCTACGCAACGCAGTACTGCCTACAAGTTTAAACCAAAGGGCCAACGAGGAATATTCATAGGCCATGATCATGAGCGCAAGGGTTACTTCGTATACATACGCGAGGGTGGAGCACGAGTCGTTCACAGTTGCAACGTCACGTTCTTGGGGTTGTCTGTGCGCGCACCGACGCCAGCGTCGACGGTCGACCCACTCCAGCCAATCTCTTTCGCTGACTCGTATACGATGGCTTCTGCACCGCTGACCCCTGCCCAACCTTCAGCACCAACCACGCAATCTCGCGATGCGATGCGGGGAAGTGTCATTGGCGATGCTCCGAATGCCGCAGTCGAAAAGCAAGTGCAGGCTCAGAAATGGCAAGGCGCCGAAGATCGGAACGCATCGCAAACCGAAACATCGGCACCGCGTTCTTGGTGCTTGGTGAAGTCATGCAGGAACCGTTAACACTACAAGAGGCAAGGAATTCACCACAATGGCCACAGTGGAAAGAAGCCATAAAAGAAGAGATCGAAGCGCTCCGTGCAAATGGGACGTTCACAGTCGTGACTCCCCCTGCTGATGCGCATGTGATCGGAACAATGATCAATTTTCGCCTAAAGCGCGGTGCAAACGGCTTGATTGAAAGACTTCGGGCCCGTGTTTGCGCGCAAGGCTGTGGACAGGTTTATCTGGTTGATTATATTGACACGTATGCACCAGTGGTGAAACTAATCTCTATTCGGGTATTCATTGCAGAATGCAACCATCGAGGACTAAAGATTAGGCAGGGCGACGTACCCACAGCCTACGTGAAAGCCTGCCTCCGGGAAGTGATCTATGTTCGGCAACCGAAAGGCTTTGAGGAGGGTGAACCGGGTCAAGTCTGGCTCCTTGCAAAAGCTCTTTATGGCTTAAAGCAAGCGGGTCGGGAGTGGAATGCAGAATTGGACTCTTTTCTAAAGCTGTTAGGCTTCTCACCAACTCGAGCTGATCCCTGCGTTTACACACACCCAGACAAGATCCTGATAATCCTCGTGTATGTCGATGATCTACTCATCGGGTACGAGCACGAAGCCGACATGACAGCACTGATGAAATCGCTCCAAGATAAGTACAACATCAAGGATTTGGGAGACCTTTCCTGGTTCTTAGGAATGCGCGTGAAGCGTGATCTCAGATCTGGCGAAATTATCATTGACCAGGAGCAGTATGCGAAGGAAATGTGTCGCCGATTTGCCGTGGAAAATTGCCGAACAGCGCGCACACCTATGGACCAAGGCTTGATACTCTACAAGGCCCAACCGGATGAGGAACTAGTTGAACACATGCCGTACAGGCAAGCTGTCGGCGCTTTGTTGTATCTCAGTCGAGTGACTCGCCCGGACATTGCGTTCGCCGTGAACCAAGTTAGTGGCACAGGCCAGCAAACCGAGTGTGAACCACTGGCATGCTGTCAAAAGGATATTACGTTATGTCGCGTCGACTAAATCGACTGGACTTCGATTCACCCGCGATGAAAACGCGCCGCCACTTCGACTATACACCGACGCTGACTGGGCAAATGAAACAGAAGGGAGAAAATCGGTCACCGGTGTACTTCTTCAAGCCCATGGTAACAGCGTTCACTGGGAGTGCAAACGACAACGACCCGTAGCAAAGTCGTCAACTACCGCAGAGTATATTGCAGCAGACACAGGACTGGAAGACCTTCGCTGGACGGTGCTACTCATGAAGGAACTCGCAGGCACCACGTTGACCCGAGTCCCTATGATGATCGACAACATTTCAACCATCAAGAGGATCAAGAATGACAAGACTTCAAATGCGCAGAAAACAATCGACGTCATGTTCCACTCGATCAAGGATGCTGTCCGTGAACAAGAAGTAGAGCTTGTCTACTGCCCGACTGACAGCATGCTAGCTGATGGATTTACGAAAGCCCTTGGACGAGTTACATTCGAAAGACATCGGGCTGAAATTGGGCTGGTGCAGTTGGTTCCCCAGTCCTGACTCGCGGGGAAGTGTCGGTGCTGCGTGGCACTGGGTCGAGTCAGAACTCAGGCAACTGATGACACTAGGCAAGTCCATCCTTAGTTCCATAGTTCAGCCCTGTAATTAGTCAAATTCACTTCCTGATTTCTCTTCCAGACGACATGAATCATGAGAGCCGATGTGATAGGTGTACACCTATCAACGAAAGAGTTGCGAGCAGGGTCGAAAGGTCGAAAGGTCGAAAGGTCGAAAGGTCGAAAGGTCGAAAGGTCGAAAGGTCGAAAGGTCGAAAGGTCGAAAGGTCGAAAGGTCGAAAGGTCGAAAGCGCAGAATGGCGTCGTCGTGGGTTGTTTTGTGTGGTGGATGTTTTGTGTGGTGGATGTTTTGTGTGAGTATGTGTGTGTTTGTTTTGTGTGAGTATGTGTGTGTTTTTTTTTGTGGGCGTATGTGTGTGTTTGTAATGAATGACTGCACCGTTGGTCTAATGGTTAGGATTCATCCCTTCCAAGGATGAGGTCGGGGTTTGATTCCCCGACGGCGCAACTTTTGCCAGCTGTGGCTCGGCCCACCACTCTCTTTCGCGCTACACGCACCTTTATTCAATGGACTCATGCACTTCGACCTGCGGACCAGGCCACCACCTCATCTGACTGATACCTCTCTGTTAAACTGGAGGACATGTACGAACACTACTGTTGCGTGCTACTATTGGTCCGTCAAGTGCGTGTTGTGGGCATGCCGTGTGAGGAGTTGCTCGAGGACTTTACAGTGTACGCGTTGCAGGTTGGTGTTTCTGGTGTTTTTTTTTGCGAGTCGTTTTGGTGGTTTTTGGTGGTTTAGGTGGTTTTGGTGGTTTTGGTCGTTTTGGGTTGTTTTCGTATGTCTTTTAGGGTTTTGGTTTTGTGGGTGTTTGTTGTGGGCGAACATTGGAGATGTCTGGCGCGCCGTTGGTCTAATGGTTAGGATTCATCCCTCCCACGGATGAGGTCGGGGTTCGATTCCCCGGCGGCGCACGCCTTACTTGTTCCTTTTCAGAGCACCTTTTGTCACTTTGTCACTTTTACCTTTTCACGTTTTGTGTAAGCTGAAACAGGGTGCTCAGTTGCGGAGTGGGTCAAGAATGACCTCTTGCACACCAACCAACAGCCTTGGCAGCAAGTCAATAGACCAAAACCACTGAACATCATCGTTCGTCTTGATCTAGCCAACTGACACTTCACAGTCTATTTGGACCTGCTGGTGGGACTTCAATGTCGATGCTAGCAATACGAAGGGCTAGACAGAGTTGAATCTGCGCCGATAGGGTTGTGGTGTGGATTCATTTTGGTCCACTAGCCTGTGGTACGCTGGCAAGCATGTCTCCATCACTTTAGGAAAAAGTGACTGCGGCAAAGCGTGGCAAGTCAAGTGATATCCAGGTCGAGCTGCTAGTTGTGCGATGCAATTGATACTCGTCAAAACGATTGCCTGTTCGACATCAAAGTGACCACGCTCTTCCATCAAATCGATTTCCACGAACGCAGTTTCTCGTCTTCATCGTCTAGTGATGGTGTGAATGTGATATATGTTTGTGTCCGAAGGCTATGTGTGATTCATGAGAGCCGATGTGATAGGTGTACACCAATCAACGAAAGAGTTGCGAGCAGGGTCGAAAGGTCGAAAGGTCGAAAGGTCGAAAGGTCGAAAGCGCAGAATGGCGTCGTCGTGGGTTGTTTTGTGTGGTGGTTGTTTTGTGTGGTGGATGTTTTGTGTGAGTATGTGTGTGTGAGTATGTGTGTGTTTGTTTTGTGGGCGTATGTGTGTGTTTGTAATGAATGACTGCACCGTTGGTCTAATGGTTAGGATTCATCCCTTCCAAGGATGAGGTCGGGGTTCGATTCCCCGACGGCGCAACTTTTGCCAGCTGTGGCTCGGCCCACCACTCTCTTTCGCGCTACACGCACCTTTATTCAATGGACTCATGCACTTCGACCTGCGGACCAGGCCACCACCTCATCTGACTGATACCTCTCTGTTAAACTGGAGGACATGTACGAACACTACTGTTGCGTGCTACTATTGGTCCGTCAAGTGCGTGTTGTGGGCATGCCGTGTGAGGAGTTGCTCGAGGACTTTACAGTGTACGCGTTGCAGGTTGGTGTTTCTGGTGTTTTTTTGCGAGTCGTTTTGGTGGTTTTGGTGGTTTAGGTGGTTTTGGTGGTTTTGGTCGTTTTGGGTAGCTTTCGTATGTCCTTGCGGGTTTTGGTTTTGTGGGTGTTTGTTGTGGGCGAACATTGGAGATGTCTGGCGCGCCGTTGGTCTAATGGTTAGGATTCATCCCTCCCACGGATGAGGTCGGGGTTCGATTCCCCGGCGGCGCACGCCTTACTTGTTCCTTTTCAGAGCACCTTTTGTCACTTTGTCACTTTTACCTTTTCACGTTTTGTGTAAGCTGAAACAGGGTGCTCAGTTGCGGAGTGGGTCAAGAATGACCTCTTGCACACCAACCAACAGCCTTGGCAGCAAGTCAATAGACCAAAACCACTGAACATCATCGTTCGTCTTGATCTAGCCAACTGACACTTCACAGTCTATTTGGACCTGCTGGTGGGACTTCAATGTCGATGCTAGCAATACGAAGGGCTAGACAGAGTTGAATCTGCGCCGATAGGGTTGTGGTGTGGATTCATTTTGGTCCACTAGCCTGTGGTACGCTGGCAAGCATGTCTCCATCACTTTAGGAAAAAGTGACTGCGGCAAAGCGTGGCAAGTCAAGTGATATCCAGGTCGAGCTGCTAGTTGTGCGATGCAATTGATACTCGTCAAAACGATTGCCTGTTCGACATCAAAGTGACCACGCTCTTCCATCAAATCGATTTCCACGAACGCAGTTTCTCGTCTTCATCGTCTAGTGATGGTGTGAATGTGATATATGTTTGTGTCCGAAGGCTATGTGTGATTCATGAGAGCCGATGTGATAGGTGTACACCAATCAACGAAAGAGTTGCGAGCAGGGTCGAAAGGTCGAAAGGTCGAAAGGTCGAAAGGTCGAAAGCGCAGAATGGCGTCGTCGTGGGTTGTTTTGTGTGGTGGTTGTTTTGTGTGGTGGATGTTTTGTGTGAGTATGTGTGTGTGAGTATGTGTGTGTTTGTTTTGTGGGCGTATGTGTGTGTTTGTAATGAATGACTGCACCGTTGGTCTAATGGTTAGGATTCATCCCTTCCAAGGATGAGGTCGGGGTTCGATTCCCCGACGGCGCAACTTTTGCCAGCTGTGGCTCGGCCCACCACTCTCTTTCGCGCTACACGCACCTTTATTCAATGGACTCATGCACTTCGACCTGCGGACCAGGCCACCACCTCATCTGACTGATACCTCTCTGTTAAACTGGAGGACATGTACGAACACTACTGTTGCGTGCTACTATTGGTCCGTCAAGTGCGTGTTGTGGGCATGCCGTGTGAGGAGTTGCTCGAGGACTTTACAGTGTACGCGTTGCAGGTTGGTGTTTCTGGTGTTTTTTTTTTTCGGGTCGGTTTTGTTGTTTTTGGTGGTTTATGTGGTTTTGGGGGTTTTGGTCGGTTTGGGTTTTTTTCGTATGTCTTTAGGGTTTTGGTTTTGTGGGTGTTTGTTGTGGGCGAACATTGAGATGTCTGGCGCGCCGTTGGTCTAATGGTTAGGATTCATCCCTCCCACGGATGAGGTCGGGGTTCGATTCCCCGGCGGCGCACGCCTTACTTGTTCCTTTTCAGAGCACCTTTTGTCACTTTGTCACTTTTACCTTTTCACGTTTTGTGTAAGCTGAAACAGGGTGCTCAGTTGCGGAGTGGGTCAAGAATGACCTCTTGCACACCAACCAACAGCCTTGGCAGCAAGTCAATAGACCAAAACCACTGAACATCATCGTTCGTCTTGATCTAGCCAACTGACACTTCACAGTCTATTTGGACCTGCTGGTGGGACTTCAATGTCGATGCTAGCAATACGAAGGGCTAGACAGAGTTGAATCTGCGCCGATAGGGTTGTGGTGTGGATTCATTTTGGTCCACTAGCCTGTGGTACGCTGGCAAGCATGTCTCCATCACTTTAGGAAAAAGTGACTGCGGCAAAGCGTGGCAAGTCAAGTGATATCCAGGTCGAGCTGCTAGTTGTGCGATGCAATTGATACTCGTCAAAACGATTGCCTGTTCGACATCAAAGTGACCACGCTCTTCCATCAAATCGATTTCCACGAACGCAGTTTCTCGTCTTCATCGTCTAGTGATGGTGTGAATGTGATATATGTTTGTGTCCGAAGGCTATGTGTGATTCATGAGAGCCGATGTGATAGGTGTACACCAATCAACGAAAGAGTTGCGAGCAGGGTCGAAAGGTCGAAAGGTCGAAAGGTCGAAAGGTCAAAGCGCAGAATGGCGTCGTCGTGGGTTGTTTTGTGTGGTGGTTGTTTTGTGGTGGATGTTTTGTGTGAGTATGTGTGTGAGTATGTGTGTGTTTGTTTTGTGGGCGTATGTGTGTGTTTGTAATGAATGACTGCACCGTTGGTCTAATGGTTAGGATTCATCCCTTCCAAGGATGAGGTCGGGGTTCGATTCCCGACGGCGCAACTTTGCCAGCTGTGGCTCGGCCCACCACTCTCTTTCGCGCTACACGCACCTTTATTCAATGGACTCATGCACTTCGACCTGCGGACCAGGCCACCACCTCATCTGACTGATACCTCTCTGTTAAACTGGAGGACATGTACGAACACTACTGTTGCGTGCTACTATTGGTCCGTCAAGTGCGTGTTGTGGGCATGCCGTGTGAGGAGTTGCTCGAGGACTTTTACAGTGTACGCGTTGCAGGTTGGTGTTTCTGGTGTTTTTTTTTGCGAGTCGTTTTGGTGGTTTTTGGTGGTTTAGGTGGTTTTGGTGGTTTTGGTCGTTTTGGGTTGTTTTCGTATGTCTTTTAGGGTTTTGGTTTTGTGGGTGTTTGTTGTGGGCGAACATTGGAGATGTCTGGCGCGCCGTTGGTCTAATGGTTAGGATTCATCCCTCCCACGGATGAGGTCGGGGTTCGATTCCCGGCGGCGCACGCCTTACTTGTTCCTTTTCAGAGCACCTTTTGTCACTTTGTCACTTTTACCTTTTCACGTTTTGTGTAAGCTGAAACAGGGTGCTCAGTTGCGGAGTGGGTCAAGAATGACCTCTTGCACACCAACCAACAGCCTTGGCAGCAAGTCAATAGACCAAAACCACTGAACATCATCGTTCGTCTTGATCTAGCCAACTGACACTTCACAGTCTATTTGGACCTGCTGGTGGGACTTCAATGTCGATGCTAGCAATACGAAGGGCTAGACAGAGTTGAATCTGCGCCGATAGGGTTGTGGTGTGGATTCATTTTGGTCCACTAGCCTGTGGTACGCTGGCAAGCATGTCTCCATCACTTTAGGAAAAAGTGACTGCGGCAAAGCGTGGCAAGTCAAGTGATATCCAGGTCGAGCTGCTAGTTGTGCGATGCAATTGATACTCGTCAAAACGATTGCCTGTTCGACATCAAAGTGACCACGCTCTTCCATCAAATCGATTTCCACGAACGCAGTTTCTCGTCTTCATCGTCTAGTGATGGTGTGAATGTGATATATGTTTGTGTCCGAAGGCTATGTGTGATTCATGAGAGCCGATGTGATAGGTGTACACCAATCAACGAAAGAGTTGCGAGCAGGGTCGAAAGGTCGAAAGGTCGAAAGGTCGAAAGGTCGAAAGCGCAGAATGGCGTCGTCGTGGGTTGTTTTGTGTGGTGGATGTTTTGTGTGAGTATGTGTGTGTGAGTATGTGTGTGTTTGTTTTGTGGGCGTATGTGTGTGTTTGTAATGAATGACTGCACCGTTGGTCTAATGGTTAGGATTCATCCCTTCCAAGGATGAGGTCGGGGTTCGATTCCCCGACGGCGCAACTTTTGCCAGCTGTGGCTCGGCCCACCACTCTCTTTCGCGCTACACGCACCTTTATTCAATGGACTCATGCACTTCGACCTGCGGACCAGGCCACCACCTCATCTGACTGATACCTCTCTGTTAAACTGGAGGACATGTACGAACACTACTGTTGCGTGCTACTATTGGTCCGTCAAGTGCGTGTTGTGGGCATGCCGTGTGAGGAGTTGCTCGAGGACTTTTACAGTGTACGCGTTGCAGGTTGGTGTTTCTGGTGTTTTTTTTTGCGAGTCGTTTTGGTGGTTTTTGGTGGTTTAGGTGGTTTTGGTGGTTTTGGTCGTTTTGGGTTGTTTTCGTATGTCTTTTAGGGTTTTGGTTTTGTGGGTGTTTGTTGTGGGCGAACATTGGAGATGTCTGGCGCGCCGTTGGTCTAATGGTTAGGATTCATCCCTCCCACGGATGAGGTCGGGGTTCGATTCCCCGGCGGCGCACGCCTTACTTGTTCCTTTTCAGAGCACCTTTTGTCACTTTGTCACTTTTACCTTTTCACGTTTTGTGTAAGCTGAAACAGGGTGCTCAGTTGCGGAGTGGGTCAAGAATGACCTCTTGCACACCAACCAACAGCCTTGGCAGCAAGTCAATAGACCAAAACCACTGAACATCATCGTTCGTCTTGATCTAGCCAACTGACACTTCACAGTCTATTTGGACCTGCTGGTGGGACTTCAATGTCGATGCTAGCAATACGAAGGGCTAGACAGAGTTGAATCTGCGCCGATAGGGTTGTGGTGTGGATTCATTTTGGTCCACTAGCCTGTGGTACGCTGGCAAGCATGTCTCCATCACTTTAGGAAAAAGTGACTGCGGCAAAGCGTGGCAAGTCAAGTGATATCCAGGTCGAGCTGCTAGTTGTGCGATGCAATTGATACTCGTCAAAACGATTGCCTGTTCGACATCAAAGTGACCACGCTCTTCCATCAAATCGATTTCCACGAACGCAGTTTCTCGTCTTCATCGTCTAGTGATGGTGTGAATGTGATATATGTTTGTGTCCGAAGGCTATGTGTGATTCATGAGAGCCGATGTGATAGGTGTACACCAATCAACGAAAGAGTTGCGAGCAGGGTCGAAAGGTCGAAAGGTCGAAAGGTCGAAAGCGCAGAATGGCGTCGTCGTGGGTTGTTTTGTGTGGTGGTTGTTTTGTGTGGTGGATGTTTTGTGTGAGTATGTGTGTGTGAGTATGTGTGTGTTTGTTTTGTGGGCGTATGTGTGTGTTTGTTTTGTGGGCGTATGTGTGTGTTTGTAATGAATGACTGCACCGTTGGTCTAATGGTTAGGATTCATCCCTTCCAAGGATGAGGTCGGGGTTCGATTCCCCGACGGCGCAACTTTTGCCAGCTGTGGCTCGGCCCACCACTCTCTTTCGCGCTACACGCACCTTTATTCAATGGACTCATGCACTTCGACCTGCGGACCAGGCCACCACCTCATCTGACTGATACCTCTCTGTTAAACTGGAGGACATGTACGAACACTACTGTTGCGTGCTACTATTGGTCCGTCAAGTGCGTGTTGTGGGCATGCCGTGTGAGGAGTTGCTCGAGGACTTTACAGTGTACGCGTTGCAGGTTGGTGTTTCTGGTGTTTTTGCGAGTCGTTCTGGTGGGTTTTGGTGGTTTAGGTGGTTTTGGTGGTTGTGGTCGTTTTGGGTTGTTTTCGTATGTCTTTTAGGGTTTTGGTTTTGTGGGTGTTTGTTGTGGGCGAACATTGGAGATGTCTGGCGCGCCGTTGGTCTAATGATTAGGATTCATCCCTCCACGGATGAGGTCGGGGTTCGATTCCCCGGCGGCGCACGCCTTACTTGTTCCTTTTCAGAGCACCTTTTGTCACTTTGTCACTTTTACCTTTTCACGTTTTGTGTAAGCTGAAACAGGGTGCTCAGTTGCGGAGTGGGTCAAGAATGACCTCTTGCACACCAACCAACAGCCTTGGCAGCAAGTCAATAGACCAAAACCACTGAACATCATCGTTCGTCTTGATCTAGCCAACTGACACTTCACAGTCTATTTGGACCTGCTGGTGGGACTTCAATGTCGATGCTAGCAATACGAAGGGCTAGACAGAGTTGAATCTGCGCCGATAGGGTTGTGGTGTGGATTCATTTTGGTCCACTAGCCTGTGGTACGCTGGCAAGCATGTCTCCATCACTTTAGGAAAAAGTGACTGCGGCAAAGCGTGGCAAGTCAAGTGATATCCAGGTCGAGCTGCTAGTTGTGCGATGCAATTGATACTCGTCAAAACGATTGCCTGTTCGACATCAAAGTGACCACGCTCTTCCATCAAATCGATTTCCACGAACGCAGTTTCTCGTCTTCATCGTCTAGTGATGGTGTGAATGTGATATATGTTTGTGTCCGAAGGCTATGTGTGATTCATGAGAGCCGATGTGATAGGTGTACACCAATCAACGAAAGAGTTGCGAGCAGGGTCGAAAGGTCGAAAGGTCGAAAGGTCGAAAGCGCAGAATGGCGTCGTCGTGGGTTGTTTTGTGTGGTGGTTGTTTTGTGTGGTGGATGTTTTGTGTGAGTATGTGTGTGTGAGTATGTGTGTGTTTGTTTTGTGGGCGTATGTGTGTGTTTGTAATGAATGACTGCACCGTTGGTCTAATGGTTAGGATTCATCCCTTCCAAGGATGAGGTCGGGGTTCGATTCCCCGACGGCGCAACTTTTGCCAGCTGTGGCTCGGCCCACCACTCTCTTTCGCGCTACACGCACCTTTATTCAATGGACTCATGCACTTCGACCTGCGGACCAGGCCACCACCTCATCTGACTGATACCTCTCTGTTAAACTGGAGGACATGTACGAACACTACTGTTGCGTGCTACTATTGGTCCGTCAAGTGCGTGTTGTGGGCATGCCGTGTGAGGAGTTGCTCGAGGACTTTTACAGTGTACGCGTTGCAGGTTGGTGTTTCTGGTGTTTTTTTTTTGCGAGTCGTTTTGGTGGTTTTTGGTGGTTTAGGTGGTTTTGGTGGTTTTGGTCGTTTTGGGTTGTTTTCGTATGTCTTTTAGGGTTTTGGTTTTGTGGGTGTTTGTTGTGGGCGAACATTGGAGATGTCTGGCGCGCCGTTGGTCTAATGGTTAGGATTCATCCCTCCCACGGATGAGGTCGGGGTTCGATTCCCCGGCGGCGCACGCCTTACTTGTTCCTTTTCAGAGCACCTTTTGTCACTTTGTCACTTTTACCTTTTCACGTTTTGTGTAAGCTGAAACAGGGTGCTCAGTTGCGGAGTGGGTCAAGAATGACCTCTTGCACACCAACCAACAGCCTTGGCAGCAAGTCAATAGACCAAAACCACTGAACATCATCGTTCGTCTTGATCTAGCCAACTGACACTTCACACTTCACAGTCTATTTGGACCTGCTGGTGGGACTTCAATGTCGATGCTAGCAATACGAAGGGCTAGACAGAGTTGAATCTGCGCCGATAGGGTTGTGGTGTGGATTCATTTTGGTCCACTAGCCTGTGGTACGCTGGCAAGCATGTCTCCATCACTTTAGGAAAAAGTGACTGCGGCAAAGCGTGGCAAGTCAAGTGATATCCAGGTCGAGCTGCTAGTTGTGCGATGCAATTGATACTCGTCAAAACGATTGCCTGTTCGACATCAAAGTGACCACGCTCTTCCATCAAATCGATTTCCACGAACGCAGTTTCTCGTCTTCATCGTCTAGTGATGGTGTGAATGTGATATATGTTTGTGTCCGAAGGCTATGTGTGATTCATGAGAGCCGATGTGATAGGTGTACACCAATCAACGAAAGAGTTGCGAGCAGGGTCGAAAGGTCGAAAGGTCGAAAGGTCGAAAGCGCAGAATGGCGTCGTCGTGGGTTGTTTTGTGTGGTGGTTGTTTTGTGTGGTGGATGTTTTGTGTGAGTATGTGTGTGTGAGTATGTGTGTGTTTGTTTTGTGGGCGTATGTGTGTGTTTGTAATGAATGACTGCACCGTTGGTCTAATGGTTAGGATTCATCCCTTCAAGGATGAGGTCGGGTTCGATTCCCCGACGGCGCAACTTTGCCAGCTGTGGCTCGGCCCACCACTCTCTTTCGCGCTACACGCACCTTTATTCAATGGACTCATGCACTTCGACCTGCGGACCAGGCCACCACCTCATCTGACTGATACCTCTCTGTTAAACTGGAGGACATGTACGAACACTACTGTTGCGTGCTACTATTGGTCCGTCAAGTGCGTGTTGTGGGCATGCCGTGTGAGGAGTTGCTCGAGGACTTTTACAGTGTACGCGTTGCAGGTTGGTGTTTCTGGTGTTTTTTTTTGCGAGTCGTTTTGGTGGTTTTTGGTGGTTTAGGTGGTTTTGGTGGTTTTGGTCGTTTTGGGTTGTTTTCGTATGTCTTTTAGGGTTTTGGTTTTGTGGGTGTTTGTTGTGGGCGAACATTGGAGATGTCTGGCGCGCCGTTGGTCTAATGGTTAGGATTCATCCCTCCCACGGATGAGGTCGGGGTTCGATTCCCCGGCGGCGCACGCCTTACTTGTTCCTTTTCAGAGCACCTTTTGTCACTTTGTCACTTTTACCTTTTCACGTTTTGTGTAAGCTGAAACAGGGTGCTCAGTTGCGGAGTGGGTCAAGAATGACCTCTTGCACACCAACCAACAGCCTTGGCAGCAAGTCAATAGACCAAAACCACTGAACATCATCGTTCGTCTTGATCTAGCCAACTGACACTTCACAGTCTATTTGGACCTGCTGGTGGGACTTCAATGTCGATGCTAGCAATACGAAGGGCTAGACAGAGTTGAATCTGCGCCGATAGGGTTGTGGTGTGGATTCATTTTGGTCCACTAGCCTGTGGTACGCTGGCAAGCATGTCTCCATCACTTTAGGAAAAAGTGACTGCGGCAAAGCGTGGCAAGTCAAGTGATATCCAGGTCGAGCTGCTAGTTGTGCGATGCAATTGATACTCGTCAAAACGATTGCCTGTTCGACATCAAAGTGACCACGCTCTTCCATCAAATCGATTTCCACGAACGCAGTTTCTCGTCTTCATCGTCTAGTGATGGTGTGAATGTGATATATGTTTGTGTCCGAAGGCTATGTGTGATTCATGAGAGCCGATGTGATAGGTGTACACCAATCAACGAAAGAGTTGCGAGCAGGGTCGAAAGGTCGAAAGGTCGAAAGGTCGAAAGGTCGAAAGGTCGAAAGGTCGAAAGCGCAGAATGGCGTCGTCGTGGGTTGTTTTGTGTGGTGGTTGTTTCGTGTGGTGGATGTTTTGTGTGAGTATGTGTGTGTGAGTATGTGTGTGTTTGTTTTGTGGGCGTATGTGTGTGTTTGTAATGAATGACTGCACCGTTGGTCTAATGGTTAGGATTCATCCCTTCCAAGGATGAGGTCGGGGTTCGATTCCCCGACGGCGCAACTTTTGCCAGCTGTGGCTCGGCCCACCACTCTCTTTCGCGCTACACGCACCTTTATTCAATGGACTCATGCACTTCGACCTGCGGACCAGGCCACCACCTCATCTGACTGATACCTCTCTGTTAAACTGGAGGACATGTACGAACACTACTGTTGCGTGCTACTATTGGTCCGTCAGGAAGTGCGTGTTGTGGGCATGCCGTGTGAGGAGTTGCTCGAGGACTTTACAGTGTACGCGTTGCAGGTTGGTGTTTCTGGTGTTTTTGCGAGTCGTTTTGGTCGGTTTTGGTGGTTTAGGTGGTTTTGGTGGTTTTGGTCGTTTTGGGTTGTTTTCGTATGTCTTTTAGGGTTTTGGTTTTGTGGGTGTTTGTTGTGGGCGAACATTGGAGATGTCTGGCGCGCCGTTGGTCTAATGGTTAGGATTCATCCCTCCCACGGATGAGGTCGGGGTTCGATTCCCCGGCGGCGCACGCCTTACTTGTTCCTTTTCAGAGCACCTTTTGTCACTTTGTCACTTTTACCTTTTCACGTTTTGTGTAAGCTGAAACAGGGTGCTCAGTTGCGGAGTGGGTCAAGAATGACCTCTTGCACCAACCAACAGCCTTGGCAGCAAGTCAATAGACCAAAACCACTGAACATCATCGTTCGTCTTGATCTAGCCAACTGACACTTCACAGTCTATTTGGACCTGCTGGTGGGACTTCAATGTCGATGCTAGCAATACGAAGGGCTAGACAGAGTTGAATCTGCGCCGATAGGGTTGTGGTGTGGATTCATTTTGGTCCACTAGCCTGTGGTACGCTGGCAAGCATGTCTCCATCACTTTAGGAAAAAGTGACTGCGGCAAAGCGTGGCAAGTCAAGTGATATCCAGGTCGAGCTGCTAGTTGTGCGATGCAATTGATACTCGTCAAAACGATTGCCTGTTCGACATCAAAGTGACCACGCTCTTCCATCAAATCGAACGCAGTTTCTCGTCTTCATCGTCTAGTGATGGTGTGAATGTGATATATGTTTGTGTCCGAAGGCTATGTGTGATTCATGAGAGCCGATGTGATAGGTGTACACCAATCAACGAAAGAGTTGCGAGCAGGGTCGAAAGGTCGAAAGGTCGAAAGGTCGAAAGGTCGAAAGGTCGAAAGGTCGAAAGCGCAGAATGGCGTCGTCGTGGGTTGTTTTGTGTGGTGGTTGTTTTGTGTGAGTATGTGTGTGTTTGTTTTGTGTGAGTATGTGTGTGTTTGTTTTGTGGGCGTATGTGTGTGTTTTTTTTTGTGGGCGTATGTGTGTGTTTGTAATGAATGACTGCACCGTTGGTCTAATGGTTAGGATTCATCCCTTCCAAGGATGAGGTCGGGGTTCGATTCCCCGACGGCGCAACTTTTGCCAGCTGTGGCTCGGCCCACCACTCTCTTTCGCGCTACACGCACCTTTATTCAATGGACTCATGCACTTCGACCTGCGGACCAGGCCACCACCTCATCTGACTGATACCTCTCTGTTAAACTGGAGGACATGTACGAACACTACTGTTGCGTGCTACTATTGGTCCGTCAAGTGCGTGTTGTGGGCATGCCGTGTGAGGAGTTGCTCGAGGACTTTTACAGTGTACGCGTTGCAGGTTGGTGTTTCTGGTGTTTTTTTGCGGAGTCGTTTTGGTGGTTTTGGTGGTTTTGGTGGTTTTGGTGGTTTTGGTCGTTTTGGGTTGTTTTCGTATGTCTTTTAGGGTTTTGGTTTTGTGGGTGTTTGTTGTGGGCGAACATTGGAGATGTCTGGCGCGCCGTTGGTCTAATGATTAGGATTCATCCCTCCACGGATGAGGTCGGGGTTCGATTCCCCGGCGGCGCACGCCTTACTTGTTCCTTTTCAGAGCACCTTTTGTCACTTTGTCACTTTTACCTTTTCACGTTTTGTGTAAGCTGAAACAGGGTGCTCAGTTGCGGAGTGGGTCAAGAATGACCTCTTGCACACCAACCAACAGCCTTGGCAGCAAGTCAATAGACCAAAACCACTGAACATCATCGTTCGTCTTGATCTAGCCAACTGACACTTCACAGTCTATTTGGACCTGCTGGTGGGACTTCAATGTCGATGCTAGCAATACGAAGGGCTAGACAGAGTTGAATCTGCGCCGATAGGGTTGTGGTGTGGATTCATTTTGGTCCACTAGCCTGTGGTACGCTGGCAAGCATGTCTCCATCACTTTAGGAAAAAGTGACTGCGGCAAAGCGTGGCAAGTCAAGTGATATCCAGGTCGAGCTGCTAGTTGTGCGATGCAATTGATACTCGTCAAAACGATTGCCTGTTCGACATCAAAGTGACCACGCTCTTCCATCAAATCGAACGCAGTTTCTCGTCTTCATCGTCTAGTGATGGTGTGAATGTGATATATGTTTGTGTCCGAAGGCTATGTGTGATTCATGAGAGCCGATGTGATAGGTGTACACCAATCAACGAAAGAGTTGCGAGCAGGGTCGAAAGGTCGAAAGGTCGAAAGGTCGAAAGGTCGAAAGGTCGAAAGGTCGAAAGGTCGAAAGCGCAGAATGGCGTCGTCGTGGGTTGTTTTGTGTGGTGGTTGTTTTGTGTGAGTATGTGTGTGTTTGTTTTGTGTGAGTATGTGTGTGTTTGTTTTGTGGGCGTATGTGTGTGTTTTTTTTTGTGGGCGTATGTGTGTGTTTGTAATGAATGACTGCACCGTTGGTCTAATGGTTAGGATTCATCCCTTCCAAGGATGAGGTCGGGGTTCGATTCCCCGACGGCGCAACTTTTGCCAGCTGTGGCTCGGCCCACCACTCTCTTTCGCGCTACACGCACCTTTATTCAATGGACTCATGCACTTCGACCTGCGGACCAGGCCACCACCTCATCTGACTGATACCTCTCTGTTAAACTGGAGGACATGTACGAACACTACTGTTGCGTGCTACTATTGGTCCGTCAAGTGCGTGTTGTGGGCATGCCGTGTGAGGAGTTGCTCGAGGACTTTTACAGTGTACGCGTTGCAGGTTGGTGTTTCTGGTGTTTTTTTTTGCGAGTCGTTTTGGTGTGTTTTGGTGGTTTAGGTGGTTTTGGTGGTTTGGTGGTTTTGGGTTGTTTTCGTATGTCTTTTAGGGTTTGGTTTTGTGGGTGTTTGTTGTGGGCGAACATTGGAGATGTCTGGCGCGCCGTTGGTCTAATGGTTAGGATTCATCCCTCCACGGATGAGGTCAGGGGTTCGATTCCCCGGCGGCGCACGCCTTACTTGTTCCTTTTCAGAGCACCTTTGTCACTTTGTCACTTTTACCTTTTCACGTTTTGTGTAAGCTGGAAACAGGGTGCTCAGTTGCGGAGTGGGTCAAGAATGACCTCTTGCACACCAACCAACAGCCTTGGCAGCAAGTCAATAGACCAAAACCACTGAACATCATCGTTCGTCTTGATCTAGCCAACTGACACTTCACAGTCTATTTGGACCTGCTGGTGGGACTTCAATGTCGATGCTAGCAATACGAAGGGCTAGACAGAGTTGAATCTGCGCCGATAGGGTTGTGGTGTGGATTCATTTTGGTCCACTAGCCTGTGGTACGCTGGCAAGCATGTCTCCGTCACTTTAGGAAAAAGTGACTGCGGCAAAGCGTGGCAAGTCAAGTGATATCCAGGTCGAGCTGCTAGTTGTGCGATGCAATTGATACTCGTCAAAACGATTGCCTGTTCGACATCAAAGTGACCACGCTCTTCCATCAAATCGATTTCCACGAACGCAGTTTCTCGTCTTCATCGTCTAGTGATGGTGTGAATGTGATATATGTTTGTGTCCGAAGGCTATGTGTGATTCATGAGAGCCGATGTGATAGGTGTACACCAATCAACGAAAGAGTTGCGAGCAGGGTCGAAAGGTCGAAAGGTCGAAAGGTCGAAAGCGCAGAATGGCGTCGTCGTGGGTTGTTTTGTGTGGTGGTTGTTTTGTGTGGTGGATGTTTTGTGTGAGTATGTGTGTGTGAGTATGTGTGAGTATGTGTGTGTTTGTTTTGTGGGCGTATGTGTGTGTTTTTTTTTGTGGGCGTATGTGTGTGTTTGTAATGAATGACTGCACCGTTGGTCTAATGGTTAGGATTCATCCCTTCCAAGGATGAGGTCGGGGTTCGATTCCCCGACGGCGCAACTTTTGCCAGCTGTGGCTCGGCCCACCACTCTCTTTCGCGCTACACGCACCTTTATTCAATGGACTCATGCACTTCGACCTGCGGACCAGGCCACCACCTCATCTGACTGATACCTCTCTGTTAAACTGGAGGACATGTACGAACACTACTGTTGCGTGCTACTATTGGTCCGTCAAGTGCGTGTTGTGGGCATGCCGTGTGAGGAGTTGCTCGAGGACTTTTACAGTGTACGCGTTGCAGGTTGGTGTTTCTGGTGTTTTTTTTTGCGAGTCGTTTTGGTGGTTTTTGGTGGTTTAGGTGGTTTTGGTGGTTTTGGTCGTTTTGGGTTGTTTTCGTATGTCTTTTAGGGTTTTGGTTTTGTGGGTGTTTGTTGTGGGCGAACATTGGAGATGTCTGGCGCGCCGTTGGTCTAATGATTAGGATTCATCCCTCCACGGATGAGGTCGGGGTTCGATTCCCCGGCGGCGCACGCCTTACTTGTTCCTTTTCAGAGCACCTTTTGTCACTTTGTCACTTTTACCTTTTCACGTTTTGTGTAAGCTGAAACAGGGTGCTCAGTTGCGGAGTGGGTCAAGAATGACCTCTTGCACACCAACCAACAGCCTTGGCAGCAAGTCAATAGACCAAAACCACTGAACATCATCGTTCGTCTTGATCTAGCCAACTGACACTTCACAGTCTATTTGGACCTGCTGGTGGGACTTCAATGTCGATGCTAGCAATACGAAGGGCTAGACAGAGTTGAATCTGCGCCGATAGGGTTGTGGTGTGGATTCATTTTGGTCCACTAGCCTGTGGTACGCTGGCAAGCATGTCTCCGTCACTTTAGGAAAAAGTGACTGCGGCAAAGCGTGGCAAGTCAAGTGATATCCAGGTCGAGCTGCTAGTTGTGCGATGCAATTGATACTCGTCAAAACGATTGCCTGTTCGACATCAAAGTGACCACGCTCTTCCATCAAATCGATTTCCACGAACGCAGTTTCTCGTCTTCATCGTCTAGTGATGGTGTGAATGTGATATATGTTTGTGTCCGAAGGCTATGTGTGATTCATGAGAGCCGATGTGATAGGTGTACACCTATCAACGAAAGAGTTGCTTAACCGCAGAGTGCGAGTTGAAACCAATTCGCACCGCCATAGCTACGTGGGCGTCGAGGCTACTTCGCGTCACACCAGCGTAGAGCACGACGTGGTGAGCGAGTCGTTTGGGTCGGAGGAGGAAGATGTGGACGCGACACAGTTGTGGGTATTTTCCATCGCTTCCTATATGCGTAGACACTTAACAAATTCTCATCTCAGGCATTACTTCCAAAATCTGTGAGCGGCTCTTCCCTTAGTGCCTATCAGCGTAGCGTAAGTGGAAATGCGAATTTGCTGACCGAATTCTGAAGTCAAGCTGAAATACACCCTTTTGTCAAGTACTGCGGTGATAGTTCGATACTGAAAATCAGCTCTATCAGACCAACGGTGTCATTCATTACAAACACACACATACTCACACAAAACAACCACCACACAAAACAACCCACGACGACGCCATTCTGCGCTTTCGACCTTTCGACCTTTCGACCTTTCGACCTTTCGACCTTTCGACCTTTCGACCCTGCTCGCAACTCTTTCGTTGATTGGTGTACACCTATCACATCGGCTCTCATGAATCACACATAGCCTTCGGACACAAACATATATCACATTCACACCATCAGTAGACGATGAAGACGAGAAACTGCGTTCGTGGAAATCGATTTGATGGAAGAGCGTGGTCACTTTGATGTCGAACAGGCAATCGTTTTGACGAGTATCAATTGCATCGCACAACTAGCAGCTCGACCTGGATATCACTTGACTTGCCACGCTTTGCCGCAGTCACTTTTTCCTAAAGTGACGGAGACACGCCAGCGTACCACAGGCTAGTGGACCAAGGTGAATTCACACCACAACCCTATCGGTGCAGATTCAACTCTGTCTAGCCCTTCGTATTGCTAGCATCGACATTGAAGTCCCACCAGCAGGTCCAAATAGACTGTGAAGTGTCAGTTGGCTAGATCAAGACGAACGATGATGTTCAGTGGTTTTCTATTGACTTGCTGCCAAGGCTGTTGGTTGGTGTGCAAGAGGTCATTCTTGACCCACCCGCAACTGAGCACCCTGTTTCAGCTTACACAAAACGTGAAAAGGTAAAAGTGACAAAGTGACAAAAGGTGCTCTGAAAAGGAACAAGTAAGGCGTGCGCCGCCGGGGAATCGAACCCCGACCTCATCCGTGGGAGGGATGAATCTAACCATTAGACCAACGGCGCGCCAGACATCTCCAATGTTCGCCCACAAAAAACACCAACAAAACCAATACCATAAAAGACATACGAAAACAACCCAAAACGACCAAAACCACCAAAACAACCTAAACCACCAAAAACCCCCAAAACGACTCGCAAAAAAAAAACACCAGAAACACCAACCTGCAACGCGTACACTGTAAAGTCCTCGAGCAACTCCTCACGGCATGCCCACAACACGCACTTGACGGACCAATAGTAGCACGCAACAGTAGTGTTCGTACATGTCCTCCAGTTTAACAGAGAGGTATCAGTCAGATGAAAGGTGGTGGCCTGGTCCGCAGGTCGAAGTGCATGAGTCCATTGAATAAAGGTGCGTGTAGCGCGAAAGAGAGTGGTGGGCCGAGCCACAGCTGGCAAAAGTTGCGCCGTCGTGGAATCGAACCCCGACCTCATCCTTGGAAGGGATGAATCCTAACCATTAGACCAACGGTGCAGTCATTCATTACAAACACACATACGCCCTAAAACAAACACACACACATACTCACACAAAACAAACACACATACTCACACAAAACAAACACACATACTCACACAAAACATCCACCACAAAACAACCACCACACAAAACAACCCACGACGACGCCATTCTGCGCTTTCGACCTTTCGACCTTTCGACCTTTCGACCTTTCGACCCTGCTCGCAACTCTTTCGTTGATTGGTGTACACCTATCACATCGGCTCTCATGAATCACATAGCCTTCGGACACAAACATATATCACATTCACACCATCACTAGACGATGAAGACGAGAAACTGCGTTCGTAGAAATCGATTTGATGGAAGAGCGTGGTCACTTTGATGTCGAACGGGCAATCGTTTTGACGAGTATCAATTGCATCGCGCAACTAGCAGCTCGACCTGGATATCACTTGACTTGCCACGCTTTGCCGCAGTCACTTTTTCCTAAAGTGACGGAGACATGCTTGCCAGCACCACTCTCTTTCGCGCTACACGCACCTTTATTCAATGGACTCATGCACTTCGACCTGCGGACCAGGCCACCACCTCATCTGACTGATACCTCTCTGTTAAACTGGAGGACATGTACGAACACTACTGTTGCGTGCTACTATTGGTCCGTCAAGTGCGTGTTGTGGGCATGCCGTGTGAGGAGTTGCTCGAGGACTTTTACAGTGTACGCGTTGCAGGTTGGTGTTTCTGGTGTTTTTTTTGCGAGTCGTGTTGGTGGTTTTGGTGGTTTAGGTGGTTTGGTGGTGGTTTTGGTCGTTTTGGGTTGTTTCGTATGTCTTTTAGGGTTTTGGTTTTGTGGGTGTTTGTTGTGGGCGAACATTGGAGATGTCTGGCGCGCCGTTGGTCTAATGATTAGGATTCATCCACTCCCACGGATGAGGTCAGGGTTCGATTCTGGCGGCGCACGCCTTACTTGTTCCTTTTCAGAGCACCTTTTGTCACTTTGTCACTTTTACCTTTTCACGTTTTGTGTAGCTGAAACAGGGTGCTCAGTTGCGGGTGGGTCAAGAATGACCTCTTGCACACCAACCAACAGCCTTGGCAGCAAGTCAATAGACCTATACCACTGAACATCATCGTTCGTCTTGATCTAGCCAACTGACACTTCACAGTCTATTTGGACCTGCTGGTGGGACTTCAATGTCGATGCTAGCAATACGAAGGGCTAGACAGAGTTGAATCTGCGCCGATAGGGTTGTGGTGTGGGATTCATTTTTGCAGCGGGGCTGCGTAGGTGTGCACGGCACAGAGGAAGTATGGTTGACTCGTAGAGTCCTGCAAGGCACTAGCCTTCGGTTCTATACAAGAACCAAGTAGTCCACTAAATACAGAACTCTCACAATCAGTGTCCCTATAATAAAGGAACTAACACTAATTATGTAAAATGCAAACTGATGTTTATTTATTGTATTGCCCTCATCCTGAATGTAACGGATTTAGTATCTAACATACTAAATCTAATCCAAATTCAATGTGTGGCTCTGAGCTAACAGCCAGCAACTGGCTACATATGTGACGTGTGAGAAACACTATGTGTCGTACGGATCTGTGACTTGTGACCTGGATGGTGTATACCACACCTATTGTAGCCAAGGCGCGCAGCTCGTAACCGTTACAATTTTTGGTCCACTAGCCTGGTACGCTGGCAAGCATGTCTCCGTCACTTTAGGAAAAAGTGACTGCGGCAAAAGCGTGGCAAGTCAAGTGATATCCAGGTCGAGCTGCTGGTTGCGCGATGCAATTGATACTCGTCAAAACGATTGCCCGTTCGACATCAAAGTGACACGCTTCTTCCATCAAATCGATTTCTACGAACGCAGTTTCTCGTCTTCATCGTCTAGTGATGGTGTGAATGTGATATATGTTTGTGTCCGAAGGCTATGTGATTCATGCGAGCCGATGTGATAGGTGTACACCAATCAACGAAAGAGTTGCGAGCAGGGTCGAAAGGTCGAAAGGTCAGAAAGGTCGAAAGGTCGGTCGAAAGCGCAGAATGGCGTCGTCGTGGGTTGTTTTGTGGTGGTTGTTTTGTGGGCGTATGTATGTGTTTGTTTGTTTGTGAGTATGTGTGTGTTGTTTGTGGGCGTATGTGTGTGTTTGTTTAGTGGGCGTATGTGTGTGTTTGTAATGAATGACTGCACCGTTGGTCTAATGGTTAGGATTCACCCCTTCAAGGATGAGTCGGGTTCTGATTCCCGACGGCGCAACTTTGCCAGCTGTGGCTCGGCCCACCACTCTCTTTCGCGCTACACGCACCTTTATTCAATGGACTCATGCACTTCGACCTGCGGACCAGGCCACCACCTCATCTGACTGATACCTCTCTGTTAAACTGGAGGACATGTACGAACACTACTGTTGCGTGCTACTATTGGTCCGTCAAGTGCGTGTGTGGGCATGCCGTGTGAGGAGTTGCTTCGAGGACTTTACAGTGTACGCGTTGCAGGTTGGTGTTTCTGGTGTTTTGCGAGTCGTTTTGGTGGTTTTGGTGGTTTAGGTGGTTTTGGTGGTTTTGGTGGTTTTGGGTTGTTTTCGTATGTCTTTTAGGGTTTTGGTTTTGTGGGTGTTTGTTGTGGGCGAACATTGGAGATGTCTGGCGCGCCGTTGGTCTAATGATTAGGATTCATCCCTCCACACGGATGAGGTCGGGGTTCGATTCCCCGGCGGCGCACGCTCTTACTTGTTCCTTTTCAGAGCACCTTTTGTCACTTTGTCACTTTTACCTTTCACGTTTTGTGTAAGCTGAAACAGGGTGCTCAGTTGCGGGTGGGTCAGGAATGACCTCTTGCACACCAACCAACAGCCTTGGCAGCAAGTCAATAGACCAAAACCACTGAACATCATCGTTCGTCTTGATCTAGCCAACTGACACTTCACGGTCTATTTGGACCTGCTGGTGGGACTTCAATGTCGATGCTAGCAATACGAAGGGCTAGACAGAGTTGAATCTGCGCCGATAGGGTTGTGGTGTGGATTCATTTTTGCAGCGGGAGCTGCGTAGGTGTGCACGGCACAGAGGAAGTATGGTTGACTCGTAGAGTCCTGCTTGCAAGGCACTAGCCTTCGGTTCTATACAAGAACCAAGTAGTCCACTAAATACAGGACTCTCACAATCAGTTGTCCCTATAATAAAGGAACTAACACTAATTATGTAAAATGCAAACTGATTTTTATTTATTGTATTGCCTAATCCTGAATGTAACGGATTTAGTATCTAACATACTAAATCCTAATCAAATGCAATGTGGCTCTGAGCTAACAGCCAGCAACTGGCTACATATGTGACGTGTGAGAAACACTATGTGTCGTACACGGATCTGTGACTTGTGACCTGGATGGTGTATACCACACCTATTGTAGCCAAGGCGCGCAGCGCCGTGCCAACCATACACCCTCCCCACCAAACCGTGGATACGGGTATCTACAGCTGTAGACATAACTGCCTTGTCAGGCCTGTCACCGGCAACTTTCCGATAAAAGAAATCTCTCAACGAGAGTGCGCGCGGGCGCGCTGGCTCAACGAGCACATTCTCCAATTCTCCCCAGCAGGCCAACCGCTCCTGAGGGTGTCCCGTGACCAGGCGTCTACGCCTCAGCGCCTCAGCGCTTTCCGGTCTGAGCCCTCGGCTCCTCTCACGCTCTCCGTTTCGGGTATTTCGCGGCGTCTCGCCTTCGCTACGGAGCGATGTTCAAGGCCAGCCCGACGTCGAAGTGGTAGCGGTGGCTCACCCTTCGAGTACACGACAGCGTCGCCGACGCGCGACCCACGTCGCTCTCCTACGGAGGAAGGCGAGGTCGAAGTGGACTACGAGGAGTCGAACAGAGGCGATGCCCATGCGTCTCCTGCTCCTGCGAGCCCTCGGACGACTCGATCTGAGCTGCGCTCTCCACGTGATCCGCGTCGGTACTCAATTCCTCGGCAGCTGCGGGCGGCCCAATCCGTTCCCGGAGGGACCTTCGAGCCTCGTGCTCAACGCGTTTGCGCAACGCACCACCACTTCCTGCTCGCGATGAGCCAGAGTCACTCAAGGGTGTCGAAGACGCGATCACCAACCCTCTGGATGAGGCACAGGAGGCTTCCATGAGCGGTGCTCCAGAGTCACGTCGACCGGTCCAACGGGACATCGTGGGGACTTCTGTCGCGGCGCGACTACGGCTTCGAGCCTCGTGACCCTGCCGAGCAGGTGAAGCAGTTGATGGCGCAGCCAAACCTGCATGGTTACGCCATGGCGATCCTCCACGTACGGTGGCTGAGACTAGCAGCGACAGGGGCTCCATGAGGCGTTTCTTGACCCCGCAGGTGTGCACACTCGCCGAGTATCAGGCAACGCAGATAAGCAACGACGACGGGAGTCTGTGCCTCAGATGAGGACTTATCCACTCCTGCTCCAAACCGGCGAGACCACCCGGGACTACATGGTCCATGTGGCCACCTGGGCCGAGGCTTCACGGAAGCTCGCGTCGTTTGACCGGCTCATGGAGAGCTGCGCCGAGGTGGACGTCCGCCTCGCTCGAGGTCTACTCTTCCAGTACGCGAAGATACGCGTGCGGCCCGGCCGCTTTCCTCGTCACACGACGGCAGTGCTCCCGCCTCTCAGGCCACTATCCCTGCTTCGCAGGATGCTCCTATAGTCTCCGAGGGAGACTCGCTGGCTGTGCCAGCCACGGACCAGAGCCTGAGCTCGGCTGCTAGTCCGTCAGCTTCTCACACTAGTGGTGAGAAGCGGGTGTCGACTCGAGTGGTCGACATCGGGCGCCCCGATCTTCGCGATCAAAAGCGTCCACGACGTCAGGGCAGTCCTGCCTCAGGGCCCTTCAAACTCCCACGAGTTTTGGGAATGAGGATATCCGCACGCCACTTCACCAGATACTGGTTTTGACTACGGTGGCGACGCCGCGCCATCAGGCGCTCCACGTGGTAGTGGGGAAGTCCCCTGCTCATCGAGCAACGGCGGAGGAGGCCGATTCGCTGCGGAACGCAATACTCGACGAGTGTGATGAGCGCTATTTGTCGCGGCGCGCTTGGTATCAACTCGATCACTCGATCGGTACTCTCCAGAGTCAGACTCAGTCTCTTCAGGGGAACCTGGAGAGCGTTTGGCATTCGCATGCCCGTCTCGCTCATGACATAGAGGAGATTGAAAGCCGGATGAAAGCTTGGCTCCGAAGGTCCTCAGTCCCTGACTGCTCGCCTGCACCAGCAGGAGCTTCAGCTCGCTGAGTTGCGGGTCAGGTGACGTTGCTGCTGCAGATGACGCAGCCTGGGCACGTGTCGTCGGTGCCAGCGCCTCCGCGCTCACCCCGCGGGGTCCCGATATGGCTTAAGCAAGCCGACGTAGAACACCGGGTGTGTTCGCATCCGCTTTGGCAAGTCAAGCGTGTATGCCAGGCCCTTCTTGGCCACGACCGTAAATGGTCCGATGAAACGCGGACGCAATTTCGTCTTAAAGACGCTTGACACTGCATGTGTAGGTAGGTTCTTAGCGTTTAATAAAACCTGGTCACCGACCTTAAATTCCCGCCATTGCTTCTACCTTTGCATCAGCTTGTTCCTTCTGAACGTCTTGGCTTTCCAGCCATCGCGTCACGCACACGGCGCAATACGCTCAATCTCACCGAGAGGAAGTCATCGACTTGTTTACGCACAGCAGAAGGGCTTATATCAGCAAGCTCGGAGTCGAGCGACGGCACAGCCTCTCCCCCACCAAGCCCAAGGCTACCGCGAGGCGGAGTGTAGGCGGACGCGCGGATGCGCAAGGCCGTTCACGTAGGGCGGGGTGAAGCCTGTCAGAGGCATGCACCGCATTGTTCATGGAGAACTCAACGCGAGGGAGCATAGCGCTCCAACGCTTCGGCGTTTCAGCGCATACGCTGCGGAGGATGTCCTCCAGAACGCGGTTCGCACACGTTCGGTCTGACCGTCGGTCTGCCGGATGGTCCGCCGTGGACATGTCCAGTCGAGTGCCCAGCACCGCTTGAAGACGGACGTCCAGAAGTGACCCGTGAAACGGGGATCTCGATCCGAGACAATGGTCTCAGGCAGCCCATGCTGGCGGTAGACCCGATCGATGAAGATCGTCGCTGTACCAGCGCCATCGACGGTGTCCGGCACAGCCGCTAGGTGAGCCATCTTGCTCAGACGGTCAACAAAGACCACAACGCCCGTGTTGCCTGCCGTATCCTTCGGCAGGCCAAACACGAAGTCCACACTCATGGACTGCCAACACCCAGAGGGTACAGGCAAGCTCGCCAAAGGCGCTGCCGCATGCGGCGAGGGTTTAACCCGCTGACACGTCTCGCACGTGTGCACATATGTGCTGACCCACTTGTACATCTTCGGCCACCAGTACATGGAGCTCACCGAGCCGTAGGTCTTCTCGTGACCGAGGTGGCCGCTTGTGGGCGTGTCGTGGGCCTCATAGAGGATACGATACTTCAGGTCCTCATCGTGAGGAACCACCACACGTGGTGGGTCATCCTGACCCGTGCTGTAGTACAGCAGACCGCCTCCCAGGCTATAGCGTTGGAGTCTCGCCTTTAGGCGTCGTGACAGAGTCACCTTTGAGTCCTTAAACTCATCGCTCCCTAGAGCTTGAAGCAGCGCGACACAAGAGTCGTCCTGAGCGTACGCTGCTCGAACCATGTCCGTCACGGACGACGTCACCGAGGTGACATGAGATAACTCATAGTCCGGGCGACGTGATAACGCGTCAGCGAGGACGTTCTGCCTTCCAGGCTTGTACTTCACCTCGAAGTTATACTCCGCAAAGAAGGAGAGCCATCGGGCCATCCTCTGCGAGAGGTGAGGCGACTGCGTCGCTGTGCGTAGTGACGCATGATCCGTGTAGATCACAAACGGCTTGGAGCCGAGCAGGTGAACCCTGAATTTGACGAGAGCGTACTTCATCGCAAGTAGCTCCTTGTCATGATGAGCTGCCGAGACTCAAACGCAATGACGCGTTCGCGCCCTTCGGCGTCCGCTTGTAGCAAAGCACTGCCGATGGCAAAGTCCGAGGCGTCACAGACGACGATAAACGGACGTGCGGGGTCTGGCAACGCCAGTATCGGTGCCTGAAGCAGGCTATCCTTGATACAAGTGAACGCATTCTCGTGCTCGGCACGCCATACCCACTCGGCATCCTTCTTAAGGAGATCCGTCAGTGGCCGAGCCAACTCAGCGTAGTTCTCGCTATACTTGTGCAAGTAGTTGGCCAAGCCCAGCCACTTACGCAAGTCCTTCTGGTTCAAGGGAACCGGCCAATCCACAATGGCCTTGACCTTTGCTGGATCAGCACGAAGGCCATGCTTCCCAATGAAGCACCCTAGGAGGGGAGTTTCTTCGCGCCAAAGACGCACTTGTCTGCGTTGGCGTACAATCAGCTCTCACGTGTTCCACCTCAACGTCAGTCTTGCCGTGTTCAGGCCTGACTGTGGACGAACACGTCGTCAAAAGTACGTCTGTGCGAATGATCCCGCAGGGGCCTGAACAGCTGCGTCACTAGACGATTGAACGTTGCAGGCGCATTCGAGAGCCCTTGGGGGGGCATGACGAGCCACTCCCAGAGCATACCGCTCCGGGGTGCTCACCGCTGTAAGCGGAATATCACTAGCTCGCATGAGCAGCTGATAGTACCCATCGACTAAGTCGAGCGCACTGTACATGGTGCAACCCACCATGTTGTTCTGAAAGAACATCCTTCCTAGGAATCGGCGTCTGCGCCGGAATCGTGGCAGCGTTGAGCTTGTTAAAAGCGTGAACGATACGCCACTTGCCATTCGGCTTTCTGACACAGAACGTTGGCGCGGAGTGCGGAGACTTGCTCTCGCGCACGAGACCCGCCGCGTGCTTCGCACGGAAGAAGGCGTCAATGACGTCGCATTGCTCTTTAGGAAGAGGCCACTGCCGGGTCACGCAGCATTTAGTTCCGGGAACTAAGTCGATCTCATGACGAACGCCTCGGTCAGGAGGCAGGCCACTCGGTGGTTCCTTCGAGACAACGTCTCCATATTCCCTTCAACAAGGAGTAGAAGGGATCCGAGGGATTCTTCTTGAGGATCTCCGATCCACTCCTGGCGTTCAACGCCTTCTTGACTTCGGCCAAGACGGACTCGTCAACGAGGGACGACGAGTTTAACTCCTCCTCCAGGTCGAACGATGACCACCTCGGCGAGTTCGCCAGCCTTCAAGGCATCGCCAAAGTCGGCGAAGGACATCTCCTCTAGCTCAGGGAGCTTGTCAACGCCGGCAAGTCGTCCAGCAGGACACTGCCTTCGGCACTGCCGCCCACTCCATCAACCAGAGTGTATAGCTGCTCACCACAGCCCTCCGGTGCGTCGGCACTTGACGTCACGGATGACTCAGACGCAGAGCGTCTCGCCCGAAGGGCCTTACGCCGTCGCCTAGCCGAAGAGCGTCTACTCGACAGGGAGTACGTGCCGTCGCACAAGTTTCGGCCTCTCGGCCCAGTGTCAGAGACACTCAGCGATCCACTCGGTCGACGACCGATGCCGCTCAGCGGGTACGTGCCGCTGCACAATCAATGACCGTAACAGGTCCAGGTGTCAGAGACACTCAGCGATCGACTTGGTCCACGACCAGTATCACTCGACGGGGTACGTGCCGCCCCACAGGGGTTACGTGAGCTTTGCCCACACGTTGACTCACTGTCAGCAGCGCTACGCGCTCAACAGGACTGCGGTCCTCGCTATCGGTGCTGTCCACTAACTCGGACACACCGACTGCATCATAGCCGACTCGGCTCGATGCTCGCGCCAATAGCGCTTCTGCTTCCCTAGCAGAGGTGGGTTCATGACTCGCCAAAGCTCCACTAGGAGAGAAGTGCGTAGCACCTAAGGTCTTCGACCTCCAGTCAATCCATGGCTCGTGGCGCTCCAGCCACGCCATACCAGGATGAGGTCGTACCTCGAATCCAGGTCCAAGACCAAGCAGCGTTCTACGCTGTCGAAGTCAGGAACTTCAGCCGTAGGTCCATGGGGACCTTGGCTGCCGTGACACGGACGCCCGTCGCTAGACGGACAGTGAAAGCGTCACCTCTTCGCGCTCGAAGCCTCAGCATATTGCTGACTACCCTCAACGGTGGAGCGTCTGACGTAGTCGCCAGACGCTCCTGAATCGATCAACACGATCCACGGCTTCTCAGAAGCCCTTCACGTCACACATGGACGACCAGCAAGCCCTGCTTGCTCACGTTCCGTGTTCAAGAGCACGGAGCTCTTCGGGGCTGAGCCCCAGTGCCTCTCACGCACTGCAGAACTCAGTTCTTCCCCAGTAGACCGCCCGCGTCTGAGCCGTCATTTCCTGGCAGAGCCCGAAGCGGGACCCGCGGCAGTTGCGACCAGTCTGGCCGGCGCGCTCTTTGCGCAGAGGGCAGTTAGACCTCAGGTGTGTGGGACTACCACGTGTAGCACCGACGAGTGCTCATACGCTGCACCGCAGCTCGTAGCTCGGCTACTTCATCTTCAGCATAGCTGAGGTCCATGACTCGGGTCCCCCGGACCCTGTGCTGTTAGCACCGACCCTCGACAACTTAAAGTTGTGTTCAGCATTCAATGCCACGCTAACAGCGTCCTCGAAGGTGCGAGGATTCTGACGGAATGCCTCCGTCCTGGCCACGCCAGCTCTCAGACCTTCCATGAAGATAGTCACGGTGACCACCTCAGGTAGAAGATCGGCAGCCATGCCGGCAATGAGCGTGCGCAGCTCTTGGACATAGTCCACCAGGTCCTTCTTGCCCTGTCGGCAAGCGAAGCGTGACCGCACGCGATACGCCTGGTTAGGTGGAGCAAACACTTGCGTAAGCTTGGCCTTAAGCTCACCCCAAGTGGGGAAGGCCATTTCTACCGACGTCCCAGACGTCAAGGCGTCCATTCTCGTGCTCCTTCGAGCTTAGAGATGGCGAACGCCACGCGTTGGCCTTCCAACTGAACATAGCGGCCCCCATGGCCATTTCGGCCTCTCGGGTCCACAATAGGAGGTTCTCTCCTTCGTGCCCGTGAAAGGTCTTCACGCTGAGCGTGACGGGCTTAGCTCTCGGAGCGGGATTAACTCCTTTTACATTACGCTGAATGTGCTCAACGAGCGTTCTCGTACGAGGCAAATGCCTCCAGGCGCGCGTTGACGGCCTCCGGCCCAGGACGCAATGTGCGCCATGCAGGGCCCAGCAAGGACGTAAGCTTGTTAGCGTGTCCCGCTGACTCGGAGTCAAGTGAGCGTATGCTTCTGGCTCCCATTCTCACAGAGAAACAGTCTTCAACTCAGGAGATTTGGATACAAGTGCTACTAGGTGCAGCGGGGCTGCGTAGGTGTGCACGGCACAGAGGAAGTTTGGTTGACTCGTAGAGTCCCTGCTTGCAAGGCACTAGCCTTCGGTTCCTATACAAGAACCAAGTAGTCCACTAAATACCAGGACTCTCACAATCAGTGTCCCTATAATAAAGGAACTAACACTAATTATGTAAAATGCAAACTGATTTTTATTTATTGTGTTGCCTTCAATCCTGAATGTAACTTGGATTTAGTATCTAACATACTAAATCCTAATCAAAATGCAATGTGTGGCTCTGAGCTAACAGCCAGCAACTGGCTACATATGTGACGTGTGAGAAACACTATGTCGTACACGAATCTGTGACTTGTGACCTGGATGGTGTATACCACACCTATTGTAGCCAAGGCGCGCAGCGCCGTGTAACGTGATACAATTTTGGTCCACTAGCCTGTGGTACGCTGGCAAGCATGTCTCCGTCACTTTAGGAAAAGTGACTGCGGCAAAAGCGTGGCAAGTCAAGTGATATCCAGGTCGAACTGCTAGTTGTGCGATGCAATTGATACTCGTCAAAACGATTGCCTGTTCGACATCAAAGTGACCACGCTCTTCCATCAAATCGATTTCCACGAACGCAGTTTCTCGTCTTCATCGTCTAGTGATGGTGTGAATGTGATATATGTTTGTGTCCGAAGGCTATGTGTGATTCATGAGAGCCGATGTGATAGGTGTACACCAATCAACGAAAGAGTTGCGAGCAGGGTCAGAAAGGTCGAAAGGTCGAAAGGTCGAAAGGTCAGAAAGGTCAGCGCAGAATGGCGTCGTCGTGGGTTGTTTTTGTGTGGTGGATTTGTTTTGTGTGAGTATGTGTGTTTGTTTTGTGTGAGTATGTGTGTGTTTGTTTTGTGTGAGTATGTGTGTGTTTTTTTTTGTGGGCGTATGTGTGTTTGTAATGAATGACTGCACCGTTGGTCTAATGGTTAGGATTCATCCCTTCCAAGGATGAGGTCGGGGTTTGATTCCCCGACGGCGCCACTCTCTTTCGCGCTACACGCACCTTTATTCAATGGACTCATGCACTTCGACCTGCGGACCAGGCCACCACCTCATCTGACTGATACCTCTCTGTTAAACTGGAGGACATGTACGAACACTACTGTTGCGTGCTACTATTGGTCCGTCAAGTGCGTGTTGTGGGCATGCCGTGTGAGGAGTTGCTCGAGGACTTTTACAGTGTACGCGTTGCAGGTTGGTGTTTCTGGTGTTTTTTGCGAGTCGTTTTGGTGGTTTTGGTGGTTTAGGTGGTTTTGGTCGTTTTGGTCGTTTTGGGTTGTTTTCGTATGTCTTTTAGGGTTTGGTTTTGTGGGTGTTTGTTGTGGGCGAACATTGGAGATGTCTGGCGCGCCGTTGGTCTAATGATTAGGATTCATCCCTCCCACGGATGAGGTCAGGAGGTTCGATTCCCCGGCGGCGCACGCCTTACTTGTTCCTTTTCAGAGCACCTTTTGTCACTTTGTCACTTTTACCTTTTCACGTTTGTGTAAGCTGAAACAGGGTGCTCAGTTGCGAGTGGGTCAAGAATGACCTCTTGCACACCAACCAACAGCCTTGGTAGTACAAGTCAATAGACCAAACCACTGAACATCATCGTTCGTCTTGATCTAGCCAACTGACACTTCACAGTCTATTTGGACCTACTGGTGGGACTTCAATGTCGATGCTAGCAATACGAAGGGCTAGACAGAGTTGAATCTGCGCCGATAGGGTTGTGGTGTGGATTCATTTTGGTCCACTAGCCTGTGGTACGCTGGCAAGCATGTCTCCGTCACTTTAGGAAAAAGTGACTGCGGCAAAGCGTGGCAAGTCAAGTGATATCAGGTCGAGCTGCTAGTTGTGCGATGCAATTGATACTCGTCAAAACGATTGCCTGTTCGACATCAAAGTGACCACGCTCTTCCATCAAATCGATTTCCACGAACGCAGTTTCTCGTCTTCATCGTCTAGTGATGGTGTGAATGTGATATATGTTTGTGTCCGAAGGCTATGTGTGATTCATGAGAGCCGATGTGATGGGTGTACACCAATCAACGAAAGAGTTGCGAGCAGGGTCAGAAAGGTCAGAAAGCGCAGAATGGCGTCAAATCGTGGGTTGTTTTGTGTGGTGGTTGTTTTGTGTGTGTGTTTGTTTTGTGTGAGTATGTGTGTGTTTGTTTTGTGTGAGTATGTGTGTGTTTTTGTGGGCGTATGTGTGTGTTTGTAATGAATGACTGCACCGGGTGGTCTAATGGTTAGGATTCATCCCTTCCAGGATGAGGTCGGGGTTCGATTCCCCGACGGCGCAACTTTGCCAGCTGTGGCTCGGCCCACCACTCTCTTTCGCGCTACACGCACCTTTATTCAATGGACTCATGCACTTCGACCTGCGGACCAGGCCACCACCTCATCTGACTGATACCTCTCTGTTAAACTGGAGACATGTACGAACACTACTGTTGCGTGCTACTATTGGTCCGTCAAGTGCGTGTTGTGGGCATGCCGTGTGAGGAGTTGCTCGAGGACTTTACAGTGTACGCGTTGCAGGTTAGTGTTTCTGGTGTTTTTGCGAGTCGTTTTGGTGGTTTTGGTGGTTTTGGTGGTTTTGGTGGTTTTGGTGGTTTTGGGTTGTTTTCGTATGTCTTTTAGGGTTTGGTTTTGTGGGTGTTTGTTGTGGGCGAACATTGGAGATGTCTGGCGCGCCGTTGGTCTAATGATTAGATTCATCCACTCCCACGGATGAGGTCGGGGTTCGATTCTGGCGGCGCACGCCTATACTTGTTCCTTTTCAGAGCACCTTTTGTCACTTTGTCACTTTTACCTTTTCACGTTTTGTGTAAGCTGAAACAGGGTGCTCAGTTGCGGAGTGGGTCAAGAAATGACCTCTTGCACCAACCAACAGCCTTGGCAGCAAGTCAATAGACCAAAACCACTGAACATCATCGTTCATCTTTCGATCTAGCGACCTTTCGACACTTCGACAGTCCCTATTTGGACCTGCTGGTGGGACTTCAATGTCGATACTAGCAATACGAAGGGCTAGACAGAGTTGAATCTGCGCCGATAGGGTTGTGGTGTAGATTCATTTTTGGTCCCACTAGCCTGTAGTACGGCTGGCAAACATGTCTCCGTCACTTTAGGAAAAGTGACTGCCCGGCAAAAGCATTAGTGATCAAGTGATATCGGAGTCGAGCTGCTGGTTGTGCGATGCAGGTGATACTCGTCAAAACTGATTTTCGTTGATTGCCTGTTCGACCCATCAAAGTGACCACGCTCTTCCCATCAAATCGATTTCCACGGGCAGCAGTTTCTCGACACAAACACTATATGTCATCGTCTAGTGATGGTGTGAATGTGATATATTGTTTGTGTCCGAAGGCTCGATGTAGCGATTCGCGAGCCGATGTGATAGGTGTACACCAATCACTAGACGATGAAGAGTTGACGAGAAACTGAAAGGTTCAAGTAGAAAGGTCGAAAGAAGAGCGGTCACGGTCGATGTCGAAAGGGCAATCGAAGTGACGAGCGTATCAATTGCACGTGCAACCAGCAGCTCGTCCTGTCTAGTGGGTTGTTTGTGGTGAAGTTGTTTGTGTGAGTATGTGATGTGTTTTGTTTGTGTGGTATGTGTGTGTTTGTTTGTGTGGTGATTGTATGTGTGATGTTTTTGTGGGCGTATGTGTGTGTTTTTGTATTGAATGACTGCACCGTTGGTCTAATGGTTAGGATTCATCCCTTCCAAGGACTGTGAGTCACGCTTTCGATTCCCCCGACAGCGCAACTTTGCCTAGCTGTGACGGGAGAGACATGCTCCAGCCAGCACCACTCTCTTTCGCGCTACACGCACCTTTATTCCAATGGACTCATGCACTTCGACCTGCGGGACCACAGGCCACCACCTCATCTGACTGATACCTCTCTGTTAAACTGGAGGGACATGTACCGAACACTACTGTTGCGTGCTACTATTGAGTCCCGTCAAGTGCGTGTTGTGGAAGTGGCATGCCGTGTGAGGAGTTGCTCGAGGACTTTTACAGTGTACGCGTTGCAGGTTGGTGTTTCTGGTGTTTTTTTTTGCGGAAGGTCGTTTTGGTGGTTTTTTGGTGGTTTTGGTGGTTTTGGTGGTTTTGAGTCGTTTTGGGTTGTTTTCGTAGATGTCTTTTAGGGTTTTGGTTTTGTGGGTGTTTGTTGTGGGCCGAACATTGGAGATGTCTGGCGCGCCGTTGGTCTAATGATTAGGATTCATCCCTCCTACGGCATTGAGGTCGGGGTTCGATTCCCCGACGGCGCACGCCTTACTTGTTCCTTTTCAGAGCACCTTTTGTCACTTTGTCACTTTTAATTTTCACGTTTTGTGTAAGCTGAAACAGGAGTGCTCAGTTGCGGTAGTGGGTCAAGAATGACCTCTTGCACACCAAATCCAACGAAAGCCTTGGCAGCAAGTCAATAGACCAAAACCACTGAACATCATCGTTCGTCTTGATCTAGCCAGCTGACACTTCACGGTCTATTTGGACCTGCTGGTGGGACTTCGTTAAATGTCGATGCTAGCAATACGAAGAGGGCTAGACAGAAGGTTGAATCTGCGCCGATAGGGTTGTGGTGTGGATTCATTTGCTGGTGTTAATGAAAAATGCATGAGGGAAGCATGGCTGACTCGTAGAGTCCTGCTTGCAAGGCACTAGCCTTCGGTCCCATACAAGAACCAAGTAGTCCACTAAATACGGGACTCTCACAATCAGTGTCCCTATAATAAAGGAACTAACACTAATTATAAAATGCAAACTGATTTTTATTTATTGTATTGTCTTCAATCCTGAATGTAACGGATTTGTATCTAATATACTAAACCCCAATCAAATGCAATGTGTGGTTTGAGCTAACAGCCAGCAACTGGCTACATATGTGACGTGTGAGAAACACTATGTGTCGTACACGGATCTGTGACTTGTGACTCCGATGGTGTATACCACACTCATTAGCCAAGGCGCGCAGCGCCGTGTAACCCCGTTACAATTTTTGGTCCACTAGCCACCAATGTGGTACGCTGGCAAGCATGTCTCCGTCACTTTAGGAAAAAGTGACTGCGGCAAAAGCGTGGCAAGTCAAGTGATATCCAGGTCGAGCTGCCAGTTGTGCGATGCAATTGATACTCGTCAAAACGATTGCCTGTTCGACATCAAAGTGACCACGCTCTTCCATCAAATCGATTTCTACGAACGCAGTTTCTCGTCTTCATCGTCTAGTGATGAATTGTGAATGTGATATATGTTTTTGTGTCCGAAGGCTATGTGTGATTCATGAGAGCCGATGTGATAGGTGTACACCAATCAACGAAAGAGTTGCGGAGAGCAGGTCAGAAAGGTCGAAAGGTCGAAGGTCAAGAAGGTCAAGAAGGTCAGAAAGGTCAAGAAAGGTCGAAGGTCGAAAGGTCGAAAGGTCGAAGGTCGAAAGCGCAGAATGGCGTCGTCGTGGGTTGTTTTGTGTGGTGGTATGTTTTGTGGCGAGTATGTGTGTGTGTGTTTGTTTTGTTTTTGGCTGACAGTATGTGTAAACAGTGTTTTGTTTGTGTGCGTATGTGTGTGTTGTTTGTTTGTGGCAGGCGTATGTGTGTGTTTGTAATGAATGAAGCTGCACCCGTTGGTCTAATGGTTAGGATTCATCCCTTCCAAGGATGAGGTCGGGGTTCGATTCCCCGACGGCGCAGCTTCTCTTTGCCAGCTGTGGCTCGGCCCACCACTCTCTTTCGCGCTACACGCACCTTTATTCAATGGACTCATGCACTTCGACCTGCGGACCAGGCCACCACCTCATCTGACTGATACCTCTCTGTTAAACTGGAGGACATGTACGAACACTACTGTTGCGTGCTACTATTGGTCCGTCAAGTGCGTGTTGTGGGCATGCCGTGTGAGGAGTTGCTCGAGGACTTTACAGTGTACGCGTTGCAGGTTGGTGTTTCTGGTGTTTTTGCGAGTCGTTTTGGTGGTTTTTGGTGGTTTAGGTGGTTTTGGTGGTTTTGGTCGTTTGGGTTGTTTTCGTATGTCTTTTAGGGTTTGGTTTTGTGGGGTGTTTGTTGTGGGCGAACATTGGAGATGTCTGGCGCGCCGTTGGTCCTAATGATTAGGATTCATCCACTCCCACGGATGAGGTCGGGGTTCGATTCCCCGGCGGCGCACGCCTTACTTGTTCCTTTTCAGAGCACCTTTTGTCACTTTGTCACTTTTACCTTTTCACGTTTTGTGTAAGCTGAAACAGGGTGCTCAGTTGCGGGTGGGTCAAGAATGACCTCTTGCACACCAACCAACAGCCTTGACAGCAAGTCAATAGACCAAAACCACTGAACATCATCGTTCGTCTTGATCTAGCCAACTGACACTTCACAGTCTATTTGGACCTGCTGGTGGGACTTCAATGTCGATGCTAGCAATACGAAGGGCTAGACAGAGTTGAATCTGCGCCGATAGGGTTGTGGTGTGGATTCATTTTGGTCCACTAGCCCGTGGTACTCTGGCAAGCATGTCTCCGTCACTTTAGGAAAAAGTGACTGCGCGGCAAAGCGCAATGGCAAGTCAAGTGATATCCAGGTCGAGCTGCTAGTTGCGCGATGCAATTGATACTCGTCAAAACGATTGCCCGTTCGACATCAAAGTGACCACGCTCTTCCATCAAATCGATTTCTACGAACGCAGTTTCTCGTCTTCATCGTCTAGTGATGGTGTGAATGTGATATATGTTTGTGTCCGAAGGCTATGTGTGATTCATGAGAGCCGATGTGATAGGTGTACACCAATCAACGAAAGAGTTGCGAGCAGGGTCGAAAGGTCGAAAGCGCAGAATGGCGTCGTCGTGGGTTGTTTTGTGTGGTGGATGTTTTGTGTGAGTATGTGTGTGTGAGTATGTGTGTGTTTGTTTTGTGGGCGTATGTGTGTGTTTGTTTTGTGGGCGTATGTGTGTGTTTGTAATGAATGACTGCACCGTTGGTCTAATGGTTAGGATTCATCCCTTCCAAGGATGAGGTCGGGGTTCGATTCCCCGACGGCGCAACTTTTGCCAGCTGTGGCTCGGCCCACCACTCTCTTTCGCGCTACACGCACCTTTATTCAATGGACTCATGCACTTCGACCTGCGGACCAGGCCACCACCTCATCTGACTGATACCTCTCTGTTAAACTGGAGGACATGTACGAACACTACTGTTGCGTGCTACTATTGGTCCGTCAAGTGCGTGTTGTGGGCATGCCGTGTGAGGAGTTGCTCGAGGACTTTACAGTGTACGCGTTGCAGGTTGGTGTTTCTGGTGTTTTGCGAGTCGTTTTGGTGGTTTTTGTGTTTTGTGTGTTTTTGGTGGTTTTGGTGGTTTTGGGTTGTTTTCTTTTGTCTTTTTGGTTTTTGTTTTTGTGGGTGTTTGTTGTGGGCGAACATTGGAGATGTCTGGCGCGCCGTTGGTCTAATGATTAGGATTCATCCCTCCCACGGATGAGGTCGAGTTCGATTCCCCGGCGGCGCATATACTTGTTCCTTTTCAGAGCACCTTTTGTCACTTTGTCACTTTTACCTTTTCACGTTTTGTGTAAGCTGAAACAGGGTGCTCAGTTGCGGGTGGGTCAAGAATGACCTCTTGCACACCAACCAACAGCCTTGGCAGCAAGTCAATAGACCAAAACCACTGAACATCATCGTTCGTCTTGATCTAGCCAACTGACACTTCACAGTCTATTTGGACCTGCTGGTGGGACTTCAATGTCGATGCTAGCAATACGAAGGGCTAGACAGAGTTGAATCTGCGCCGATAGGGTTGTGGTGTGGATTCATTTTTGCAGCGGGGCTGCGTAGGTGTGCACGGCACAGAGGAAGTATGGTTGACTCGTAGAGTCCTGCTTGCAAGGCACTAGCCTTCGGTTCTATACAAGAACCAAGTAGTCCACTAAATACGGGACTCTCACAATCAGTGTCCCTATAATAAAGGAACTAACACTAATTATGTAAAATGCAAACTGATTTTTATTTATTGTATTGCCCTAATCCTGAGATGTAACGGATTTAGTATCTAACATACTAAATCCTAATCAAAATACAATGTGTGGCTCTGAGCTAACAGCCCAGCAACTGGCTACATATGTGACGTGTGAGAAACACTATGTGTCGTACACGGATCTGTGACTTGTGACCTGGATGGTGTATACCACACCTATTGTAGCCAAGGCGCGCAGCTCGTGTAACCGATACACCCTCCCCACCAAACCGTGGATACGGAGTATCTACAACTGTAGACATAACTGCCTTGTCAAGGCCTGTCACCGGCAACTTTCCGATAAAAGAAATCTCTCAACGAGAGTGCGCGGGCGCGCTGGCTCAACGAGCACATTCTCCAATTCTCCCCAGCGAGCCAACCGCTCCTGAGGTGTCCCGTGACCAGGCGTCTACGCCTCAGCGCCTCAGCGCTTTCCGGTCTGAGCCCTCGGCTCCTCCTCACGCTCTCCGTTTCGGAGTATTTCGCGGCGTCTCGCCTTCGCTACGGAGCGATGTTCAAGGCCAGCCCGACGTCAAGTGGTAGCGGTGGCTCACCCTTCGAGTACACGACAGCGTCGCCGACGCGCGACCCACGTCGCTCTCCTACGGAGGAAGGCGAGGTCGAAGTGGACTACGAGGAGTCCGAACAGGGCGATGCCCATGCGTCTCCTGCTCCTGCGAGCCCTCCGGACGACTCGATCTGAGCTGCGCTCTCCACGTGATCCGCGTCGGTACTCAATTCCTCGGCAGCTGCGGGCGGCCCAATCCGTTCCCGGAGGGACCTTCGAGCCTCGTGCTCAACGCGTTTGCGCAACGCACCACCACTTCCTGCTCGCGATGAGCCAGAGTCACTCAAGGGTGTCGAAGACGCGATCACCAACCACTCTGGATGAGGCACAGGAGGCTTCCATGAGCGGTGCTCCAGAGTCACGTCGACCGGTCCAACGGGACATCGTGGGGACTTCGTCGCGGCGCGACTACGGCTTCGAGCCTCGTGACCCTGCCGAGCAGGTGAAGCAGTTGATGGCGCAGCCAAACCTGCATGGTTACGCCATAGGCGATCCTCCACGTACGGTGGCTGAGACTCAGCAGCGACAGGGGCTCCATGAGCGTTTCTTGACCCCGCAGGTGTGCACACTCGCCGAGTATCGGCAACGCTTAGATAAGCAACGACGACGGGAGTCTGTGCCTCAGATGAGGACTTATCCACTCCTGCTCCAAACCGGCGAGACCACCCGGGACTACATGGTCCATGTGGCCACCTGGGCCGAGGCTTCACGGAAGCTCGCGTCGTTTGACCGGCTCATGGAGAGCTGCGCCGAGGTGGACGTCCGCCTCGCTCGAGGTCTACTCTTCCAGTACGCGAAGATACGCGTGCGGCCCGGCCGCTTTCCTCGTCACACGACGGCAGTGCTCCCGCCTCTCAGGCCACTATCCCTGCTTCGCAGGATGCTCCTATAGTCTCCGAGGGAGACTCGCTGGCTGTGCCAGCCACGGACCAGAGCCTGAGCTCGGCTGCTAGTCCGTCAGCTTCTCACACTAGTGGTGAGAAGCGGGTGTCGACCGAGTGGTCGACATCAAGCCCTTCGGGCGCCCCCGATCTTCGCGATCAAAAGCGTCCACGACGTCAGGGCAGTCCTGCCTCAGGGGCCCTTCAAACTCCCACGAGTTTTGGGAATGAGGATATCCACGCCACTTCACCAGATACTGGTTTTGACTACGGTGGCGACGCCGCGCCATCAGGCGCTCCACGTGGTGGGAGTCCCCCTGCTCATCGAGCAACGGCGGAGAGGCCGATTCGCTGCGGAACGCAATACTCGACGAAGTGTGATGAGCGCTATTTGTCGCGGCGCTTGGTATCAACTCGATCACTCGATCGGTACTCTCCAGAGTCAGACTCAGTCTCTTCAGGGGAACCTGGAGAGCGTTTGGCATTCGCATGCCCGTCTCGCTCATGACATAGAGGAGATTGAAAGCCGGATGGCTTGGCTCGAAGGTCCTCAGTCCCTGACTGCTCGCCTGCACCAGCAGGAGCTTCCAGCTCGCTGAGTTGCGGGGTCAGGTGACGTTGCTGCTGCAGATGACGCAGCCTGGGCACGTGTCGTCGGTGCCAGCGCCTCCGCGCTCACCCCCGCGGGGTCCCGATATGGCTTAAGCAAGCCGACGTAGAACACCGGGTGTGTTCGCATCCGCTGGCAAGTCAAGCGTGTATGCCAGGCCCTTCTTGGCCACGACCGTAAATGGTCCGATGAAACGCGGACGCAATTTCGTCTTAAAGACGCTTGACACTGCATGTGTAGGTAGGTTCTTAGCGTTTAATAAAACCTGGTCACCGACCTTAAATTCCCATACATTGCTTCTACCTTTTGCATCAGCTTGTTCCTTCTGAACGTCTTGGCTTTCAGCCATCGCGTCACGCACACGGCGCAATACGCTCAATCTCACCGAGAGGAAGTCATCGACTTGTTTACGCACAGCAGAAGGGCTTATATCAGCAAGCTCGGAGTCGAGCGACGGCACAGCCTCTCCCCCACCAAGCCCAAGGCTACCGCGAGGCGGAGTGAGCGGGACGCGCGGATGCGCAAGGCCGTTCACGTAGAACGGGGTGAAGCCTGTCGAGGCATGCACCGCATTGTTCATGGAGAACTCAACGAGAGGGAGCATAGCGCTCCAACGCTTCGGCGTTTCAGCGCATACGCTGCGGAGGATGTCCTCCAGAACGCGGTTCACGCGTTCGGTCTGACCGTCGGTCTGCGGATGGTCCGCCGTGGACATGTCCAGTCGAGTGCCCAGCACCTTGAAGACGGACGTCCAGAAGTGACCCGTGAAACGGGGATCTCGATCCGAGACAATGGTCTCAGGCAGCCCATGCTGGCGGTAGACCCGATCGATGAAGATCGTCGCTGTACCAGCGCCATCGACGGTGTCCGGCACAGCCGCTAGGTGAGCCATCTTGCTCAGACGGTCAACAAAGACCACAACGCCCGTGTTGCCTGCCGTATCCTTCGGCAGGCCAAACACGAAGTCCACACTCATGGACTGCCAACACCCAGAGGGTACAGGCAAGCTCGCCAAAGGCGCTGCCGCATGCGGCGAGGGTTTAACCCGCTGACACGTCTCGCACGTGTGCACATATGTGCTGACCCACTTGTACATCTTCGGCCACCAGTACATGGAGCTCACCGAGCCGTAGGTCTTCTCGTGACCGAGGTGGCCGCTTGTGGGCGTGTCGTGGGCCTCATAGAGGATACGATACTTCAGGTCCTCATCGTGAGGAACCACCACACGTGGTGGGTCATCCTGACCCGTGCTGTAGTACAGCAGACCGCCTCCCAGGCTATAGCATTGGAGTCTCGCCTTTAGGCGTCGTGACAGAGTCACCTTTGAGTCCTTAAACTCATCGCTCCCTAGAAGCTTGAAGCAGCGCGACACAAGAGTCGTCCTGAGCGTACGCTGCTCGAACCATGTCCGTCACGGACGACGTCACCGAGGTGACATGAGATAACTCATAGTCCGGGCGACGTGATAACGCGTCAGCGAGGACGTTCTGCCTTCCAGGCTTGTACTTCACCTCGAAGTTATACTCCGCAAAGAAGGAGAGCCATCGGGCCATCCTCTGCGAGAGGTGAGGCGACTGCGTCGCTGTGCGTAGTGACGCATGATCCGTGTAGATCACAAACGGCGGAGCCGAGCAGGTGAACCCTGAATTTGACGAGAGCGTACTTCATCGCCGTGGCTCCTTGTCATGAACTGGATAGTTCTTCTCAGCAGCCTTGAGCTGCCGAGACTCAAACGCAATGACGCGTTCGCGCCCTTCGGCGTCCGCTTGTAGCAAAGCACTGCCGATGGCAAAGTCCGAGGCGTCACAGACGACGATAAACGGACGAGCGGGGTCTGGCAACGCCAGTATCGGTGCCTGAAGCAGGCTATCCTTGATACAAGTGAACGCATTCTCGTGCTCGGCACGCCATACCCACTCGGCATCCTTCTTAAGGAGATCCGTCAGTGGCCGAGCAAACTCAGCGTAGTTCTCGCTATACTTGTGCAAGTAGTTGGCCAAGCCCATCCACTTACGCAAGTCCTTCTGGTTCAAGGGAACCGGCCAATCCACAATGGCCTTGACCTTTGCTGGATCAGCACGAAGGCCATGCTTCCCAATGAAGCACCCTAGGAAGGGGATTTCTTCCGCGCCAAAGACGCACTTGTCTGCGTTGGCGTACAATCAGCTCTCACGTGTTCCACGTGCACCTCAACGTCAGTCTTGCCGTGTTCGGCCTGACTGTGGACGAACACGTCGTCAAAGTACGTCTGTGCGAATGCCCGCAGGGGCCTGAACAGCTGCGTCACTAGACGATTGAACGTTGCAGGCGCATTCGAGAGCCCTTGGGGCATGACGAGCCACTCCCAGAGCATACCGCTCGGGGTGCTCACCGCTGTAAGCGGAATATCACTGGCTCGCATGAGCAGCTGATAGTACCCATCGACTAAGTCGAGCGCACTGTACATGGTGCAACCCACCATGTTGTTCTGAAGAACATCCTTCCTAGGAATCGGCGTCTGCGCCGGAATCGTGGCAGCGTTGAGCTTGTTAAAAGCGTGAACGATACGCCACTTGCCATTCGGCTTTCTGACACAGAACGTTGGCGCGGAGTGCAGGAGACTTGCTCTCGCGCACGAGACCCGCCGCGTGCTTCGCACGGAAGAAGGCGTCAATGACGTCGCATTGCTCTTTAGGAAGAGGCCACTGCCGGGTCACGCAGTATTTAGTTCCGGGAACTAAGTCGATCTCATGACGAACGCCTCGGTCAGGAGGCAGGCCACTCGGTGGTTCCTTCTGAGACAACGTCTCCATATTCCTTCAGCAAGGAGTAGAAGGGATCCGAGGGATTCTTGAGGATCTCCGATCCACTCCTGGCGTTCAACGCCTTCTTGACTTCGGCCAAGACGGACTCGTCAACGAGGGACGACGAGTTTAACTCCTCCTCAGGTCGAACGATGACCACCTCGGCGAGTTCGCCAGCCTTCAAGGCATCGCCAAAGTCGGCGAAGGACATCTCCTCTAGCTCAAGGAGCTTGTCAACACTTGGCAAGTCGTCCAGCAGGACACTGCCTTCGGCACTGCCGCCCACTCCATCAACCAGAGTGTATAGCTGCCCACAGCCCTCCGGTGCGTCGGCACTTGACGTCACGGATGACTCAGACGCAGAGCGTCTCGCCCGAAAGGGCCTTACGACGTCTTCGCTCTGGCCGAAGAGCCGTCTGCTCGACGGAGTACGTGCCGTCGCACAAGTTTCGGCCTCTCTCGGCCCAGTGTCAGAGACACTCAGCGATCCACTCGGTCGACGACCGATGCCGCTCAGCGGAGTACGTGCCGCTGCACAATCAATGACCGTAACAGGTCCAGTGTCAGAGACACTCAGCGATCGACTTGGTCCACGACCAGTATCACTCGACGGGGTACGTGCCGCCCCACAGGGGTTACGTGAGCTTTGCCCACACGTTGACTCACTGTCAACCAGCGCTACGCGCTCAACAGGACTGCGGTCCTCGCTATCGGTGCTGTCCACTAACTCGGACACACCGACTTCCAGCATCATAGCCGACTCGGCTCGATGCTCGCGCCAATAGCGCTTCTGCTTCCTAGCAGAGGTGGGTTCATGACTCGCCAAAGCTCCACTAGGAGAGAAGTGCGTAGCACCTAAGGTCTTCGACCTCCAGTCAATCCATGGCTCGTGGCGCTCCAGCCACGCCATACCAAGGATGAGGTCGTACCTCGAATCCAGGTCCAAGACCAAGCAGCGTTCTACGCTGTCGAAGTCCAGGAACTTCAGCCGTAGGTCCATGGGGACCTTGGCTGCCGTGACACGGACGCCCGTCGCTAGACGGACAGTGACGGTGTCACCTCTTCGCGCTCGAAGCCCCTCAGCATATTGCTGACTACCCTCAACGGTGGAGCGTCTGACGTAGTCGCCAGACGCTCCTGAATCGATCAACACGATCCACGGCTTCTCGAAGTCCTTCACGTCCACATGGACGACCAGCAAGCCCTGCTTGCTCACACGTTCCGTGTTCAAGAGCACGGAGCTCTTCGGGGCTGAGCCCCAGTGCCTCTCACGCACTGCAGAACTCAGTTCTTCCCCAGTAGACCGCCCCGCGTCTACTGGGAGCCGTCGTTTCCCTGGGCAGAGCCCGAAGCGGGACCCGCGGCAGGGTTGCGACCAGTCTGGCCGGCGCGCTCTTTGCGCAGAGGGCAGTTGGGCCTCAGGTGTGTGGGACTACCACACGTGTAGCACCGACGAGTGCTCATACGCTGCACCGCAGCTCGTAGCTCGGCTACTTCATCTTCCAGCATAGCTGAGGTCCATGGGCTCAGGTCCCCGGACCCTGTGCTGTTAGCACCGACCCTCGACAACTTAAAGTTGTGTTTCAGCATTCAATGCCACGCTAACAGCGTCCTCGAAGGTGCGAGGATTCTGACGGAATGCCTCCGTCACTGGCCACGCCAGCTCTCAGACCTTCCATGAAGATAGTCACGGTGACCACCTCAGGTAGAAGATCGGCAGCCATGCCGGCAATGAGCGTGCGCAGCTCTTGGACATAGTCCACCAGGTCCTTCTTGCCCTGTCGGCAAGCAAGGAAGCGTGACCGCACGCGATACGCCTGGTTAGGTGGAGCAAACACTTGCGTAAGCTTGGCCTTAAGCTCACCCCAAGTGGGGAAGGCCATTTCTACCGACGTCCCAGACGTCAAGGCCCATTCTCGTGCTCGACCTTCGAGCTTAGAGATGGCGAACGCCACGCGTTGGCCTTCCAACTGGAGCATAGCGGCCCCCATGGCCATTTCGGCCTCTCGGGTCCACAATAGGAGGTTCTCTCCTTCGTGCCCGTGAAAGGTCTTCACGCTGAGCGTGACGGGCTTAGCTCTCGGAGCGGGATTAACTCCTTTTACATTACGCTGAATGTGCTCAACGAGAGCGTTCTCGTACGAGGCAAATGCCTCCAGGCGCGCGTTGACGGCCTCCGGCCCTTGAGACGCAATGTGCGCCATACCTTCAGGGCCCAGCAAGGACGTAAGCTTGTTAAGCGTGTCCCGCTGACTCGGAGTCAAGTGAGCGTATGCTTCTGGCTCCATTCTCACAGAGAAACAGTCTTCAACTCAGGAGTTGGATACAAGTGCTACTAGGTGCAGCGGGGCTGCGTAGGTGTGCACGGCACAGAGGAAGTTTGGTTGACTCGTAGAGTCCTGCTTGCAAGGCACTAGCCTTCGGTTCTATACAAGAACCAAGTAGTCCACTAAATACGGGACTCTCACAATCAGTGTCCCTATAATAAAGGAACTAACACTAATTATGTAAAATGCAAACTGATTTTTATTTATTGTATTGCCCTAATCCTGAATGTAACGGATTTAGTATCTAACATACTAAATCCTAATCAAAATACAATGTGTGGCTCTGAGCTAACAGCCAGCAACTGGCTACATATGTGACGTGTGAGAAACACTATGTGTCGTACACGAATCTGTGACTTGTGACCTGGATGGTGTATACCACACCTATTGTAGCCAAGGCGCGCAGCGCCGTGTAACCCCGTTACAATTTTGGTCCACTAGCCTGTGGTACGCTGGCAAGCATGTCTCCGTCACTTTAGGAAAAAGTGACTGCGGCAAAGCGTGGCAAGTCAAGTGATATCCAGGTCGAGCTGCTAGTTGTGCGATGCAATTGATACTCGTCAAAACGATTGCCTGTTCGACATCAAAGTGACCACGCTCTTCCATCAAATCGATTTCCACGAACGCAGTTTCTCGTCTTCATCGTCTAGTGATGGTGTGAATGTGATATATGTTTGTGTCCGAAGGCTATGTGTGATTCATGAGAGCCGATGTGATAGGTGTACACCAATCAACGAAAGAGTTGCGAGCAGGGTCGAAAGGTCGAAAGGTCGAAAGCGCAGAATGGCGTCGTCGTGGGTTGTTTTGTGTGGTGGATGTTTTGTGTGAGTATGTGTGTGTTTGTTTTGTGTGAGTATGTGTGTGTTTTTTTTTGTGGGCGTATGTGTGTGTTTGTAATGAATGACTGCACCGTTGGTCTAATGGTTAGGATTCATCCCTTCCAAGGATGAGGTCGGGGTTTGATTCCCCGACGGCGCAACTTTTGCCAGCTGTGGCTCGGCCCACCACTCTCTTTCGCGCTACACGCACCTTTATTCAATGGACTCATGCACTTCGACCTGCGGACCAGGCCACCACCTCATCTGACTGATACCTCTCTGTTAAACTGGAGGACATGTACGAACACTACTGTTGCGTGCTACTATTGGTCCGTCAAGTGCGTGTTGTGGGCATGCCGTGTGAGGAGTTGCTCGAGGACTTTTACAGTGTACGCGTTGCAGGTTGGTGTTTCTGGTGTTTTTTTTTGCGAGTCGTTTTGGTGGTTTTTGGTGGTTTAGGTGGTTTTGGTGGTTTTGGGTTGTTTTCGTATGTCTTTTAGGGTTTTGGTTTTGTGGGTGTTTGTTGTGGGCGAACATTGGAGATGTCTGGCGCGCCGTTGGTCTAATGGTTAGGATTCATCCCTCCCACGGATGAGGTCGGGGTTCGATTCCCCGGCGGCGCACGCCTTACTTGTTCCTTTTCAGAGCACCTTTTGTCACTTTGTCACTTTTACCTTTTCACGTTTTGTGTAAGCTGAAACAGGGTGCTCAGTTGCGGAGTGGGTCAAGAATGACTTCTTGCACACCAACCAACAGCCTTGGTAGCAAGTCAATAGACCAAAACCACTGAACATCATCGTTCGTCTTGATCTAGCCAACTGACACTTCACAGTCTATTTGGACCTACTGGTGGGACTTCAATGTCGATGCTAGCAATACGAAGGGCTAGACAGAGTTGAATCTGCGCCGATAGGGTTGTGGTGTGGATTCATTTTGGTCCACTAGCCTGTGGTACGCTGGCAAGCATGTCTCCGTCACTTTAGGAAAAAGTGACTGCGGCAAAGCGTGGCAAGTCAAGTGATATCCAGGTCGAGCTGCTAGTTGTGCGATGCAATTGATACTCGTCAAAACGATTGCCTGTTCGACATCAAAGTGACCACGCTCTTCCATCAAATCGATTTCCACGAACGCAGTTTCTCGTCTTCATCGTCTAGTGATGGTGTGAATGTGATATATGTTTGTGTCCGAAGGCTATGTGTGATTCATGAGAGCCGATGTGATAGGTGTACACCAATCAACGAAAGAGTTGCGAGCAGGGTCGAAAGGTCGAAAGGTCGAAAGGTCGAAAGGTCGAAAGCGCAGAATGGCGTCGTCGTGGGTTGTTTTGTGTGGTGGTTGTTTTGTGTGAGTATGTGTGTGTTTGTTTTGTGTGAGTATGTGTGTGTTTGTTTTGTGTGAGTATGTGTGTGTGTTTTTTTTGTGGGCGTATGTGTGTGTTTGTAATGAATGACTGCACCGTTGGTCTAATGGTTAGGATTCATCCCTTCCAAGGATGAGGTCGGGGTTTGATTCCCCGACGGCGCAACTTTTGCCAGCTGTGGCTCGGCCCACCACTCTCTTTCGCGCTACACGCACCTTTATTCAATGGACTCATGCACTTCGACCTGCGGACCAGGCCACCACCTCATCTGACTGATACCTCTCTGTTAAACTGGAGGACATGTACGAACACTACTGTTGCGTGCTACTATTGGTCCGTCAAGTGCGTGTTGTGGGCATGCCGTGTGAGGAGTTGCTCGAGGACTTTTACAGTGTACGCGTTGCAGGTTGGTGTTTCTGGTGTTTTTTTTTGCGAGTCGTTTTGGTGGGTTTTGGTGGTTTTGGTGGTTTTGGTCGTTTTGGTCGTTTTGGGTTGTTTTCGTATGTCTTTTAGGGTTTTGGTTTTGTGGGTGTTTGTTGTGGGCGAACATTGGAGATGTCTGGCGCGCCGTTGGTCTAATGATTAGGATTCATCCCTCCACGGATGAGGTCGGGGTTCGATTCCCCGGCGGCGCCCGCCTTGTTCCTTTTCAGAGCACCTTTTGTCACTTTGTCACTTTTACCTTTTCACGTTTTGTGTAAGCTGAAACAGGGTGCTCAGTTGCGGAGTGGGTCAAGAATGACCTCTTGCACACCAACCAACAGCCTTGGTAGCAAGTCAATAGACCAAAACCACTGAACATCATCGTTCGTCTTGATCTAGCCAACTGACACTTCACAGTCTATTTGGACCTACTGGTGGGACTTCAATGTCGATGCTAGCAATACGAAGGGCTAGACAGAGTTGAATCTGCGCCGATAGGGTTGTGGTGTGGATTCATTTTGGTCCACTAGCCTGTGGTACGCTGGCAAGCATGTCTCCGTCACTTTAGGAAAAAGTGACTGCGGCAAAGCGTGGCAAGTCAAGTGATATCCAGGTCGAGCTGCTAGTTGTGCGATGCAATTGATACTCGTCAAAACGATTGCCTGTTCGACATCAAAGTGACCACGCTCTTCCATCAAATCGATTTCCACGAACGCAGTTTCTCGTCTTCATCGTCTAGTGATGGTGTGAATGTGATATATGTTTGTGTCCGAAGGCTATGTGTGATTCATGAGAGCCGATGTGATAGGTGTACACCAATCAACGAAAGAGTTGCGAGCAGGGTCGAAAGGTCGAAAGCGCAGAATGGCGTCGTCGTGGGTTGTTTTGTGTGGTGGTTGTTTTGTGTGAGTATGTGTGTGTTTGTTTTGTGTGAGTATGTGTGTGTTTGTTTTGTGTGAGTATGTGTGTGTGTTTTTTTTGTGGGCGTATGTGTGTGTTTGTAATGAATGACTGCACCGTTGGTCTAATGGTTAGGATTCATCCCTTCCAAGGATGAGGTCGGGGTTCGATTCCCCGACGGCGCAACTTTTGCCAGCTGTGGCTCGGCCCACCACTCTCTTTCGCGCTACACGCACCTTTATTCAATGGACTCATGCACTTCGACCTGCGGACCAGGCCACCACCTCATCTGACTGATACCTCTCTGTTAAACTGGAGGACATGTACGAACACTACTGTTGCGTGCTACTATTGGTCCGTCAAGTGCGTGTTGTGGGCATGCCGTGTGAGGAGTTGCTCGAGGACTTTTACAGTGTACGCGTTGCAGGTTGGTGTTTCTGGTGTTTTTTTTTGCGAGTCGTTTTGGTGGTTTTTGGTGGTTTAGGTGGTTTTGGTGGTTTTGGTGGTTTTGGGTTGTTTTCGTATGTCTTTTAGGGTTTTGGTTTTGTGGGTGTTTGTTGTGGGCGAACATTGGAGATGTCTGGCGCGCCGTTGGTCTAATGGTTAGGATTCATCCCTCCCACGGATGAGGTCGGGGTTCGATTCCCCGGCGGCGCACGCCTTACTTGTTCCTTTTCAGAGCACCTTTTGTCACTTTGTCACTTTTACCTTTTCACGTTTTGTGTAAGCTGAAACAGGGTGCTCAGTTGCGGGTGGGTCAAGAATGACCTCTTGCACACCAACCAACAGCCTTGGTAGCAAGTCAATAGACCAAAACCACTGAACATCATCGTTCGTCTTGATCTAGCCAACTGACACTTCACAGTCTATTTGGACCTACTGGTGGGACTTCAATGTCGATGCTAGCAATACGAAGGGCTAGACAGAGTTGAATCTGCGCCGATAGGGTTGTGGTGTGGATTCATTTTGGTCCACTAGCCTGTGGTACGCTGGCAAGCATGTCTCCGTCACTTTAGGAAAAAGTGACTGCGGCAAAGCGTGGCAAGTCAAGTGATATCCAGGTCGAGGTGCTAGTTGTGCGATGCAATTGATACTCGTCAAAACGATTGCCTGTTCGACATCAAAGTGACCACGCTCTTCCATCAAATCGATTTCCACGAACGCAGTTTCTCGTCTTCATCGTCTAGTGATGGTGTGAATGTGATATATGTTTGTGTCCGAAGGCTATGTGTGATTCATGAGAGCCGATGTGATAGGTGTACACCTATCAACGAAAGAGTTGCTTAACCGCAGAGTGCGAGTTGAAACCAATTCGCACCGCCATAGCTACGTGGGCGTCGAGGCTACTTCGCGTCACACCAGCGTAGAGCACGACGTGGTGAGCGAGTCGTTTGGGTCGGAGGAGGAAGATGTGGACGCGACACAGTTGTGGGTATTTTCCATCGCTTCCTATATGCGTAGACACTTAACAAATTCTCATCTCAGGCATTACTTCCAAAATCTGTGAGCGGCTCTTCCCTTAGTGCCTATCAGCGTAGCGTAAGTGGAAATGCGAATTTGCTGACCGAATTCTGAAGTCAAGCTGAAATACACCCTTTTGTCAAGTACTGCGGTGATAGTTCGATACTGAAAATCAGCTCTATCAGACCAACGGTGTCATTCATTACAAACACACACATACTCACACAAAACAACCACCACACAAAACAACACACGACGACGCCATTCTGCGCTTTCGACCTTTCGACCTTTTGACCTTTCGACCCTGCTCGCAACTCTTTCGTTGATTGGTGTACACCTATCACATCGGCTCTCATGAATCACACATAGCCTTCGGACACAAACATATATCACATTCACACCATCAGTAGACGATGAAGACGAGAAACTGCGTTCGTGGAAATCGATTTGATGGAAGAGCGTGGTCACTTTGATGTCGAACAGGCAATCGTTTTGACGAGTATCAATTGCATCGCACAACTAGCAGCTCGACCTGGATATCACTTGACTTGCCACGCTTTGCCGCAGTCACTTTTTCCTAAAGTGACGGAGACATGCTTGCCAGCGTACCACAGGCTAGTGGACCAAGGTGAATTCACACCACAACCCTATCGGTGCAGATTCAACTCTGTCTAGCCCTTCGTATTGCTAGCATCGACATTGAAGTCCCACCAGCAGGTCCAAATAGACTGTGAAGTGTCAGTTGGCTAGATCAAGACGAACGATGATGTTCAGTGGTTTTCTATTGACTTGCTGCCAAGGCTGTTGGTTGGTGTGCAAGAGGTCATTCTTGACCCACCCGCAACTGAGCACCCTGTTTCAGCTTACACAAAACGTGAAAAGGTAAAAGTGACAAAGTGACAAAAGGTGCTCTGAAAGGAACAAGTAAGGCGTGCGCCGCCGGGGAATCGAACCCCGACCTCATCCGTGGGAGGATGAATCCTAATCATTAGACCAACGGCGCGCCAGACATCTCAATGTTCGCCCACAACAAACACCCACAAAACCAAAACCCTAAAAGACATACGAAAACAACCCCAAAACCACCAAAACCACCAAAACCACCTAAACCACCAAAAACCACCAAAACGACTCCGCAAAAACACCAGAAACACCAACCTGCAACGCGTACACTGTAAAAGTCCTCGAGCAACTCCTCACGGCATGCCCACAACACGCTGACGGACCAATAGTAGCGCGCAACAGTAGTGTTCGTACATGTCCTCCAGTTTAACAGAGAGGTATCAGTCAGATGAGGTGGTGGCCTGGTCCGCAGGTCGAAGTGCATGAGTCCATTGAATAAAGGTGCGTGTAGCGCGAAAGTGGTGGGCCGAGCCACAGCTGGCAAAGTTGCGCCGTCAGGGAATCAAACCCGACCTCATCATTGGAAGGGATGAATCCTAACCATTAGACCAACGGTGCAGTCATTCATTACAAAACACACATACGCCCACAAAACACACACATACTCACACAAAACAAACACACACATACTCACAAAACAAACACACACATACTCACACAAAACAACCACCACAAAACAACCCACGACGACGCCATTCTGCGCTTTCGACCTTTCGACCTTTCGACCTTTCGACCTTTCTGACCTTTCGACCTTTCGACCTTTCGACCCTGCTCGCAACTCTTTCGTTGATTGGTGTACACCTATCACATCGGCTCTCATGAATCACACATAGCCTTCGGACACAAACATATATCACATTCACACCATCACTAGACGATGAAGACGAGAAACTGCGTTCGTGGAAATCGATTTGATGGAAGAGCGTGGTCACTTTGATGTCGAACAGGCAATCGTTTTGACGAGTATCAATTGCATCGCACAACTAGCAGCTCGACCTGGATATCACTTGACTTGCCGCGCTTTTGCCGCAGTCACTTTTTCCTAAAGTGACGGAGACATGCTGCCAGCGTACCACAGGCTAGTGGACCAAAATGAATCGACACCACAACCCTATCGGCGCAGATTCAACTCTGTCTAGCCCTTCGTATTGCTAGCATCGACATTGAAGTCCCACCAGTAGGTCCAAATAGACTGTGAAGTGTCAGTTGGCTAGATCAAGACGAACGATGATGTTCAGTGGTTTTAGTCTATTGACTTGCTACCAAGGCTGTTGGTTGGTGTGCAAGAAGTCATTCTTGACCCACTCCGCAACTGAGCACCCTGTTTCAGCTTACACAAAACGTGAAAGGTAAAAGTGACAAAGTGACAAAGGTGCTCTGAAAAGGAACAAGTAAGGCGTGCGCCGCCGGGAATCGAACCCCGACCTCATCCGTGGGAGGATGAATCCTAATCATTAGACCAACGGCGCGCCAGACATCTCCAATGTTCGCCCACAACAAACACCCACAAAACCAAACCCTAAAAGACATACGAAAACAACCCAAAACCACCAAAACCACCAAAACCACCTAAACCACCAAAAACCACCAACACGACTCGCAAAAAAACACCAGAAACACCAACCTGCAACGCGTACACTGTAAAGTCCTCGAGCAACTCCTCACACGGCAAGCCCACAACACGCACATGACGGACCAAAAGAAGCACGCAACAGTAGTGTTCGTACATGTCCTCCAGTTTAACAGAGAGGTATCAGTCAGATGAGGTGGTGGCCTGGTCCGCAGGTCGAAGTGCATGAGTCCATTGAATAAAGGTGCGTGTAGCGCGAAAGAGAGTGGTGGGCCGAGCCACAGCTGGCAAAAGTTGCGCCGTCGGGGAATCGAACCCCGACCTCATCCTTGGAAGGGATGAATCCTAACCATTAGACCAACGGTGCAGTCATTCATTACAAACACACACATACGCCCACAAAAAAAACACACACACATACTCACACAAAACAAACACACACACACTCACACAAAACAAACACACACATACTCACACAAAACATCCACCACACAAAACAACCCACGACGACGCCATTCTGCGCTTTCGACCTTTCGACCTTTCGACCTTTCGACCTTTCGACCCTGCTCGCAACTCTTTCGTTGATTGGTGTACACCTATCACATCGGCTCTCATGAATCACACATAGCCTTCGGACACAAACATATATCACATTCACACCATCACTAGACGATGAAGACGAGAAACTGCGTTCGTGGAAATCGATTTGATGGAAGAGCGTGGTCACTTTGATGTCGAACAGGCAATCGTTTTGACGAGTATCAATTGCATCGCACAACTAGCAGCTCGACCTGGATATCACTTGACTTGCCACGCTTTGCCGCAGTCACTTTTTCCTAAAGTGACGGAGACATGCTTGCCAGCGTACCACAGGCTAGTGGACCAAGGTGAATTCACACCACAACCCTATCGGTGCAGATTCAACTCTGTCTAGCCCTTCGTATTGCTAGCATCGACATTGAAGTCCCACCAGCAGGTCCAAATAGACTGTGAAGTGTCAGTTGGCTAGATCAAGACGAACGATGATGTTCAGTGGTTTTGGTCTATTGACTTGCTGCCAAGGCTGTTGGTTGGTGTGCAAGAGGTCATTCTTGACCCACTCCGCAACTGAGCACCCTGTTTCAGCTTACACAAAACGTGAAAAGGTAAAAGTGACAAAGTGACAAAAGGTGCTCTGAAAAGGAACAAGTAAGGCGTGCGCCGCCGGGGAATCGAACCCCGACCTCATCCGTGGGAGGGATGAATCCTAACCATTAGACCAACGGCGCGCCAGACATCTCCAATGTTCGCCCACAACAAACACCCACAAAACCAAAACCCTAAAAGACATACGAAAACAACCCAAAACCACCAAAACCACCAAAACCACCTAAACCACCAAAAACCACCAAAACGACTCGCAAAAAAAAAACACCAGAAACACCAACCTGCAACGCGTACACTGTAAAAGTCCTCGAGCAACTCCTCACACGGCATGCCCACAACACGCACTTGACGGACCAATAGTAGCACGCAACAGTAGTGTTCGTACATGTCCTCCAGTTTAACAGAGAGGTATCAGTCAGATGAGGTGGTGGCCTGGTCCGCAGGTCGAAGTGCATGAGTCCATTGAATAAAGGTGCGTGTAGCGCGAAAGAGAGTGGTGGGCCGAGCCACAGCTGGCAAAAGTTGCGCCGTCGGGGAATCGAACCCCGACCTCATCCTTGGAAGGGATGAATCCTAACCATTAGACCAACGGTGCAGTCATTCATTACAAACACACACATACGCCCACAAAAAAAACACACACACATACTCACACAAAACAAACACACACATACTCACACAAAACAAACACACACATACTCACACAAAACAACCACCACACAAAACAACCCACGACGACGCCATTCTGCGCTTTCGACCTTTCGACCTTTCGACCTTTCGACCTTTCGACCTTTCGACCTTTCGACCTTTCGACCCTGCTCGCAACTCTTTCGTTGATTGGTGTACACCTATCACATCGGCTCTCATGAATCACACATAGCCTTCGGACACAAACATATATCACATTCACACCATCACTAGACGATGAAGACGAGAAACTGCGTTCGTGGAAATCGATTTGATGGAAGAGCGTGGTCACTTTGATGTCGAACAGGCAATCGTTTTGACGAGTATCAATTGCATCGCACAACTAGCAGCTCGACCTGGATATCACTTGACTTGCCACGCTTTGCCGCAGTCACTTTTTCCTAAAGTGACGGAGACATGCTTGCCAGCGTACCACAGGCTAGTGGACCAAAATGAATCCACACCACAACCCTATCGGCGCAGATTCAACTCTGTCTAGCCCTTCGTATTGCTAGCATCGACATTGAAGTCCCACCAGTAGGTCCAAATAGACTGTGAAGTGTCAGTTGGCTAGATCAAGACGAACGATGATGTTCAGTGGTTTTGGTCTATTGACTTGCTACCAAGGCTGTTGGTTGGTGTGCAAGAGGTCATTCTTGACCCACTCCGCAACTGAGCACCCTGTTTCAGCTTACACAAAACGTGAAAAGGTAAAAGTGACAAAGTGACAAAAGGTGCTCTGAAAAGGAACAAGTAAGGCGTGCGCCGCCGGGGAATCGAACCCCGACCTCATCCGTGGAGGGATGAATCCTAATCATTAGACCAACGGCGCGCCAGACATCTCCAATGTTCGCCCACAACAAACACCCACAAAACCAAAACCCTAAAGACATACGAAAACAACCCAAAACGACCAAAACGACCAAAACCACCAAAACCACCAAAACCCACCAAAACGACTCGCAAAAAAACACCACAACCACCCACCTCCAACGCGTACACTGTAAAGTCCTCGAGCAACTCCTCACACGGCATGCCCACAACACGCACTTGACGGACCAATAGTAGCACGCAACAGTAGTGTTCGTACATGTCCTCCAGTTTAACAGAGAGGTATCAGTCAGATGAGGTGGTGGCCTGGTCCGCAGGTCGAAGTGCATGAGTCCATTGAATAAAGGTGCGTGTAGCGCGAAAGAGAGTGGTGGGCCGAGCCACAGCTGGCAAAAGTTGCGCCGTCGGGGAATCAAACCCCGACCTCATCCTTGGAAGGGATGAATCCTAACCATTAGACCAACGGTGCAGTCATTCATTACAAACACACACATACGCCCACAAAAAAAAACACACACACATACTCACACAAAACAAACACACACATACTCACACAAAACAACCCACGACGACGCCATTCTGCGCTTTCGACCTTTCGACCTTTCGACCCTGCTCGCAACTCTTTCGTTGATTGGTGTACACCTATCACATCGGCTCTCATGAATCACACATAGCCTTCGGACACAAACATATATCACATTCACACCATCACTAGACGATGAAGACGAGAAACTGCGTTCGTGGAAATCGATTTGATGGAAGAGCGTGGTCACTTTGATGTCGAACAGGCAATCGTTTTGACGAGTATCAATTGCATCGCACAACTAGCAGCTCGACCTGGATATCACTTGACTTGCCACGCTTTGCCGCAGTCACTTTTTCCTAAAGTGACGGAGACATGCTTGCCAGCGTACCACAGGCTAGTGGACCAAAATGAATCCACACCACAACCCTATCGGCGCAGATTCAACTCTGTCTAGCCCTTCGTATTGCTAGCATCGACATTGAAGTCCCACCAGTAGGTCCAAATAGACTGTGAAGTGTCAGTTGGCTAGATCAAGACGAACGATGATGTTCAGTGGTTTTAGTCTATTGACTTGCTACCAAGGCTGTTGGTTGGTGTGCAAGAAGTCATTCTTGACCCACTCCGCAACTGAGCACCCTGTTTCAGCTTACACAAAACGTGAAAAGGTAAAAGTGACAAAGTGACAAAAGGTGCTCTGAAAAGGAACAAGTGGGCGTGCGCCGCCGGGAATCGAACCCCGACCTCATCCGTGGGAGGGATGAATCCTAATCATTAGACCAACGGCGCGCCAGACATCTCCAATGTTCGCCCACAACAAACACCCACAAAACCAAAACCCTAAAAGACATACGAAAACAACCCAAAACCACCAAAACCACCAAAACCACCTAAACCACCAAAAACCACCAAAACGACTCGCAAAAAAAAACACCAGAAACACCAACCTGCAACGCGTACACTGTAAAAGTCCTCGAGCAACTCCTCACACGGCATGCCCACAACACGCACTTGACGGACCAATAGTAGCACGCAACAGTAGTGTTCGTACATGTCCTCCAGTTTAACAGAGGTATCAGTCAGATGAGGTGGTGGCCTGGTCCGCAGGTCGAAGTGCATGAGTCCATTGAATAAAGGTGCGTGTAGCGCGAAAGAGAGTGGTGGGCCGAGCCACAGCTGGCAAAGTTGCGCCGTCAGGGAATCAAACCCCGACCTCATCATTGGAAGGGATGAATCCTAACCATTAGACCAACGGTGCAGTCATTCATTACAAACACACACATACGCCCACAAAAAAACACACACATACTCACACAAAACAAACACACATACTCACACAAAGCATCCACCACACAAAACAACCCACGACGACGCCATTCTGCGCTTTCGACCTTTCGACCTTTCGACCCTGCTCGCAACTCTTTCGTTGATTGGTGTACACCTATCACATCGGCTCTCATGAATCACACATAGCCTTCGGACACAAACATATATCACATTCACACCATCACTAGACGATGAAGACGAGAAACTGCGTTCGTGGAAATCGATTTGATGGAAGAGCGTGGTCACTTTGATGTCGAACAGGCAATCGTTTTGACGAGTATCAATTGCATCGCACAACTAGCAGCTCGACCTGGATATCACTTGACTTGCCACGCTTTGCCGCAGTCACTTTTTCCTAAAGTGACGGAGACATGCTTGCCAGCGTACCACAGGCTAGTGGACCAAAATTGTAACGGGGTTACACGGCGCTGCGCGCCTTGGCTACAATAGGTGTGGTATACACCATCCAGGTCACAAGTCACAGATTCGTGTACGACACATAGTGTTTCTCACACGTCACATATGTAGCCAGTTGCTGGCTGTTAGCTCAGAGCCACACATTGCATTTGATTAGGATTTAGTATGTTAGATACTAAATCCGTTACATTCAGGATTAGGGCAATACAATAAATAAAAATCAGTTTGCATTTTACATAATTAGTGTTAGTTCCTTTATTATAGGGACACTGATTGTGAGAGTCCCGTATTTAGTGGACTACTTGGTTCTTGTATAGAACCGAAGGCTAGTGCCTTGCAAGCAGGACTCTACGAGTCAACCAAACTTCCTCTGTGCCGTGCACACCTACGCAGCCCGCTGCACCTAGTAACACTTGTATCCAACTCCTGAGTTGAAGACTGTTTCTCTGTGAGAATGGAGCCAGAAGCATACGCTCACTTGACTCGAGTCAGCGGGACACAGCTTAACAAGCTTACGTCCTTGCTGGGCCCTGAAGGTATGGCGCACATTGCGTCTCAAGGGCCGGAGGCCGTCCAACGCGCGCCTGGAGGCATTTGCCTCGTACGAGAACGCTCTCGTTGAGCACATTCAGCGTAATGTAAAAGGAGTTAATCCGCTCCGAGAGCTAAGCCCCGTCACGCTCAGCGTGAAGACCTTTCACGGGCACGAAGGAGAGAACCTCCTATTGTGGACCCGAGGCCGAAATGGCCATGGGGGGCCGCTATGCTCCAGTTGGAAGGCCAACGCGTGGCGTTCGCCATCTCTAAGCTCGAAGGTCGAGCACGAGAATGGGCCTTGACGTCTGGGACGTCGGTAGAAATGGCCTTCCCCACTTGGGGTGAGCTTAAGGCCAAGCTTACGCAAGTGTTTGCTCCACCTAACCAGGCGTATCGCGTGCGGTCACGCTTCGCTTGCCGACAGGGCAAGAAGGACCTGGTGGACTATGTCCAAGAGCTGCGCACGCTCATTGCCGGCATGGCTGCCGATCTTCTACCTGAGGTGGTCACCGTGACTATCTTCATGGAAGGTCTGAGAGCTGGCGTGGCCAGGACGGAGGCATTCCGTCAGAATCCTCGCACCTTCGAGGACGCTGTTAGCGTGGCATTGAATGCTGAACACAACTTTAAGTTGTCGAGGGTCGGTGCTAACAGCACAGGGTCCGGGGGACCCGAGCCCATGGACCTCAGCTATGCTGAAGATGAAGTAGCCGAGCTACGAGCTGCGGTGCAGCGTATGAGCACTCGTCGGTGCTACACGTGTGGTAGTCCCACACACCTGAGGCCCAACTGCCCTCTGCGCAAAGAGCGCGCCGGCCAGACTGGTCGCAACCCTGCCGCGGGTCCCGCTTCGGGCTCTGCCCAGGGAAACGACGGCTCCCAGTAGACGCGGGGCGGTCTACTGGGGAAGAACTGAGTTCTGCAGTGCGTGAGAGGCACTGGGGCTCAGCCCCGAAGAGCTCCGTGCTCTTGAACACGGAACGTGTGAGCAAGCAGGGCTTGCTGGTCGTCCATGTGGACGTGAAGGGCTTCGAGAAGCCGTGGATCGTGTTGATCGATTCAGGAGCGTCTGGCGACTACGTCAGACGCTCCACCGTTGAGGGTAGTCAGCAATATGCTGAGGGGCTTCGAGCGCGAAGAGGTGACACCGTCACTGTCCGTCTAGCGACGGGCGTCCGTGTCACGGCAGCCAAGGTCCCCATGGACCTACGGCTGAAGTTCCTGGACTTCGACAGCGTAGAACGCTGCTTGGTCTTGGACCTGGATTCGAGGTACGACCTCATCCTTGGTATGGCGTGGCTGGAGCGCCACGAGCCATGGATTGACTGGAGGTCGAAGACCTTAGGTGCTACGCACTTCTCTCCTAGTGGAGCTTTGGCGAGTCATGAACCCACCTCTGCTAGGGAAGCAGAAGCGCTATTGGCGCGAGCATCGAGCCGAGTCGGCTATGATGCTGGAAGTCGGTGTGTCCGGAGTTAGTGGACAGCACCGATAGCGAGGACCGCAGTCCTGTTGAGCGCGTAGCGCTGGTTGACAGTGAGTCAACGTGTGGGCAAAGCTCACGTAACCCCTGTGGGGCGGCACGTACCCCGTCGAGTGATACTGGTCGTGGACCAAGTCGATCGCTGAGTGTCTCTGACACTGGACCTGTTACGGTCATTGATTGTGCAGCGGCACGTACTCCGCTGAGCGGCATCGGTCGTCGACCGAGTGGATCGCTGAGTGTCTCTGACACTGGGCCGAGAGAGGCCGAAACTTGTGCGACGGCACGTACTCCGTCGAGTAGACGCTCTTCGGCTAGGCGAAGACGTCGTAAGGCCCTTCGGGCGAGACGCTCTGCGTCTGAGTCATCCGTGACGTCAAGTGCCGACGCACCGGAGGGCTGTGGGCAGCTATACACTCTGGTTGATGGAGTGGGCGGCAGTGCCGAAGGCAGTGTCCTGCTGGACGACTTGCCAAGTGTTGACAAGCTCCTTGAGCTAGAGGAGATGTCCTTCGCCGACTTTGGCGATGCCTTGAAGGCTGGCGAACTCGCCGAGGTGGTCATCGTTCGACCTGAGGAGGAGTTAAACTCGTCGTCCCTCGTTGACGAGTCCGTCTTGGCCGAAGTCAAGAAGGCGTTGAACGCCAGGAGTGGATCGGAGATCCTCAAGAATCCCTCGGATCCCTTCTACTCCTTGTTGAAGGAATATGGAGACGTTGTCTCGAAGGAACCACCGAGTGGCCTGCCTCCTGACCGAGGCGTTCGTCATGAGATCGACTTAGTTCCCGGAACTAAATACTGCGTGACCCGGCAGTGGCCTCTTCCTAAAGAGCAATGCGACGTCATTGACGCCTTCTTCCGTGCGAAGCACGCGGCGGGTCTCGTGCGCGAGAGCAAGTCTCCGCACTCCGCGCCAACGTTCTGTGTCAGAAAGCCGAATGGCAAGTGGCGTATCGTTCACGCTTTTAACAAGCTCAACGCTGCCACGATTCCGGCGCAGACGCCGATTCCTAGGAAGGATGTTCTTCAGAACAACATGGTGGGTTGCACCATGTACAGTGCGCTCGACTTAGTCGATGGGTACTATCAGCTGCTCATGCGAGCCAGTGATATTCCGCTTACAGCGGTGAGCACCCCGAGCGGTATGCTCTGGGAGTGGCTCGTCATGCCCCAAGGGCTCTCGAATGCGCCTGCAACGTTCAATCGTCTAGTGACGCAGCTGTTCAGGCCCCTGCGGGCATTCGCACAGACGTACTTTGACGACGTGTTCGTCCACAGTCAGGCCGAACACGGCAAGACTGACGTTGAGGTGCACGTGGAACACGTGAGAGCTGTGCTCGAGTGCATGCGCACGAACAAATTGTACGCCAACGCAGACAAGTGCGTCTTTGGCGCGGAAGAAATCCCCTTCCTAGGGTGCTTCATTGGGAAGCATGGCCTTCGTGCTGATCCAGCAAAGGTCAAGGCCATTGTGGATTGGCCGGTTCCCTTGAACCAGAAGGACTTGCGTAAGTGGATGGGCTTGGCCAACTACTTGCACAAGTATAGCGAGAACTACGCTGAGTTTGCTCGGCCACTGACGGATCTCCTTAAGAAGGATGCCGAGTGGGTATGGCGTGCCGAGCACGAGAATGCGTTCACTTGTATCAAGGATAGCCTGCTTCAGGCACCGATACTGGCGTTGCCAGACCCCGCTCGTCCGTTTATCGTCGTCTGTGACGCCTCGGACTTTGCCATCGGCAGTGCTTTGCTACAAGCGGACGCCGAAGGGCGCGAACGCGTCATTGCGTTTGAGTCTCGGCAGCTCAAGGCTGCTGAGAAGAACTATCCAGTTCATGACAAGGAGCTACTTGCGATGAAGTACGCTCTCGTCAAATTCAGGGTTCACCTGCTCGGCTCCAAGCCGTTTGTGATCTACACGGATCATGCGTCACTACGCACAGCGACGCAGTCGCCTCACCTCTCGCAGAGGATGGCCCGATGGCTCTCCTTCTTTGCGGAGTATAACTTCGAGGTGAAGTACAAGCCTGGAAGGCAGAACGTCCTCGCTGACGCGTTATCACGTCGCCCGGACTATGAGTTATCTCATGTCACCTCGGTGACGTCGTCCGTGACGGACATGGTTCGAGCAGCGTACGCTCAGGACGACTCTTGTGTCGCGCTGCTTCAAGCTCTAGGGAGCGATGAGTTTAAGGACTCAAAGGTGACTCTGTCACGACGCCTAAAGGCGAGACTCCAACGCTATAGCCTGGGAGGCGGTCTGCTGTACTACAGCACGGGTCAGGATGACCCACCACGTGTGGTGGTTCCTCACGATGAGGACCTGAAGTATCGTATCCTCTATGAGGCCCACGACACGCCCACAAGCGGCCACCTCGGTCACGAGAAGACCTACGGCTCGGTGAGCTCCATGTACTGGTGGCCGAAGATGTACAAGTGGGTCAGCACATATGTGCACACGTGCGAGACGTGTCAGCGGGTTAAACCCTCGCCGCATGCGGCAGCGCCTTTGGCGAGCTTGCCTGTACCCTCTGGGTGTTGGCAGTCCATGAGTGTGGACTTCGTGTTTGGCCTGCCGAAGGATACGGCAGGCAACACGGGCGTTGTGGTCTTTGTTGACCGTCTGAGCAAGATGGCTCACCTAGCGGCTGTGCCGGACACCGTCGATGGCGCTGGTACAGCGACGATCTTCATCGATCGGGTCTACCGCCAGCATGGGCTGCCTGAGACCATTGTCTCGGATCGAGATCCCCGTTTCACGGGTCACTTCTGGACGTCCGTCTTCAAGGTGCTGGGCACTCGACTGGACATGTCCACGGCGGACCATCCGCAGACCGACGGTCAGACCGAACGCGTGAACCGCGTTCTGGAGGACATCCTCCGCAGCGTATGCGCTGAAACGCCGAAGCGTTGGAGCGCTATGCTCCCTCTCGTTGAGTTCTCCATGAACAATGCGGTGCATGCCTCGACAGGCTTCACCCCGTTCTACGTGAACGGCCTTGCGCATCCGCGCGTCCCGCTCACTCCGCCTCGCGGTAGCCTTGGGCTTGGTGGGGGAGAGGCTGTGCCGTCGCTCGACTCCGAGCTTGCTGATATAAGCCCTTCTGCTGTGCGTAAACAAGTCGATGACTTCCTCTCGGTGAGATTGAGCGTATTGCGCCGTGTGCGTGACGCGATGGCTGAAAGCCAAGACGTTCAGAAGGAACAAGCTGATGCAAAAGGTAGAAGCAATGTATGGGAATTTAAGGTCGGTGACCAGGTTTTATTAAACGCTAAGAACCTACCTACACATGCAGTGTCAAGCGTCTTTAAGACGAAATTGCGTCCGCGTTTCATCGGACCATTTACGGTCGTGGCCAAGAAGGGCCTGGCATACACGCTTGACTTGCCAAAGCGGATGCGAACACACCCGGTGTTCTACGTCGGCTTGCTTAAGCCATATCGGGACCCCGCGGGGGTGAGCGCGGAGGCGCTGGCACCGACGACACGTGCCCAGGCTGCGTCATCTGCAGCAGCAACGTCACCTGACCCCGCAACTCAGCGAGCTGAAGCTCCTGCTGGTGCAGGCGAGCAGTCAGGGACTGAGGACCTTCGAGCCAAGCCATCCGGCTTTCAATCTCCTCTATGTCATGAGCGAGACGGGCATGCGAATGCCAAACGCTCTCCAGGTTCCTGAAGAGACTGAGTCTGACTCTGAGAGTACCGATCGAGTGATCGAGTTGATACCAAGCGCGCCGCGACAAATAGCGCTCATCACACTCGTCGAGTATTGCGTTCCGCAGCGAATCGGCCTCCTCCGCCGTTGCTCGATGAGCAGGGGACTCCCCACTACCACGTGGAGCGCCTGATGGCGCGGCGTCGCCACCGTAGTCAAAACCAGTATCTGGTGAAGTGGCGTGGATATCCTCATTCCCAAAACTCGTGGGAGTTTGAAGGGCCCCTGAGGCAGGACTGCCCTGACGTCGTGGACGCTTTTGATCGCGAAGATCGGGGGCGCCCGAAGGGCTCGATGTCGACCACTCGGTCGACACCCGCTTCTCACCACTAGTGTGAGAAGCTGACGGACTAGCAGCCGAGCTCAGGCTCTGGTCCGTGGCTGGCACAGCCAGCGAGTCTCCCTCGGAGACTATAGGAGCATCCTGCGAAGCAGGGATAGTGGCCTGAGAGGCGGGAGCACTGCCGTCGTGTGACGAGGAAAGCGGCCGGGCCGCACGCGTATCTTCGCGTACTGGAAGAGTAGACCTCGAGCGAGGCGGACGTCCACCTCGGCGCAGCTCTCCATGAGCCGGTCAAACGACGCGAGCTTCCGTGAAGCCTCGGCCCAGGTGGCCACATGGACCATGTAGTCCCGGGTGGTCTCGCCGGTTTGGAGCAGGAGTGGATAAGTCCTCATCTGAGGCACAGACTCCCGTCGTCGTTGCTTATCTAAGCGTTGCCGATACTCGGCGAGTGTGCACACCTGCGGGGTCAAGAAACGCTCATGGAGCCCCTGTCGCTGCTGAGTCTCAGCCACCGTACGTGGAGGATCGCCTATGGCGTAACCATGCAGGTTTGGCTGCGCCATCAACTGCTTCACCTGCTCGGCAGGGTCACGAGGCTCGAAGCCGTAGTCGCGCCGCGACGAAGTCCCCACGATGTCCCGTTGGACCGGTCGACGTGACTCTGGAGCACCGCTCATGGAAGCCTCCTGTGCCTCATCCAGAGGGTTGGTGATCGCGTCTTCGACACCCTTGAGTGACTCTGGCTCATCGCGAGCAGGAAGTGGTGGTGCGTTGCGCAACGCGTTGAGCACGAGGCTCGAAGGTCCCTCCGGGAACGGATTGGGCTGCCCGCAGCTGCCGAGGAATTGAGTACCGACGCGGATCACGTGGAGAGCGCAGCTCAGATCGAGTCGTCCGAGGGCTCGCAGGAGCAGGAGACGCATGGGCATCGCCCTGTTCGGACTCCTCGTAGTCCACTTCGACCTCGCCTTCCTCCGTAGGAGAGCGACGTGGGTCGCGCGTCGGCGACGCTGTCGTGTACTCGAAGGGTGAGCCACCGCTACCACTTGACGTCGGGCTGGCCTTGAACATCGCTCCGTAGCGAAGGCGAGACGCCGCGAAATACTCCGAAACGGAGAGCGTGAGAGGAGCCGAGGGCTCAGACCGGAAAGCGCTGAGGCGCTGAGGCGTAGACGCCTGGTCACGGGACACCTCAGGAGCGGTTGGCTCGCTGGGGAGAATTGGAGAATGTGCTCGTTGAGCCAGCGCGCCCGCGCACTCTCGTTGAGAGATTTCTTTTATCGGAAAGTTGCCGGTGACAGGCCTTGACAAGGCAGTTATGTCTACAGTTGTAGATACTCCGTATCCACGGTTTGGTGGGGGAGGGTGTAACGGGGTTACACGGCGCTGCGCGCCTTGGCTACAATAGGTGTGGTATACACCATCCAGGTCACAAGTCACAGATCCGTGTACGACACATAGTGTTTCTCACACGTCACATATGTAGCCAGTTGCTGGCTGTTAGCTCAGAGCCACACATTGCATTTGATTAGGATTTAGTATGTTAGATACTAAATCCGTTACATTCAGGATTAGGGCAATACAATAAATAAAAATCAGTTTGCATTTTACATAATTAGTGTTAGTTCCTTTATTATAGGGACACTGATTGTGAGAGTCCCGTATTTAGTGGACTACTTGGTTCTTGTATAGAACCGAAGGCTAGTGCCTTGCAAGCAGGACTCTACGAGTCAACCATACTTCCTCTGTGCCGTGCACACCTACGCAGCCCCGCTGCAAAAATGAATCCACACCACAACCCTATCGGCGCAGATTCAACTCTGTCTAGCCCTTCGTATTGCTAGCATCGACATTGAAGTCCCACCAGCAGGTCCAAATAGACTGTGAAGTGTCAGTTGGCTAGATCAAGACGAACGATGATGTTCAGTGGTTTTGGTCTATTGACTTGCTGCCAAGGCTGTTGGTTGGTGTGCAAGAGGTCATTCTTGACCCACCCGCAACTGAGCACCCTGTTTCAGCTTACACAAAACGTGAAAAGGTAAAAGTGACAAAGTGACAAAAGGTGCTCTGAAAAGGAACAAGTAAGGCGTGCGCCGCCGGGGAATCGAACCCCGACCTCATCCGTGGGAGGGATGAATCCTAATCATTAGACCAACGGCGCGCCAGACATCTCCAATGTTCGCCCACAACAAACACCCACAAAACCAAAACCCTAAAAGACATACGAAAACAACCCAAAACGACCAAAACCACCAAAACCACCAAAAACCACCAAAACGACTCGCAAAAAAAAACACCAGAAACACCAACCTGCAACGCGTACACTGTAAAAGTCCTCGAGCAACTCCTCACACGGCATGCCCACAACACGCACTTGACGGACCAATAGTAGCACGCAACAGTAGTGTTCGTACATGTCCTCCAGTTTAACAGAGAGGTATCAGTCAGATGAGGTGGTGGCCTGGTCCGCAGGTCGAAGTGCATGAGTCCATTGAATAAAGGTGCGTGTAGCGCGAAAGAGAGTGGTGGGCCGAGCCACAGCTGGCAAAAGTTGCGCCGTCGGGGAATCGAACCCCGACCTCATCCTTGGAAGGGATGAATCCTAACCATTAGACCAACGGTGCAGTCATTCATTACAAACACACACATACGCCCACAAAAAAAAACACACACATACTCACACAAAACAAACACACACATACTCACACAAAACATCCACCACACAAAACAACCACCACACAAAACAACCCACGACGACGCCATTCTGCGCTTTCGACCTTTCGACCTTTCGACCTTTCGACCCTGCTCGCAACTCTTTCGTTGATTGGTGTACACCTATCACATCGGCTCTCATGAATCACACATAGCCTTCGGACACAAACATATATCACATTCACACCATCACTAGACGATGAAGACGAGAAACTGCGTTCGTAGAAATCGATTTGATGGAAGAGCGTGGTCACTTTGATGTCGAACGGGCAATCGTTTTGACGAGTATCAATTGCATCGCGCAACTAGCAGCTCGACCTGGATATCACTTGACTTGCCACGCTTTGCCGCAGTCACTTTTTCCTAAAGTGACGGAGACATGCTTGCCAGCGTACCACAGGCTAGTGGACCAAAATTGTAACGGGGTTACACGGCGCTGCGCGCCTTGGCTACAATAGGTGTGGTATACACCATCCAGGTCACAAGTCACAGATCCGTGTACGACACATAGTGTTTCTCACACGTCACATATGTAGCCAGTTGCTGGCTGTTAGCTCAGAGCCACACATTGCATTTGATTAGGATTTAGTATGTTAGATACTAAATCCGTTACATTCAGGATTAGGGCAATACAATAAATAAAAATCAGTTTGCATTTTACATAATTAGTGTTAGTTCCTTTATTATAGGGACACTGATTGTGAGAGTCCCGTATTTAGTGGACTACTTGGTTCTTGTATAGAACCGAAGGCTAGTGCCTTGCAAGCAGGACTCTACGAGTCAACCATACTTCCTCTGTGCCGTGCACACCTACGCAGCCCCGCTGCAAAAATGAATCCACACCACAACCCTATCGGCGCAGATTCAACTCTGTCTAGCCCTTCGTATTGCTAGCATCGACATTGAAGTCCCACCAGCAGGTCCAAATAGACTGTGAAGTGTCAGTTGGCTAGATCAAGACGAACGATGATGTTCAGTGGTTTTGGTCTATTGACTTGCTGCCAAGGCTGTTGGTTGGTGTGCAAGAGGTCATTCTTGACCCACCCGCAACTGAGCACCCTGTTTCAGCTTACACAAAACGTGAAAAGGTAAAAGTGACAAAGTGACAAAAGGTGCTCTGAAAAGGAACAAGTAAGGCGTGCGCCGCCGGGGAATCGAACCCCGACCTCATCCGTGGGAGGGATGAATCCTAATCATTAGACCAACGGCGCGCCAGACATCTCCAATGTTCGCCCACAACAAACACCCACAAAACCAAAACCCTAAAAGACATACGAAAACAACCCAAAACGACCAAAACCACCAAAACCACCTAAACCACCAAAAACCACCAAAACGACTCGCAAAAAAAAACACCAGAAACACCAACCTGCAACGCGTACACTGTAAAAGTCCTCGAGCAACTCCTCACACGGCATGCCCACAACACGCACTTGACGGACCAATAGTAGCACGCAACAGTAGTGTTCGTACATGTCCTCCAGTTTAACAGAGAGGTATCAGTCAGATGAGGTGGTGGCCTGGTCCGCAGGTCGAAGTGCATGAGTCCATTGAATAAAGGTGCGTGTAGCGCGAAAGAGAGTGGTGCTGGCAAGCATGTCTCCGTCACTTTAGGAAAAAGTGACTGCGGCAAAGCGTGGCAAGTCAAGTGATATCCAGGTCGAGCTGCTAGTTGCGCGATGCAATTGATACTCGTCAAAACGATTGCCCGTTCGACATCAAAGTGACCACGCTCTTCCATCAAATCGATTTCTACGAACGCAGTTTCTCGTCTTCATCGTCTAGTGATGGTGTGAATGTGATATATGTTTGTGTCCGAAGGCTATGTGTGATTCATGAGAGCCGATGTGATAGGTGTACACCAATCAACGAAAGAGTTGCGAGCAGGGTCGAAAGGTCGAAAGGTCGAAAGGTCGAAAGGTCGAAAGCGCAGAATGGCGTCGTCGTGGGTTGTTTTGTGTGGTGGTTGTTTTGTGTGGTGGATGTTTTGTGTGAGTATGTGTGTGTTTGTTTTGTGTGAGTATGTGTGTGTTTGTTTTGTGTGAGTATGTGTGTGTTTTTTTTTGTGGGCGTATGTGTGTTTTTGTAATGAATGACTGCACCGTTGGTCTAATGGTTAGGATTCATCCCTTCCAAGGATGAGGTCGGGGTTCGATTCCCCGACGGCGCAACTTTTGCCAGCTGTGGCTCGGCCCACCACTCTCTTTCGCGCTACACGCACCTTTATTCAATGGACTCATGCACTTCGACCTGCGGACCAGGCCACCACCTCATCTGACTGATACCTCTCTGTTAAACTGGAGGACATGTACGAACACTACTGTTGCGTGCTACTATTGGTCCGTCAAGTGCGTGTTGTGGGCATGCCGTGTGAGGAGTTGCTCGAGGACTTTTACAGTGTACGCGTTGCAGGTTGGTGTTTCTGGTGTTTTTTTTTGCGAGTCGTTTTGGTGGTTTTTGGTGGTTTTGGTGGTTTTGGTGGTTTTGGTCGTTTTGGGTTGTTTTCGTATGTCTTTTAGGGTTGTGGTTTTGTGGGTGTTTGTTGTGGGCGAACATTGGAGATGTCTGGCGCGCCGTTGGTCTAATGATTAGGATTCATCCCTCCCACGGATGAGGTCGGGTTCGATTCCCCGGCAGCGCACGCCTTACTTGTTCCTTTCAGAGCACCTTTTGTCACTTTGTCACTTTTACCTTTTCACGTTTTGTGTAAGCTGAAACAGGGTGCTCAGTTGCGGGTGGGTCAAGAATGACCTCTTGCACACCAACCAACAGCCTTGGCAGCAAGTCAATAGACCAAAACCACTGAACATCATCGTTCGTCTTGATCTAGCCAACTGACACTTCACAGTCTATTTGGACCTGCTGGTGGGACTTCAATGTCGATGCTAGCAATACGAAGGGCTAGACAGAGTTGAATCTGCGCCGATAGGGTTGTGGTGTGGATTCATTTTGGTCCACTAGCCTGTGGTACGCTGGCAAGCATGTCTCTGTCACTTTAGGAAAAAGTGACTGCGGCAAAGCGTGGCAAGTCAAGTGATATCCAGGTCGAGCTGCTAGTTGTGCGATGCAATTGATACTCGTCAAAACGATTGCCTGTTCGACATCAAAGTGACCACGCTCTTCCATCAAATCGATTTCCACGAACGCAGTTTCTCGTCTTCATCGTCTAGTGATGGTGTGAATGTGATATATGTTTGTGTCCGAAGGCTATGTGTGATTCATGAGAGCCGATGTGATAGGTGTACACCAATCAACGAAAGAGTTGCGAGCAGGGTCGAAAGGTCGAAAGGTCGAAAGGTCGAAAGGTCGAAAGCGCAGAATGGCGTCGTCGTGGGTTGTTTTGTGTGGTGGTTGTTTTGTGTGATGGAAGTTTTGTGTGAGTATGTGTGTGTTTGTTTTTTGGGCGTATGTGTGTGTTTGTTTTGTGGGCGTATGTGTGTGTTTGTAATGAATGACTGCACCGTTGGTCTAATGGTTAGGATTCATCCCTTCCAAGGATGAGGTCGGGGTTCGATTCCCCGACGGCGCAACTTTTGCCAGCTGTGGCTCGGCCCACCACTCTCTTTCGCGCTACACGCACCTTTATTCAATGGACTCATGCACTTCGACCTGCGGACCAGGCCACCACCTCATCTGACTGATACCTCTCTGTTAAACTGGAGGACATGTACGAACACTACTGTTGCGTGCTACTATTGGTCCGTCAAGTGCGTGTTGTGGGCATGCCGTGTGAGGAGTTGCTCGAGGACTTTTACAGTGTACGCGTTGCAGGTTGGTGTTTCTGGTGTTTTTTTTTGCGAGTCGTTTTGGTGGTTTTTGGTGGTTTTGGTGGTTTTGGTGGTTTTGGTGGTTTTGGTCGTTTTGGGTTGTTTTCGTATGTCTTTTAGGGTTGTGGTTTTGTGGGTGTTTGTTGTGGGCGAACATTGGAGATGTCTGGCGCGCCGTTGGTCTAATGATTAGGATTCATCCCTCCCACGGATGAGGTCGGGGTTCGATTCCCCGACGGCGCACTGCCTTACTTGTTCCTTTTCAGAGCACCTTTTGTCACTTTGTCACTTTTACCTTTTCGTTTGTGTAAGCTGAAACAGGGTGCTCAGTTGCCGGAGTGGGTCAAGAAATGACCTCTTGCACACCAACCAACAGCCTTGGTAGCAAGTCAATAGACCAAAACCACTGAACATCATCGTTCGTCTTGATCTAGCCAACTGACACTTCACAGTCTATTTGGACCTGCTGGTGGGACTTCAATGTCGATGCTAGCAAATACGAAGGGCTAGACAAGAGTTGAATCTGCGCCGATAGGGTTGTGGTGTGGATTCATTTTGGTCCACTAGCCTGTGGTACGCTGGCAAGCATGTCTCTGTCACTTTAGGAAAAAGTGACTGCGGCAAAAGCGTGGCAAGTCAAGTGATATCCAGGTCGAGCTGCTAGTTGTGCGATGCAATTGATACTCGTCAAAACGATTGCCTGTTCGACATCAAAGTGACATCTGACGCTCTTCCATCAAATCGATTTCCACGAACGCAGTTTCTCGTCTTATCGTCTAGTGATGGTGTGAATGTGATATATGTTTGTGTCCGAAGGCTATGTGTGATTCATGAGAGCCGATGTGATAGGTGTACACCAATCAACGAAAGAGTTGCGAGCAGAGGGTCGAAAGGTCGAAAGGTCGAAAGGTCAGAAAGGTCGAAAGCGCAGAATGGCGTCGTCGGGAAGTTGTTTTGTGTGGTGGTTGTTTTGTGTGATGGAAGTTTTGTGTGAGTATGTGTGTGTTTGTTTTTGGGCGTATGTGTGTATTTGTTTTGTGGGCGTATGTGTGTGTTTGTAATGAATGACTGCACCGTTGGTCTAATGGTTAGGATTCATCCCTTCCAAGGATGAGGTCAGGTTCGATTCCCCGACAGCGGCAACTTTTGCCAGCTGTGGCTCGGCCCACCACTCTTTCGCGCTACACGCACCTTTATTCAATGGACTCATGCACTTCGACCTGCGGACCAGGCCACCACCTCATCTGACTGATACCTCTCTGTTAAACTGGAGGACATGTTGTACGAACACTACTGTTGCGTTGCTAAAGGGCTATTGGTCCGTCAAGTGCGTGTTGTGGGCATGCCGTGTGAGGAGTTGCTCGAGACTTTACGGTGTACGCGTTGCAGGTTGGTGTTTCTGGTGTTTTTTTTGCGGAAGTCGTTTTGGTGGGTTTCTGGAATTTAGGTTTTGGTGGTTTTGGTGGTTTGGTGGTTTTGGTCGTTTTGGGTTGTTTCGTATGTCTTTAGGTTGTGGTTTTGTGGGTGTTTGTTGTGGGCGAACATTGGAGATGTCTGGCGCGCCGTTGGTCTAATGATTAGGATTCATCCCTCCCACGGATGAGGTCGGGGTTCGATTCCCCGGCGGCGCACGCCTTACTTGTTCCTTTCAGAGCACCTTTTGTCACTTTGTCACTTTTACCTTTTCACGTTTTGTGTAAGGCCACCACCTCATCTGACTGATACCTCCTGTTAAACTGGAGGACATGTACGAACACTACTGTTGCGTGCTACTATTGGTCCGTCAAGTGCGTGTTGTGGGCATGCCGTGTGAGGAGTTGCTCGAGGACTTTACAGTGTACGCGTTGCAGGTTCTGGTGTTTCTGGTGTTTTTGCGAGTCGTTTTGGTGGTTTTTTGGTGGTTTAGGTGGTTTTGGTCTGTTTTGGTCGTTTTGGGTTGTTTTTCGTATGTCTTTAGGGTTTTGGTTTTGTGGGTGCTTTTGTTGTGGGCGAACATTGAGATGTCTGGCGCGCCGTTGGTCTAATGGTTAAGTTCATCCCTCCCACGGATGAGGTCGGGGTTCGATTCTCTGGCGGCGCACGCCTTACTTGTTCCTTTTCAGAGCACCTTTGTCACTTTGTCACTTTTACCTTTTCACGTTTTGTGTAAGGCCACCACCTCATCTGACTGATACACTCCCTGTTAAACTGGAGGGATATGTACGACATTTCACTACTGTTGCGCTACTATTGGTCCGTCAAGTGCGTGTTGTGGGCATGCCGTGTGAGGAGTTGCTCGAGGACTTTACAGTGTACGCGTTGCAGGTTGGTGTTTCTGGTGTTTTTTGCGAGTCGTTTTGGTGGTTTTTGGTGGTTTTGGTGGTTTTGGTGGTTTTGGTGGTTTTGGTCGTTTTGGGTTGTTTTCAGTATGTCTTTTAGGGTTGTGGTTTTGTGGGTGTTTGTTGTGGGCGAACATTGGAGATGTCTGGCGCGCCGTTGGTCTAATGATTAGATTGGATTCATCCCTCCACGGATGAGGTCGGGGTTCGATTCTGGCGGCGCACGCCTTACTTGTTCCTTTTTCAGAGCACCTTTTGTCACTTTGTCACTTTTACCTTTTCACGTTTTGTATGTAAGCTGAAACAGGGTGCTCAGTTGCGGGTGGGTCAAGAATGACCTCTTGCACGCAACCAACAGCCTTGGCAGCAAGTCAATAGACCAAAACCACTGAACATCATCGTTCGTCTTGATCTAGCCAACTGACACTTCTACAGTCTATTTAGACCTGCTGGTGGGACTTCAATGTCGATGCTAGCAATACGAAGGCTAGAAACAGAGTTGAATCTGCGCCGATAGGGTTGTGGTGTGGATTCACTTTGGTCCACTAGCCTGTGGTACGCTGGCAAGCATGTCTCCGTCACTTTAGAAAAGTGACTGCGGCAAAGCGTGGCAAGTCAAGTGATATCCAGGTCGAGCTGCTAGTTGTGCGATGCAATTGATACTCGTCAAAACGATTGCCTGTTCGACATCAAAGTGACCACGCTCTTTCCATCAACCGATTTCTACGAACGCAGTTTCTCGTCTTCATCACCGTCTAGTGATTGGTGTGAATGTGACAGGCATGTTTGTGTCCGAAGGCTATGTGATTCATGAGAGCCGATGTGATAGGTGTACACCTATCAACGAAAGAGTTGCTTTAACCGCAGAGTGAGTTGAAACCAATTCCCGCACCGCCATAGGCTACGTGGGCGTCGAGGCTACTTCGCGATCACACCAGCGTAGAGCACGACGTGGTGAGCGAGTCGTTTGGGTCGGAGGAGGAAGATGTGGACGCGACACAGTTGTGGGTATTTTCCATCGCTTCCTATATGCGTAGACACTTAACAAATTCTCATCTGCAGCATTACTTCCAAAATCTGTGAGCGGCTCTTCCCTTTAGTGCCTATCAGCGTAGCGTAAGTGGAAATGCGAATTTGCTGACCGAATTCTGAAGTCAAGCTGAAATACACCCTTTTTGTCAAGTACTGCGGTGATAGTTCGATACTGAAAAGAGTCAGGCTCTATCAGACCAACAGTGTCATTCATTACAAACACACACATACTCACACAAAACAACCACCACAAAAACAACACACGACGACGCCATTCTGCGCTTTCGACCTTCGACCTTTGACCTTTCGACCCTGCTCGCAACTCTTTCGTTGATTGGTGTACACCTATCCATCGGCTCTCATGAATCACACATAGCCTTCGGACACAAACATATATCACATTCACCATCACTAGACGATGAAGACGAGAAACTGCGTTCGTGGAAATCGATTTGATGGAAGAGCGTGGTCACTTTGATGTCGAACAGGCAATCGTTTTGACGAGTATCAATTGCATCGCACAACTAGCAGCTCGACCTGGATATCACTTGACTTGCCACGCTTTTGCCGCAGTCACTTTTTTCCTAAAGTGACAGACATGCTTGCCAGCGTACCACAGGCACAGTGGACCAAGGTGAATTCACACCAACCCTATCGGTGCAGATTCAACTCTGTCTAGCCCTTCGTATTGCTAGCATCGACATTGAAGTCCCACCAGCAGGTCCAAATAGACTGTGAAGTGTCAGTTGGCTAGATCAAGACGAACGATGATGTTCAGTGGTTTTCATTGACTTTGCTGCCAAAGGCTGTTGGTTGGTGTGCAGGTCATTCTTGACCCACCCGCAACTGAGCACCCTGTTTCAGCTTACACAAAACGAAAAGGTGCGACAAAGTGACAAAGGTGCTCTGAAAAGGAACCGTGGGCGTGCGCCGCCGCGGGGAATCGAACCCCCGACCATCCGTGGAGGATGAATCCCCTAACCATTATTGACCAACGGCGCGCCAGACATCTCCAATGTTCGCCCACAACAAACACCCACAAAACCAAAACCCTAAAAGACATACGAAAACAACCCAAAACGACAAAACGACCAAACACCACCTAAACCACCAAAACGACGGCTCGCAAAAAAACACCAGAAACACCAACCTGCAACGCGTACACTGTAAAGTCCTCGAGCAACTCCGTCACACGGCATGCCCACAACACGCACTTGACGGACCACAGGTAGCACGCACAGTAGTGTTCGTACATGTCCTCCAGTTTAACAAGAAATTATCAGTCAGATGAGGTGGTGGCCTGGTCCGCAGGTCGAAGTGCATGAGTCCATTGAATAAAGGTGCGTGTAGCGCGAAAGAGAGTGGTGCTGGCAAGTTATGTCTCCGTCACTTTAGGAAAAAGTGACTGCGGCAAAGCGTGGCAAGTCAAGTGATATCCAGGTCGAGCTGCTAGTTGCGCGATGCAATTGATACTCGTCAAAACGATTGCCCGTTCGACATCAAAGTGACCACGCTCTTCCATCAAATCGATTTCTACGAACGCAGTTTCTCGTCTTCATCGTCTAGTGATGGTGTGAATGTGATATATGTTTGTGTCCGAAGGCTATGTGTGATTCATGAGAGCCGATGTGATAGGTGTACACCAATCAACGAAAGAGTTGCGAGCAGGGTCGAAAGGTCGAAAGGTCGAAAGGTCGAAAGGTCGAAAGCGCAGAATGGCGTCGTCGTGGGTTGTTTTGTGTGGTGGTTGTTTTGTGTGAGTATGTGTGTGTTTGTTTTGTGTGAGTATGTGTGTGTTTGTTTTGTGGGCGTATGTGTGTGTTTGTTTTGTGGGCGTATGTGTGTGTTTGTAATGAATGACTGCACCGTTGGTCTAATGGTTAGGATTCATCCCTTCCAAGGATGAGGTCGGGGTTCGATTCCCCGACGGCGCAACTTTTGCCAGCTGTGGCTCGGCCCACCACTCTCTTTCGCGCTACACGCACCTTTATTCAATGGACTCATGCACTTCGACCTGCGGACCAGGCCACCACCTCATCTGACTGATACCTCTCTGTTAAACTGGAGGACATGTACGAACACTACTGTTGCGTGCTACTATTGGTCCGTCAAGTGCGTGTTGTGGGCATGCCGTGTGAGGAGTTGCTCGAGGACTTTTACAGTGTACGCGTTGCAGGTTGGTGCTTCTGGTGTTTTTTTTGCGAGTCGTTTTGGTGGTTTTTGGTGGTTTAGGTGGTTTTGGTGGTTTTGGTGGTTTTGGGTTGTTTTCGTATGTCTTTTAGGGTTTTGGTTTTGTGGGTGTTTGTTGTGGGCGAACATTGGAGATGTCTGGCGCGCCGTTGGTCTAATGATTAGGATTCATCCCTCCCACGGATGAGGTCGGGGTTCGATTCCCCGGCGGCGCACGCCTTACTTGTTCCTTTTCAGAGCACCTTTTGTCACTTTGTCACTTTTACCTTTTCACGTTTTGTGTAAGCTGAAACAGGGTGCTCAGTTGCGGGTGGGTCAAGAATGACCTCTTGCACACCAACCAACAGCCTTGGCAGCAAGTCAATAGACCAAAACCACTGAACATCATCGTTCGTCTTGATCTAGCCAACTGACACTTCACAGTCTATTTGGACCTGCTGGTGGGACTTCAATGTCGATGCTAGCAATACGAAGGGCTAGACAGAGTTGAATCTGCGCCGATAGGGTTGTGGTGTGGATTCATTTTTGCAGCGGGGCTGCGTAGGTGTGCACGGCACAGAGGAAGTATGGTTGACTCGTAGAGTCCTGCTTGCAAGGCACTAGCCTTCGGTTCTATACAAGAACCAAGTAGTCCACTAAATACGGGACTCTCACAATCAGTGTCCCTATAATAAAGGAACTAACACTAATTATGTAAAATGCAAACTGATTTTTATTTATTGTATTGCCCTAATCCTGAATGTAACGGATTTAGTATCTAACATACTAAATCCTAATCAAATGCAATGTGTGGCTCTGAGCTAACAGCCAGCAACTGGCTACATATGTGACGTGTGAGAAACACTATGTGTCGTACACGGATCTGTGACTTGTGACCTGGATGGTGTATACCACACCTATTGTAGCCAAGGCGCGCAGCGCCGTGTAACCCCGTTACACCCTCCCCCACCAAACCGTGGATACGGAGTATCTACAACTGTAGACATAACTGCCTTGTCAAGGCCTGTCACCGGCAACTTTCCGATAAAAGAAATCTCTCAACGAGAGTGCGCGGGCGCGCTGGCTCAACGAGCACATTCTCCAATTCTCCCCAGCGAGCCAACCGCTCCTGAGGTGTCCCGTGACCAGGCGTCTACGCCTCAGCGCCTCAGCGCTTTCCGGTCTGAGCCCTCGGCTCCTCTCACGCTCTCCGTTTCGGAGTATTTCGCGGCGTCTCGCCTTCGCTACGGAGCGATGTTCAAGGCCAGCCCGACGTCAAGTGGTAGCGGTGGCTCACCCTTCGAGTACACGACAGCGTCGCCGACGCGCGACCCACGTCGCTCTCCTACGGAGGAAGGCGAGGTCGAAGTGGACTACGAGGAGTCCGAACAGGGCGATGCCCATGCGTCTCCTGCTCCTGCGAGCCCTCGGACGACTCGATCTGAGCTGCGCTCTCCACGTGATCCGCGTCGGTACTCAATTCCTCGGCAGCTGCGGGCAGCCCAATCCGTTCCCGGAGGGACCTTCGAGCCTCGTGCTCAACGCGTTGCGCAACGCACCACCACTTCCTGCTCGCGATGAGCCAGAGTCACTCAAGGGTGTCGAAGACGCGATCACCAACCCTCTGGATGAGGCACAGGAGGCTTCCATGAGCGGTGCTCCAGAGTCACGTCGACCGGTCCAACGGGACATCGTGGGGACTTCGTCGCGGCGCGACTACGGCTTCGAGCCTCGTGACCCTGCCGAGCAGGTGAAGCAGTTGATGGCGCAGCCAAACCTGCATGGTTACGCCATAGGCGATCCTCCACGTACGGTGGCTGAGACTCAGCAGCGACAGGGGCTCCATGAGCGTTTCTTGACCCCGCAGGTGTGCACACTCGCCGAGTATCGGCAACGCTTAGATAAGCAACGACGACGGGAGTCTGTGCCTCAGATGAGGACTTATCCACTCCTGCTCCAAACCGGCGAGACCACCCGGGACTACATGGTCCATGTGGCCACCTGGGCCGAGGCTTCACGGAAGCTCGCGTCGTTTGACCGGCTCATGGAGAGCTGCGCCGAGGTGGACGTCCGCCTCGCTCGAGGTCTACTCTTCCAGTACGCGAAGATACGCGTGCGGCCCGGCCGCTTTCCTCGTCACACGACGGCAGTGCTCCCGCCTCTCAGGCCGCTATCCCTGCTTCGCAGGATGCTCCTATAGTCTCCGAGGGAGACTCGCTGGCTGTGCCAGCCACGGACCAGAGCCTGAGCTCGGCTGCTAGTCCGTCAGCTTCTCACACTAGTGGTGAGAAGCGGGTGTCGACCGAGTGGTCGACATCGAGCCCTTCGGGCGCCCCGATCTTCGCGATCAAAAGCGTCCACGACGTCAGGGCAGTCCTGCCTCAGGGGCCCTTCACACTCCCACGAGTTTTGGGAATGAGGATATCCACGCCACTTCACCAGATACTGGTTTTGACTACGGTGGCGACGCCGCGCCATCAGGCGCTCCACGTGGTAGTGGGGAGTCCCCTGCTCATCGAGCAACGGCGGAGGAGGCCGATTCGCTGCGGAACGCAATACTCGACGAGTGTGATGAGCGCTATTTGTCGCGGCGCGCTTGGTATCAACTCGATCACTCGATCGGTACTCTCCAGAGTCAGACTCAGTCTCTTCAGGGGAACCTGGAGAGCGTTTGGCATTCGCATGCCCGTCTCGCTCATGACATAGAGGAGATTGAAAGCCGGATGGCTTGGCTCGAAGGTCCTCAGTCCCTGACTGCTCGCCTGCACCAGCAGGAGCTTCAGCTCGCTGAGTTGCGGGGTCAGGTGACGTTGCTGCTGCAGATGACGCAGCCTGGGCACGTGTCGTCGGTGCCAGCGCCTCCGCGCTCACCCCCGCGGGGTCCCGATATGGCTTAAGCAAGCCGACGTAGAACACCGGGTGTGTTCGCATCCGCTTTGGCAAGTCAAGCGTGTATGCCAGGCCCTTCTTGGCCACGACCGTAAATGGTCCGATGAAACGCGGACGCAATTTCGTCTTAAAGACGCTTGACACTGCATGTGTAGGTAGGTTCTTAGCGTTTAATAAAACCTGGTCACCGACCTTAAATTCCCATACATTGCTTCTACCTTTTGCATCAGCTTGTTCCTTCTGAACGTCTTGGCTTTCAGCCATCGCGTCACGCACACGGCGCAATACGCTCAATCTCACCGAGAGGAAGTCATCGACTTGTTTACGCACAGCAGAAGGGCTTATATCAGCAAGCTCGGAGTCGAGCGACGGCACAGCCTCTCCCCCACCAAGCCCAAGGCTACCGCGAGGCGGAGTGAGCGGGACGCGCGGATGCGCAAGGCCGTTCACGTAGAACGGGGTGAAGCCTGTCGAGGCATGCACCGCATTGTTCATGGAGAACTCAACGAGAGGGAGCATAGCGCTCCAACGCTTCGGCGTTTCAGCGCATACGCTGCGGAGGATGTCCTCCAGAACGCGGTTCACGCGTTCGGTCTGACCGTCGGTCTGCGGATGGTCCGCCGTGGACATGTCCAGTCGAGTGCCCAGCACCTTGAAGACGGACGTCCAGAAGTGACCCGTGAAACGGGGATCTCGATCCGAGACAATGGTCTCAGGCAGCCCATGCTGGCGGTAGACCCGATCGATGAAGATCGTCGCTGTACCAGCGCCATCGACGGTGTCCGGCACAGCCGCTAGGTGAGCCATCTTGCTCAGACGGTCAACAAAGACCACAACGCCCGTGTTGCCTGCCGTATCCTTCGGCAGGCCAAACACGAAGTCCACACTCATGGACTGCCAACACCCAGAGGGTACAGGCAAGCTCGCCAAAGGCGCTGCCGCATGCGGCGAGGGTTTAACCCGCTGACACGTCTCGCACGTGTGCACATATGTGCTGACCCACTTGTACATCTTCGGCCACCAGTACATGGAGCTCACCGAGCCGTAGGTCTTCTCGTGACCGAGGTGGCCGCTTGTGGGCGTGTCGTGGGCCTCATAGAGGATACGATACTTCAGGTCCTCATCGTGAGGAACCACCACACGTGGTGGGTCATCCTGACCCGTGCTGTAGTACAGCAGACCGCCTCCCAGGCTATAGCGTTGGAGTCTCGCCTTTAGGCGTCGTGACAGAGTCACCTTTGAGTCCTTAAACTCATCGCTCCCTAGAGCTTGAAGCAGCGCGACACAAGAGTCGTCCTGAGCGTACGCTGCTCGAACCATGTCCGTCACGGACGACGTCACCGAGGTGACATGAGATAACTCATAGTCCGGGCGACGTGATAACGCGTCAGCGAGGACGTTCTGCCTTCCAGGCTTGTACTTCACCTCGAAGTTATACTCCGCAAAGAAGGAGAGCCATCGGGCCATCCTCTGCGAGAGGTGAGGCGACTGCGTCGCTGTGCGTAGTGACGCATGATCCGTGTAGATCACAAACGGCTTGGAGCCGAGCAGGTGAACCCTGAATTTGACGAGAGCGTACTTCATCGCAAGTAGCTCCTTGTCATGAACTGGATAGTTCTTCTCAGCAGCCTTGAGCTGCCGAGACTCAAACGCAATGACGCGTTCGCGCCCTTCGGCGTCCGCTTGTAGCAAAGCACTGCCGATGGCAAAGTCCGAGGCGTCACAGACGACGATAAACGGACGAGCGGGGTCTGGCAACGCCAGTATCGGTGCCTGAAGCAGGCTATCCTTGATACAAGTGAACGCATTCTCGTGCTCGGCACGCCATACCCACTCGGCATCCTTCTTAAGGAGATCCGTCAGTGGCCGAGCAAACTCAGCGTAGTTCTCGCTATACTTGTGCAAGTAGTTGGCCAAGCCCATCCACTTACGCAAGTCCTTCTGGTTCAAGGGAACCGGCCAATCCACAATGGCCTTGACCTTTGCTGGATCAGCACGAAGGCCATGCTTCCCAATGAAGCACCCTAGGAAGGGGATTTCTTCCGCGCCAAAGACGCACTTGTCTGCGTTGGCGTACAATTTGTTCGTGCGCATGCACTCGAGCACAGCTCTCACGTGTTCCACGTGCACCTCAACGTCAGTCTTGCCGTGTTCGGCCTGACTGTGGACGAACACGTCGTCAAAGTACGTCTGTGCGAATGCCCGCAGGGGCCTGAACAGCTGCGTCACTAGACGATTGAACGTTGCAGGCGCATTCGAGAGCCCTTGGGGCATGACGAGCCACTCCCAGAGCATACCGCTCGGGGTGCTCACCGCTGTAAGCGGAATATCACTGGCTCGCATGAGCAGCTGATAGTACCCATCGACTAAGTCGAGCGCACTGTACATGGTGCAACCCACCATGTTGTTCTGAAGAACATCCTTCCTAGGAATCGGCGTCTGCGCCGGAATCGTGGCAGCGTTGAGCTTGTTAAAAGCGTGAACGATACGCCACTTGCCATTCGGCTTTCTGACACAGAACGTTGGCGCGGAGTGCGGAGACTTGCTCTCGCGCACGAGACCCGCCGCGTGCTTCGCACGGAAGAAGGCGTCAATGACGTCGCATTGCTCTTTAGGAAGAGGCCACTGCCGGGTCACGCAGTATTTAGTTCCGGGAACTAAGTCGATCTCATGACGAACGCCTCGGTCAGGAGGCAGGCCACTCGGTGGTTCGCTTCGAGACAACGTCTCCATATTCCTTCAACAAGGAGTAGAAGGGATCCGAGGGATTCTTGAGGATCTCCGATCCACTCCTGGCGTTCAACGCCTTCTTGACTTCGGCCAAGACGGACTCGTCAACGAGGGACGACGAGTTTAACTCCTCCTCAGGTCGAACGATGACCACCTCGGCGAGTTCGCCAGCCTTCAAGGCATCGCCAAAGTCGGCGAAGGACATCTCCTCTAGCTCAAGGAGCTTGTCAACACTTGGCAAGTCGTCCAGCAGGACACTGCCTTCGGCACTGCCGCCCACTCCATCAACCAGAGTGTATAGCTGCCCACAGCCCTCCGGTGCGTCGGCACTTGACGTCACGGATGACTCAGACGCAGAGCGTCTCGCCCGAAGGGCCTTACGACGTCTTCGCCTAGCCGAAGAGCGTCTACTCGACGGAGTACGTGCCGTCGCACAAGTTTCGGCCTCTCTCGGCCCAGTGTCAGAGACACTCAGCGATCCACTCGGTCGACGACCGATGCCGCTCAGCGGAGTACGTGCCGCTGCACAATCAATGACCGTAACAGGTCCAGTGTCAGAGACACTCAGCGATCGACTTGGTCCACGACCAGTATCACTCGACGGGGTACGTGCCGCCCCACAGGGGTTACGTGAGCTTTGCCCACACGTTGACTCACTGTCAACCAGCGCTACGCGCTCAACAGGACTGCGGTCCTCGCTATCGGTGCTGTCCACTAACTCGGACACACCGACTTCCAGCATCATAGCCGACTCGGCTCGATGCTCGCGCCAATAGCGCTTCTGCTTCCTAGCAGAGGTGGGTTCATGACTCGCCAAAGCTCCACTAGGAGAGAAGTGCGTAGCACCTAAGGTCTTCGACCTCCAGTCAATCCATGGCTCGTGGCGCTCCAGCCACGCCATACCAAGGATGAGGTCGTACCTCGAATCCAGGTCCAAGACCAAGCAGCGTTCTACGCTGTCGAAGTCCAGGAACTTCAGCCGTAGGTCCATGGGGACCTTGGCTGCCGTGACACGGACGCCCGTCGCTAGACGGACAGTGACGGTGTCACCTCTTCGCGCTCGAAGCCCCTCAGCATATTGCTGACTACTCTCAACGGTGGAGCGTCTGACGTAGTCGCCAGACGCTCCTGAATCGATCAACACGATCCACGGCTTCTCGAAGCCCTTCACGTCCACATGGACGACCAGCAAGCCCTGCTTGCTCACACGTTCCGTGTTCAAGAGCACGGAGCTCTTCGGGGCTGAGCCCCAGTGCCTCTCACGCACTGCAGAACTCAGTTCTTCCCCAGTAGACCGCCCCGCGTCTACTGGGAGCCGTCGTTCCCTGGGCAGAGCCCGAAGCGGGACCCGCGGCAGGGTTGCGACCAGTCTGGCCGGCGCGCTCTTTGCGCAGAGGGCAGTTGGGCCTCAGGTGTGTGGGACTACCACACGTGTAGCACCGACGAGTGCTCATACGCTGCACCGCAGCTCGTAGCTCGGCTACTTCATCTTCAGCATAGCTGAGGTCCATGGGCTCGGGTCCCCCGGACCCTGTGCTGTTAGCACCGACCCTCGACAACTTAAAGTTGTGTTCAGCATTCAATGCCACGCTAACAGCGTCCTCGAAGGTGCGAGGATTCTGACGGAATGCCTCCGTCCTGGCCACGCCAGCTCTCAGACCTTCCATGAAGATAGTCACGGTGACCACCTCAGGTAGAAGATCGGCAGCCATGCCGGCAATGAGCGTGCGCAGCTCTTGGACATAGTCCACCAGGTCCTTCTTGCCCTGTCGGCAAGCAAGGAAGCGTGACCGCACGCGATACGCCTGGTTAGGTGGAGCAAACACTTGCGTAAGCTTGGCCTTAAGCTCACCCCAAGTGGGGAAGGCCATTTCTACCGACGTCCCAGACGTCAAGGCCCATTCTCGTGCTCGACCTTCGAGCTTAGAGATGGCGAACGCCACGCGTTGGCCTTCCAACTGGAGCATAGCGGCCCCCATGGCCATTTCGGCCTCTCGGGTCCACAATAGGAGGTTCTCTCCTTCGTGCCCGTGAAAGGTCTTCACGCTGAGCGTGACGGGCTTAGCTCTCGGAGCGGGATTAACTCCTTTTACATTACGCTGAATGTGCTCAACGAGAGCGTTCTCGTACGAGGCAAATGCCTCCAGGCGCGCGTTGACGGCCTCCGGCCCTTGAGACGCAATGTGCGCCATACCTTCAGGGCCCAGCAAGGACGTAAGCTTGTTAAGCGTGTCCCGCTGACTCGGAGTCAAGTGAGCGTATGCTTCTGGCTCCATTCTCACAGAGAAACAGTCTTCAACTCAGGAGTTGGATACAAGTGCTACTAGGTGCAGCGGGGCTGCGTAGGTGTGCACGGCACAGAGGAAGTTTGGTTGACTCGTAGAGTCCTGCTTGCAAGGCACTAGCCTTCGGTTCTATACAAGAACCAAGTAGTCCACTAAATACGGGACTCTCACAATCAGTGTCCCTATAATAAAGGAACTAACACTAATTATGTAAAATGCAAACTGATTTTTATTTATTGTATTGCCCTAATCCTGAATGTAACGGATTTAGTATCTAACATACTAAATCCTAATCAAATGCAATGTGTGGCTCTGAGCTAACAGCCAGCAACTGGCTACATATGTGACGTGTGAGAAACACTATGTGTCGTACACGAATCTGTGACTTGTGACCTGGATGGTGTATACCACACCTATTGTAGCCAAGGCGCGCAGCGCCGTGTAACCCCGTTACAATTTTGGTCCACTAGCCTGTGGTACGCTGGCAAGCATGTCTCCGTCACTTTAGGAAAAAGTGACTGCGGCAAAGCGTGGCAAGTCAAGTGATATCCAGGTCGAGCTGCTAGTTGTGCGATGCAATTGATACTCGTCAAAACGATTGCCTGTTCGACATCAAAGTGACCACGCTCTTCCATCAAATCGATTTCCACGAACGCAGTTTCTCGTCTTCATCGTCTAGTGATGGTGTGAATGTGATATATGTTTGTGTCCGAAGGCTATGTGTGATTCATGAGAGCCGATGTGATAGGTGTACACCAATCAACGAAAGAGTTGCGAGCAGGGTCGAAAGGTCGAAAGGTCGAAAGGTCGAAAGCGCAGAATGGCGTCGTCGTGGGTTGTTTTGTGTGGTGGATGTTTTGTGTGAGTATGTGTGTGTTTTTTTTTGTGGGCGTATGTGTGTGTTTGTAATGAATGACTGCACCGTTGGTCTAATGGTTAGGATTCATCCCTTCCAAGGATGAGGTCGGGGTTTGATTCCCCGACGGCGCAACTTTTGCCAGCTGTGGCTCGGCCCACCACTCTCTTTCGCGCTACACGCACCTTTATTCAATGGACTCATGCACTTCGACCTGCGGACCAGGCCACCACCTCATCTGACTGATACCTCTCTGTTAAACTGGAGGACATGTACGAACACTACTGTTGCGTGCTACTATTGGTCCGTCAAGTGCGTGTTGTGGGCATGCCGTGTGAGGAGTTGCTCGAGGACTTTTACAGTGTACGCGTTGCAGGTTGGTGTTTCTGGTGTTTTTTTTTGCGAGTCGTTTTGGTGGTTTTTGGTGGTTTAGGTGGTTTTGGTGGTTTTGGTGGTTTTGGGTTGTTTTCGTATGTCTTTTAGGGTTGTGGTTTTGTGGGTGTTTGTTGTGGGCGAACATTGGAGATGTCTGGCGCGCCGTTGGTCTAATGGTTAGGATTCATCCCTCCCACGGATGAGGTCGGGGTTCGATTCCCCGGCGGCGCACGCCTTACTTGTTCCTTTTCAGAGCACCTTTTGTCACTTTGTCACTTTTACCTTTTCACGTTTTGTGTAAGCTGAAACAGGGTGCTCAGTTGCGGAGTGGGTCAAGAATGACTTCTTGCACACCAACCAACAGCCTTGGTAGCAAGTCAATAGACCAAAACCACTGAACATCATCGTTCGTCTTGATCTAGCCAACTGACACTTCACAGTCTATTTGGACCTACTGGTGGGACTTCAATGTCGATGCTAGCAATACGAAGGGCTAGACAGAGTTGAATCTGCGCCGATAGGGTTGTGGTGTGGATTCATTTTGGTCCACTAGCCTGTGGTACGCTGGCAAGCATGTCTCCGTCACTTTAGGAAAAAGTGACTGCGGCAAAGCGTGGCAAGTCAAGTGATATCCAGGTCGAGCTGCTAGTTGTGCGATGCAATTGATACTCGTCAAAACGATTGCCTGTTCGACATCAAAGTGACCACGCTCTTCCATCAAATCGATTTCCACGAACGCAGTTTCTCGTCTTCATCGTCTAGTGATGGTGTGAATGTGATATATGTTTGTGTCCGAAGGCTATGTGTGATTCATGAGAGCCGATGTGATAGGTGTACACCAATCAACGAAAGAGTTGCGAGCAGGGTCGAAAGGTCGAAAGGTCGAAAGGTCGAAAGCGCAGAATGGCGTCGTCGTGGGTTGTTTTGTGTGGTGGTTGTTTTGTGTGAGTATGTGTGTGTTTGTTTTGTGTGAGTATGTGTGTGTTTTTTTTTGTGGGCGTATGTGTGTGTTTGTAATGAATGACTGCACCGTTGGTCTAATGGTTAGGATTCATCCCTTCCAAGGATGAGGTCGGGGTTTGATTCCCCGACGGCGCAACTTTTGCCAGCTGTGGCTCGGCCCACCACTCTCTTTCGCGCTACACGCACCTTTATTCAATGGACTCATGCACTTCGACCTGCGGACCAGGCCACCACCTCATCTGACTGATACCTCTCTGTTAAACTGGAGGACATGTACGAACACTACTGTTGCGTGCTACTATTGGTCCGTCAAGTGCGTGTTGTGGGCATGCCGTGTGAGGAGTTGCTCGAGGACTTTTACAGTGTACGCGTTGCAGGTTGGTGTTTCTGGTGTTTTTTTTTGCGAGTCGTTTTGGTGGGTTTTGGTGGTTTTGGTGGTTTTGGTCGTTTTGGTCGTTTTGGGTTGTTTTCGTATGTCTTTTAGGGTTTTGGTTTTGTGGGTGTTTGTTGTGGGCGAACATTGGAGATGTCTGGCGCGCCGTTGGTCTAATGGTTAGGATTCATCCCTCCCACGGATGAGGTCGGGGTTCGATTCCCCGGCGGCGCACGCCTTACTTGTTCCTTTTCAGAGCACCTTTTGTCACTTTGTCACTTTTACCTTTTCACGTTTTGTGTAAGCTGAAACAGGGTGCTCAGTTGCGGAGTGGGTCAAGAATGACCTCTTGCACACCAACCAACAGCCTTGGTAGCAAGTCAATAGACCAAAACCACTGAACATCATCGTTCGTCTTGATCTAGCCAACTGACACTTCACAGTCTATTTGGACCTACTGGTGGGACTTCAATGTCGATGCTAGCAATACGAAGGGCTAGACAGAGTTGAATCTGCGCCGATAGGGTTGTGGTGTGGATTCATTTTGGTCCACTAGCCTGTGGTACGCTGGCAAGCATGTCTCCGTCACTTTAGGAAAAAGTGACTGCGGCAAAGCGTGGCAAGTCAAGTGATATCCAGGTCGAGCTGCTAGTTGTGCGATGCAATTGATACTCGTCAAAACGATTGCCTGTTCGACATCAAAGTGACCACGCTCTTCCATCAAATCGATTTCCACGAACGCAGTTTCTCGTCTTCATCGTCTAGTGATGGTGTGAATGTGATATATGTTTGTGTCCGAAGGCTATGTGTGATTCATGAGAGCCGATGTGATAGGTGTACACCAATCAACGAAAGAGTTGCGAGCAGGGTCGAAAGGTCGAAAGGTCGAAAGGTCGAAAGGTCGAAAGCGCAGAATGGCGTCGTCGTGGGTTGTTTTGTGTGGTGGTTGTTTTGTGAGTATGGAAGTTTTGTGTGAGTATGTGTGTGTTTGTTTTGTGTGAGTATGTGTGTGTGTTTTTTTTGTGGGCGTATGTGTGTGTTTGTAATGAATGACTGCACCGTTGGTCTAATGGTTAGGATTCATCCCTTCCAAGGATGAGGTCGGGGTTTGATTCCCCGACGGCGCAACTTTGCCAGCTGTGGCTCGGCCCACCACTCTCTTTCGCGCTACACGCACCTTTATTCAATGGACTCATGCACTTCGACCTGCGGACCAGGCCACCACCTCATCTGACTGATACCTCTCTGTTAAACTGGAGGACATGTACGAACACTACTGTTGCGTGCTACTATTGGTCCGTCAAGTGCGTGTTGTGGGCATGCCGTGTGAGGAGTTGCTCGAGGACTTTTACAGTGTACGCGTTGCAGGTTGGTGTTTCTGGTGTTTTTTTTTGCGAGTCGTTTTGGTGGTTTTTGGTGGTTTTGGTGGTTTTGGTGGTTTTGGTCGTTTTGGGTTGTTTTCGTATGTCTTTTTTAGGGTTTGGTTTTGTGGGTGTTTGTTGTGGGCGAACATTGGAGATGTCTGGCGCGCCGTTGGTCTAATGATTAGGATTCATCCCTCCCACGGATGAGGTCGGGGTTCGATTCCCCGGCGGCGCACGCCTTACTTGTTCCTTTTCAGAGCACCTTTTGTCACTTTGTCACTTTTACCTTTTCACGTTTTGTGTAAGCTGAAACAGGGTGCTCAGTTGCGGAGTGGGTCAAGAATGACCTCTTGCACACCAACCAACAGCCTTGGTAGCAAGTCAATAGACCAAAACCACTGAACATCATCGTTCGTCTTGATCTAGCCAACTGACACTTCACAGTCTATTTGGACCTACTGGTGGGACTTCAATGTCGATGCTAGCAATACGAAGGGCTAGACAGAGTTGAATCTGCGCCGATAGGGTTGTGGTGTGGATTCATTTTGGTCCACTAGCCTGTGGTACGCTGGCAAGCATGTCTCCGTCACTTTAGGAAAAAGTGACTGCGGCAAAGCGTGGCAAGTCAAGTGATATCCAGGTCGAGCTGCTAGTTGTGCGATGCAATTGATACTCGTCAAAACGATTGCCTGTTCGACATCAAAGTGACCACGCTCTTCCATCAAATCGATTTCCACGAACGCAGTTTCTCGTCTTCATCGTCTAGTGATGGTGTGAATGTGATATATGTTTGTGTCCGAAGGCTATGTGTGATTCATGAGAGCCGATGTGATAGGTGTACACCAATCAACGAAAGAGTTGCGAGCAGGGTCGAAAGGTCGAAAGGTCGAAAGGTCGAAAGCGCAGAATGGCGTCGTCGTGGGTTGTTTTGTGTGGTGGTTGTTTTGTGTGATGGAAGTTTTGTGTGAGTATGTGTGTGTTTGTTTTGTGTGAGTATGTGTGTGTGTTTTTTTTGTGGGCGTATGTGTGTGTTTGTAATGAATGACTGCACCGTTGGTCTAATGGTTAGGATTCATCCCTTCCAAGGATGAGGTCGGGGTTTGATTCCCCGACGGCGCAACTTTTGCCAGCTGTGGCTCGGCCCACCACTCTCTTTCGCGCTACACGCACCTTTATTCAATGGACTCATGCACTTCGACCTGCGGACCAGGCCACCACCTCATCTGACTGATACCTCTCTGTTAAACTGGAGGACATGTACGAACACTACTGTTGCGTGCTACTATTGGTCCGTCAAGTGCGTGTTGTGGGCATGCCGTGTGAGGAGTTGCTCGAGGACTTTTACAGTGTACGCGTTGCAGGTTGGTGTTTCTGGTGTTTTTTTTTGCGAGTCGTTTTGGTGGTTTTTGGTGGTTTTGGTGGTTTTGGTCGTTTTGGTCGTTTTGGGTTGTTTTCGTATGTCTTTTAGGGTTTTGGTTTTGTGGGTGTTTGTTGTGGGCGAACATTGGAGATGTCTGGCGCGCCGTTGGTCTAATGGTTAGGATTCATCCCTCCCACGGATGAGGTCGGGGTTCGATTCCCGGCGGCGCACGCCTTACTTGTTCCTTTTCAGAGCACCTTTGTCACTTTGTCACTTTTACCTTTTCACGTTTTGTGTAAGCTGAAACAGGGTGCTCAGTTGCGGAGTGGGTCAAGAATGACCTCTTGCACACCAACCAACAGCCTTGGTAGCAAGTCAATAGACCAAAACCACTGAACATCATCGTTCGTCTTGATCTAGCCAACTGACACTTCACAGTCTATTTGGACCTGCTGGTGGGACTTCAATGTCGATGCTAGCAATACGAAGGGCTAGACAGAGTTGAATCTGCGCCGATAGGGTTGTGGTGTGGATTCATTTTGGTCCACTAGCCTGTGGTACGCTGGCAAGCATGTCTCCATCACTTTAGGAAAAAGTGACTGCGGCAAAGCGTGGCAAGTCAAGTGATATCCAGGTCGAGCTGCTAGTTGTGCGATGCAATTGATACTCGTCAAAACGATTGCCTGTTCGACATCAAAGTGACCACGCTCTTCCATCAAATCGATTTCCACGAACGCAGTTTCTCGTCTTCATCGTCTAGTGATGGTGTGAATGTGATATATGTTTGTGTCCGAAGGCTATGTGTGATTCATGAGAGCCGATGTGATAGGTGTACACCAATCAACGAAAGAGTTGCGAGCAGGGTCGAAAGGTCGAAAGGTCGAAAGGTCGAAAGGTCGAAAGGTCGAAAGCGCAGAATGGCGTCGTCGTGGGTTGTTTTGTGTGGTGGTTGTTTTGTGTGATGGAAGTTTTGTGTGAGTATGTGTGTGTTTGTTTTGTGTGAGTATGTGTGTGTTTTTTTTTGTGGGCGTATGTGTGTTTTTGTAATGAATGACTGCACCGTTGGTCTAATGGTTAGGATTCATCCCTTCCAAGGATGAGGTCGGGGTTTGATTCCCCGACGGCGCAACTTTTGCCAGCTGTGGCTCGGCCCACCACTCTCTTTCGCGCTACACGCACCTTTATTCAATGGACTCATGCACTTCGACCTGCGGACCAGGCCACCACCTCATCTGACTGATACCTCTCTGTTAAACTGGAGGACATGTACGAACACTACTGTTGCGTGCTACTATTGGTCCGTCAAGTGCGTGTTGTGGGCATGCCGTGTGAGGAGTTGCTCGAGGACTTTTACAGTGTACGCGTTGCAGGTTGGTGTTTCTGGTGTTTTTTTTTGCGAGTCGTTTTGGTGGTTTTTGGTGGTTTTGGTGGTTTTGGTGGTTTTGGTCGTTTTGGTCGTTTTGGGTTGTTTTCGTATGTCTTTTAGGGTTGTGGTTTTGTGGGTGTTTGTTGTGGGCGAACATTGGAGATGTCTGGCGCGCCGTTGGTCTAATGATTAGGATTCATCCTCCCACGGATGAGGTCGGGGTTCGATTCCCCGGCGGCGCACGCCTTACTTGTTCCTTTTCAGAGCACCTTTTGTCACTTTGTCACTTTTACCTTTTCACGTTTTGTGTAAGCTGAAACAGGGTGCTCAGTTGCGGAGTGGGTCAAGAATGACCTCTTGCACACCAACCAACAGCCTTGGTAGCAAGTCAATAGACCAAAACCACTGAACATCATCGTTCGTCTTGATCTAGCCAACTGACACTTCACAGTCTATTTGGACCTGCTGGTGGGACTTCAATGTCGATGCTAGCAATACGAAGGGCTAGACAGAGTTGAATCTGCGCCGATAGGGTTGTGGTGTGGATTCATTTTGGTCCACTAGCCTGTGGTACGCTGGCAAGCATGTCTCCGTCACTTTAGGAAAAAGTGACTGCGGCAAAGCGTGGCAAGTCAAGTGATATCCAGGTCGAGCTGCTAGTTGTGCGATGCAATTGATACTCGTCAAAACGATTGCCTGTTCGACATCAAAGTGACCACGCTCTTCCATCAAATCGATTTCCACGAACGCAGTTTCTCGTCTTCATCGTCTAGTGATGGTGTGAATGTGATATATGTTTGTGTCCGAAGGCTATGTGTGATTCATGAGAGCCGATGTGATAGGTGTACACCAATCAACGAAAGAGTTGCGAGCAGGGTCGAAAGGTCGAAAGGTCGAAAGGTCGAAAGGTCGAAAGGTCGAAAGGTCGAAAGGTCGAAAGCGCAGAATGGCGTCGTCGTGGGTTGTTTTGTGTGGTGGTTGTTTTGTGTGATGGAAGTTTTGTGTGAGTATGTGTGTGTTTGTTTTGTGTGAGTATGTGTGTGTTTTTTGTGGGCGTATGTGTGTTTTGTGGTGAATGACTGCACCGTTGGTCTAATGGTTAGGATTCATCCTTCCAAGGATGAGGTCGGGGTTCGATTCCCCGACGGCGCAACTTGCCAGCTGTGGCTCGGCCCACCACTCTTTCGCGCTACACGCACCTTTATTCAATGGACTCATGCACTTCGACCTGCGGACCAGGCCACCACCTCATCTGACTGATACCTCTCTGTTAAACTGGAGGACATGTACGAACACTACTGTTGCGTGCTACTATTGGTCCGTCAAGTGCGTGTTGTGGGCATGCCGTGTGAGGAGTTGCTCGAGGACTTTTACAGTGTACGCGTTGCAGGTTGGTGTTTCTGGTGTTTTTTTTTGCGAGTCGTTTTGGTGGTTTTTGGTGGTTTTGGTGGTTTTGGTCGTTTTGGTCGTTTTGGGTTGTTTTCGTATGTCTTTTAGGGTTGTGGTTTTGTGGGTGTTTGTTGTGGGCGAACATTGGAGATGTCTGGCGCGCCGTTGGTCTAATGATTAGGATTCATCCCTCCCACGGATGAGGTCGGGGTTCGATTCCCGGCGGCGCACGCCTTACTTGTTCCTTTTCAGAGCACCTTTTGTCACTTTGTCACTTTTACCTTTTCACGTTTTGTGTAAGCTGAAACAGGGTGCTCAGTTGCGGAGTGGAGTCAAGAATGACCTCTTGCACACCAACCAACAGCCTTGGTAGCAAGTCAATAGACCAAAACCACTGAACATCATCGTTCGTCTTGATCTAGCCAACTGACACTTCACAGTCTATTTGGACCTGCTGGTGGGACTTCAATGTCGATGCTAGCAATACGAAGGGCTAGACAGAGTTGAATCTGCGCCGATAGGGTTGTGGTGTGGATTCATTTTGGTCCACTAGCCTGTGGTACGCTGGCAAGCATGTCTCCGTCACTTTAGGAAAAAGTGACTGCGGCAAAGCGTGGCAAGTCAAGTGATATCCAGGTCGAGCTGCTAGTTGTGCGATGCAATTGATACTCGTCAAAACGATTGCCTGTTCGACATCAAAGTGACCACGCTCTTCCATCAAATCGATTTCCACGAACGCAGTTTCTCGTCTTCATCGTCTAGTGATGGTGTGAATGTGATATATGTTTGTGTCCGAAGGCTATGTGTGATTCATGAGAGCCGATGTGATAGGTGTACACCAATCAACGAAAGAGTTGCGAGCAGGGTCGAAAGGTCGAAAGGTCGAAAGGTCGAAAGGTCGAAAGGTCGAAAGGTCGAAAGGTCGAAAGCGCAGAATGGCGTCGTCGTGGGTTGTGTTGTGTGGTGGTTGTTTTGTGTGATGGAAGTTTTGTGTGAGTATGTGTGTGTTTGTTTTGTGTGAGTATGTGTGTGTGTTTTTTTTGTGGGCGTATGTGTGTGTTTGTAATGAATGACTGCACCGTTGGTCTAATGGTTAGGATTCATCCCTTCCAAGGATGAGGTCGGGGTTCGATTCCCCGACGGCGCAACTTTTGCCAGCTGTGGCTCGGCCCACCACTCTCTTTCGCGCTACACGCACCTTTATTCAATGGACTCATGCACTTCGACCTGCGGACCAGGCCACCACCTCATCTGACTGATACCTCTCTGTTAAACTGGAGGACATGTACGAACACTACTGTTGCGTGCTACTATTGGTCCGTCAAGTGCGTGTTGTTGGGCATGCCGTGTGAGGAGTTGCTCGAGGACTTTTACAGTGTACGCGTTGCAGGTTGGTGTTTCTGGTGTTTTTGCGAGTCGTTTTGGTGGTTTTTGGTGGTTTTGGTGGTTTTGGTCGTTTTGGTCGTTTTGGGTTGTTTTCGTATGTCTTTTAGGGTTGTGGTTTTGTGGGTGTTTGTTGTGGGCGAACATTGGAGATGTCTGGCGCGCCGTTGGTCTAATGATTAGGATTCATCCCTCCCACGGATGAGGTCGGGGTTCGATTCCCCGGCGGCGCACGCCTTACTTGTTCCTTTTCAGAGCACCTTTTGTCACTTTGTCACTTTTACCTTTCACGTTTTGTGTAAGCTGAAACAGGGTGCTCAGTTGCGGAGTGGGTCAAGAATGACCTCTTGCACACCAACCAACAGCCTTGGTAGCAAGTCAATAGACCAAAACCACTGAACATCATCGTTCGTCTTGATCTAGCCAACTGACACTTCACAGTCTATTTGGACCTGCTGGTGGGACTTCAATGTCGATGCTAGCAATACGAAGGGCTAGACAGAGTTGAATCTGCGCCGATAGGGTTGTGGTGTGGATTCATTTTGGTCCACTAGCCTGTGGTACGCTGGCAAGCATGTCTCCGTCACTTTAGGAAAAAGTGACTGCGGCAAAGCGTGGCAAGTCAAGTGATATCCAGGTCGAGCTGCTAGTTGTGCGATGCAATTGATACTCGTCAAAAACGATTGCCTGTTCGACATCAAAGTGACCACGCTCTTCCATCAAATCGATTTCCACGAACGCAGTTTCTCGTCTTCATCGTCTAGTGATGGTGTGAATGTGATATATGTTTGTGTCCGAAGGCTATGTGTGATTCATGAGAGCCGATGTGATAGGTGTACACCAATCAACGAAAGAGTTGCGAGCAGGGTCGAAAGGTCGAAAGGTCGAAAGGTCGAAAGGTCGAAAGCGCAGAATGGCGTCGTCGTGGGTTGTTTTGTGTGGTGGTTGTTTTGTGTGATGGAAGTTTTGTGAGTATGTGTGTGTTTGTTTTGTGTGAGTATGTGTGTGTTTGTTTTGTGGGCGTATGTGTGTGTTTGTAATGAATGACTGCACCGTTGGTCTAATGGTTAGGATTCATCCCTTCCAAGGATGAGGTCGGGGTTCGATTCCCCGACGGCGCAACTTTTGCCAGCTGTGGCTCGGCCCACCACTCTCTTTCGCGCTACACGCACCTTTATTCAATGGACTCATGCACTGACCTGCGGACCAGGCCACCACCTCATCTGACTGATACCTCTCTGTTAAACTGGAGGACATGTACGAACACTACTGTTGCGTGCTACTATTGGTCCGTCAAGTGCGTGTTGTGGGCATGCCGTGTGAGGAGTTGCTCGAGGACTTTTACAGTGTACGCGTTGCAGGTTGGTGTTTCTGGTGTTTTTTTTTGCGAGTCGTTTTGGTGGTTTTTGGTGGTTTTGGTGGTTTTGGTCGTTTTGGTCGTTTTGGGTTGTTTTCGTATGTCTTTTAGGGTTGTGGTTTTGTGGGTGTTTGTTGTGGGCGAACATTGGAGATGTCTGGCGCGCCGTTGGTCTAATGATTAGGATTCATCCCTCCCACGGATGAGGTCGGGGTTCGATTCCCCGGCGGCGCACGCCTTACTTGTTCCTTTTCAGAGCACCTTTTGTCACTTTGTCACTTTTACCTTTTCACGTTTTGTGTAAGCTGAAACAGGGTGCTCAGTTGCGGAGTGGGTCAAGAATGACCTCTTGCACACCAACCAACAGCCTTGGTAGCAAGTCAATAGACCAAAACCACTGAACATCATCGTTCGTCTTGATCTAGCCAACTGACACTTCACAGTCTATTTGGACCTGCTGGTGGGACTTCAATGTCGATGCTAGCAATACGAAGGGCTAGACAGAGTTGAATCTGCGCCGATAGGGTTGTGGTGTGGATTCATTTTGGTCCACTAGCCTGTGGTACGCTGGCAAGCATGTCTCCGTCACTTTAGGAAAAAGTGACTGCGGCAAAGCGTGGCAAGTCAAGTGATATCCAGGTCGAGCTGCTAGTTGTGCGATGCAATTGATACTCGTCAAAACGATTGCCTGTTCGACATCAAAGTGACCACGCTCTTCCATCAAATCGATTTCCACGAACGCAGTTTCTCGTCTTCATCGTCTAGTGATGGTGTGAATGTGATATATGTTTGTGTCCGAAGGCTATGTGTGATTCATGAGAGCCGATGTGATAGGTGTACACCAATCAACGAAAGAGTTGCGAGCAGGGTCGAAAGGTCGAAAGGTCGAAAGGTCGAAAGGTCGAAAGCGCAGAATGGCGTCGTCGTGGGTTGTTTTGTGTGGTGGTTGTTTTGTGTGATGGAAGTTTTGTGTGAGTATGTGTGTGTTTGTTTTGTGTGAGTATGTGTGTGTTTTTTTTTGTGGGCGTATGTGTGTTTTTGTAATGAATGACTGCACCGTTGGTCTAATGGTTAGGATTCATCCCTTCCAAGGATGAGGTCGGGGTTCGATTCCCCGACGGCGCAACTTTTGCCAGCTGTGGCTCGGCCCACCACTCTCTTTCGCGCTACACGCACCTTTATTCAATGGACTCATGCACTTCGACCTGCGGACCAGGCCACCACCTCATCTGACTGATACCTCTCTGTTAAACTGGAGGACATGTACGAACACTACTGTTGCGTGCTACTATTGGTCCGTCAAGTGCGTGTTGTGGGCATGCCGTGTGAGGAGTTGCTCGAGGACTTTTACAGTGTACGCGTTGCAGGTTGGTGTTTCTGGTGTTTTTTTTTTGCGAGTCGTTTTGGTGGTTTTTGGTGGTTTTGGTGGTTTTGGTGGTTTTGGTGGTTTTGGTCGTTTTGGGTTGTTTTCGTATGTCTTTTAGGGTTGTGGTTTTGTGGGTGTTTGTTGTGGGCGAACATTGGAGATGTCTGGCGCGCCGTTGGTCTAATGATTAGGATTCATCCCTCCCACGGATGAGGTCGGGGTTCGATTCCCCGGCGGCGCACGCCTTACTTGTTCCTTTTCAGAGCACCTTTTGTCACTTTGTCACTTTTACCTTTTCACGTTTTGTGTAAGCTGAAACAGGGTGCTCAGTTGCGGAGTGGGTCAAGAATGACCTCTTGCACACCAACCAACAGCCTTGGTAGCAAGTCAATAGACCAAAACCACTGAACATCATCGTTCGTCTTGATCTAGCCAACTGACACTTCACAGTCTATTTGGACCTGCTGGTGGGACTTCAATGTCGATGCTAGCAATACGAAGGGCTAGACAGAGTTGAATCTGCGCCGATAGGGTTGTGGTGTGGATTCATTTTGGTCCACTAGCCTGTGGTACGCTGGCAAGCATGTCTCCTGTCACTTTAGGAAAAAGTGACTGCGGCAAAAGCGTGGCAAGTCAAGTGATATCCAGGTCGAGCTGCTAGTTGTGCGATGCAATTGATACTCGTCAAAACGATTGCCTGTTCGACATCAAAGTGACCACGCTCTTCCATCAAATCGATTTCCACGAACGCAGTTTCTCGTCTTCATCGTCTAGTGATGGTGTGAATGTGATATATGTTTGTGTCCGAAGGCTATGTGTGATTCATGAGAGCCGATGTGATAGGTGTACACCAATCAACGAAAGAGTTGCGAGCAGGGTCGAAAGGTCGAAAGGTCGAAAGGTCGAAAGGTCGAAAGGTCGCAGAATGGCGTCGTCGTGGGTTGTTTTGTGTGGTGGTTGTTTTGTGTGATGGAAGTTTTGTGTGAGTATGTGTGTGTTTGTTTTGTGTGAGTATGTGTGTGTTTTTTTTTGTGGGCGTATGTGTGTTTTTGTAGTGAATGACTGCACCGTTGGTCTAATGGTTAGGATTCATCCCTTCCAAGGATGAGGTCGGGGTTCGATTCCCCGACGGCGCAACTTTTGCCAGCTGTGGCTCGGCCCACCACTCTCTTTCGCGCTACACGCACCTTTATTCAATGGACTCATGCACTTCGACCTGCGGACCAGGCCACCACCTCATCTGACTGATACCTCTCTGTTAAACTGGAGGACATGTACGAACACTACTGTTGCGTGCTACTATTGGTCCGTCAAGTGCGTGTTGTGGGCATGCCGTGTGAGGAGTTGCTCGAGGACTTTTACAGTGTACGCGTTGCAGGTTGGTGTTTCTGGTGTTTTTTTTTGCGAGTCGTTTTGGTGGTTTTTGGTGGTTTTGGTGGTTTTGGTGGTTTTGGTGGTTTTGGTCGTTTTGGGTTGTTTTCGTATGTCTTTTAGGGTTGTGGTTTTGTGGGTGTTTGTTGTGGGCGAACATTGGAGATGTCTGGCGCGCCGTTGGTCTAATGATTAGGATTCATCCCTCCCACGGATGAGGTCGGGGTTCGATTCCCCGGCGGCGCACGCCTTACTTGTTCCTTTTCAGAGCACCTTTTGTCACTTTGTCACTTTTACCTTTTCACGTTTTGTGTAAGCTGAAACAGGGTGCTCAGTTGCGGAGTGGGTCAAGAATGACCTCTTGCACACTAACCAACAGCCTTGGTAGCAAGTCAATAGACCAAAACCACTGAACATCATCGTTCGTCTTGATCTAGCCAACTGACACTTCACAGTCTATTTGGACCTGCTGGTGGGACTTCAATGTCGATGCTAGCAATACGAAGGGCTAGACAGAGTTGAATCTGCACCGATAGGGTTGTGGTGTGGATTCATTTTGGTCCACTAGCCTGTGGTACGCTGGCAAGCATGTCTCTGTCACTTTAGGAAAAAGTGACTGCGGCAAAGCGTGGCAAGATCAAGTGATATCAGGTCGAGCTGCTAGTTGTGCGATGCAATTGATACTCGTCAAAACGATTGCCTGTTCGACATCAAAGTGACCACGCTCTTCCATCAAATCGATTTCCACGAACGCAGTTTCTCGTCTTCATCGTCTAGTGATGGTGTGAATGTGATATATGTTTGTGTCCGAAGGCTATGTGTGATTCATGAGAGCCGATGTGATAGGTGTACACCAATCAACGAAAGAGTTGCGAGCAGGGTCGAAAGGTCGAAAGGTCGAAAGGTCGAAAGGTCGAAAGGTCGAAAGGTCGAAAGGTCGAAAGCGCAGAATGGCGTCGTCGTGGGTTGTTTTGTGTGGTGGTTGTTTTGTGTGATGGAAGTTTTGTGTGAGTATGTGTGTGTTTGTTTTGTGTGAGTATGTGTGTGTGTTTTTTTTGTGGGCGTATGTGTGTTTTTGTAATGAATGACTGCACCGTTGGTCTAATGGTTAGGATTCATCCCTTCCAAGGATGAGGTCGGGGTTCGATTCCCCGACGGCGCAACTTTTGCCAGCTGTGGCTCGGCCCACCACTCTCTTTCGCGCTACACGCACCTTTATTCAATGGACTCATGCACTTCGACCTGCGGACCAGGCCACCACCTCATCTGACTGATACCTCTCTGTTAAACTGGAGGACATGTACGAACACTACTGTTGCGTGCTACTATTGGTCCGTCAAGTGCGTGTTGTGGGCATGCCGTGTGAGGAGTTGCTCGAGGACTTTTACAGTGTACGCGTTGCAGGTTGGTGTTTCTGGTGTTTTGCGAGTCGTTTTGGTGGTTTTTTGGTGGTTTTGGTGGTTTTGGTGGTTTTGGTCGTTTTGGTCGTTTTGGGTTGTTTTCGTATGTCTTTTAGGGTTTTGGTTTTGTGGGTGTTTGTTGTGGGCGAACATTGGAGATGTCTGGCGCGCCGTTGGTCTAATGATTAGGATTCATCCCTCCACGGATGAGGTCGGGGTTCGATTCCCCGGCGGCGCACGCCTTACTTGTTCCTTTTCAGAGCACCTTTTGTCACTTTGTCACTTTTACCTTTTCACGTTTTGTGTAAGCTGAAACAGGGTGCTCAGTTGCGGAGTGGGTCAAGAATGACCTCTTGCACACCAACCAACAGCCTTGGTAGCAAGTCAATAGACCAAAACCACTGAACATCATCGTTCGTCTTGATCTAGCCAACTGACACTTCACAGTCTATTTGGACCTGCTGGTGGGACTTCAATGTCGATGCTAGCAATACGAAGGGCTAGACAGAGTTGAATCTGCGCCGATAGGGTTGTGGTGTGAATTCACCTTGGTTCACTAGCCTGTGGTACGCTGGCAAGCATGTCTCTGTCACTTTAGGAAAAAGTGACTGCGGCAAAGCGTGGCAAGTCAAGTGATATCCAGGTCGAGCTGCTAGTTGTGCGATGCAATTGATACTCGTCAAAACGATTGCCTGTTCGACATCAAAGTGACCACGCTCTTCCATCAAATCGATTTCCACGAACGCAGTTTCTCGTCTTCATCGTCTAGTGATGGTGTGAATGTGATATATGTTTGTGTCCGAAGGCTATGTGTGATTCATGAGAGCCGATGTGATAGGTGTACACCAATCAACGAAAGAGTTGCGAGCAGGGTCGAAAGGTCGAAAGGTCGAAAGGTCGAAAGGTCGAAAGGTCGAAAGGTCGAAAGGTCGAAAGCGCAGAATGGCGTCGTCGTGGGTTGTTTTGTGTGGTGGTTGTTTTGTGTGAGTATGTGTGTGTGTTTTTTTTGTGGGCGTATGTGTGTGTTTGTAATGAATGACTGCACCGTTGGTCTAATGGTTAGGATTCATCCCTTCCAAGGATGAGGTCGGGGTTCGATTCCCCGACGGCGCAACTTTTGCCAGCTGTGGCTCGGCCCACCACTCTCTTTCGCGCTACACGCACCTTTATTCAATGGACTCATGCACTTCGACCTGCGGACCAGGCCACCACCTCATCTGACTGATACCTCTCTGTTAAACTGGAGGACATGTACGAACACTACTGTTGCGTGCTACTATTGGTCCGTCAAGTGCGTGTTGTGGGCATGCCGTGTGAGGAGTTGCTCGAGGACTTTTACAGTGTACGCGTTGCAGGTTGGTGTTTCTGGTGTTTTTGCGAGTCGTTTTGGTGGTTTTGGTGGTTTTGGTGGTTTTGGTGGTTTTGGTCGTTTTGGGTTGTTTTCGTATGTCTTTTAGGGTTGTGGTTTTGTGGGTGTTTGTTGTGGGCGAACATTGGAGATGTCTGGCGCGCCGTTGGTCTAATGATTAGGATTCATCCCTCCCACGGATGAGGTCGGGGTTCGATTCCCCGGCGGCGCACGCCTTACTTGTTCCTTTTCAGAGCACCTTTTGTCACTTTGTCACTTTTACCTTTTCACGTTTTGTGTAAGGCCACCACCTCATCTGACTGATACCTCCCTGTTAAACTGGAGGACATGTACGAACACTACTGTTGCGTGCTACTATTGGTCCGTCAAGTGCGTGTTGTGGGCATGCCGTGTGAGGAGTTGCTCGAGGACTTTTACAGTGTACGCGTTGCAGGTTGGTGTTTCTGGTGTTTTTTTTTGCGAGTCGTTTTGGTGGTTTTTGGTGGTTTTGGTGGTTTTGGTGGTTTTGGTCGTTTTGGGTTGTTTTCGTATGTCTTTTAGGGTTGTGGTTTTGTGGGTGTTTGTTGTGGGCGAACATTGGAGATGTCTGGCGCGCCGTTGGTCTAATGATTAGGATTCATCCCTCCCACGGATGAGGTCGGGGTTCGATTCCCCGGCGGCGCACGCCTTACTTGTTCCTTTTCAGAGCACCTTTTGTCACTTTGTCACTTTTACCTTTTCACGTTTTGTGTAAGGCCACCACCTCATCTGACTGATACCTCCCTGTTAAACTGGAGGACATGTACGAACACTACTGTTGCGTGCTACTATTGGTCCGTCAAGTGCGTGTTGTGGGCATGCCGTGTGAGGAGTTGCTCGAGGACTTTTACAGTGTACGCGTTGCAGGTTGGTGTTTCTGGTGTTTTTTTTGCGAGTCGTTTTGGTGGGTTTTGGTGGTTTTGGTGGTTTTGGTGGTTTTGGTCGTTTTGGGTTGTTTTCGTATGTCTTTTAGGGTTGTGGTTTTGTGGGTGTTTGTTGTGGGCGAACATTGGAGATGTCTGGCGCGCCGTTGGTCTAATGATTAGGATTCATCCCTCCCACGGATGAGGTCGGGGTTCGATTCCCCGGCGGCGCACGCCTTACTTGTTCCTTTTCAGAGCACCTTTTGTCACTTTGTCACTTTTACCTTTTCACGTTTTGTGTAAGGCCACCACCTCATCTGACTGATACCTCCCTGTTAAACTGGAGGACATGTACGAACACTACTGTTGCGTGCTACTATTGGTCCGTCAAGTGCGTGTTGTGGGCATGCCGTGTGAGGAGTTGCTCGAGGACTTTTACAGTGTACGCGTTGCAGGTTGGTGTTTCTGGTGTTTTTTTTGCGAGTCGTTTTGGTGGGTTTTGGTGGTTTTGGTGGTTTTGGTGGTTTTGGTCGTTTTGGGTTGTTTTCGTATGTCTTTTAGGGTTGTGGTTTTGTGGGTGTTTGTTGTGGGCGAACATTGGAGATGTCTGGCGCGCCGTTGGTCTAATGATTAGGATTCATCCCTCCCACGGATGAGGTCGGGGTTCGATTTCCCGGCGGCGCACGCCTTACTTGTTCCTTTTCAGAGCACCTTTTGTCACTTTGTCACTTTTACCTTTTCACGTTTTGTGTAAGGCCACCACCTCATCTGACTGATACCTCCCTGTTAAACTGGAGGACATGTACGAACACTACTGTTGCGTGCTACTATTGGTCCGTCAAGTGCGTGTTGTGGGCATGCCGTGTGAGGAGTTGCTCGAGGACTTTTACAGTGTACGCGTTGCAGGTTGGTGTTTCTGGTGTTTTTTTTGCGAGTCGTTTTGGTGGTTTTTGGTGGTTTTGGTGGTTTTGGTGGTTTTGGTGGTTTTGGTCGTTTTGGGTTGTTTTCGTATGTCTTTTTAGGGTTGTGGTTTTGTGGGTGTTTGTTGTGGGCGAACATTGGAGATGTCTGGCGCGCCGTTGGTCTAATGATTAGGATTCATCCCTCCCACGGATGAGGTCGGGGTTCGATTCCCCGGCGGCGCACGCCCACTTGTTCCTTTTCAGAGCACCTTTTGTCACTTTGTCACTTTTACCTTTTCACGTTTCGTGTAAGCTGAAACAGGGTGCTCAGTTGCGGAGTGGGTCAAGAATGACCTCTTGCACACCAACCAACAGCCTTGGCAGCAAGTCAATAGACCAAAACCACTGAACATCATCGTTCGTCTTGATCTAGCCAACTGACACTTCACAGTCTATTTGGACCTGCTGGTGGGACTTCAATGTCGATGCTAGCAATACGAAGGGCTAGACAGAGTTGAATCTGCGCCGATAGGGTTGTGGTGTGGATTCATTTTGGTCCACTAGCCTGTGGTACGCTGGCAAGCATGTCTCTGTCACTTTAGGAAAAAGTGACTGCGGCAAAGCGTGGCAAGTCAAGTGATATCCAGGTCGAGCTGCTAGTTGTGCGATGCAATTGATACTCGTCAAAACGATTGCCTGTTCGACATCAAAGTGACCACGCTCTTCCATCAAATCGATTTCCACGAACGCAGTTTCTCGTCTTCATCGTCTAGTGATGGTGTGAATGTGATATATGTTTGTGTCCGAAGGCTATGTGTGATTCATGAGAGCCGATGTGATAGGTGTACACCAATCAACGAAAGAGTTGCGAGCAGGGTCGAAAGGTCGAAAGGTCGAAAGGTCGAAAGGTCGAAAGCGCAGAATGGCGTCGTCGTGGGTTGTTTTGTGTGGTGGATGTTTTGTGTGAGTATGTGTGTGTTTGTTTTGTGTGAGTATGTGTGTGTTTGTTTTGTGTGAGTATGTGTGTGTTTTTTTTTGTGGGCGTATGTGTGTTTTTGTAATGAATGACTGCACCGTTGGTCTAATGGTTAGGATTCATCCCTTCCAAGGATGAGGTCGGGGTTCGATTCCCCGACGGCGCAACTTTTGCCAGCTGTGGCTCGGCCCACCACTCTCTTTCGCGCTACACGCACCTTTATTCAATGGACTCATGCACTTCGACCTGCGGACCAGGCCACCACCTCATCTGACTGATACCTCTCTGTTAAACTGGAGGACATGTACGAACACTACTGTTGCGTGCTACTATTGGTCCGTCAAGTGCGTGTTGTGGGCATGCCGTGTGAGGAGTTGCTCGAGGACTTTTACAGTGTACGCGTTGCAGGTTGGTGTTTCTGGTGTTTTTTTTTGCGAGTCGTTTTGGTGGTTTTTGGTGGTTTTGGTGGTTTTGGTCGTTTTGGGTTGTTTTCGTATGTCTTTTAGGGTTGTGCTTTTTGTGGGCGAACATTGGAGATGTCTGGCGCGCCGTTGTTCTAATGGTTAGGGCGTGGTCGGGGAACGCTCGTTTCGACTTTGATCGTCTTCACTAGCCTAAACCTAATCTGATGTGGTCGATTGTCCAGATCGTCTTCGCCTTCAGTTGTGTGCTTACACACACATTCCAGACACCACCCACTTCTTCTCACCTCAAGTTCTGCGCCGCTTGAGTGGAGCGCAGTTCCTTTCCGTCAAGCACGGAGCGCTGAAGGTGAACGCATGAGTGACAGTGATGCAGCTGTGCCGGGAGGACTAGCACCCACCAGAGCTCCCTTAGCAGGCGCAAGCCAAGGGGTAGCTACCACGGCGACGGCGACAAAGTCGACGGCCAGCTGGAAGCGCAGATGTCGAAGAGCTCTTCCGCCTTCGCTACAAGGATCTGGCTGCTCGCTTCAAGAACACGAAAGATACAAAGCGCATCAAGTTTGCGTGGTCAGTGCTAGCATCTCCAAAACTAGAAGCTTTTACGGTCCTTAGTGAAAGGAAGGTGAGATAGCAGAGCAGGGCCATGATGACTTTTGCTTAGATTGGGCTCAAGCCCAAAGAACGCTGTCGGTGAACCAAGGCAAAGTGTTCACAGACCAACAGTGTCAGGCTAAGGTAAAGTACGTATTCAGTGAAAACTAATCTGCTGCAGACACACTAACTGTTGGACCATTAATACGTGCAGATGAAAAACATGAAGCAGAAATGGGCATCAGCCCGGTCGGACGAGGGCCTCACTGGAAATGGTGGTCCTCTCCGTCGCCCAAAGCACTACTCAACGATGAAGGATTATTGGGGGGGGGGGAGCAACAGGAATGGACAACCGGCCGCATCTAAGCACAGAGGACCCCGACACCATTGCTGTATCCGGCGTCTCTGATGCAACTACTCCTACAGGAACCAGGGCACAGCGCACAATTTCCGCGACAAGCGAGCCTTCAACCAAGCGTGTCAAGCGCACCCAAGGTGACTGCGTGGAGGCAGGCCTGAGTGCAGTTGCGAAGGGGTTTTGTGAAAGCTTAGAAGCTTTAGGCAAGGGACTCGCAACAGCACAAAGCGGTGGGGGAGATGGACTTGCTGCTGCGGTGCAACAGCAAACAGAAGTGTTTCGGCAGCAAACCGAGCTTGCACACACATCTTCTGCTACAAATTCAGGCCCAGAGCGAGCAGCTTAAGGTGCAGAACGAGAATATCCGAGAACTGTTGGATGCAATGCATCAATATAGCTAGAATTTAAAGTCGCTCAAAAGCTTCAGTAAAAGGCACAAGCGAATCCGCTTTCTTGCACCAATGTCTCTAAGAAAAGTTGCCGTCAAATCAGCAAAGTTAACGCAATCCGTGCTGTCATCGCCCCCTCCGGTTGTTTCGCCGTCCTGTTCGACATCATCATCTTCAACTATTGTGTCATCGTTAACGTCCAGCAGCATATTATGCAACACCATTGTCGCGGCGACAATGTCCACAGCTTTCTCGACGCTCTTCGTGTTCAGACAACAGTTCATTATCCTGAAACGACCTTTCCAAAGCCCGAACGCGCACTCTACCGCCATTCGGGATCTCGAATGCAAATAGTTGTAACGAAGCTGCTTACGTGTCAGACCTGCGCCATCAATGGTGTCATAATTGCTGGGCAAATTGCATACCCAGCGTCCCCAAGAAAGTGCGTTCCTGTGGGTAAATATTGGCTCGCATTAGAGCCAAGTGCGGAAGCACGCCACGTCTTTTGGTCGGACCACGATCCGGGGCGAACCTCAACGCTCATAAAGCGCATCTTGTCATCTACTACAGCTTGCATGTTCAAAGCAGGGAACATCTTGCGGCAGTAGTATCCCTCAAAGTCATCTGGACGTGTTAATGTCGACGAGCGACCCATCAATAGCACCGACAACACCTAGAATCCCGCCCTTTGCTTGAAATGCGTTTTCGATTCGACGCCACTCCTCTTCGCATCGAGGAAAATGGACATACTTGCCTAGAGATCTTCTCAGAGACTTAATGAACAGGTCAATTAAATCCACGGCCCATGACTTTGATATTGCGAAAGCCACAGACGTTTCTCTATATCCACCTTGCGAGCCTAGGAAAAACAACAAGCACGCAACTTTCTCTTCAAACGCGTGCTCCTTGACGTAGCGATCCAGGTCGTACTCCGCCAGATCTCGACGCAGGACAGCACAGAGACGCACGAAAGCAGCTTGTCCACACCTGAGATTCGTGTGGAACTAGCCATAATACGCAGGGTTTGAAAGCATCGAGGCGAACTCTAGTGGCGTCAGCGTGAAAATACTCTCCTTCTCGTTGCGAACTGTACAAACAGCCGCATGAGCCGCAGCAACTCCAGCCATTACAGCGGCTTCTAACGCGGCATAGGCCGCCACCGTGACGCACTTTTCAAGCGCCATCCAATCTGCTGATCTGTGGCTCCTGAGACGATCGACTACGAGCTGAGACTGGTGGTTTACTTGTGTAGTTGTTTCGTGTGGTGGTTGTTTTGTGTGGTGGTTGTTGAAAGTGTCTACGGACACAGTAATTTAAAGGGGCGATTTTAGCCCACTGTGGGACCTGTATCCCCTATCCACGCAGATGGTGCAGCCTTTCTGACGATCCAAGCCTGTGGCTGAGATCCACCCGGTTCTCATTTCAACCCCCCCCCCCGTTGAACGCATACCCGACGCCGACACCGACATGCCTTCACGACAGCATCGGGGACATTCTCGTAGACCAGCGGAAGTGGAGTATAGCTCCCATGATGAAGAATACTCGTCGCCACCCAGTGACAGCTCAGCAGACGAAGAATCCGCCTCGTCAACCAGGGAAGGAGGCGAAAGTGACTCGGAAAGCCCCGTTTCATCGTCGTCGCGAACTCAAAAGAAGCGAAAGGCACGGAGTTCTCGTCCGCGTGCGCGCAAGAAAAGAGGCCGAAGCGAAGGACCGCTCATTGAGATCAACACGACACTCTTCATCCAACTCGGATAGCGAAACAGATAACACCTGGCACATATCTCCCCGTGACGAGAACGTGAGCGTTCCTGCGCTGGATGTGAAGGTGTTCGAAAGTTGGGAAGAGCTAGAACAATACCTGGGAAGCTACGGTAAGAGGACTTTCCAGGTAATTCTTCAACCCGGGACCGCCTTCCAGTCTCGTACTGTGTACAAGTTTTATTAACTTTCGAACTCTGTTTGTTGCATTTGGCGTAGGTGTACTCTGTGCGTACTGCCACTCCTGTTGGAACACGGAATACGCGCATCGCGAACAGTACCAATCCAGGCAACAAAATCCCCGAGCAGTTCGTGTATTACAACAAAACGTTCGTCTGCACACACCACGGCAGCCCTAGACGAACCAGAAGTCGCTGTAAACGCACCCATCAGCATTCACGGAAGATCGGCTGCCCTGCCCAGGTGCGGATGTCATTTTGCTGCTTTTCATTCGAATTAAATACTAAAGGTTGAGTAGATTAATGCCTGTGTGAGGGAGGCAGACGGATGGGAGATCGTCGTTACGAAGCAAATAACAAAGCACAATCACGAGGTGAACCGCGATGTGTACGAGCACTACCACGAAGCTCGCCGAGTCTCGGATCAAGAGGTGCTGTGTGGGGTTCGTACACTCCACCGGGCAGATGCAAACAGGAAAAAAATACTTGAGTACATCAGGGAGAACTCTTCCGTGGATCCATCTATGAAGGACATCCACAATTTAGTGGCCAAGCTGACGATGGAGTTGTACAGTTTTCCAACGGTGGAGGAGAGGGTCCGCGCTATCCTAGAGGACTTCACGGGTAAGCCCGGGAACGTGGGTGTTTTCGAACGAAGAGGTTTGAAGTGCTTGACAATTAGATTTTATGTAATGGTAACGCGTTATTTTCTGCCACAGGATGTGGTCAAGTGCATCTACATCCAGACTTCACATATGCGCCAGATGTGTGCCAATTTTCCTGAAGTGTTGCTTATTGACGCCACGACACCAATTCCTCCCGCTACAAGTTGTTCAGCTTCATGATTCACGACGCTGTGGGAAAAGGGCAGCACGTTCAGGTAACATCTGTGGTTGTGTACCAGTCTTAGACTGGGTAACTTTTTCGGGCACTGTTTAACCGTGGGATTTACGTGTATGCAGCACCGTCTCCTTGAAAACGAAAGGAAGGAAACTTTACGACTAGCATGTACTCAGTTCAAAGAGAACAATCCATTGTACGATTCTGTGGCTGTGGTTATAGTGGACAAGGATTTCACAGAGATCTCGGTCCTGGAGGAGAAGTTTCCTGCTGTTCGCATTTTGTTTTGCCATTTTCACGTGGTGAAGTATCTGCAAGAGGAGGTGGCGAAGGAGAAATACAATTTGGATGTGTACACGAAGAAATAAATGAAACGACTTATTCAGTTGCTGGTGAGCGCTCCTTCGGAAGAAGTCTATGAAGACACCATCGCTATCATGAAAGTGGTGCTGCGCACCAATGGCAAGATTCAATTGTGGTTCGACTACTTCGATCGCAACTGGACGAGTTGCAAGAAGCGGTGGAGCTCCATTACCGTGGAAATGTTCCACACATGGGCAATCAGACTAACAACCGCTTGGAATCCAGCTGGCAGAAACTGAAGACTCTGGTTAACCGTTCCACCGCACTCGATGACTGTGTCGTGGCAATCTTGTTCTGGCAAACAGTGAACGAGAAAATTTGGCAGCGGAATGACTCTGCAGAACACCGTATCGAGGCACGCCGTGGAGCTCATTAAGCAGCAGTATGATTTCGCCCTTCAGTCAACTACCCAGTTCCGATACTATCCTACTGTGGTGGAGCGGATCTGCCAAAATCTCGTTAAGGCAGGTCCCGATCACCACTTGCGCCCAGACACCGACTAACGGAGGGTGTCCCCCGATGATCCGTGATCTAGCTGTGTGTAGTTTCACCTTGTGTACCCGTCGGTAGGCGGGTTACGCTCTTCCAGGTGACTTCTGAAGGTGTCTTGTAGGTCGGAAGAAGGTCTTGGGTGACGCAGGGGTTTGAGGAGGCGTGGAAGTTCTTCACTCCACCTCGGGGTACTTGATCCCGGTCGTAGGCGAGTTCTCGAGCCTTGATCCGGGCGCCTGGTTCTTGATCCAGGTCTTCCAATAGTCCAATGTTCGGGATTCAGTCCCTTCCTTTCCGTTGTTTTCCGCTTCCGATAACGGGGGTCTTGAGGGGGGCGAGATTCGACGGGATCCTTAGGCTAAACAACCAATTCCTTCCGATCCGGTGTATGCACTTAAAGGATAGTTCACTAGATGGTAGTCGTTCGGAGAATCCGGATCAGGCCACCGGAAGGGTCCGCGTCGTGCCTGGGGCTGAACCTGATCCGGAGCTGATCTCGTACTAAAACGAGAGAGGATCACTGCGTGATCCCGCTCCGTCGCCGCTCGGGGAAGCAGGATCATGCTGTTAGAAGGCTTCGGGGCGCCGGGGTGAGCCGATCGTGCTCACTGTGGACCCCGTCATCGCCGATCGCGCGAGAACACCCTTGATCTCCCCATTCTTCCTCCGGTAGAACTCGGATCACCGACGAACATCGCTCCACTTGAACTTCCGCCGGTGTCTCCGTTGCCTGTTCCTCGGCGGGACCCATCGTACCTTTGTCTGATTCGACTCAGATCTGGGGATCACAGGTCCCCCCCCTGTCGCTTGTTCCGGCTCTCTTCGGGTTCGTGGCTGATATCGCCTCTCCGGGAAAAATTCTCGTTCGCTTCACCACACTACTGGCCCGTACGTAATGATGCAGTACAGTGCCTCAGAAGATGGTGACATACAGGAACGAGTATATGATGAACCCTCACAATTGGAGCTGCGCGTGCATTTTTCGCGTAACACGGCTTCTACCCTGTCGCCATATCATTTACTACAGGAAGGTCACAGGATGCAGCGAACTTGTTCCTGAAAACATCATTCATTACTGAAAAACTTCAAGAAGCTACAATCAGCCAAAGGTGCTGCCGTTGATTTTCCATATGAAGACAAGAAGATCCGTCGCCAGACTGCAGTGCGTGCCAAACTTCAGAACGAGAAGTTCAACGAGTTACTAAGTATTGGTCGACAGTTTGCGGATTATGACGCATCGTGGGGTACTGAAGCTCACGGGAAGCTGCGGGTGGAGCTGGAGAAGGTTTTGGATGCGGTGCGAATCGGCCTCTGCCCACTGCACAGGAAGCCCGTAATTCTCTCAGGAATGCCGCAGCGGATACGGTGGGAGAACGCATGAATAGTACACGGTTGGAAACCAGTACACAGTCTGAGACTGTAGTCAAGTCTGGGGACTCAAGTATCGACCTACTCTTTGTCGATGTTAGCGATGAGGCTACCGAGGTGCACTCGCTGGATGCTGTACAGTTCAATGCCGAAGCACAACCCAAGGCTGTGCCCACGGTACCTGCAGCAAATGACCGGCAGGGCGAGCACGCAGGCACATACACCTTGGCCTCCGATGATGACAGTCAGAGGAAGCCACTACCCAGTTGGAAGAAAGCGCCGTCTAAAAACAAGTCTAGGCAGGTGAAGGCTGCCAAAAAAGCTAGAAAACAGGCTCACAAAGATGTTCTTAAACAAACGTCGAGGTTGGTTGAAGCAGTGGCTGCCGGCGCAATACCATCTATGGAGAAGGTGCTGTCCGCACGCAATAAGGCATTACGTTACAAGGACCGCAATACTCTGCTGGGGATGCCTGTTTTGAACCAAACTCGCTCAACAAAAATCGTAGTGGCAGAGAGAAGAAAAATGCCATGCACGGATCCTACCATAATTCGCTCGGTATTACCCAAACAAAGGATCCAGTCGTGCCAGACCCAAGTCGCATGGTTCCAGAACAATTTGTTCTCTGACCACGAAGTAAGAATGCCGCCGCTCGCAATTTCCGTTAAAACAGGGGGTTACAGCGTCGAGATGCTTACTGCTATGTCCGCGTGGCACGTAGCCGTCCAGCATTTTAACGACATCCGTGAGACTATTAGGTGGATTCTGAGAGTGGACTTGTCAAGCTGGAACCCTGACGATAGCTGGAGGATGGGATTGCTTTACCCAGACGATTGTATCAGCCGTCTCGAAGATCTGGACGTTCTCGATAAATATTTCTGGGCGACGACACTGCGAGACCGGTCCCTAGTGGAGCTATCATGTTTTGACCTAGCTCTAACTGCGCTCGCCAAAATCTACGACGAAGAACATCAGTTTTTTTCTTGCCCTCGTACATGATGAGACTTCCTGTAGTGGACAAAGAGTTCATTCCTGAGACTAATGTTTTGGCCGACCTTCGAGCTGCCGTAGAAAGCGTGAAGCTGTGGAGCAACTCCGCTGTGGAAGATTCTTCAAAACGAGTGTGGTTGTTCGCTGTTATTCTGTTATGTGAAGATCACTGGTTTGCCACCGCTATTGACTTAAACGAACTCACTATTACCAAATTCGACCCTCAATTGACAGGAGACAGATTCCTCTCGCTGAGAAGCTTTGTGCACGATGAATTGCTGCCGTTTCTTCCGCAGCCACCGTCCCCCAAGCGCTACAGATTCAAACAAGTCGAGTGGGTGACGCAAATCGACAACTACAATTGCGGAGTCTTTGTGCTTATGTTCTTCGAGATGATGATACTCGACGTCGTTCCATTCGGCTTCGACACCTCCATTGCGCTCCACTATTTTAGATATAGGTACCTCAGTCATATCCTTAAGTCAATGTGAGCTCTGACACATTAATTTCAAAAAAAGTTTTTCAATTAGATCGAACACTGCAACTCTTGCGTGTAGTGATGCACGTACTTCGCGATCTGAAGCAATTGTAACTTTTGCGAGGTGAAGGTTCATGTACTGCCAAAGTTCGCGTCTGAATCAGACTCTGATACTGTACGTAGCAAAGGGCCATTCTTCATCACACCGTTGCCTAGTCTATGAAGGGAAACGTGACTCCCATCCAGATACACTATCCACCATGTGGTGAGGTAATCCACCAGAAAGGACACCGAACTGTGTACGACTGTGTACGGCTTGGTATGTCTGTGCACAAATTACCCCCAGACAGTGTACGTAGTCTCTGCCGGTGGTTGTTTTGTGTGGTGGTTGTTTTGTGGTGGTTGTTTTGTGTGAGTATGTGTGTGTTTGTAATGAATGACTGCACCGTTGGTCAATGGTTACGATTCATCCCTTCCAAGGATGAGGTCGGGGTTCGATTCCCCGACGGCGCAACTTTTGCCAACTGTTGCTCGGCTCACCACTCTCTTTTGCGCTACACGCACCTTTATTCAATGGACTCATGCACTTCGACCTGCGGACCAGGCCACCACCTCATCTGACTGATACCTCTCTGTAAAACTGGAGGGCGTGTACGAACACTACTGTTGCGTGCTACTATTGGTCCGTCAAGTGCGTGTTTGTGGGCGGGCATGCCGTGTGAGGAGTCTCCACTCTGATACCGCCACGCGAGCATAGGGGCCAATGAAAACGTGTTACAGTTAGGCAACGTAGCTACCGCGCTGAGAGGCCGTGTTCTTACGGCCTGAGCCCCCCAGATGGGGTGACTGTAGACATTCTAGCCCGTCCGGCGATTTTAGAGGCGATGGAGTCCGTGGACTCAGCACAGTTAGCAAAGTCGCTCCATCTTGTCCTCGAGACATTGTCGTCATGTTCACCGTTCCAGGGGCCATCCAGATACCAGACGACGAGCTATCCGAGTCCGAGCCTGAGTTGTCTGAGCTTTCTTCGAAGTCTGGTGGTTCTACCAACTTTTCCAACTTTGGGAAGGCATCCTCGCCATGTTCCGAGCATCTAGGACCCGTTTGGGGTGTCATAACACATCTTGGTGTCGATGTACGCCTTGTTGCTGCCTTGGCCCCGGTCCGTGGAGCCACCTGGTATGTCTGGGTCGCTGTAGCAGCCGTAGTGGTGGCGCCATGCCTCCCAGCCCTCGCGTGCTTAATGGTTGCCGATCTACTTGGAGAAGGAAGTGGATAGAAGGTTATAATGGGTGCAACCCTACCCCTGCTGACGACTCCTTCTGATCCCCTAACCCCAGTTGCGCCACTTCTGATTCTGATCCGGATAATGGGTGCATAGTTGCAACTTCAGGGTTCTCAGTACTAAGCACTGGAGTTGCAGTTGCTGAATCAGGGTGACCGACCCTTCGCAGGCCTTGAACTTGGAACAATGTCGCGCGAAGGTTTCTCAACTGGCCAGTTTGGGAGCGTTGCATGTTCTGGGAACTCTCCTTCTCCCTGTCGCGCTCAGCTTCCATGTCTTTCATTCGCTGCTGTAGAGCTTCCATTTGAGAAATCCAGTCCCGTTTTATCTCGTCACTCGCACGCGCACGTTCGGCTTCGGCCTTGACCTCTCTCTGTCGCCAGCGTTCAGCAAACTCTGATTCCAGACGTTGGTTTTCAGAGTCCCAGAGCTCCGTTTTCAGAGTTTCCAACTCTGCCGCGCTGCGATTTCTGAGTTTACTCTCCGATACCAGACTTCTTCGTTCTTCAGCGTCGTCCGCACGTCTCTCAGCCTCCAATCTCGCGTTTTCAGACTCCAACAAGCGGTCGGTGAGCTTCTGAATCTCACGTCTTGCTTCCAAGTCGCGTTGTTCCCAACGGCGGTCACGTTCCATGGACTCCAAGCGCTCGCGGGCCAAGAACTCCATCTGCACCTGATTCACCCTGCTTTGCCACTCTTGTTGCTGTCTCATGATATACAACTCCATCTTGGCTGGGCTTGATCTTCGTGAACTTCGGGTTTCGGACTTTGTGCGGCTCATCTCAATGAAACCCCACTCATACCTGTTATAAACTCCAAGTTTATCGAAGAATTTGATCCCAGAGTCACGCGTCGGCAACGAGTTCACTGGTGGGAGCGTTTTCTGAATATGGCACATCAGGAAGGTTGGTCTTCCAGACAATGCATTCAAGAACTCAAGCTAAAACTTCAGGTATCAGCACGTGACTGGTTTAACCAGCTCCCGAAAAGCGTGTCACGTGACTGGAAAAGATTATCGTCAGAGTTTCGAAAACGCTACTGCAAACCTCGATCCCCACATTCTGAGAGATATTTCACGATGGAGATGAAATTTTCGGAGACTCCGTTGGATTTCTTCTATCGTCTGAACTCCGCCGCTGGGAAAGCAGGCGTGGATTTCAGGAAGTCGTTCGAATGTCTGGAAGAACATGTCTTTCGGTTTATCACAAAGCTCAAGGACGCACGTCTGAAAACCTCGTTGCAAGCTCAGAGATTTCGATGTGTTTCAGACTTGGAATACGCCCTGCTGCAAGATGAAGACGTGTGGAGGACATGTGACCGAGATATTACCCAAGACTTCAGAGCCAATTCTATTCTGCGGCGACAGTTCCTGCCCAAGTTCACAAGAGATGTGGATTCTGAAGATTCTGAAGATTCTGACTCTGAAAACTCTGAAAACCATAAGGGATCTCTGAAATCCAATCAGGATACCAGAGACCAGACAGGTGATTCCAGACTTCCGAGTGCGACTTCAGAGTCTATCCGTGATGGAAACACTGCGCAAACTTCCTCGGGTGCCTCAACAGCTCCATTAAGTGGTGACCAGAATCGGTCCTTGACGAACGAAGTCTACCAAGTGCTGTACGACATGGGATGACGCCCGCCGACACATTCCTCAATTGGATTATCGGGTCAAGAGTCCCAGCTCAGCACGCGACCGCGTGTACGTTCCCAGCAAACGCAGGCTAGGGGCGGCCATCTCAGAATGTAGACTGTGCAGCGTTTTCCCGGTATCAAGGTTGATGCGCTTTCCAGACATTTGATTTTCAGAAATGCAACGTCTGAAATGGTGTGCTTCATCATGAGATCACTGAGAACCCATTCTGATGTCCAACCTGTTCTCGTCGACATGTGAAATTACGTGGATCCGGAATTGATTGTGTGGAGTTATGAATGGATTTCGATGACTAAGTCAAGCTATGGATGTGAGGTTGTTGGAAGAAGAATTTCTATGAGGTATTACAAGACGTGGCGTTGAATCAAGTGTGGCGAGAAGTGTGACGAGAATAATTGTTTCAGAGTCTCAACGTATCTCTGGAGCTCCAAACTGTTTGAGTAGCGGTTGATTTTTTCGATGATTTTGCCTGGCCATGGTACTCAGTTCAGAGAAGAACCCTCACTGACGAACCGTGACCAGGAGGGGCGGTTGACATGATGCAACTTCAGATTTTCTGGCGTCATGCTGCTGTTACCCAGTGATGTACCTGGTTATATTTTGGTTTCGGAGAGGGAGTTTGTGGGACGTGGCTGCACCCGTGCCGTATCTGTGGAAGATTGTGGATAAACCTTCGCCTGACTGTAAAGGGGCCCAATGGACCAGAAGTGTACTTCAGAGTGTGCACAACTCTGAAGGTCAACTACACTCTGTCTGGTCACCGGACTTTCCCCGACGATGAGTGCCTAAGTTCTGGCGGAAAGTCTCTCAGAAGAACGTATCTCTGAGAGACCTCATCCCGTTACCGTCCAGCGCGACGATGGATGGTTCAAGGATTCACATATTTACCCGCAGAGACCAAGTATCGCGCGCCGGACGCCGCGCACCCGCGCAACCCTCAAGATCTTCATACTCTGAAAACCAAGTGATATCAGACTCTGAAAACCAGGATACCAGACTCTGAAACCACCGAAGATCCAAGACCATACTGAAACCAAGTGAACCCAAGTTCAAGTCACGCATTCAAGTGATTACTGACCTGCACATCCCCCCGTAATGACGTCTCTACCTGTCAACCCATTGAGATCGGCTGCACAGACTGCATACTGAGACCAAGTCAAGATATCTTATACATACAAGAGCCAAGTATACCTGACATATGAAGACTGACTGCTGAAAGGACGCAAGAGATGACAAGAAGAAGAGAGATACCAGAAAGATATGATAGTTATGAGGAAGATAAACGATAAACAGAGTTCAATTTGCCGTGTAACCCAGAAGTCGTTGTATTTCTGTCTGCATGGCCACGCCAAGGTAGTTGCCGTGTGATCTCTCGCCTATCCAATCCCCTTAGGCGGAGATCAGGTAACGAAGAGACCTGAGAGGACCCGCCTATTCCATATCCTAGTTGGGTCGTTTGTTTTGTCTCTAGCGGTAGCCCATTTCATATTGATCGTTTGGACAGGCTCTGGAAACTAGACAGTCGTTTTCAGAGTGCAAGGTAGACTGTTATATATAGCCGATTGTATTGGTTTACATTTTCCCTCTATATAAGAGGGTGGTGCGCGAACGTAAAGGGATACCAGACAGACCAGGTGTCTGGTAGCAAGTCCCTAGTTGACCTGGAGTGTTAGCCCACCGTTCAAGGGCCTAGAAAGAATAAGAACGGCTGTATATATTTGTATATTCTCGAACTCTGTATATTGGTTGTTTATCTCTGAAAGTCAGGCATCTCGGTTCTGGATTTGTGATATTCAGACACCGATTTCAGACTTTCTCTGGTATATTAACCTCTTTTCGACCGCCGACTTCCTGGAAACCATCTTGGTTCCCAGAGATTCCGACTCCCGAACGCTCCTGGAAGGATTTCCTGAATACCGACACCAGACTCCAAGGGAACCCCAACTTCTCTTCACAACACATTCTCAGACTCCGGCGAGGGTCATATTTCTGAAGACAACGAACCCACGAGGATACCGCAAGGTACCACACGCCAACCTACCGTTGTACGGCTCTGAAAACCCCTTTTCAGTAGTCGTATAACTAGGGTTCACTATACGCCCCCTGCTCCGCGACCAAAGTTTCACCGACTTCGCGACAGCTGTCTTCACGCGCATATTTTCGATTAGTCGTACTTGCCGAAGATACTGCCATAATGGGGATGCCTTGAAACACACGTTAAGCGTCTCCACCTAGGTGGCATTCCTTAATACAGGAAGTATCTGACGATGGTCTCCACTAAAACCCATAACCTTCCCTCCAAATGGTTCCGCTTCGTTGTTCATAATGTCACGCAAAGTCCTGTCCACAGCTTCAAACCACGCTCGTTGCATCATGGCCTCGTCCCAGATGATCAAGTTGGCTCGGCGTATCAACTTAGCCTTCTGGCTCTGTTTGGAGATGCTACAGGTGGAATGATCGTTCAATTTTAGCGGAACACGAAATGTAGAATGCGCCGTATGACCCCCTGTCAGCAATGTTGCTGCGATTCCACTGGAAGCGACTGCCACTGCTACCCCTCCGTCAAACGTACTCTGGCAAGAAGTTGTTCGAGCAGGAACGATTTCCGGTACCGCCAGGTCCGTCGATAAAGAACAGTTTCTGACCAACTTCTGGATTCTGTACTGCACCAAGCACTTGATCAAAAATGACCCTTTGACCATCGTTCAACTTATCTACACCAGCGACGGTACTCTCCAATTGTTCCAACGGATAGGCGTTAAGTTCTTGATCAATCAAATCTTCTTCGTGATGGTCATAAAACGCGTCCTGGTCGTAATTCTCAAAGTCGGGGGAGTGCATAAATGGCTAACATTTTACCATTAGCGCGGAGAGTTTTATCGACACTTTGCAGAGTTCTATACTCCACCCGTGGGTCGCCCATGTCGGCATCAAACGCTCGTTGAAAATCTTCACTTAGCTGGATCTTGAACCGTTCCCACAAACCAAGTGGACTACTTGGAAGAGAGTACACCAAAATGATAGCGAAAAGCTGTCGGAGCTGGTACGGCATACGCTCATGTGCCGCCTCGGCCAGACACTCCTCCTAAACCCTAAACCCTAAATATCCAGCTGCCAGAGCGGCTTCGTGAAAAGTACCGTACGTAATCCCGTCAATAGTCCTTAAGTCTTCAAACGACATTGGTCCACGTATGTTACCAAGTAAAAGTCGCAAGTAGAACCGTTCCGGATCTTCTGGTGAGACGTGAACAATTCGCCCAATGGAAGGTACAAACATTCTGTACTGTACCCATTCTTTATTCCTCTTATTCCACCAGTATACCGTGGGGATATCCTTGTACAACATTCTCCCAGCTACGTTTGGCTCCATAATACACAGCAAGAAAAACGCGGTCAGTGTCGTCCTATCACCCCGACGAATCATCCGGCGAATCTGATCGTTTGTTGCACTTGCCTGTTACACTGCTGAGCTCTGCCCAGGCAAATGGACAGCGAGTTTAACTACGTTGTGCGTTGATCCTTGGGTTGGATGCCTGAAAAGGCGCATACATGCTTCGACTGGAGATATATATCTAGCCAGTAAATACTGCAGGATTTCGTTAAGGGGTTGCTCCTCGAGCTGACTTTCGATCGTTATGGTGGTCATATCCGCTCCTTTATACACGTACTTGTAGATGAACTTGATCGCCCTGTTCGTCGCACAAACCTCCACATTGATGTGACAGTTGTACTTTTGTGAAAGGTACGGATTGTACGGGACAATCCATTGGTTGATCGTGGCATTATCGCACACTTTGTCCCCACGCTGCAAATTCCCACCCTCTCGTCGACGTCGTCTGTATACTGGATACTTATCCACTGCCATTGTCGTTGCTTCCGCGAACGGCTTAGGGAACTTCTTGGAGCATTTCCCATTCTTCAAACACGGACACGTTTTGTTCTGATCTCCACATGGACCATGCGTCATACACGACAACACAGTCTCATAAAGGTCAGGGTTTTCGTCTGGGTCAGGTAACTCCGCCGAAACCAAACGGTCGATGGCTTCTGTCGTAACGGGCTTATCCTCGGGTCGTAAAATCACCAAAATGTGTGCATAAGGCAGTCCGCGCTTTTGGTATTCGACGACGTGAATCCGAGCCGTCTGAATTCCCAAGATGCCCTCATCGAGATCCTTACAAAGACTTTTCAATTTCGCATAAAAACCCGAGCCACGATGTCAGGTCTATCTGATGCTGTCGTCCCGGCCGAATATTCTCCTTGATCTCCACCCATTTTGGATTACATGTCATGGCAATCAACAGGTTGCGAGCACCTAATTCGCGAACGATGGTCATGGCATCTTGAAACCTTTGATACTTGTAGCGAGGTCCACCTGTAAACGAAGGCGGTAGAATTAATCGTCTACCAACATCGCCCGCGTCTACCTCCGCAGTATCACCAGATTCATTTTGACGTCGCTGATTGACTGCTGGGTTAGCAGCCACCTGTAGTAGTTCATTTATTTCAGCGCCTCTTTGAGCTTCTGTATCCTCGTGTCTATACGCATCTGTAAGACCTTGTATCGATTCAAGTCGAAATTCGAGTTGATTGTTCTCGATGTACCGAAGGCGTTCTTGTTCTACTTTTGCCCACTGATCCACGCAGTATTGTGGGTTAGTCGCCCACCGAGAAGTAAGAGGGAATGACTTCCTGTGCGGTCATACAACAAATATGCGACGAATTCTCGCAGATACATTGTCGTTTTGCGCCTTTCCTCAGTGTCCTCGAATTGCACGACGTCATCCAGTTCTTCCTCCATGTTTTGATCTTGTCGTCCTCCTCCACCTCGCCGACCAACTTCCTCTTCCACATCGGCATGACGGTTCTGGTTTACACCAGCGTAAGCCATTTTATACGTCCAACCCTTCTCGCCGTACGAGTGCAAAAGGGGGTATTGTAAAGGATCGTAGTTTAAATTGGTCTCGTAAATTCGATTGAACCTTCTTGTCTGGTGTAGAGGACAATATCGCGAGGCTCAGAGGCGTTAGCATCAATAATAATCGCAGCAACCTCCGATGTGGTGGGCGTATTATGAGTCCCAGGGTTACCGTCACGATCAACATGCAGACGAAGTACACAGTCAATATCCGGATCAATGTGGGGTTCATGCATATCTTCCTCCTCTTTCCCCTCATCTTCGCGTCGTCTGGCCCGTTCTGCTCTTGCTGCTTCTAGTGCAGGTCTACTTCGCTCAATGAGGATTTCCCGTGCACATACGGATTATGCTCTTCCATCACAGCATCAATGTCACTGACGAACTCTTCGCTTAGTCCATCGGTCATACGAATCTGGCTTAACACACGTGCAGCACTGTCTGGGTCGTTGATGTAAATTTGAGCAAACATAGGGTTTCCTCCTGAAGGCGGAAGAAGTGATCCCATTCGGTGGCAAACTGTCCCCATTACTCGAAAGTTGTAAACACCTCGACGCGTAACACTCTCGTCCACGTGAAGTGATTCAGACGTTGACGCACCCATTGACGTGAAAGCAAAGACGTTGTTGTATGCTCGAATAGACTTCATAAAAGCTGGATTGTCGAAGAGCAATCTTAGCTTCCGCGGGGCTTCCCGGCGCGGTGGCAAATTGACTTTTCCTCCCTTGCAACAAACAAGTATCCGTTTCGCCTGGGAATTTCCACGCCTTGCAATGAAGACACACGCATTCATCACCGTCATGGCCATTTAGAAAACGCGAAAAATAGTGTCTCCTGTGTAAAGTGTCCCGCCCTCGAATAATACTGGAAACAAAATCTTCATGATTTGCGTACCCTTTCGTGTATTTACGGGATCTATTTCGAAACCGTTGTGCCTCGCGCTGTAGCAATCGCTCATCCGTTCCCGTGTTGCACCTCGAGATGCAGTGTCACGTACTTGAAGTTCCTGTCGCGCCTCCTCGTTCAGTTCCCGTCGTTACGAAGATCGGGCTGCGGTGTCACGTTCCCGAATAGCACTTCGCTCATTGTCAGTCAGTTCCAGTCGTTGTAAACTTCGAGCAGCGGAATTACGTGATTGCCCGGACAACCTCTCTTCCAGAGTTAGCCTTTGACGTCGCTCCTGCTCGCGTTAGCGATGAAGTCGTTGGGCATTCTCATTTCTTCGTTTAGCTGCTTTTCGTTCCCGGTCTTTTCACCGAACCTCTGCTAACTGAGAGGCACTCATGTCTGCTCTACGGCTGGGCCGGGGTTGTCGACGTTGTATTGAGTCGTTCACTCGTCCAGACGGTTCATTCAGTCGTACTATTGCATCCACAACAACTATACTTCCATTGTTTTCTATCTCTGTTTCACGTACATCTCCATCCACTGTTGTCGCGATGCCAAGTTCTCCATTCCTGTCGCATTACGTACTATTTCCAGGTTAGCTCCTTCTTGCTTGCGGAGTCGACTTAACGCTGCATTCTTGCTTTTAATCCTCCGCTTCCGGGCTGGCTCAGTTTCCTCTCCCTCCGGGGCGCGGAACGCGTTGTCGATTTCCATTGCTGTGTTGTACTTCCGTTTCCGTCCCATCGTGTAGCTATATATCCACGTAATATCCACGTAATAACACAATCGTTTAGAGAACCACAGATAGTCGAAAACTTAGGCGGAAGGTTGAAAGAGGGTACACAGTCATACACGTCTACCAAGTCAACGTTCTTCTTAAAGCTTTACCCGTCACTATTTCGCTTTGGCTCAGATCCAATAACTATCTATTTAGAATCTTCTACAAACCTTTGTATCAATTTCACTGCCTCTTTTAATGTGCTTCTTTTAATTTAGTGTTCTTGTTTGTATCCCCGCACGCCGTTACGAATCAACGAAGTATCTACTTTCCTCTATCAACCGCGGGCAGCACGGATGATTGATCAAGTCTTACTTCTCTAGACATCCACCTTCCTCCGTGTACCATGGCTACACGGTACACAAATCAGGTTTCCAGGCCCTAGCTATTTTAAGTATACCGTTCACTATTACTGTGGATCACACAATAACAATTAAGGCTACTTTTATTTATTTATTTTAAACCACCAGCAATTATTTGTATTTTTTTGGTATAATGCTGTTTATGTGGTAGTTGGTATTGACGACGGTTTTGGGATGCCGTACCTAACAACTCAGTTGAGTATTAGCTCCTAAGCATAGAACACGGAGCGTGGAGCCGAATATTTAATACTAAAATTTATATAAAGAAATCTAAATAAATGAACTGGGTTGGCCTATAAGACGTTGTATCATTGGTGGAAAAGAATTTCCGTGTGTACCTCTCAAAACCTTCCTCATGGAATGTTATGATGTTTGACAGTGCGGTTTCGGAGGCTCTCTCCGCGAGAGCATGACCAACCCCCCAGTGCTTCGTAGCGCAGTAGTTCAGGCCTCCGCCTTCGTATTACCAACATCGGAGCAAGTGGGGTTAACCTGTTACCATCAGTCAACCCATAAAGCAAACCGGTTATACCGGTACGGCGAGCAACGGGGGGCTCCTTCACCCTTAGGGTTGTCACACTGTGCTAGTCTGGTGTACAGCTTGAATGTGTCGGATGCCCAGCGTCCATGAAGCTGGATCGTTAACGCGTCGATCCCCGCACGATACATGTTAGTCATGCCACCGCTTCTGCGTGAATGGGTACTGTAAAGTGCGAGGTTGACGCTTACTGCCCGTGCTGCGGCTTGGATAGCTCCCGCCACTCGGGCGGCTGACACGCAGTCTGGCTGCTCTTGCTTGTTCATGAAGACAGCCGCAGGGATCTCCGCCGGCAGGGTGCCTCGTGACTGTTTTAGAAGCAACGCGCCGAATAGAATACCGGGCAGAGGTGGCTGGGGGGATAAACGTACCCTTCGTCGGTCTTGAACTTCATTTTTGTGTAGTACCCGCGTAGCTGTGCAGCGTACTGATTCGGTGGAGACTGCCGTTTTGCCGCCCATTCCTTGCGAACGCCCTAGCCGATAATATCGTTCGTCTTGAGCAGCTTCTTCAGATGCATAGCATCACCTGGTAGCGTGGGAGGCCACTGAAATCTGCTACGTCGTTGCACGCGTCTCGAAAAGTCAAAACCTAGAGCTGGGGCTTGACTTTTCACTTCAAAGTTCAAATCGAAGCCGCCGTCGACGTAGCGGTTAATAGACGCCGCAAGGAGTCTGTAGACGTCATGCAGACGGTAGGTCGTACTGCCGTATCCACCGCTGCTCACCAGGGAGCGCAGTTCAGCGAGCAGGCCGCTGTGCGGCGCGGCGGCAGGTTTGGGCGCGGGGGCTTGCATGGCGTGCTATCATTTTGGCGAATGGTAGATCAGTTGTCCCCTAGACCCTAACTGATGAGATTCTAGTACATGTATGTGCTACAATAGTCAGACTTAAAGGTTTCTCCTAACATTTATGTGCACTAAATTTGTTGTAAAAAGTGCTACATCCACGAGACTTTAAAAACGCAAAGTGTCTGTCGCACACCCGGCCACAAAATTTTCATTGGACAAAATTATACTAAGTACGATTTCGCTTGCCGACTCTTTTTGATTGCATGTCATTTCAGAAACAGCGCCTGAGGAAGCAGGACAGCGAAGACGACAAGGAGAAGAACGAACTCATGTATGTGCTAATTTATTAATACTATCTTCTTTCCAATTACTTTCTGCTCCGTCACCCCTCTCGCTCTTCGGGGCCCGATACTGAGGCGCCCATGCTGCCCGCAAGCAGTATGGGAAGTCTCATACCCAATCCGGGGTAAGGGACGGCACAAACAGCGATAAAACCCGGCTTTGTCGGGCTGTCTGCCTCTCCCCGGACCCAGCCATCGGTAATGGCACCCGGTGCAATGTGGTGGTAACACCCATTGCACCTCTGTGTCCGTGGCGGAAGCGACTGGAACATGTTGGCTGGAGACCCTCGTTCTTCAGATTTGGCTGTCGGCATCGATGACTCGCCCCTTGACTTGAAATGGCCGACTGTGGAGCTTCCGATATCTGTTGTCTGAAATCCTGTGGAGAATCTCTGAATGACAACTGGTTTTCAGACATCATCTCAGGAATTCCGGGCTTCTTCACCATATCGACATCCATTGGCATGCTCCCTAGAGTTTGAGGCACTTTAATCCTCATGGTATCTCCATCAGTGAAACCACCGTCGCCTTGTGCAGGCATCACCAGACCTCCTGCAGACAGTGGCATGTGTGACGCCGCCCCTCGACTCATGGACATTAAAGACGAATCTGTTGAGCTTCCGCGTGAAGCCTGAAACTCAGCCGACTGGTCATCAGAGGTCCCAATGACACTGGGAACTGACACGTCCGTCATTCGAGTTTGGGAACTTCTCTGGTCTTCAGACATTGGTGTTCCAGACTCTGACCGTGCGTCTTCAGACCGACTATCGTACTGTGGTAGTGAAGACAACGATGGCGTCGACAGAGCTGACGGTGATGACGGAACTTGTGGGCGCGGCGGTCTCTGCTGCAAGCGCTTGGACTGCGGCGGCTCATCACTGCTGAAACTACCGGAACTATGCGTCACTCGGAGTCCGGTCACCCGCAGGCGCATGATCAGCTGTCGTCCGTGTAGGTCAGGATCCTTGTCAGGTAATACACCGTTTGCTTCGTCTTGACTTGTCATGTCTTCTGGCTTCACGTTTTCCAGGAGTCGGTTCACTTGTAACCTGGCGGTCACTGTGGCCCACTCAACCAATTCCACAGCGAGTCGACTCTGAAGTTCGGACGCCACACTGCGTACTTGAGACTCAAAGACAGCTGACGCCTGCGTCTGAGACCATGTTGGGAGGAGGTTCTGAAATTCGAAACCTGCCTCGTACAGCATTGTCTGAAGAATTGCCACACACTCTGGTGCTGTCAACGTGCTCATCGGAATCTCGACGTAGGAAAGATCTTGTATCCGGCCAAAACCATGACGCCTCACGTGAAACTCTGAGATCCACATATCCTCAGGGAAGACAGAGGAACATCGCCACTTGATGTAGTCGCCGGTCGCTGCAGCAGCTTTCTGGAAAGCATCAGCACTAGGCTTCATCGTCGGCCACATATACTCGATGCTTGGCGGGACGACCTTGCCTGTGTCCATATCTCTCCAACGGCGGAACTCACGACGCACATACCTCAGAGCTCGTTCCCCGTCAAGCGAATCAGCCCTCCCAGACTCATCAGACGGTGTCTTCAGAGACTCTTCGGACTTGATCGTCATGTCATCAGACATTGGTGTGTCTTCAGACTGTGGGGACTGCGGAACATGTTCTTCAGAGAGTCCGGGTTCTGGTTTCACTTCATCCACGGACTGGCCAGAAGTTGTCGAATCTGAACGCAAATCGATCACTTCCGGGGGCTCAACCATATCGGCGCCTCCCTCAGACGCCTCATCACCACCCTCGCGGGCAGTGGTCACCTCGTCACCAGAAGCTTCGACTTCTGACGGGCCTTCAGAACCTTGTTCACCAGAGACAGCAGGTGTCTCCTGAGCTTCTGGTTCTTCAGCAGGCTGGTCTTCGACCGCCGGTTCTGGGACGTTCACACTCTCGGCTGCCTTCTTCTCTCGCGCAGCCTTCCTCTTCTCGCGAGCCGCCTTCTGGATAGTATCCAGGTCCGGTTGTTCCTCAGGCGGCAAACCTTGTAGACGCTTGGACTGACGCGTCGGAGCACTCCGACCTCGACCACGGCGTCCTCCTCTCGTAGATCCTGGTGTAGCCATCTTGAATATAGACTCTTGACAGGAAACTTTCTCTTCTTGTACTCTCAAATCCGGTGATATCACGATTCCAAAGATCCAGGCACGCGCACCAGTTGTCGCGAAGTCGGTGAAACTTTGGTCGCGGAGCAGGGGGCGTATAGTGAACCCTAGTTATACGACTACTGAAAAGGGGTTTTCAGAGCCGTACAACGGTAGGTTGGCGTGTGGTACCTTGCGGTATCCTCGTGGATTCGTTGTCTTCAGAAATATGACCCTCGCCGGAGTCTGAGAATGTGTTGTGAAGAGAAGTAGGGGTTCCCTTGGAGTCTGGTGTCGGTATTCAGGAAATCCTTCCAGGAGCGTTCGGGAGTCGGAATCTCTGGGAACCAAGATGGTTTCCAGGAAGTCGGCGGTCGAAAAGAGGTTAATATACCAGAGAAAGTCTGAAATCGGTGTCTGAATATCACAAATCCAGAACCGAGATGCCTGACTTTCAGAGATAAACAACCAATATACAGAGTTCGAGAATATACAAATATATACAGCCGTTCTTATTCTTTCTAGGCCCTTGAACGGTGGGCTAACACTCCAGGTCAACTTGGGACTTGCTACCAGACACCTGGTCTGTCTGGTATCCCTTTACGTTCGCGCACCACCCTCTTATATAGAGGGAAAATGTAAACCAATACAATCGGCTATATATAACAGTCTACCTTGCACTCTGAAAACGACTGTCTAGTTTCCAGAGCCTGTCCAAACGATCAATATGAAATGGGCTACCGCTAGAGACAAAACAAACGACCCAACTAGGATATGGAATAGGCGGGTCCTCTCAGGTCTCTTCGTTACCTGATCTCCGCCTAAGGGGATTGGATAGGCGAGAGATCACACGGCAACTACCTTGGCGTGGCCATGCAGACAGAAATACAACGACTTCTGGGTTACACGGCAAATTGAACTCTGTTTATCGTTTATCTTCCTCATAACTATCATATCTTTCTGGTATCTCTCTTCTTCTTGTCATCTCTTGCGTCCTTTCAGCAGTCAGTCTTCATATGTCAGGTATACTTGGCTCTTGTATGTATAAGATATCTTGACTTGGTCTCAGTATGCAGTCTGTGCAGCCGATCTCAATGGGTTGACAGGTAGAGACGTCATTACGGGGGGATGTGCAGGTCAGTAATCACTTGAATGCGTGACTTGAACTTGGGTTCACTTGGTTTCAGTATGGTCTTGGATCTTCGGTGGTTTCAGAGTCTGGTATCCTGGTTTTCAGAGTCTGATATCACTTGGTTTTCAGAGTATGAAGATCTTGAGGGTTGCGCGGGTGCGCGGCGTCCGGCGCGCGATACTTGGTCTCTGCGGGTAAATATGTGAATCCTTGAACCATCCATCGTCGCGCTGGACGGTAACGGGATGAGGTCTCTCAGAGATACGTTCTTCTGAGAGACTTTCCGCCAGAACTTAGGCACTCATCGTCGGGGAAAGTCCGGTGACCAGACAGAGTGTAGTTGACCTTCAGAGTTGTGCACACTCTGAAGTACACTTCTGGTCCATTGGGCCCCTTTACAGTCAGGCGAAGGTTTATCCACAATCTTCCACAGATACGGCACGGGTGCAGCCACGTCCCACAAACTCCCTCTCCGAAACCAAAATATAACCAGGTACATCACTGGGTAACAGCAGCATGACGCCAGAAAATCTGAAGTTGCATCATGTCACAGCACCTGATCCAGACAGTGCGGCAGAGTTAGCTGAATTTTCAGACTTCTTGCTTCAGATTGGTGAGGGGCGCTATCCTGTGAATCGATGATAGCGGTATCTGCATCCCAAAGACTATGTGCGTTGGGACGTCTGGGTCTGGTAGTTCTTCGAGAGCAACCGAGTCATCGGACGAGGATTCAGAATATGAGTTCCCAAACTTCGCTTTGCTATCACCTGTCGTGTCTGTAATCGCCGTACCCAAAATCTCAACGCATTAATTGACGCTGTTTATCCCGGAGTTGAGGGTGCTGATTTACCGGATGAGTACTTTGTGAACCGTGCAATTTTGGCTCCCACCAATGCAAGCGTTCGAAGAATTAACGAATTGGTAGCCGAACGGTTGTCTGGAGAGACAAGAGAGTATCGTTCCAACGATAGCCTTGACGGCCCCGGAGATCAAAACCTATTTGAGACTGAGTTTTTTAATTCTCTGAATTTCTTAGGGATGCCGCCTCACAAGATGGTTCTCAAAGTTGGCACTCCTATCATTATGATCCGCAACTTAAATAGTGATGAAGGGTTGTGCAACGGAACGCGTCTGCGAGTGGTGTCGTTGCGTGAAAAGTGTATAGCGCGACCATAATGTCGGGAACTGGGCGCGGCCAACGAGTGTTCATCCCACATATCGTGTTTCTCAGCGATGATGAGGATAAGGAGTTTCCATTTACGTTGAGACGTAAACAGTTCCCTGTCGTACCAGCGTTCGCGATGACAATTAACAAGGCACAAGGCCAGTCGATCCACAACGTAGGAAAATACCTGGAATCGCCTGTGTATGCGCACGGCCAACTCTACGTTGCACTTTCAAGAGTTACATCCAGAAAGGCGATCAAGATAGCCATCGATCCGAGAGCATTCGATGATAGTGGTGCACCGCACACCAAAAACATTGTACATGAATATCGAGAGATTTTTCAGGATAATCTGCTGCTAAAATTCGGCTAATTTGCTAAACAATATGATAAATAAAAAACCGCGTAGCGGCCTAGTCAAATAATGATAAAATTAATAATAATAATAATAATAGTAATATGAATAGTAGTAGCTACTTTGTATTACTGGTATTTTTTAAGGTGGACCCAGGTGGTGCGAGTTGCACCGTACAGACTAAAAACCAGAATGTAGTACGTACTCTCATGCCACGACGGAGATTATCATCTGGATGGCTTGTTCGAATGCCAGTGTCACAAACGTGTCCCCTACCATAAGAGCTGCAATAACGAACTGTGTCTAAAAATCAAACACGTCAGCATTACCTTTCCACACCATTGCAATGCAAAGAAGCCCTCCTTACCTCCTCATTCGGCATTGCCACGAGCTCGAGTAGGCTATTGATGGGCGTAAACACCTCAGCAATTACCACTGCCAACACAGCGTAGTTGACAAGCGCGCTGCGATAGAACAGCTTATTTTCCCAGAACCCTTCCATGAACGGTTGACCTCCGTAGTTGGCTACAAACGTGTTCACTTGCATGATGGACGACATGAGGAACATGATGGTGTTAACCACATTTGGGGTGAATTTCCCATCGGGGTGCATCGCAGGGTCTCCCGACTCAATGAAAGGCTGGGCCACACGGAGAGCTGCCGCCAGGAAAGCCAAATGAATCACAAATTGGCCAAAGATCGATACCATCACGGACATGCAGAACACTCCAGACGGTGGGCGCTGATGTGAGAGCTTACGTGCAGGTTTTGCTCTCGACAAAAACAAAAAGAACATCGCAATCGATAGCTATCATAACATACAACAGAACATTAGTGCATACTAATCCCGCAAAAGGAACAATTGCACGTACCCCCGAAATTGTAAGCTGTTGGTCACCGTTCTTGACACCGTGAATGAAGAGGGAGCTGAGGTAATACGCTGTGATGAGGCAGTTGATCCCAAGGATTTTGTACATCTGGATCGTGGTCACCAGTGTACATCGTCCCTGGCGAATCAACTTCTTAATCACACGGATACTGGAGCTCTTCGAAGTAAACGGTGACGCAATAGAGGCATCTCCCAATCGCACTATGTGAGTATCGTCGCCACTGTACAGGGATTGCTGCAATTCCTCCACAGGTCGTCCGCGATGGCCAGGTTGTCGCCGATGGCGAAGGACACCGTGGCCTGTAACGTCGCGATGACTCCTCCCAGAATCAACCACGTGAGGAGTACCATCCGTGCTGGACGAGTTCACAATCGAGATACCAATATGAGCTTGCTTCAAGGCACCCACATCGTTGGTACCATCACCACACATGGCTGTTGTTTTGCCACGCCGATTCATTGCCATGATCAGATGCTCCTTTTGCTGGGGCGATGTTCGCGCAAATACCGTGGTGCACAGACATATTTTCTCGAGGACAGAGAGAAATGCTTCCACTGCATCCGATTTGTCATCGCACTTGTCTTCCTGCTGTTTGTAAATTGTTGCCATGGATTCTCCTGTCACACACAGATCGTATTGGACCTGCATTTTCTCCACCTCATCTACACTGAAAGGAATAACCTCCTCCTCGATATCAGGCGATCCATCGTCAATAGATCTCCACTCCACAGCTCCTGTCTCGACGTTGGGTGTTAAAACCAATGGCTGTTTGGAAAAGCCTGCGTTAATCCCAACTTGCCGCGCTACATCGCACGCAGTGAGAGGATTATCCCCTGTGACCATAGTTACCTGGTGCTTGGAAACCATCAGCTCCCGGATTGTCCGCTTTGTGTCATCCTTGAGCGGACAGTCAAGGATCAGAAAACCCGCAAAAGTTAGTCCACTTTCCAGGTCGCTACGTGGCTTCCGTCGCAGATCATCCAACGAAATCTCACCAGGGAGAATGCGGAAGCCCAAAGCCAAGACACGACACCCCTTGGATGCATAATGGCGGTACACGCGGCGGTAGTACGAAGGCTTGTTGGCAAACAAGGTTTCGAGTACCTCAGGGGCCCCTTTTGTCAGCACACGCTGCTCGTCTTGCTCGTCGTTATCGGCTTTTCGCACACACACAACGGTTGTCATACGTTTAAGTTCAGAAGAAAATGTGAAGCTGTGCATGATATCGATCGCTTGGATTTCACCTCGACGATCAGAGAAAAATGACGGCTGAACACTTGGAAGACCTTCTTCTCCACCTTCGTTGCTCGTCAAGCACCAATTAATACTCCGAACAGCAGTCATCTCGAGTGGGTCTCCGGCGACCATGCCATTGAGCAAAACCAATGATTGACACCCAGCGAGTACAAGTTCGCTATCAACAGGTAGCTGCTCCGGCGCAATAATATCCAGTTCGCCGTGATGCTTTCTTCTGTATTTGTCGGGCTCAACATGGGTTTCTAAACCCGCCACACCGTGCAACTTGAGTTCATCGCTTGTTAATGTGCCAGTCTTGTCGAAGCAGCAGACGTCAATACGACCTGCAAACGGAATTCGGAATGGCTCCGTGCAGAAGATGTTGCTTTTCGTCAGAGCGATTAGTGAGTTGGTCACTGCCAACGACAGCTCCATAGGGAGCTCTGGCGGCACAACTGACGTAATGATCATGATACAGTGTAGAAACAGCTTGAACTGATTTCGAGACGGATCGTTGATTCCCTGCGCAAGCACAAATGCTGCCGCAGCCACTGCAAAGTTGAGCAGCAGCAAGATAAACCACATTGACTCCGAGTTGTTTGCTGTGACGCGCTGCGATGAGTACAGAATAGTCCGCATCAGACTTCCTTGAGTGGTGCCAAAACCCGTTTTAAGTACAAATCCCACACAGCCACCATCCGGGGGAGAAGGCACGCGCAGCGAATCCTTTGACGTTGGTGTCGAATGCTGCAGAACCTTAGTGCCTCCGTACAGTACACATCGTTTGTGTTTCATGCTTGATCCATCGTCAATCTCGAGATTTTTGCTTAATTCCGTCTCATTCACAACCGAGGCTCCAATAGCTTCTTTGCGTAGTGGGACGGATTCACCGGAGAGCATCGACTCGTTGACTACGCAGTTACCACGAAGCAACAGCAAGTCACACGGCACAATAGTATCGCGTTCATAGTGTCCAACAGAGCATATATCACTAGGAACGAGATCATCGCTGGAAATTTGAGTCCACGAACCCGATCTGAAAACAAGACACGGCTGCGGCGCACGCCGCATGTGCAGCAGTGTATCCATGTTTTGCTGGCGCTGTTTAACGACCGTGCACTCGAAGATCACGAGCATCAGTAGCGTCAGCAGTGAGTAGTACATGTACTCATCAAGACACCATAGCAGCATACAGAAGAACTGGAACACGAAAAACGGAGCTACTAGCTGCTCTTTCAGTAGCTCACTGAACTTCGGTACGGACAGTTCAAAGTCGTTCCGCCCCCACTTGCCTCTGGCATGTTGCAGCTCTTCTGTAGACGTGATACCTTTGCGTTGGATGTAAGACTCCAACGTACCGCTGGACGGGAAGTCCAACCGCCGGAACTCCGCCTCCCCACTGCGATTAATGACATCTACGTCCTCGTACAGGCAGAATTTTAGGTTCTGGAACGAGAACCAGACCGTAGGCACTTTGGCGGCCTTGAGTTTGCTCTTCTCTTCATTCTGCTTAAGCACCAGGTGGCACTCGCACAGTTCTTTGGGTAACATCGTAAGTGACGGATCCACCTTAGCCAAGATCTTAAGTCGCTCGTCCGGCACCAGTGCACTCAGACGCGTACATGCCATCCAGCAACGCACGTTTACACTCCACTCGGCGCTTAGCAGTGCCAGCGCGTGCCAAAATACGCTGAAGGCGCCAAAGATCCACGGAACCACATCGCCCTCAGGGCGGATAGTGTAGAGATACACGGCGGTGACGTAGAGGAAGAAGAAAGGCAGCAGATCCAGCCTCATGGGCCATGGCAGCGGCGTGTACAGAGTCACAGACGACAGCTCCGGGTCGGCCACGCCCACAATTAAGCCCATTCTTACTTGCGATCCAAAATCCGATAGTTTTTGTTGTATCACATCATACTAAGTACGAAATGCAACGTGTCAAACTACTTTGTATAGTACATGCAGTACGATGGAGAGCAACAATGCACTCAGTTAGTGTAGGAGAGAAGGTCGTTGGCATGGGATTCGTCAGATCATCGTAGTCTTAATGTTTGTGTTTCGTCAGCTCACACGAATGTAAGGTCCGAATAACCAGATAAAAACGATCATCACTCGACCCTGAGCTACAGTAATTCCTACGCTATGTATCAAAGGCTGGTGTTTTCTTCAGTAAAAGTAGGTTGTCCTCATACAAGTCAGACATACGCTTGTTTAAAAGCATCAGCAGAGAGCCACCAGTACCAATGATGATACAATATACAGAGCTACTCCTACAACAGGACGCACTCGACACAGTGCGACCGGTCTTCAGATGTAGTGCAGCGAAGCCTCAGCTGGTACCCGAAAAAAGTTGCAATCGACATGAATTGGTCCGTTGGTGCAAGATCGTCACTGGCTTTCGCGGTTGATGTAGACAGCAATATTACATAGAGACAATTGAGAAGTCGCGTGCTGAATCTGAAAGAAGAAAATGCTGGAATGAGCCGGTCAGGTCAATTGTCGGCAACAGCTTCAGATGAACGGATGGCTGTCACGACTCCATTTCGGATTGGCTATAAATCAGATGTTAGTCGACCAATCCAGTAGATGATCGAGTATCCCCTATTCACCCCAATTAATAGCATGAGCGATCCAACGAAATAGATCCTCCTTTTACCTTCAATATCGTATTGAAGTTGGTATTATACTGTTCAATACCCAGATTTATCTTTCCTCCTATCCTGATTAAGGACGCCTAGAAGAAAATCAGATAACCCCCGCATTCATTCCCCTTCAAGCGCCGCGCTCTCTGCCTGCCATGGCGCTTCCCCGCGGCGACGACAGCGGCGACGCGGAGTTGCAGAAGCTCAAGCAGAAGCTGGACCCGCTGGTGTTCGGGCGCGAGCTGGTGGGCTTGGATGAGCGCTTCGTGCCGCGCGGACCAGAGACCACAGGCTTCGAGGTGGAGCCACGCGCCAGCTCCTTCTACGGAGCGTTACCGGCCACTATGAGTGGTGCAGAGGAAGAAGAAGATGACGATGATGACGTGGAGAATATGGAGGTTCCTGTGAACCGCTACGCCGGTGTTATTTACGCTGCACGCTTTTTTGTGACCCGTGTGGGCTTCCTACGCTCGGCCAAGCGCCTTATGGTGCTCAGCAGCAACCATTTGACCATTGTGGACCCTTATTCAGACGAAGTAAAGGAGCGCTACGCTTTTGACAATATCAAGGAGATCACCATCGCCTCGGACAGCGGAGGGCACAATGCTGACAAGGCATTTACCATTTTCATTGGTAAAAATCTCAAGGAGACGTATACGTGCAGATGCAGACAACAGCTGCTGTCTGCTTATTATCAGCTGAGAGAAAGAGCTTCGTCTTTTAGAAAGGATGAGATCGAGGCGGCTACTGCTGATGCGCTGAGTGCAGTGGGGGCTAGTGTAACTACAAGTGACAACAACTGGGCCTCAGGTTCAGGGGGACCTGGAGGAAACAACTCCAATATGCTCGGCAGTGGAATGTACTTTGACAGCTTGTTCCAACTGTGTGGAAAGACTTTTACGATGGCGAAACTTAGTACGACGCGCAGTATTGCAATTCACCCAGTGAAGATGGAGGTGTTGCTGGCGGTGCGCGCTGCTAGTTTGGACAGACTGGACCCGCAGACTCGTACGACCTTGTCTTCGATTTTGTTGATTGATATTGTCAAGATCCAGCGTGTGAGCACCAACTCCAATGAATTGGTGCTCTACTTCGAAAACAATCGTGTGCACCGCTACTGGTGCGACAGTCGCGAACCGTTTATCCAGGCGATTGCAAACAATTTGCGTTCGTGGCTTAGTGTCTCGCTTTTCGTGGAGGAAGTGTCAGACTCGTGCGAGTTTGACGCACTCACGTCAACGCGAGATATCCCGCAACCAGTAACCTTTGAGATTCCTGTATTGAAAATTAGCAAGAACAAGGCGGACAAGTTGCAGCTACGGTTGCTAGGACTAACGGCACTTCAAATCATCGAGCGTGACCCTGTGACGAGAAAAACTCTCGCAAGCCACTCGCTAAATGACATATTTAATGTGGTGGTCTACCCGTCGGTGTCTTCGTCACAAGATGACCCCGACAGCGAATCGTCTGAAGGTTTGAGTGGCAAGTTTGCACTGGAATTGAAGCACGGGCTGACACGTCGGTACATTTGTCTTAGCTCAACAGTAAGCAGACGGGATAAAGAAGTCAGCCTTGGATTAAACAGGGTATCTGCACAGCATGAAAATGAGCTTCGTCAGCTCATCGGAGATATCGCCGGTGATATTGACGTTCCTGAGTGGCTGAAGGTTGCTGGGTCTACATCGCTCCTCAGTCCGAAGGAAACTCGAAGCCTATTCTTGAGCAACATGATCGAGATGTGTCGCATGAATAAGCTGCACGTACCCTGGTCAACTGAGGAGACGAAGGTTGCGTGCAAGGAGGGAACGTGGGGCACGGAAGTTCACCCTGAATGGGAAGACATCTTACTACGCAAACTGGTGAACCTCAATTTTATTCCGAACCTCGTGACGAACGAAAGCATGTCGCTCATCTATCACCAACTGGTCCAGTTTAACCGCAATATTCCGTTGGGGGGTTTGCGCCAGCGCGACCGGCGTGCGTTTGCAAGTTTGATGAAGCTGCTAGAAAACTTTAAGGACTATTCTGTGGCGCAACTCAACAGTCCTTCCAACACTGACGCGCCGATTCCCACGACAGAGTTCCAAGTTGAACTGCTGCTGGCAATCCAGCGTTTACTCTGTACTCGTGGTGTCTTTGAGGAAATCCCCAGCTCACAATACAAGAATAGCATCGAGGTGATAATGGAGCTGCTTCATTCCCCGATGGAGGAAGTGAGCTTTGCTGCGGCTTGTGTGATCAAGTACATGGTTGTGAACTACTCTGATACCCGCAGCTTAAAATCTGAGACAGCCAATCGCCGAGCAATTTTCACAAAGTACCACAGCAGAATGTACGTTTCTCGTGCGTTTGATCTGTCAAGGACGAATCGGGTGGGCCGCATACCCCTGCATTCCACCTCTTCGGTAAAGACCGGATCGAATCACGGATTCCCATCAGTGGCGGCAATGTCCAATACGGAGCGCAGCATGGCAAATGCGCTGGCGTACTCACAATTGGGATTGGACTATCTTGTACTTTCGATGGTTTTGCAAACACTCGAAGTCTGCTTGTCTAGCGGGAAGAAAGCAACACCTGAACGAGTGGCGAGGGATTTACTTCGAGCTATGAGGGTTGATGATTTTTCTCGTCACCACGCTCTGTTCTTGTTTAACCGATCACTAAGCATTTCGATCACGAAGTGTTCATCGATTTTGGTGAAGGCACATATTTTGGAGCAACCTACTGAGCTTGTCGAGCTGATTCAAGATTATGCAAGGAAGCATGGCGCACTGGTTTGGCAGCTTTATTTGGCTCTGTATACCCAGGATAAGGGCCAGCGTCGAATCTCATCCCAGCTAGTGGCGCTGCTTACTCACGAAAACCCGCGCTCTTCTTACGTAATTCGGAATATGTTTCCACACGCGTTGCTGGACGACCAGAAAACAAGCCAACTAGAATATGACGAGTTTGGAAAACATTTGCCGACTGCAAATCCTGAGCTTTACGCGAAAAACCATGGCACTTCACATAAGAACGGGAATCGACGCGACATTACCAATGCAACCGAAAGTGGACGTAGCAAGCTGAGCTACGGGATCAATACCCGTGCTCGCTTGGCCCGACATGTGAAACATGCTGTTCTCCTGCCTGAGTTCTTTGACCGACTCGGGAAAACCTACGCGACTAAAGATCTTATATGGGGAACCAACACTGTCGAAGAGCTGATTCGTAAGCTGCAAGCAGAAATGAGTGCGCTCGACTTGTACCGACTGAAGTACCTGGGGTATCTCTACACTGACCCACTCGCGACTGATCACACGGAAACCGAATGGGACGCGTACCAAGCAAACCGACTTCGCCACGACCCGCAACATGCAAACTTCGCTCCGTTTCTCTTCGAATTTTTGCAAAATGGCTCCGAAAGTCGACTTGCGATTGAAATGATGAAGGGAACGATCTCATCGTCAAATCGCTTTGCCAGATATATGCCTCTTTCATTTCTACTGAATCCGGACACGTCTGTTGATGTCGAGAGTGACGGCGGGCTTGACGATGACAATTACGATAGCGACGAGAATTACACTGATGAGAACGGATTCATTTCCCGGTCCAATAGTATAATACGCACCGGTGATACTTCAGAACCCAAGCAAGGTGACCAAGACGGCCCCCACGAAGACTCCCGAAGCGCTATCTTGGCCAAGAAAAAGAAGAAAAGCGCGAAGAACATGCCACGGTGGTTTATCGCTTGGAATTCCAATGAGTTTCGTATTGACTATGAGTGTTTGGAGAACGAGGTAAAGGTAGGACCGTATTACCTTGCGAACATTTTGGACGATCGTGGCGTTCTGATGGAAGACATTGGAGGTGCGGAGAAGTTCATGACATTACTGTATTATCGTTTATTAGCTGAAGACCGGCGCGTTTTGACCAAGACACTTCAGAACGGAGAGCGATATTCTTCAGCAGACCCACTTAGTGACGTTGATCAGTCTGATGTTCGTCTGCTGGTGCTGAAGGTTATGATTCAGCTATACGAGCGCCACTTTAACGACTTAGGCTCGCTCATGTTTCTAAACCATTTCCTGCGAGTAAGCATGATGATAAGCAAAGATGGCGAGGATAGGAGGTGGCCTTTGGTTGTCCGTGGCAACATTATGTTGTTCTTGGATCGTGTTCTCTCGAGCGCGTTAAATGTGTCCCGCTTTTTGCGTGAAGAAGATAACGTGACGATGGTGTTGGAGTTGCTGCGTGAAGTAAAGCCATTGGTTGCTCTTCAAGGCCCCAACGATTCAGAGAAGGAGTATATTGTAGAACCTGCTGCTGATGTTCAGGCAGAACTGGATGCATCCGAAGATGAGAATGGCGACGGCGATGCTGATGATGATGAGGAATTCACAGATGATAGAGGAGATTATGACGATGAGGACGAGGAGTATGATGACGATCGAGATATCGCAAGAAGAACGATTGATGCTCTGGAAGAGTCGGGTGCTGAGAGCTCCATTATTTCAAGCCACTCTGCCTCGCCGACTTACGCACACCGTGACGATGATAGTGACCAGGAGGAAGAGCCAAGTCGTGTGACAGTCGTAGCGGAACACTGTGGTGCGATGAGTGGGTCGATGATTATGCAGACTTGCTTAAGCGTGCTTAGTCGACTCATTGACTGCCACACTGCGGAAGAAGAAGGACACATGTACCAGGATGTTCGATTCCCCAAATATGGACGGCTGACTCATTTTGAAGGCTCCGGTGTGAGCCCGATTAGCTCTATTAAGCGCCGGTTGTGTGAAGATCAGACGTTGCGATTCTTGGTGGGCCTTTTGGACTGCCCAAATCGCATTGTCTTTAAGAAGTGCCTTGGCTTGATTCGCCTTCTGGTTCGACACAATGAGGCGATCATCCCGAATCTTCATGCCTCCGGCATATTTTATTACCTGCTTCGTTTCTCTCAGGATGTGGACGAGATGTCTATCGCAGCGCGTCTCATATCTCACATCCACCTGCGGCAATCAGGACTTGATGTTCCCCATCTTATTGATGATAAGCAAAAGGGAGAAAACAAGAAGGGTGTGTTCTCCCCCGACCCTTTAACGCGAATATGCCTGAGAAGCTGGCTGGTGCGAGTGCTGCCAGTATCGATGGTTGCCCAACTCTTGCGCCATGGCCCGCGACGGTTTGCTACGGCGTTGTTCTCTGACGCGAATAACCCCGAGGTGGTCTGGAATGCGAATATGCGCAACCAAATGGTGTCGTACATCGAGAAATTCATGGAGCTTCATACGGATGAAAACGGCATGTTTTACATCTCGGAGAACGAGGGCTCGGAGCACAAGGCTTGCATTGCGTTGATCCAGTACCCGAAGGAAGTCCATGCATTGCAGTGCTACCAGTACTATTTGCACAACCTCCTCGATGAGAAGAACTTTCCCGGGTGGCCAATTAATGATGAAGCTGCTTTTCTGAGGGCGTTATTGGATTCGATTCGCCGGTGGGTACACCCAGGATTGTTGTTAACGGTTCGCGGGGCCAAGGCAAGCGAAGGTCAATCCACGAAACTCCTTTCAGTGTTCGATGCTGTTGAGTTACTCGATGCAACAGCTCTACTTCTACGTCGTTTCCCTGACTCCCAAACTATCACGAACTTGCAAAACTTCCCGTACTTTTTGGAGGCGTTGGAGCGGTGCATCAGTGAGCTAAAAGACAATCGTGTTGGCTCGACGAAAACCTTTTATGATGTGTCCAACGCGATTGCGACGAAGACGACGTTCGTGAGGGCCTTTGGGAGTGCGATTCGTGTGATTAATTTGGCCGTTGGCATTTCAGACGAGAACGCCCACGAATGCAGTTCAGGCCTGGGACTTCGTGTGCTTTGCAATTCGCTTCAATTGCTCTTCCACAACCAAGAAGCACTGAGTACTGTGGATGGATGTGCTCCGAACGTGATGACACATTGGGTCTTGGAAGCTCTTGTCAACGTTCTTAATCAGCCCAATGGACGTGTATCCGCGGCTGCGCAGTCAATTGACTTGCTGCCATGCTTGACACGCTTTCTTTCCCAAGAAGGAGACCGCCTTGCGACAGATTTGTCTCTCCAAATTGTGTATGAGATGGCCGGAAGCTCAGGAGAAATGGCAGAGGTGCTTTTGCTGCAGCTCGCTGAGCATGGAATCTTGTGGTATTTGACACTGTTGTTGTTCAACTACAAGCCGGATAATGATGATGGTGATGAAGACATGCAACGGATTAGTATTGGTGCGGCGAAGGCACTGGGAAGGATTTTAGAAGCCAACGCAAGGGAGGAGTCGATTGCTGTGTTTGTCAAACGGATGCAAACTACCATTGAACAGATCTTTACGCGTCCACTGGTGGATATCTTGCGACGAGCTGGACCTATCAAAATGTTAGATGTGCTAGCGACCGAAGTTCGAGAGCCGCATGTGATGTGGACTGAGCGTATGAGAAAAGAATTGATCAGCCTCGCTCAACGTGCGATCCAGTTCCACACAACGTTGGATCAAAGTGATGAAGACGTGCACAGAGTATTTGAACTACCACCCTACTTCATGTACACGGCACAAAAGGAAGAGCTGTGCGTGGCAGGCATCTACGTCAACTTTTTCAACGAAAACCCGAAGAATGGAATTCTCGCTCAAATTGCGGGAACTGTGAATGGTGGTGGAAGCCGTGCTGACATTTTTAAGCCGAAACCAACAACGAAGAAGGAGATCCAAGCTGCGGCAGCCGCAGCAGCAGAGCTGGAGAACCGAACTGTGAGTGGGCATGTCATGCATGGGCTTTTAGCAGCTCTGTCGTACGACATCTCAGGTGTTCGAGCACAACCCCAAGCTCTGGAGAGCGTACTGCTGCAGCGTTTGCTACCTGTGGCCACAGCTATTAGGAACCTACTCCAGTATACTCCCGAAATGGACGTGCAGGTTGTACAGGCGGATGGGCTGCTGACATTGCTATTCGTACTGGACCACGAAACTCAACCTCAAGGATTCTCGTTCGCAAATGCTCCGTTACTACTGCTTCGTTGTATGGAGTGCGTGCACATGCTTTCATTCAGCGGCAAGTGTGTCGATCCTTTAGCGACTGTGGTCCCTCCATTTATTAAGAGTGCCTTCCAAGTTGTGTACAAGAACCTTGCTCGAACAGAAGCTTCGACAGAGGGACAACTCGCTCGCATAACATTGCAGTTGCTCGGCAATCTATGCCTCATTCCTGCCTGTATCGACAACCTCGTCAAGGGAATGGACCCGTCTAGCTTGTCCAATTTGCTGCCTCACGTGTGGCTTGGTGACTCGACCGAGATGCAACTTCTGCTGTGTTTGCACATGATCCCCCTCAAACGACACACACAGGCTGCAACCGAGTTTGCAAAGGCTGCGGTGAGCTCACAGCTTGCGGCAGCGCTACTTAACTTGCTTTCCACACTCGTACCAAAGTCCAAGATTGGTGAGAGCACGACGACCAAGCAGTATGCAGCGCGTTTCCTGTCGGTGCTGTCGTCCAACCCAGGCAGCGGTGGAGCTATCTCTAGTCTGCTGATCGCGTCTCGAGTCTGGGAGACCCATGGTGACACTACGCAGGCGACATCAGAAGACCTTCGTCGTTTGCTTGTGCCTCCTTATGCTCCTGCATTGCTTAAGGCCCCTCACGCTAACCCGAACAAGGTAGGCTAAGGCGCGTTTGAATAGAGCATCACGAGATAAACTGTGTAGCAAGACCTAACGTAATAAACTCCAAGCATGTTGATGTCAAAAACGTAAGGCCTTCAGCGCAAGAGCACTACTACAATATTGCAGCTCTCACTTTCTCTCTTCTGGCCCCAACTCAGCGTCAAAGAGCTCTAGAATCTCGTTTTGGATTTCCACCGCCTTGTCCTCGTTTCCGCTTGATCGGTAGGCCTCAGCAAGATTGTGGCGTGCCATAATAGTCTCGTTGTGCGACAAACCGAGCACCTGCTTCCGCACAGCTAGCACGTCCTCGTACAGCTTGATGGCTTCATCATACTCGCGCGCTTCCTTCTTGGCGTAGGCGAGGTTGTTCTTCGCCAGAGCCGTCAACGAGCTATTCGGCCCCACTTTCTTTTCAAGTAGCTCCACCGCCTCAACAAGCGCTTCAAATGCCTTCTCCGACTGTTTATTCTGCCAGTGGATAACGCCCATGTTGCTCATGCTGAGTGCGATGTCTGGGTGTCCCGGCTCGAGGATATTGCGGCGGATCTTCAGAGACTCTTCAAAGCACTCGAGTGCGCGATGCAGCGAATTCACACGTTCCATTCCTGTACTGGAAATAGCTAAAGATCGGTACACAAGCCCCAGGTTGTAGAGCGTGGTGGCGAAGGACGCGTGTTGCTCGCCGACGCTGGCCTTGTACGTTTGCAACGCGAACTCGTAGGACTCCACTGCCTCCTCCATCTGACCCAAATTCTTGTGCATCAGTGCAATATTGGTAATTGTACTTGCATACACAGGATGGTTCTCTCCGAAGTGGGACTTGACCAGGTCTCGGCACTGCATACCGGCCTCTAGAGCAGCTTGGTAGTCACCGGAGCTGTGAAGTTCAAAATAACAAAAACGTAGGTTAGAGAAGGCGGTTGCTGATCGTTTACCGCTGAATCTTCAGCCTTAGATCTGGCGAATTAATGCGCAATGGTACGCACTTGTAGGTGTCGCGGATCTCGCGCTGCATGGCGGCGATGTCCTGTTCCACCTGCACGTAGCTGGTCTGCGGCTTGTTATGCAGAACCTGCACTGTGCGTTTCTGAGAGCCCGACGAGGTGGAGCTCCACCGCGTTGACAGATCACTGGCAGTAGCACATAGAGCGGAGGATAAAGGCGCGCGGTGGCGCAGCGCAGAGGACGCGGCTAACAGGACACGACGCTGCATCTTGATCTGTGGTGGCAGTACTTTTGGTGGTCTTGTCAATGCGGTTGCACGAATGTAACCCAATTAGACCCATTGGTTACACGAAGCCAAGAGCATTATTTTAGGTGCACTTGAGAACACATCTTTTGTGTACGTGCCAAGTTTCGGTACCAGGTTTGCTTTAATTGTCGTGCTGGGTGCTAGCCTAGCACTGCTAGCGTGAACTCACTTCTCAAGTTACCATACTGGGTCCCAGAAAGCATTTTCCCGACAGGTTTTCAAAGTGACGAACATTTCCAGCTACACGTATATCGCTCGATATGCTTTGCTTCGAGGGCTGACGTACCGACTGTGGTAGTTTTGGGCAGCATCCCTTTGTCCATCATTCCGCGTGCATTCATTCTTCATTTATGAATCTCCTCCTCACCTTCGCGATCTTTGCGGTCACCGTACATTCATCGTGCACTGCGCATTGCGTTCTGCCAACGACAGTACCAGAGACAGCATGCACCTTACCTGGCTATGCAATAAAACAACATCGTGCGTGCTTTGCACTTGCGGTCAGCAAGCACACCCGTGCTTACCACGGTTCACACTGCACCACTGGTTGTCTGTGACACAGCAGCAACCTACACTGTTTGAATACATTCAGTCGCGTGCCGGTATGACTCGTCTTCAACCACACAACTTGTTGTGTCGTTAACACCTTCCTTCCGAACGGTACTCGCCTCAGACGGCTAAGCGGATGTCGTAAGATACGCCATAATAAGTCACTAGATGTTTGTATGAGCCATCTGTTTGGCTTGCGGGAAGATGTATAAATTGTCAACAGGGTTTTCAGGCAATGTCGTAACTCATACCGCATTGTGATAGAGTTATGATGGCTCAATGTCGTATCTAACTCCTATTGTTGTCAGCAGATGATCAGGGACATGCACTTCTACGCAACTCATTCCAGAAAACACAATAGAAGGTACGTTGGCTCAACAATTTTGTATTCAATTGCGAAACTTACCACTAATCAGCTGATACGCAGCCTACCAGACGATGCCTCGCCACCACTCCCTTCATTTGTCACGCCATCGCCGCCGTCCACATCTTCACTCACGGCGAAGCTGCAGTTCTCGCTTTGTCTTTGCGCTTTCCTGCGCTCTGCCCAGCCGACGCAGCACGACACTTCCCCAAGCTGGCTGGAATGTCTGACCTGCCCCAAAGTCACTCGTGCCAAATCTCAGGAAACAGGTCTTAGGGACGCGCCAAGTCGCGGCGGATCTTGTTGCAGAGCCAGCACTAGCATTGTCAATGGAGCACCTCTCGCAGAAGTATGTCGTGGCAAAGACTTCTTTTTCTCCGTCCGTAAGCGCACCGACCTTACACGACCGTTGGCGGCGTTTCTGGACCCGCTTAACGGTGACTGATCGTCTACCTGCTGGAGTATGTGTCAGTCGCAGGTGTTCGTCGGCGTTTCTGGCTGGAAGCAGGTGGGTAGCTTGAACCCCAGGCAGAAGTCCTCGGCCTTGAGCTGCAGAGCTGGTTCTGAAGAACCGCAAACCACTCCGACCTTTGCATCGCGACCGTGCGCTTTGATCTTCGCCGCCTCTTTATGGCTGAGGAACGCGTTCACGAGCGCGAGGTCCAAACCCAAGAACAACCCCTTGTGGTACTTAAGTAAAGCGCGTGGACATTTGCAACGAATAACTCTGGAGGCGGAGTTGATCATGACGATCTACTCCGCCCATCCAGTTCTGGTAGTCGTTGACAGACCGAGGGCACCCACTTCCAAAGCGCCCACACGCTTGATCTTCCGCTGAATAGTCGACGCTGTCATGGCGGATCCTGTGCACAAGTAGTACACAGGCTTCCGGTCCCACCAAAGACATGAGATGAGTGAGGAACAGCGACCAGCGCGAGAAGAGAAACGAGCCACGGGGAACGCTGGCTGGACGCGTTTGCGCTTGGACTGGAGTGCGCTTGTTTGAAACCCAAACGATTCGTCTGAACAGTCCCCACCACGTACGTTCTTCTTTAGAAGCTCCACAGCGAGAGAACGGAGGAATAAAACCTGTCTACCACGACCGCATGCCAGTTATGGCGTGATTCAGGAGTGAAGACAGCCGTCAAATTCCGAAGTACGGCAGCTGCGCGCGATCTTGAAGTCAATTGGGTTGTCTACTCCTTCACGCTTTCCCACATAAACTTCGAATCTAGTACAGTTACGACATCGAGAGCTGTTAGTATGTGCTGCATCGCGTAAGTTACGACATAGAAAAAAGGCCAAAAAAAATACCTGTGGCAGTACGCAGTCTTTGCGTCACACAGCATAAACAGTTTGGAGCCGTATCGGTGAGGCTTGTCCGACATGAACATTCGCGTGGGGTTGCGCCTAGATGTTGCAGGTAGGACGCCTTCATCGAAAGAGAAGATGGCTGGAAGGGACCAACCTGACAAGAATCGTTCTTGGATCTTATCCACTACAGGACGAACTTCCATATTTTATCGCGGCCGTGGTCTACGGAATTGTCAACAAAGTGAAGATCCCGTAGGATACTGTTGCAGCGGTCACGGCTCATATTACCGTCAAAGATTCCAGCAGGTATGGCCCCGTCCTCGACCATGACCAATGAGCAGCGAAGCGCCGTTTCTGGGGCACAACGTGCCACCAGTAGTCCAACCACATGAAGAATCTCGTGTGCACCATAGGCTTGCGTTGCCCTCAAGCGGCGGGCAATTTGAACGACGGTCTCACGCTGGCGTCGGACTGCCGCGCAGCCATTTTCTGCTCGTTTATCCAGTTGCTGCAAGTAGTAGCGGTTAGTCTCGGTGGTGATTGTTACCCAGAGGGATTTCGGCTGAAGTAGAACAGTGTTAGAAGTGGTGACCGCCATGCATCAAGTAGTTCTGGGTCTCGCCTCTTCATCGCCCAATCCAGGGGTACGAAGGAGTGTCCGTCTCGAACTCCGCCGATGGTTCACTCCACTCCATCGCCCGCAAAAGTGTTCTCGCGCTCCTGAAGAGCCGCTTTGTTCAAAGTAGTATCATCAACATGCGGCGACGCTGGAAAGCTTGATCCATTTCCTCAGCGTCACTGTCAGAGGTCATCACCACTCCTCATCAATTTCAACTTAGAGAATCCCAGTCGTCGTCAACGATCCCAGCACCATCGCTCTCGTCGCCGGGCTGAACTCTTCGTACTCACTACTGCTCTCCCCGTCTGCAAAACGTTTTACGTCAGCGTTCGGTCTCGCCGGGATCTAATTCGCCGGTAGGAGCAGCGAGCGGAGTGACAGCATGTTCGTCCTCCTCCTCGCTCTCCAACCTGATGCCTCAGACAGTAAATGCAAACTGGCTGCATCATCGTTGCTCCTCGTCCGGGTGGAGATCTCTTTGCGAGAGATCAAACGCTCTAGCTACTGCATCCTGGGAGAGATCAGGCTGCTGATGCATCAGATTCTGGACCAAACAACTCGTTGGCGGTGTTTTGCGACAGCTGAACACTAGTGTCGATCTGCGACGGCCGAATAGGTGACGTCGTCAGTGCCACCACCTTCTGCTTCCTCCCTACGTTCTCATCACCAACTTCATCCTCTAATCCGTCCTCGGACGAACACTCCTCGTCCTCCACCAGCAAGCCGGACCGGAATGCGTACTCCAACTACAACATGCTCACCAACCAGTACATTTCCCATCCTTTGGACAGGTATACGTCCACTCAGTCTGGATCCCGGACGGCCGTTTCGACGTCCACCCAGCAGCTCTGAGCTGTCGCCATAGGTGCCCGAAGTCGACGTCGTGCCTGGGGGCGGTGGGGGTGGGTGGTTTCTCTCGGCGACTGGACCTCATGTGCGTTGGGCTGCAAAATCAGGAATGAGTGGTCTGGACCACAATCTGTATCCACCACCCATCATCTGACCTGGTTATGTGAACTTGTCGCAGAGACCTCTAGCAACTTATGCGTTGCAGTACACTTGATTAAAGTATTGGAATTTCGTTTCTGAGCCATTTTCTAATATAAATCGAGATATGTCGTATTATACGACATACGAAAATAGTTACGTCGTATTATACGACGTCCGGAAGGAAGGTGTTAAACCACCCAGCACAACCACCAGCCATTCACGCAGCTCCTTTGCTTGACACTTCGCCTTTTGCGCTAGAATCAGCATTACCACCGCCATGACGACGTCGCCCCCTCGGACACCGGAAGTCCACTTCACGTCCTTCTCCGAACATGCCGATACCCCGCTCGAAATCCAAACGCATGTGCAGACCGCTGCAAGTGAAGCACGAGAGGAGACAATGGCCTGCTGGTTGTTTGCGCTTGTAGGCATTGGCTTCCTCTTTCCGTTTTCTGCTCTTACCCAGCCAGTCGACTACTGGAATATGCTGTTCCCTGACTTCAACATCGAATTCGCCATCACTTGCGTCTTCATGTACACGAACTTAGTATTCCTGAGCGGCCTCGTCGTGTGTTTCGTCAAGCCTCAGTATTCCGGTCGCATCGTCGGCGGCTTCATCGGTCAGTTGGTCGTGCTAGTCTTCGTTCCGACATCCTATTTCTTCCTGTCATCGGACAATGCCAACACCATCGCAGTGCTCGGTGCTACGGCTATAGCTGCAGTTGCCACTGCTTTCATCGACAGTTGTGCCATTTCACTCGTGTCACATTACCCTCAGCGAGTCCAAGAGAGTTTCCAACTGGGTATCGGCCTGAGCGCGCTCATTGGCAGTATCTATCGCGACTTTACCAAACTCGTCTTCCCAGAGGATCAATTGCTGGCGTCGTCGCTTATCTACTTTTACACGGGAGCGCTTACGATCGCGGTTTGTATCGCAGCATACTACAAAGCCATGAAACTGCAGATTACGAAGAAGTACTTGCTTACGGGAGACGACAGCGACACTGAGGTGGAAAAACGACTATCGATCGATGGTGCCGGAAGAATTTCCAGCAAATGGTCTGTTTTCAAGAAGGTTTGGCATTTGGAGGTCCTTATCCTGTGTGTCTATCTCGCAAGCCTTTCAGTTTGGCCACCACTCGTCACTGAAATCAAGACGTACAACTTTCCGTCACTTGAGGAGAATGGCTGGTGGTCTTTGATTTTGCTCACAATTTTCTCAACTTTCGACTGCGTTGGGCGATTCGTCGTCAATCACCGCTTCGGTCTCAAACCTAGCAATGTCTGGATGCCTATTTTCGCGCGATTCATTTTGGTTCCGCTCATTATCGGCATCGTCAAAGAGTGGTGGCTGCAGAGCGACGTTTTCTCCGTGATCTGTGTGCTCTTGCTCGGATTTGGTAACGGATATCTTGGCGCTTTGACTATCATCTTCGTGAGTGAGAGCGTAAAGCCTGACGAGCAACACATTATCGGCCCCGTTACGAGCTTCTTCTTGAATCTTGGCCTTGTCCTGGGTTCTACTGTCGGACTCGTCCTCGATACTGCCCTATTAGGCTAACTACTTGCATTACGCGAACTAAAGTCAATCCTTACAACTTAAACTTACTGAAAACTACTGAATAAATATTTCTTTAAAGCCTGCTGTGTATTATTGCTGAAAAACCTTCATAAAGCATATTATAATAGTATCCTTTTCTATAGTATCCAAAATTTGACTTTTGATTCGACAATCGTGCCATTCGACAATCCGAGATGTACGTGAGGCTAGGACGATCTCTCCATGCTGCAGTCTCCAGGCCCGCTGCCAATGCTCGCCGATTCTCCAAGAAGGCAGCAAAGCCAGCTGCACCCGAACCGCGCCCCACCGTGCGCCCCACCAAGCAATTGCTAGTGACGGAACTGAAAGAGGTGGCCAAGCTCATGTTCGGCGGTTTGGCAGTGACCACAGCTCTCATCGCATCGGGAGGCTTCGTAATTGAGACTGTCAAGACGTTGAACCCCATGGACCCTCCAGGATTTATGGTGCAGATCTCCGGACCCGATGGGAGATCTACCGATGTTCATGTCCAACGTCGTGGCAGTGGAGACGTGACTGTCCTGTTCGACGGCGGCGTGGGGGAGACGTCCTTCGATTGGGACAAAGTAGCAGACGACGTGGCCAAGTTCGCTACTGTCCTCAGTATTGATCGTCCTGGTCTGGGCTTCTCAAAGCCTGGAGTTATGCCTAGAACGTCCACGCAGGTCGTAAATGAGTACAAGCAGATTCTGGAGAAGGTCAACGTGACTGGAAAAGTGGTGCTAGTGGCTCATGGAGCTGGTGGGTACAATATGAGAGAGTTGGCGGAGGAACTGAAGAATTCTGTTCATGGACCCAAATGTGAAGGTCTCGTACTCGTCGACGCTCTACAGGAGAATCTACGCGGTGAACTGGAGGGAGTCTCAGAGGCCGTGCAGAAGTCGCTGTCGGAGATGGATAACAATGGGGAGATGGTGCTGACACTCTCGCGGATTGGACTTATTCGTCTCGTTAACGTGGTGCAATCCGCCAAGTTGGCGGCCAAGTATTCTCCTGTGGCTCTGCCTTTCGTGCAGTACTATTCCCCTTCGCCAGCCCACCGTGAAGGGGCACTGCGCGAGAACCAGGCAATTCCAGAGACTGAGCAGCGTTTCCGTGATGCTGTGCCAAGTGCTACACCGTTTGAATTTCCGTGCGTTGTGCTTTCACACGGCAAGACTGGTATGTTTGACAGCATGAAGGTGCAGGCGGGCATAACTCCCCAGATGCTGGCAGATCTAGAGCGCAAGTGGTTGGACGCACAGACTAAGTTGGCTCACACTGTTAGCAAGAAAAGTGTGCATCTGGTCATTAACGACGCTGGTCACTGCATTCATCATGAGAAACCTGAGGAAGTGGCAAAGGCTGTTCGTGCCTTGGTGGACGAAACCCATGGCGATGTTGATGAACATCGTGGTCTGATGTCTCTCATAAAGAACGCGTGATTTTGTAGCTACTAGGGGGTATGAAAGCTGCAGTGGTGATCACCTAGAGTTTGACAGTTGCACGACTCATCAATTTCCTCCAGTGTCGTCACCAACTCCGAATTAAGGCAGTATTTCCAGCTACTATCTTCTTGACGCTATTCATGCTGTTTGAGACAACGTTGGCTGTGAACAACGGCGTGCAGTGAATGTGATGTGGAGAGCTGGTTTGCTGTCTTCAGTACATAACACAAAACAAATACGCATCATTTGGAGCGAGTTCTGCTCCTACCATCTTGTGGGTGAAGTATGGTGTTATTGTGGTTGTTGGCGAAGAAGCGTGGCATCTTCGAATCGAAGTACTGCTGTAAACATGATCGAAAGTAGAATATTTCGATAGAAATTCGATAGAAACGAATGGCTTTGCCCTATATTGGCATCACTTTCACTTCTACGTCACACCTGAAACACCATGATTTCATACGCCGCTGCCAATTTGCTGTTCAGCATCGGCTTGCAGTTCGCTACGCTCGTTCAAGCTGGGCACGTTGATCTCTTTCAAGACGCGGATTTCAAGCACAAGCTCACCAGAGTTAGAAATGTGCAGACTGACACGTGCTACAACTTAGCTTGTTCCAGGCCTTGTCCAATTCAGTATTACACGGAATTGGCTGTAGTTGCCAGAGGTCGCAAGCTGGAAATTTCGGACGTCCGTGTCCGTCTGTACAATTCTCAGCAGACTTTCGGACGTCCATGACTGCCCGAGATTCTCGTTCGGATATCCGCAACCGACCGAAAAAAAAATACGGATGATTGTAGTTTAAACCGCGCAGTATAGCTCATTCAGCATTATATTTTTATTAGTCTGTCACTTGTTTGAACGTGCCGGTGTAGATGCCTTGGTCAAACCCATAAAGGTCTTCATCGTTCCGGTGCTTGCATTGGCATGATTCTTCGAGCAAGTTTCTCCATGTTTATTTAAAGTTGAAGTTCCCTTCTTACCTCTGAAAAGCAAACACTCGATAGCATCCTCTACACGCAACGAAAGTCGTCTCTATAGCCACAAACCGAGCCCCTGAATTCTTCTCCACAACATAGGAAAAGAAATCCCAACACTTAGGCCTAGTGCTAGAGGAATCTGCCAGCAACGACAACACGGGCTTTTTATTTTGCGACGTCAACTCACGTGTGATCGCCTCTTTAATCGCGGTCAATGATATGAGAGCACGAATGGAGTGCAGTTGCTGAGATTGATAAGCCAACGACGACTCGTCGGACAGATTGGAATTTGTAGTGCTTGTGCCGTCATCAGTTCGTGATGAACATGATGTCCACGCATTACGAAGGAGTCCATGACCGTACGACAGCAGCGAGGCACGGCAGCAGCGAAAGGAGTGAAATCCACGAGTAAAAGACGGCAGGGGGAGGTTCTCGAATGCCAATAGAAAACTCCCAAAGTATTCGGATGTCTGTGACTGTCCGTTGATTTATTTCGGATGTCTGCAACCGCCCAAAGTATTTTCGAGCATCCGTTCGGATATCCGTGGATACCCGCGGTCGCGGGTACACGGTTAGAAAGCGGTCTCGGGTAACTGTTTGCGACCTCTGGTAGTTGCTGCAGTAGTAATAATCTCAATACAACACGCTGCAATAATAAAAGCGGCCGCAATAACTGCAATATGAATTAATGCTCCTGCTCGCTACCAACTGATGCCAATGTCGTTACATCCCACATATTCCTGTTCGCACGAAGAAACATGACGAGTTCAAAATTCGCTGGGAGCATACAAGTGCGTTGGGGGGTGAGCACAAGCTTGCACTGTGAAAAAAAACGCTCACATGCATTCGAAGTCGGCGGCAGTTCCTTCAACAGCAGACTGTAGTTGGCACGACTGGGACGCTTGTTTGGCCCAGCAAGAAGAATCCGCGTCGCGTAGTCATCTTGGCGTTTCTTGCGCTTGTCTTCACACTTCGCCACCTCGAATGCCTTCACCGCATCTGCCTCAGCCTTTGAAAGCGTGCCACCGTTGATCACTTTGACGGCTGCCGCTTCAAATATAGGAGAGTGGACTATACTAGCGTTCGCGTTAAGCTGGGCACGCATCGTGGGGTACTCGCTAATAACCGAGTCAAAAAGCAGGCGGACATCCGCCAAATCGATATCGTCGCACTGCAGCTTCTTAGTGATGCTCTGGAACTTCTTCATGTGCTCCAGCAGCTCGAGGAGCTTGCGATGTGCTGCTCCTTCGTCATTGTTTAGACTGAGCGGGAGTTTTTGAGAATGAAAAGGTCACCATGCAAAAGGATTCGTACGCTGTTGGCCAGTGATTTAAGGTAGTTAGGTGGTCAGTATGGAGTATAATGAACGCAAAAGAGCTGGCTTCTCGGGTTAGGACGTCCATCAGTTCAATTGTGTCTTGCCATTGCTATGCAAGCACTTATGTTATATTGTATTGCAATTTTCGAGAAATATCATATTTTATTTTTTGTGAATATCCCAGTAATCCGTTTTTTTATTTTTAGAAACTGATTTTATCGATACTGAAATTTTTTATTCAGACCCCTGGCTTGTTCGGCAGTCAACAACGTGGTTTCGTCGGCCAAGTGGAGCGGCCTTCCCGAGACGGGAGTGGCCTCCAAGGGCAAATCGAATGTCATTATGTTTCAGATTGCAACTCGAAGTTTAAAGTGTGGCCAGTTGTGACGCAGAGTGACGACAGCAAATGCTTCTCCGGGAACTTTCACTTGGACGGAATCAACGATGCCATCTCCTCTTTTCTTGTGGCGGACGAGTGGAAAATCAAGAATACGGAGAGCGTGTGCACCGAGGCCAACCTTCTTGAGAACTCAACTACAGCCAATTAGATAGAATAAACCTTTTTAGTATATGTAACTTGGAAACTAGGTGTCATTGGGTTTGATTATTACAAGGTCGTCCCGAGGACGAAGAAGCTCGGAAATTTCCAAATGAGATTTAACGAAATAGTTGAATTAGACGAAGAGAACAGATAGCTAGCAAAGGAACTGCACAACACTGCCCGGTCATCCGTGGGAAACAAGCTGTACAAACGTAATTCCAGACAGGTTTAGTTTCCATCACGTTCTTTTAACATATTAGTCGGTAGTGATTGTATTAGGGTATAGCGGCGTTGGCAAGACAACTTTACTGCATCGAATGACCAGCTCAACCACTCCAACCAACGGTACCCGCAAGGATTATTTATCCAGAATCGCGATCGTGGGGATGCATGCAGCACCGGTGAAGGTTCAGTTGTGGGATACTGCAGGTCAAGAGAAATTCGGCAGATCGGCTACCGAGCTCCTTTTTCTGCAAGCTGATGCGACACTAGTTGTCTACAACGCCACGGACCGGATCAGCTTCATGGGTGTACTACATGTACAATGGGTGTTGCAACTCCAATCTCACCGACTGAAGCTTCTACCTTTTCCCTCGTCCTAAGTTCGACAAGTTGGAGAAGAAGAAGGACGTGCAGTTGCTAAACCCATAGCAGCTTCTCACTTTTCTCCAAGAGATGGTACCAACATTCAGACTTGTTTTGATACGGTCGCTACTACGCTGATTCACGCAAGTTGCAAAGACATCGGACAAGCGAACAACGTGGCGAAACAACGGATCTGTTCACGCGTTTCTTCGCACAATAACATTACACTAGAGATCATATGAATCAGCAGACAAAACCAATTGTATTTGCGAGCTACTACCACTTGAAAAGACATGTGCAGAAGAAGAAATTAGTTGATTAACAGTTATCGGACTTCTCGTTTTGCTAACTAAGATTCAAGATATCAAACCTGGAAATGACCATTATCACAGAAAAAATTTCACTCCATGGAACCCAAAGAGATCGCCACATCTCTTCTAACGCTGGACACGATAAAAAGCAGTGTTCAACTGTCTCAATTGCTGTGCATGACTCTCGAAGGCATTGCTGGACAGTAGGGTTAATCGTTTTCAAGAAATATAACCTCGAGCTAAGTATGAGATCTCCAAAAACCTCCGAAGCATCACATAATGTACAACCGGGAGAAGACAGCGTCGCAGCGATACATATTCTGATAATGCTTGTGAATCAGGGCTTGAGGACATCCAAGCTCTTTCAGCGGGTGAGGGTTCACCGACGTAGTCGGGCAGAGCACATCGATCAAATCATCTCGCTTTAAGTAAGGAAAGAAACGCGTTCCTTTGCCAGACTCAACGCCAAAAACCGGTGTAAAAGTTCCTCGAGTAGAGGCTCGTATCTCTCCAACCGTTGGGTGAGGCAGCACTCGATCAAATATCTGGGATATGTGGCGATACAGCGCGAATATGTCCGCCTGAGGCATTGTTGGTTGTAGACCATCATGAATCTCACAAAAGAATTCAAAAGCCCTCGGCCACATGAAGCCGTCACTTAGGAAATCTGCCAGGCATAACTTTTTCATAGCTGAGATCCCTCGGCATAGATGTCTGAACTTGATATTTCCTTCGCCCAATGGAGTTGGCGGTAGACCTTGCGTGTGTAAAACCTGAAAATGAATTGAAGTATTCCACCATATTCGGGAATATAGAGTTCGTTGGATAACGTTTGCTCGTGTAAGCTGTAGGGAGATGCGATCCGGCCATTTTACTCGTTTTCAGTCCAGGAGAACTTTCCGCCACCAGAGCGGTAGCAACGCTTGTGTCTCCATCCTGATGGTTTTGGCGGATTCTGAAGCAAAAAGTCCCCAGTCCATCTTCGCGAGTAACTTCCACAACGACGTTGTAATAGTGCAGCAATTGGTCGGTACCATACGTCTTCACACTCATCTGTGTGATTACTTAGCACTTGGATAAGCTGCTGGAGAAGTGTCTTCTTGCTGCTGAGTGGCAAGGCCTTTTCTTGACAATAATTATTCCACCAGGTCCTGAACCCACGCGGTTGTATAGGATGTACCAAGTCACTGCACTGCCACCGATTAAGAAAGCGTATCGGAATATTCACCGTCGTCGTAAAATACCAAAGTAAGGATAATCACAGCCTGCACAATGAGACGCCGTCCCATGAGCGTCCGAGCTCTTCCTTTCCATAAGCGAAGCCGAGTCATTAGTTTTTCGTCCAGTTTTGTGTAGGTATGTCCAAGTTTCCAAACGGAATACCAAGGTATTTGACTGATTCCCCCTTCTTGGGCGACCGAAGACCGGAGCTGTTTTGTGCTTATTCAGGCTCATGATCACGCTTTTGGCTGGATTGAGCATTGCACCCGAACCATCACAGTAAATATCAACCAGCCTACGCCGGGTTGTGCAGTACCTTGGTAAATGCTTCGACGTCTTCATTCGTGTAGTTCAAGTAACCAGCGATGCGCAGTCCCAGCAGCTTCCTGCGTAAATCGTTGTCCACGGATGCTTAGTGCCAGGATAGGAACTCCGATGCCATCATCGCGAGTCGACGGTCCGAATGCATACCAGCTTCTGCACAAAATTCTCTCCAGTTTTTCCTTCCTGAGTTTCACTGCGTGAAGTATTCGTGAATGGGACTCCCGTATAGTAAAGAGGCACAATAAACACTGGACAGACGTAGTTCAGACACTACGCCATATTGATGATACGATTTCGGTACTGCTGTCCGTGCGTCAAAACCAGTGATCGACCCACACCGTACACCACGCAATATCAAGGAACTTGCGTGGTGTCGTATCGAAATATTGATACGTAGCTGACCCAGAGAGCTACTACCACTTGAAAAGAAATGAATAAGGAAAACAATTTGCTGCACTTCCACGATTCCTCGACTGGTACACACGAATACCACGTCGATCCTCTTGTCTGCTCATAGCTCAAATCAACTCTCAAAAGCGAACCTGCAGTCGGTTCTCCCACTTACGCGACGATCTTGGGGCCGATCACAGGCACGTAGCTGAGCACCGCCACAGTGATGCCCTTAAGTTCCGTACGTGGACGACGACGCGTGAACCACTTGCGACTTGGTGTAGTCAGCGGCACCAGCAATTGTGACCTTCAAGACGGTAAAGTCCTTAGTCTTCCAGGCGACATCCACAGTTCTTCTTCAGAGCGAACTGCATCCTAAACGGCTACATTAGCGCAACATCACAAACAAAAACACGTTTTATATTGTTATGATTGGTCGAATAAATTTCTACTTTGTTTTTAAATTACCATTTGATGTTGCTGGTAGACGACAGGAGCAACATCCATCCGAATTTATAAAATTATATAAAACATAACGTATAGCAGTTATGTCAGACAGCCCACCAGACCAAAAAGCCAAAACGAATTTCACAGGGATAAGAAAATAGAGGAATAGCAGGCGACTGGGATCTACCCCTTAGCTCGGAAATAAAATTTCCGAGAACAAAGAAGAGATGGTTTAGTACGAAAATCATATACCGTGCCCCTGGAATGAAATCTCAACACAGTAGGCTAGTCCCGTGTCTGTGTGTCTGTGTGTCTGTGTGTCTGTGTGTCTGTGTGTCTGTTGTGTGTGTGTTCAACGTCTTAGCGCATAAACCTGCGTAGCTACCTGTCTCTCCATTTTGTACATGTACGTATTCTATACTGTATTTTCCCATGGTGTAGCCTATCCCTATGTTCTAGACTGCTCTCAGGAATGCCAAAATTACAAATATAGCCCACTAATGATAACCCTCTCCATGGCCTCTGATTGGTCCGCACACCCGGCCACAAAATATTTAATTGGACAAAAGTAAGCTAAGTACGATTAAAATGCTGAGCTGCCCCGCTTTACAGACCGGTGATTGGCTAAAATGCATCCTATCGAGCGAAGCGAAGGTAGCACCTCGGTCAACTGGCGCGCGCCGAAGGTGTGGCGCCGATGTGGTGCGTGAAAAGGAACTGGAACAGTGAGCACCACGGGCTTCACCAAACATATACAAAACCGCCCGCAAAAGCGGGCGGCACTCAACAGATCTACTCTCTAGGCTAGTGCGGCGTCTGTGTGTCCGTTGTGTGTGTGTTCAACGTCGTAGCGCATAAACCTGCGTAGCTACCTGTCTCTCCATTTCGTACATGTACGTATTCTATACTGTATTTTCCCATGGTGTAGCCTATCTCTATGTTCTAGACTGTTCTCAGGAATGCCAAAATTACAAATATAGCCCACTAATGATAACCCTCTCCATGGCCTCTGATTGGTCCGCACACCCAGCCACAAAATTTTCATTGGACAAAATGAAGCTAAGTACGATTAAAATGCTGAGCTGCCCCGCTTTACAGACCGGAGATTGGCTAAAATGCATCCTACCGAGCGAAGCGAAGGTACCTCGGCCAACCGGCGCGCGCCGAAGGTGTGGCGCCGATGGTGAGTAGTGGGGCGAACTGGAACAGTGAGCCCCACGGGTTTCAACCAAACACATATAAACCGCCCGCAAAAGCGGGCGGCACTCGGCTAAAATACATCCTACCGAGCGAAGCGAAGGTAGCACCTCGGTCAACTGGCGCGCGCCGAAGGTGTGGCGCCGATGGTGAGTAGTGGGGCGAACTGGAACAGTGAGCCCCACGGGTTTCAACCAAACACATACAAACCGCCCGCAAAAGCGGGCGGCACTCGGCTAGTCTACTCTCTAGGCTAGTGCGGCGTCTGTGTGTCCGTTGTGTGTGTGTTCAACGTCGTAGCGCATAAACCTGCGTAGCTACCTGTCTCTCCATTTTGTACATGTACGTATTCTATACTGTATTTTCCCATGGTGTAGCCTATCCCTATGTTCTAGACTGCTCTCAGGAATGCCAAAATTACAAATATAGCCCACTAATGATAACCCTCTCCATGGCCTCTGATTGGTCCGCACACCCAGCCACAAAATTTTCATTGGACAAAATGAAGCTAAGTACGATTAAAATGCTGAGCTGCCCCGCTTTACAGACCGGAGATTGGCTAAAATGCATCCTACCGAGCGAAGCGAAGGTACCTCGGCCAACCGGCGCGCGCCGAAGGTGTGGCGCCGATGGTGAGTAGTGGGGCGAACTGGAACAGTGAGCCCCACGGGTTTCAACCAAACACATACAAACCGCCCGCAAAAGCGGGCGGCACTTGGCTAGTTAAAAGATAAATACAGGTGCGATTCAGTAGAAAACGTTTGTTTTATTCTTTCACATTCTCTTCAGAAATGGAAAAAAAAACTATGCTTTCAACTGCACAGGGCAACAAACACTAAGATTGGTGGTGTTTGCCGCCTGCAGCTCCGTTTCATTTCAGGCTCGCAAACCTAAACGTAGAACCGTTGCCTACATGTAGTGCGTGGAAGGTGGTGTTAGAACGTGAACTGTTGTTAAAATGATAAATAATGGACGTACCAGGGCCAACCGATACCGATACTCTCCTTCAGAGTGGAGTTTTCGGAACCATTGACATCAGCGACACCTTCCGCCTCAGCTTCAACATGAAGGCTGCCGTTGATGATCAGGAAAAGAGCTGCCAGCACAGAGAGTTTGGCCATCGTAGATGGTAGTTTGACTTCGCACTTGCGTGTCCAAATGAGGAATGATAGTGGAAGGATATCGGCTCCGATGGTTGCACTCAGATTCGTTGGCTGCCTTGCTTCTCGCCCTGGCACTCATGACTTCTTGCTAAGGTTATCTGCGGTGGCAGTTCATGCACCTACCAAGGCCATGCTTTTCTTCTTCCTTTATTCAACCACCAAGTCTGGCAACGTACGAGGGACCTCCAATGGGTTACTTTGTTATTTCTATGTTTGCAAAGTTGTGTAAATGATTGAATTTGGCTGGGTAATGGAACTCGCCAGTATATCGTATCGATATCACTAGGCAATCCGAGGTCACGTATATCTTGGATATCCATTGCACGACTGTACAATCTTGTAGACGCCCAAGCTGACACCAGCATCAATGATACGAACGTTGCATCCATTATCTCTGGTCATGCATTAGATTGACGAATTACTGCTGTGATCGAGGGCGACAGATTTGTGCACTTCTAGTTTTCGCTCCTTCCTTTCTCATCACGAATACCGCAAATCGAGCATGGTAGCTGTCGTTATGGTATTTCTACTCTCCATGCTTGGTGCATTTGTAGACGCTGGTTACATCGAGTTGTTCAAGGACGCCAGCTTCAAAAACAAACTGATACGAATCGAGAACGTACTTACAGACGTTTGCTACAATTTCGTCTGCGACAAGCTGGACAACACTATCACGTCCGCCAAGTGGAAGGGCCTCCCCGAGACTGGTAGCCTCTTTGCAGGGGGCGAAGCTGTCATATCGTTCATCACCGACAAGAGCTGCAGTGGAGGAGAAGTTCGGCGCTTCACCATCAACACACAGAGCAAGAGTTCGCCCAAGTTCCCTGCAAATTTTAAGTCGGACGGAATTGGCAACGCCATCTCGTCCTTCAAGGTGTGGAACACTGGGTTTGATGGTGGCTTGCTGAATATTTGCCCTTCGTCAGAGAGCGCTTACGTATTAAACACGACGATAGTGCAGTAAACGAACGTTTAAGCGCGAGCACAGCTACTTTAAAATTCCCACGCATATTTGAATTCAATGTTAGCCTTCGAGTTGGAAATCTAAACCGCGCCTAGGCTGATATAAATTGCACGCATGGGAGAAGCTGTCAATGTCAACATTCCTTTTCGCTCCGTGTCTGTGATTCCATATCTTTGGATAAAAATTCGAGCCACTTGATGATGCATTGGTTGTAGCTTATCGCCTGATCTTGGTAACAAGTTGACGACCAGAATCAATTTCCGATTTTTTTAGAAGGCAGCACGACCACATTTCAAGGTCTGGTGACTAGAATTAATATCCGTCCAATATGCAAGCGCCGCGATAGAACTCGCTCAGTATTTGTCCAGTTCCTTTCTTGCATCGGACACACGAGCTCGAATTGTGCAGCAATTAGCGATGCAACGTCTTTTGAAGATCTTCCTAGCAGTCATGACTTTCAACGCTGCGTTTGTCGACAGCTTCTCAGGAATGATGAACTTGTACCGAGACATCAACTACCGCCACAAACTTGCACTGTTCACTTTTTCCAAGTCTAACAAGTGCTTCAACATGGCGTGCGGCGTTTACTACCGCTCCCTTTCGTCGGTGAAATGGTCTGGGCTTCCCTCAACAGCGTCATACGCTGGCAGTTCGAGTGCAAGGCTGGTGTTTTACGATAAACCGGGTTGTAAAGGTGCAAGTAAAAGCTACAAGACTTCGCGAGGTTACATCAAGTCGTTTGTCACTGAAGACTTCAATGACCGTGCCTCCTCGTTCATGGTGCTCGAGACATCCAAGAAAATTAAGAACGGCATTACCAGCATATGTAGTTTGGAGTCGTCTGTTCTTGGCGAAACCTCGAACACAACTAACTCAACGGAAACGTAGGCACCACAACCGTAGTGTATTCGTGCGTACATTTGATTCAGACAACATTGCTGAATTTATTGGGCTGCAACGATTGCTGGCGCATGCTCAGTCACAGGGCTGGCGGATGCACGTGGTTGGGGACAGTGCACTAATATTGAGAATGATGGTCAGCAGGATAGGGCCCAAGGCGAAGCACTTGCAACACTGGTATAGAACAGCGTTAAGATTGGCGGATGTCAGCGAAGTGAGGAGCTGGAGACATCATTACAGGCAATTCAACAAAACGGCAGACTGGTTAGCGAATTATGCGATGGATCACTGCAGGAGCTCTGTTCTAGAGGCCGCATACGTAGCGGAACGGCAAGACATTGCTCGAAGTCTGGAGACTCGGTTACAAGAGGACGTGGGACATTGGCTCTCGACGGCGGGGGGCATACCGGGGATGTAATAAGAGGAAGGAGTCTAGAGAAAGAACTGGATTGGGAATACCCAGTCTGGAATGGATATTAGAGTTCAGGTCTACCGAGACTGGTAACACAATATACCGCACCATTACTACATTTGATTCAGCACTGAAAGAACCAAACTAACGACAACCACACGCTTTCCTCTCATTGTATGTTCGTGGATTTCCTCCTTCTTCTACGAAATAGAAGCATCTTTTGCTCTGCAGTATCAACACAGGGTCGATAGCTGCTGGGCCTCACTTTCAAATTTACTATGCCGAGAGCCCTTCAACTTTTGCTACAGGTGGTTGTTGTCGCGCTTCTATCAGGTCATACCCAGAGCATCCCATATCTTATCGACGCTACCCGCCATGACGAATCCAGCCCATCAAAGCCATCTTGGACAGGTCAGTTGAAGCTTTACAAGGATACAAAGTTTCGGTCGTTGTTGATAACGCTCACCTTCAACACCGCCAACGTATGCTTTAATCTGGGCTGCGGAGACATCGACGACAGCATTTCTTCTGCTTCCTGGAAGGGATTGCCCTTAAACGCTTCTTTTAAAGGTGGAACCAAATCGCTACTGATTTTTTACAGCGGAATCGATTGCACGGGTATGAATCAAGGTTGGCCGACTTCGTTCGAGAAAGCTCCAGACTTTAGAGCTGTGCAGATGAACGACCAAGCTTCGTCCTTCATGTTACTGGTGAGTGACACACAAGCGATAAACGGATACCAAAACATTTGTGACTACAAAAAGCGCAATTCGCAGTAGAAGAAAAAGAACAAGGCTTATATTGACGAGGCTAAGCTGCATCAAAGCAGAGAAATAAACCTTTAGACTGTAGCATTGACCATCGAGAGAGAATCGTCTTGCGATACCGAACCACCCACTACATTCGCCCCAGTCCAACTGCAAACGTTGGAAAATCCGTTGTCGATAAGTTCATTTTCCGACTTCACCATGAACGAGGAGATGAGCCCCTTGACTTTCTGGACGTCGAAGTCGCGAATACCTCCAAAATTAGGGAGTGTGATTGTTGCCTTGTGTCCACCACAGTCGAAATCCTCGTAGAATACGATGTACGCTTTACCGTTTATTCCAGTGCTAGGTAAATCGCTCCACTTGGCTGACTGGACTTTATTATCGAGGAAACTACAGTCAATGTTGTAGCATTGGTTTGGATAACGGATGTTGATCGAGAGCAGGCGATCGTTGTAGTATTTCCCGGAGTAAAGCGTCACAGTGCCGTCAATTTTACTGACGAGTCCGTTTCCATTGCCCCACAGTATCAAGAAAACTGCACAGGCACACAGGAAAGAGATCAAGCGAAACATTTCGTTCGACAGCGGGTGGTCTTGGATGAGGAAATTTTAAACTGACGAGTACGGCAACCTTTTCACATCGCTAAACTCGTATAACGCAAGGAATTTGATATCGAAAACAGAGTATTCGGCGTTTCCGAGATAGCCAGCACCAAATAATATCGCTAGAAACCAGAAACCACCTTTTCTAACTTTCCATTAATGTGATCAATTCGTGTCAACATGACTTCCTTGCCAATCACTGGTGGCGCTACTCTTATCGTTGTCAGGTTCGTATACCGTTCCTCCTTTTACGTCCGCACCGGCCCAACTGCAGACATTCGCATTCCCATGCCGTCGTCTCCTAGATTCCGACCGAACCATGAATGAACTGATGGAGCCTTTGAGGTTTGGAAGCACAAACTCCCGAACACCACCGTTATGTGGCAGTAGGGACGAAGATTTACTTCCAGTACAGTTTTCGCCAGCATAAAAGGTGATGAAAGCTTTTCCAGCCCATCCTGTTATTGGTAGACCCGACCACTTCGCAGACGCCGTTTTGTTGTCAATGTTTGCGCAGTTGACGTTGTAGCATCGATTCGGCATCATGATATGAATTTCGAGAAGAGGATCGTCGTAGTAGATGCCGGAGTAGAGCTTGACAGTACCGTTGAATAGAATGTAGTCTTCAGCAACAGCAACGTGGCAGGTGCAATCCTTTGCGAAGAAAATCATTGAGAAGAAGATCAAACAGAGAATACTGCAAAGGAGACGCATAGTGATGAGGTATGGCAACGGATGAAAGTGAAATGACCGAACTATTTTTTTCATTCACAGCCTGAATTTAGTACAATACGGGACAATGAAAGCGATACGGACCGGTGATATCCACTGCAGTTTCTCCTTTTACATGGTTTTAGGTGGTATCAATCAGATGAAACACATTAGTGAAATGCAGATCTAGTAGTGTTGCAAAGTGTGAGGACATCACAGTTTTGTAATTCTAGTACTTGGATGATTTGTTTGTGGCACGATTTCTACATGGCTCGTTCAAAGGTACTTCAACACAGGCGATGGTCTGACTGGAAATGGCTAAACCATTGATGATACCAGAGATCTACGGAGAAATCAACAAATCGTCGGTACCCTAACGTGTTCCATTTCTCAAATTTCTACAAGCCGCCACACTCTAAATCATCCAGATGTATCCAAGACTCGTCATTCTTGCCATCACCAGCGTTGCACTCCTCATGAGTTGTACTTCAGCGTGGGCAGGTTCGGTGACATTCTACCTAAACGCTGAATTCAGAGGTTTAAAGTACGAATGGAACGTCACCGAGTCGCAATTGTGCTACAACCTGGCATGCTTCGACAACAAAGCGTCTTCGGTAAAATGGGAGGGGCTTCCAAAGTTCGGCAGCTACGACGGCAAGTCGCGCATTGCCTTCTTTGTCGGAAGAGATTGTACTGGATCGAGCGTTAGCTGGCCGACCGACGGAGTGATCAACGGAAAGAAGGATAACTACCCCATGAATTTCGCTCTCGACGGCATCGATGACGAAGTATCTTCGTTCGTCATCTGGGAAGACAACAAAAAGTTGAACAACGGCAAGATAACACCATGCCGCTGGGGTCCCAGTTACTGAATAAGTCGAACCCTTGAGGGGTATCCTATCCACAAAAAACATCACGAAAACCATTTACTATATCTGTATCTATCTTCACTGATATACGTCACTGGTAGTGGTTTTCTGTCAGTGTCCTTGAGGCATTTTGAGTTTAATCGGCAACTGACTAGCCATGCAAACATTCGCATCTGTAGCTTTCATTCTCCTCTTCACTCCGCTCTTCCTTTCGATCTACGCTACTGACTTGTGGCTTTACAACGACGACGACTACGACAAGCACAAAACGTTCAAGAGATTCAATTTCGGGACATCCCAGCGCTGTTACAACATTGTCGACTGTTTCAACAATAAGGCCTCATCGGCTTCGTGGATTAACGCTCCAAAAGCTGCATGGCTCGCCTTTTACGACGACGAAGACTGTAGTGGAAAGCAATACGTGTCGAAGACCACTCCGTCGGGGGAAATGAAGTTTGCACCTGTCGGTCTTGACAACAAAATATCGTCCTTCATGCAATGGGAATACGCCACGTTCCCATTGAAAGGATTCGTGGATATCTGCAACGACGCTGCAATTCTCGCCGTCAATGCGACCTCAAACGTTACCGAGGTTGGAGATGCTGAAGCGGGATTTTAATTTCTCTAAATTCGCAAGCGCCGACTACTTCCTAGCTGTTAAAGCTAAACAATACAGCTATCGTCATCAAAGGGCATTTCTTCGCCTTAAGTGAATACGGTTTCTCTCTTCAAACTGTCATTTACGCTTCCACCGTCTATTGAAATGAAGCCTATGCTGCTGATTAACGTGTTCCTTCTCCTCTTTGCTTTCACCACCAACGTCCAAGCCATGGAGCTAACTCTGTACGGAGGACCAACCCAGATCGGGAAATTCGAGATTGATGAAGAGACCCAGCGGTGCTACAATCTTTACAACTGCTGGGGAGGTCCGAACAAATCGGCGACTTGGAACAGCGTAAAAACCCGTACAAACGTGGTCTTTTACAGCCACCCGAACTGTCAGACGCACCAAGCGGTTGGGAAAGGTACCCCGGATGGCTCGCTTTACTTTTCCGACGTTAATTTCCCCCAAGTGGTGATGGCGTTCATGATCTGGGAAAGTGGACAATACGCAACTAGCGGGATCGAGGACATTTGCCACCAAGACGAGAACTCCGTCGTTAACTCCACCAACGCCACCTAACTTAGATGGCATCACTTCGCGATCCCCCCCCCCCCAATGCGCTTATAACCGCAATCAATGGATATCGTACAAAGAATTATGGTCACAAACAAATGAAAACAGTTGAATGGTGCAAAGATACCCAATGATACGATAGGGTACGATACGATACGATAGCAGTGGCAGTGGCAATCACTTCTGGCCTAGGCGTGAAACTATAGCAAGTACATTTATGTAGCTCTCTCAGGTGGAAGACCAACCTTCCACAAACGATGCCTCCTTGACAGATTTACCTCCTAATGCGATGTAAATGCTTGAGACCTGCCGAATACTGGTATTCTTTCTGGCGAATTGAAGCACTTTTCCAGGAAAATACAGATACGTACCGAAAGACCATCATCGTTGGTTCATTTCAGATTTTACGGTGAAATACTAAGATCCAAACATCTTACCAGCATGGGTGGGGGTAACGTTGGAGCCGCGTTTGAAGCGACATTAAATCAAGTCGGAAGAAAGTTGACACCTGAGGATCTCACAAGGCTCTACCCGGCTACAGCGAGCGAGAAAGAAACCAATGCACCGCTCATATTGGAAGATTGCAAGTTCTTCGATCTCTTTGACGCGGATCCTGTGGAGGTTGGTATGGAGAATGAACACCTACGCGAACATGCGAAGCAGGAACATGGTGAATCGTACTTCAATCAAATTCTGGGATCAAGGAGGCATCACCCACTGAAGAGAATGCCTTCTGATTATCGTCTCACTCGAGAAGAGAAAACGAAACTTGCATCCAATGGCTTTGTTGTTGTGAAGCGCATGCCGGCGAAGAGCTTTGCAGATATTTACTATAACCTGTACACGGACGACATGCCGGTCTTCGTAACTGCCGACTCAGTTCTGCACGCGTGGCATCGCAGCTTTGACAATTTTCTAGTGGAGGTGGAGGGGCAGGTACTGTCACCAACACTGGACAAAATGCTGGTAACAACCCTTTACAGATGTATTGCGGCCATTTCTGCTGCTACAAAGAATGATGACGAGAGAAAAGCAATGGTGGATGTAGAGCTGTTCCTTCGAGTGGCGCTAAGTCTCTTGCGAGGGATGCCAGAGAGCGATCTCTCCGAGAAAACTAACAACAAATTGGAAGGTTTGCTGACTTTGATCTACAAAGAAGAACCAGCCAAGGCAGAGATATTGTCAGCCCAGCGTGACGTCGACTTCTCACAGTTTAAGCCCCGTGGACATTACACAGTTTCTGAGTTGCTCATGCGGTATTTCCGCTGCCTAGTTTGGCTCGGGACAATTGATTTCCGTATCGCTGGTGGTGAAAATTTGGATAAGGACCTGCATCAGCTGCGCTGCGCAGTTGTGTTGGTGAATCTTTTACAGGAATCGAAAATGCTGGAGGTTGTGGAGAGAGTTGACGGGATGATTTCCAGTCTAGTAGGTGATGGAGAAATTGGAGCCGATTCACTATCACCTGCTCAACTGGCTCAATTACTATCGGCGGAGGCTGAATTGAAATGTAGTAATCAACATCCCTTGGAGAGCATTCAAAGCCTGATCCTTCAGAAAAACGTTGGAGCTCAACTGATCGACGGCCACCCTCGCACCGAGAATGAATCTCGTTCTATCTCGTTTACAGTGCTTGGACAGCGGTTCGTCTGGAGTTCTTTTATCTTTTCGCGGTTAGTTTCTAACCACGTTATCTCAGAAGATGAAAAGCAAAATCGACGCATCCCGAGCGCAGTTGATGTCGCCTTTACCCTGTTTGGAAACGACAGTGCTGCTGAAATATTAGCTGATCGAATGAATGCAGAACCACCAATAGATGATGAATCACAGGAGTTTGTTTCGTTTCGAGATGGTATCCCGTTTTCGTCAAATCTAGTGGCACTGCGTCAATTGATGGACGAGGAATTTGACGATGACCTTACCAAGGACCCGCTTCCTGTCCAGGATAAGGCAAGTATCAGCATATTGTGGCAACGAGCGTTACGTGCGCTATCACGATCATCTCCGAACGCGTCATCCACATTTCAGTCGAAGGCTTGGCGTTTGCGCCAAATGAATACGCAGTTGGGGTCGTTCACTCAGTTACGACATGACACCTTGCTTTACACGAAGAAAGCCTGCACTATTCAGCTTTGCTGTGAATGCATGGTGGATCCTTATCCTGTTTTCTGGCAGAGAATGGGGGAATTGGCTCACCAACTGAGTGTTATACTTGATAAGCTGTTGACACCTTTGGTCTACTTTTCTGTCTGGTATGCTCGTAGTTCAAGTAACTCTACACCTTTCATGTCGCCCCACAGCGAAGGCTTCCTGCGCAGAAGCAAGATATTTTTTCGATCTTTTGCGAAAACAATGAAGCTCATCGAGGAGATCGCACGGCGTCAGGCACAATATCAACCGTTATGTGAGACCCAAGTGCATTTCTTGAGAACAGACATGGAACAGCGATTCATAAGTGGAGGATCAAAATACGACGGGTGGTACCCGGGACTATTTTTTAAATGCCGTGAAGACTCTGCCAAGAGCGATGTGATCGTGGTTGACGTCCATACAGACGTCCGATCACCCGCGGACACAGACTCAGGAGGTGTGCTTCATCTCGGCGTTGGAAATCCATTGATGGCATTTTTTGTCGTGGATAATACCATCTTCGCAGGTCCAGTGTTCAGCAGCTACGAGTTCTTGACACCAAGTGATCAGTGTCTGACAGATGAGGAGTTTGAACGCAAACTGCCAGCTATGGAGATGCCTCAGTGGCAGTATCAGTCATATCTGTGCTAGGTTTACAGCATGCTTTCTTAAAAAAAAAACTACGGAGTGCTTGGATTGAAATATTTCTTTCGAATGCAGTTGAAAGCAGTATCACAAGCCTCGTCTTCACCATTAAAGGTCTTGAAGCAAGGCTATCCAGGTCGGTCGAGTCTTGTATGACTTTTTGGTGAGAAAGAGGTCATGTGTTTATGATAGAATTGCTACCTATATCCGATGGTGCTTGGTCATTGAGGTCTTCTTTTTTAGTCGAGCGACTATAGAGCTCGGTGACGTTCGATAGCTTCCGTGAGTCTAGGCCGCACTTCAGCCCCTAGCGTGACGTATAAGAGGTGAAAAAGGTGAAACCCGTTCCAGCCACCTTCAAAAGAGATTGATCAAGATTTCCAAAATCTTCCACAGGTTCGCAATCCCAAATCTCCATCAAACAGTGCTGCTCTGCATACAATGGGAATACGCCACGTTCCCATTGAAAGGATTCGTGGATATCTGTAACGACACTGCTATTCTCGCCGCCAGTGCGACCTCAAACGCTACCGAGGTTGGAGATGCTGAAGCGGGATTTTAATTTCTCTAAATTCGCAAGCGCCGACTACTTCCTAGCTGTTAAAACTAAACAACACAGCTATCGTCATCAAAGGGAATTTCTTCGCCTTAAGTGAATGGTTTCTCTCCTCAAACTGTCATTTACGCTTCCACCGTCTATTGAAATGAAGCCTATGCTGCTGATTAACGTGTTCCTTCTCCTCTTTGCTTTCACCACCAACGTCCAAGCCATGGAGCTAACTCTGTACGGAGGACCAACCCAGATCGGGAAATTCGAGATTGATGAAGAGACCCAGCGGTGCTACAATCTTTACAACTGCTGGGGAGGTCCGAACAAATCGGCGACTTGGAACAGCGTAAAAACCCGTACAAACGTGGTCTTTTACAGCCACCCGAACTGTCAGACGCACCAAGCGGTTGGGAAAGGTACCCCGGATGGCTCGCTTTACTTTTCCGACGTTAATTTCCCCCAAGTGGTGATGGCGTTCATGATCTGGGAAAGTGGACAATACGCAACTAGTGGGATCGAGGACATTTGCCACCAAGACGAGAACTCCGTCGTTAACTCCACCAACGCCACCTAACTTAGATGGCATCACTTCGCGATCCTCACCCCCCCAATGCGCTTATAGCCGCAATCAATGGATATCGTACAAAGAATTATGGTCACAAACAAATGAAAACAGGTTGAATAATGCAAAGCTATTTTTTATACCCAACGATACGATACGATAAGATTCGAAGTAGCAGTGGCAATCACTTCTGGACTCACCAGCACAGCATACAATGTCAACTTCTACGAAGATTTTGGGGTTTCTAGCAGTTTTTCTTGCTGCAGCTTCTGTTTCGGCCAAGATGCACATTTGGGTCTACTCAGGACTTTACCTTGGCGCTGACCGATGGTCAATGAAGTTTTCTACGCCGCAAAAGTGCTACACTTTCAGCTCGTGCTTCAGCGATAGCACTGTTGGGGCCGAATGGGACGAAATCGACTACCAAGCGATTGTATTCTACGAGAAAGAGCAATGCCAGGGAACGAAGCTCATCAGCCACACACTCCCAAAAGGTCAACTCATGTTTCCATCCATCAAAGGCGCCAAATCCTTTATGGTCTGGTCAGACGGGATGTACGCGACAAAAGGCATGGAGATCGAATGCCTGGAACGTGCAACTATCAATGGCACGAATTCAAGTAGCCATGATGGAAGCTCTGCTGAGGTTGGAGATTTCCCTTAAAAGTATAAAACAATCTTTCAAAATTTCGGTAAGAAAGTAAGTTTGTTGATTTATTTGGTAGAATTCTCACGCAAGCAATGGTCTACATCAGAATGGTTAATGCCGAAGCATATCTCAACATTGGTAGCCACTTTGCAATTCTCTTCTTCCGATATGAACTGCATCAACGTTGTCATCTTCATTTGTGGACTGTTCATTGGTGTTGTACGTGGAGAAGCCACCTCTGTTACTACCCGACCTGGCTTACCGTCTAGTGGGATACGTGAAGGACCAGTTTATGGTTTGCCGTTTAATGGTGAACTCATCCTGTACGACGGTGCGTACTACGACAAGCGATTCGCAACAATTAACTTCAAACGATCCAGCCGCTGCTACCAACTCAACTGCAGCAATCTCGACAATCGAGTCGCCTCAGCCCGATGGTCTGGATTGCCCACCAGAGGAGGGTTTCAATATTATGTGAACATTTCCTTCTATGCGAACGCCAATTGCGAAGGTTACCAGGAGACTTTTATACTGCCGCACAACGGAGGGGTCCGCGAATTCATCAGCAAGAAGGTGAAAGGTAGCATCTCGTCATTTTTGGTGAAAGAAGACTCCCCCAAAGCCTCTTCATACGAAAGCGTATGCAATGGCGACGTAAACGCATCGGTTAGTGTTACAGCGCATTAGCTGTAGACGGCAACAATAGCGATATTGCGTTTTCAATTTATCAATTTCCTTGATAATCCAAAAAATAAAAACGCATCTGCCGATTCCCATGAAAAGTGGGTGGCGCTTTCTAGTATTTGAATTCTTGATCTATTCACAAGTCATCTGCGGTCCTTGTGTATTCGATAAATCTGATAAGCCAGATTTCCGAAAAGCGTTGGGCTATCAACTACACCTTCATTTCTGGATTATCTTCGCAGTGAACACGTCCCGAAATGGTTCATTTCAACGCGTTGGCCCCCCTGCTGTTCCTTTTCGCATTGCTCAACGTTGGGCTGGTGGCAGCTTGGTCTGGAACTGTGACGTTCTACAACAACATGTGGCATGATGACAGTGGAGGCAAGTACACGTACCACATCGACGACTCGCAGCAGTGCATCAACCTCAGCTGCTACAACGACCGTGCTACCTCCGTTAAATGGAAAAACCTCGTCAGCTGGGGAGCCTTTGACGGCAGAGCTCGAATCGCCTTTTATACAGGCAAAGACTGCACTGGAACGGTGAGGGACTGGGATATCAAGCCTCCAAGAGGTTATCCAGGCAACTTTTTTCTCGATGGCGTTGACAACGACATTTCGTCCTTTATGATCTGGCAATTCAGTAAGGAAAAAAAGTCGACTACACTACCATGTCCCTGGAATTTCAAGTGCTGTTTAGGATAACCCTTACGCCTTAAGGACAGCGATAACAACGAAAAACTCTTTTCTTTTGTGTTGTTAATCCGTTATACTTTCTTCGTGAGGGAATCTCCTATCCATTGGGAAATATGCTCTGCTACATCTCGACTGCCATCAGGTTCCATCATGAAAGCGTGACCGTGGGGGACAACGCGATGTTGTGCCTTCACAAAACGTAGCTGGAATTCTTGCATGAACTCACCAGGTATCCATTCGTCCACTGTAGAGTACACAAACAGTGTCTTGTCTTCGTGTTTTGTCACTAAACTCTCGTCCAGTTCGACGACTTCTGCCATTTCGTTCGCTGCCATCCCTAGCACGATCTGTATGACACACGAGTTGACGAGTGATAGTGACGCCATCCTTACCGTTTCTTCCGCTTGGGATCCGATCGAACGTCGTACAAACCATCGACGCAATGACACAGGCACCAAGCTGTCAACTAAACCTATGAACATCACCACAAATTCGTAATTGTTCAACATCGCCATGAACTGCTTGCCTTTGCGGGACAATGCAACATGCATAATGACGGGTTGCATTAGCACCAGCTTCGAAATGTTCCCCGGAAACTGCTTCGCAACGTGGAGGGCGATGTGGCTCCCAATGGAGTGACCGATCACAATAAGACGTAGTGTCGGGTCTTCACCCAATCGCCATTTAATGTAGAACATCTTGTGATCCATTTGCTCCTGTAGTGTGAAATCTCGGTTGTGGGTTTTCCAGGGGATGACGTGTCCTGCGTGGGATAAGCAGCGAACTTCATGACTGCGTCCGTGTTTCTTGATGATTTCCTGCATGAGCGGGACGTAATAGTACGGATTTCCTGGATTTCCAGGAATCACAAGAATCAGAGTCTTCTCCTGTGATGACTCCGTGTTCTCTTCAGGTACTTCTTCTCTTGCCTCTTCTTCTGGATAGTACACTAGTGTTAGAGTCTTTGTGTTGTCTTCAGCTACCACAGTCCACTCCTTCACAGGAGAAGGGAACTTATAGTGAGAAGCACTCTCTTCGTCTTCTTCGTCCTTGCTGTCTTCTCTACCACAGTCCACTCCTTCACAGGAGAAGGGAACTTATAGTGAGAAGCACTCTCTTCGTCTTCTTCGTCCTTGCTGTCTTCTGTGTCTGTGTTGGGGAGTAAATAGCGGTGACGATGCTGGTCTTGATGTTGTTGCTGCAACTGCTCTTGGTGGCGTTGATACACGACTCGAGCGACTGCTATCAATGCGAATAGAGGTGCTGAAGTACTGTGGTTTTCCAATTGTTCCTTGATTGCCATGAATGTCTGAATCATTGTGGAAATGTTCGGCAGTGATGAAGACGACGTATTGGGCGATGCGTATCGTGCGAAACCAAGTGCCAGCATCTTCAAACCGCTAAATTTTTGAATGAGTCACGATGGTGATCACTTCCCGGCGGCACAGACAATAGCATCGGAATAATCATCACACCTTCTATACATGTATATGCTGGTGGGGGTATTCAATCTGTGAGGTATACATGCTTACCCTAGAAACCAATTCAAACGTTGTGTTAGCTTAGCTGAATTTAATTTGTCTACAGTTGTAATTATCTCTCTATTAAAGTTACATGCCTTGACTTGCTGTCGACTCTGGTTGAGTTTTCAACCAAGCGAAATGGAAGCTGTAATCGTACCCTACATGAAAAGAAGTCATTAACACGTGCAAGAAATAATCACATACCAGCTTTAGAAACTCACCCGAGTGTTGCAGAGAGGCTTGAACATTGTAGAATACCCAAAAGACAACGCTACTGTGCACCCTGTGAAATTGCCTCTCGAGGACGAAGACCAGTTGATGAGTTGGTGAAAACCCCAGCATTCGTTTTAACGTGTTGATCAGTAACGCTAACGAGATGATCTGGAGGAAGCAGTAGAACATGACGTTTTGTAACGTTTGTGCGAGACGACTTTCATCCATACCCTTGAATACGGGATAGTACTCTCGATTAGGCAGATAATACGTCGCCAGAGTGTTGATTGCTGTCGGGATAATATGTCGAACATCAGTAAATACTCAGTGGTAATAAAAGAGATACTCACAGAAAACCATCGGGATGAAAACCTCAACATAATTCAAAAGAATGAGAAACTCGGCCATGTAAAGAAGTCGACGGACTTTACACGTGTATCGCAAAGTAATAGACGCTTGACTTGATCCATTGCGAGCTAGCTCGTGATTCCCATCAGGGTGAACACTTCCTCCCGTAGGCCCCACCTTGTTCGGTATCACAACAGTTTTCTCCAGTATTGCCAGAGTTCTGCTCTCTTTTTTCGGCACTACTTCTCGATACGAGGCAATACGTAAAAGATCAGCGACCGAGAAGACTCTAGTGCTTTCATTCTCGTCCAGCTGCAGTAACTTGCTAGCTCGATCCAGCGTCGTGTGCTTCAAAAATTTCCCTGTTCTAACGGAACTGTGAAAGCTGCCCCATCCATTTTTCTTATCAATTCGTAGCTCCAAGTTTTTTAAGCCACGGCGAGCATTCTCAATGTCACGCAGAGAAATAATCGTAAGTAGTGCGTCGGCAAATGTTATCTGTAGCGTTGTCCAAACGGACGGAGACGTCTGCATACAGTATGACATAAAGAGGGAGTTGAATACTTCCGCATGGAATACAACGAACTCGGGTGTTGCGTCACTCAGATCAACAGTAACTCGGGCGAACAGATTGCGCATAAGCAGCTTAATCACAGGCAGCAAAAGTGCGAATATCCGTTGTCCGACAACAGATAAAGTCGTAAAGATGTAGAAAAACGGTGGATAAATGAAAACCATTAACGCATCACAGATCCACAACTTGATCAAGTCGATAACGGCTTGTTGGTTTTTACGGCTGCTGCGAATCTGCTTGGCCCACTCACCTAGCACGAAAATGACAACGAGTACAACCCAAGCAGGCGACACGGTCATAATTGAAAACGGTAACGGGAAACCAATTGCTCTTGTCAATCCGTACAAAACTGCAATCGTAATTGCCGAAACTAAAAGGGAGTTCAACAATCCCCTGAGGGCAGAAAATGGCTGGGGAGGCATGATGGTACGGACTTGGTGTGTAGCCACCAAGCTAAATATCACAAAACTGTAGTACGCACGCACAAAGCTCATCGTGTTGGCTTCTATGCTGTCGGACGGCTTAGCAAGTGGGAAAATATCGATCAACACAGTAACCATCACGCACGGCAAGGGGATACCAACTAAAACCGCGATATCTCGTAACCAATTAGATGTACGTGCAAAGTTCGCCAATTCATGCACCCGCACTGTCGAATAGCTGCCGTGAAGTTCCACCTGTACAGATTCCCACGCTTCAGTGAATAACGTCCATTTAGATCGTAATTTTTGAATCAGAACACGGAGAAGCATGGCACGAGTAAACCTATGAATGAAGTGAAATAGTGGACGGTAGTTATGATTCAAGAACAAAACAAAGCTATTTAGATGTCGAGACGAAGGTATTTATGAACGATAAGAAAAACAAAACAGTTGTCGTAGGGTGTCCAGTTCATGTTGAGAATTCAGGACAGAGAAGATTGTTTGATCTTTACGACAATAAAAGAAATGTTCAATCCGTTAGATATGCAGAACCAAAGAACGTTACGCAGCAATGGCATCGATCTCTCGCACCTCTTTATCGAGGACATCACCGACCCATTGTGAAATGTGAGCTGCCATATCGCGCGTGCCGTTGGTCTCCATCATGAAGGCGTGGGCTTGCGGTACGACGCGGTGCAGTGCATTAGGGAAGCGAATCTGGTACACCTGCACGAATTCTGCTGGCACCCACTCGTCCACTGTTGAGTAGACGAACAGGGTTTTGTCCTGAAAGCTCTTCATCAACTCATGATCCAGTTCCGTCACATCCTTCATCTCATTAGCAGCCATTCCGAGAACATTCCGCATGACACTCGAGTTCACAAGTGATAATGAAGCTAGTTGCAGCGTTTCGGATGTCTTGGAGCCCACCACTTGACGGACAATCCAGCGACGTAGTGAAGGTGGCACCAGATACTCCACTGCTCCAACCAGTGTCACTCCACGTTCGTAGTTGTTAAACAATGGCATCATCTGCTTGCCCTTCGGAGACTGTGCCATGTGCATGATCGTTGGCTGCATCAACACCAACTTGGCGATCTGTTGAGGGAATCGCCTTGCAATGTCCAGTACGAAGTAACTACCGATAGAATGTCCGATAAGCACGAGTTTCAGCGTCGGATCTTCCAGCAGACGTTGCTTGAGGTAGAAAGCCTTGTGCTCCAGCTGCTCTTGCAGCGTGAAAGCACGTCCATTGTTCTTCCACGGCATAAAGTGCCCAGCATGTGACAAACAGCGGACTTCGTGACGACGTCCGTGCTTCTTGACGATCTCCTGCATCAGTGCCAGATAGTAGAACGGGACACCAGGATTTCCCGGAATGACAAGCACCAGAACGTTGTCATTCTCCGTCGTTTCCATTGGATAATACACCAATGACTGCGCTTGCGTTCCGTCATCAGCCACGATATTCCACTCCTCAGCTGGAGCTGCAATTGGACTGGAAGCTCCTTCCTCAAGCTTTGACTGGTCAAATTCGTCCGTCAATTGGCGATTGAGTGCGCGGTGCAGCCGCAGTTGGTCCAAGTGGCCCTGACGCTTGTGGTACACATAACGAGCTAATGCCAGGGCCAATATTGGCGCTAGTATGCTGTGGCGCTGCGCCTGTTGCTTGAGGTTCTCTAGGAACGACGACACATTTTGAGGTAGTGACATCTTCATAATGTCAAGAGACCTTCCAGTCGACGTCACATGATGTTTATTGGTCAAAATGAATAAAAATGTTTTGACCAATTAGAGGATAAATGTTGACTCGACTGTCAAGTTCAAGCTCCAGAGCGGAAGATGGACGAGGAAGTCTGGGATTCCGCTGCGTCTCGAGCGTTAGAAGCACGACCCACAGGTATGAAGAAGATTATGATGGAGGAGATCGCGTCTTCTATCCGTGTGTTGAAGGCTGTGTCGTTTGAGCAGCTGGAGGACGAGAATTATGAGCACGAAACTCTGGTTGGCGCTTTGGCTAGCTCTTTGGGGTGGCTACATCGACAGATTGACATGCTACGGCGATCCCGTCAAGAGATTGAAGAAGATATTAATGACACGAAGCTGAAGGTGCTTATGGAATTATTGCAGGTGTTTAAACACTGGCACAATCTGCAACAGACGATGCAGAAAGCGATGAGTATGCGGCTCTGGATGCTGTGGACGGAGTTGGGTTGCACATTGGAAGTTCTTCGTTACTGTGAACCAGTACAGAAGCTGCCCGAGAGTTATTTGCATTTGATGCTGACTTTGCAACCTCCACGTGACTTTCCGACATCGATCACGCACTGCAATAAGGAAAAACAGGGTCTTTACTTTTGTGAACTTTGGGATGCGGTACTGGCCAAGCCGCTGCGTGGAGCTCCAGATATTGTAGCCAGTGAAGTGGCGCAGAAGCTGACGGAGTGTTTCCTCTACTGGATGGTAAGTGCGATGCGTGGGTATGAGTTGGCATTCATTGCGAACGTTGCAACTCCACTTCAAGAACACGTTCGAGCAGCAAGCAACCCACTGTTGGTGGATGGATGGATCAAGTTCGCTAACATTAACATGACGACGGGAAGTATGCTGGATAATGCTGGAGGTGTAGCTGTTACTGCGTTAGTTCTGAGCGCGTTGACTTCGGGTAATCGGGGGCCGGAGGTAGATGAATATCTCGAGTTGTTAAGTGCTGCAGCAGTTGATGAGCTCTCACGTGGACCATTCGCTCAACCACACAGCTCTGTTGGTATCGTTGCCATGGCGTTAGGCATTGCGTACCTTGATGATTCCAGCTCCAGGAGCTTTCAACAACCGGGGCATGCGACGATTTTGTGCCAGTTTGCACTCTTACGGCTTGTTAGTTTGAAACTCCTGTCCCCACATCTGAAGCCGTACGATGATGCCACCATTCTGAACCACCAAGCGTATGTTCATAGGAGCATGAGGGTGTTATCGAACACAACTCGCCAAGATATCTCGCTTCGAATGACGGAAGCTTGTGTTGAGGAGATGATCGGATTTTACCAGTCTTCTTTTGGGACCTATCTGTCGTTAATGGAGGCTATGCAGTCCGTACTCCCGGGAGAACTATTCCGGTCGAAGATGCTAATGGCATTGAAGGTGACTGCCACTACAGATGAAAATCTACTATTATCTCCTCCAGATATTGTGGAGTTCCTGAAGCAGTTCTATGGGAGTGTTGCACCGATCTTGGAGATACTATCTACTGGCCACCTTGTACGGGCTTTCCTTGCGCTCTCTCGGATTGAATTTGTTCGTGAAGTTTGTGCATCGTCCACTGCAAATGCATCTATGCAAGCAGTAACGCAACAGTTAGAGCAAGCGCTGGAGCAAACGAACTCGCCACCTGACGGGATTTTCGCGCCGGTATTGCGCTCCCTGGCAATGCATTCTATGACGGTGAGCAGCGAGATTCCTCCCGAGATGGATATTGTGTCTGGATGCCAAGCACTTGCGGTGGGGCTCGTAATGCAGCGAAAACTCCGCATCCTGCTGTTTCAGTGCACTCCACTGATTGATGACGCTCTGGCAGTGGTCTTCTCAGGACTCTACAACGTTTTCGAACCCGTTGATGCCTTCTCTCATCGGTTCCTCGGCGTATGTCTGTCACATCTTAGTCAGTTTACTCCGCTCTTCACCGTCTTCCCGCATTATTTGCAACTCACGCTTGCTGCGTATCCGGCTAACGCTTCTCCTCACGATCTGACAAAGGCTTGCGGCGCCATTTTCGGTTCTCTGTTCTACTCGGAAGCTCTAATGATGTCTTCAGAACAGGACGCTGAAGTCACGGAAACTGCTCGACGAATGGTTCTTTGGGCGGTCCGAAAGTGCTGTGAACGCGGCACCGAGTTGCTGATGGACGAAGATGAAATAGCTGTCCCAACAGCATCTACAGAAACGATCAAGGAAGAAGCCAAGCCTGAGACGGACGGACTCTACCTTGCTGGTCTGGTGTTTGAACTGATGAAGATGGCGCCGATGAGTGTTTTAAAGGCGAGTGCAATGGAGGCAGAACAGCTCCTTGCTCGGTGGAAGAGCAATCCTCGTGTACTGCGCGAGTTGAAGAAGGCTCTTTTTGCGCGGATCTCGCAGAACTGCGAAGCTGAAAAACGAGCATGGCTTGCTGCTTGGTACATTGAAATTGATAATCAGTACCCACTGCCGGAATCAACAGCTGACCCTGCAACGATATCGCGCCTATAGCACGAGGTTTTAGAGCGTTAATCAGCTTACATTTCATCGGTCACAACTTGCGAGTTACAAACTGGTGTAATTGTTCGTGGGTATCACCCATGTGCCTGCTTTTGTCGTTGCAGTGCTCGATCTACCAATAAGTTCTCGATCATTTCGTTGCTCATTGAGATATTCGCTGATGTAGCACTCAGTACAAAGTCTGTCAGTGCTGTTGTCTTGGCATCTGTCCGCAACTTCCGATCCGTCAGTTGAGGTGTGATAATGTAGCAAGTCATGACTCGAGTGGCTGCTTCGTCATTTGCTGAGTCTGCGATATGCGGCTTGATCAGCACGTAGCCCTTCTCTAAATAATGGACACCATTTGCAGCCTTCTTCTCGAACTCCAGCGGTTTAATGTGTGCGTGCCACACGATCACAATGCGTCCTTCTTCCACGTGTCGTTTCAAAATCTGCTGCACGTAAAACGTGGCTGTTGTCCGCGTCTTGACGTCTTTCATCTCCAATCCAAACTTCTCAACAATAGTGTTGTTCGGTCCGTTCTCATGAGCACAGTGCCCCTTATAATTATGCCACCGTCTCCACCATGCATCACCTGTTGACCGCATGTTGAACGGCATGATTTTGTTGTCGAACAGCTCCATGTACCTGCCATTGACACTATCTCGCATCACCGGCTCCCGTGTGGGTAGATGTGTCCGTGCTGGATCATGAGCCTCGAACACTGCATCCACTTCCTGGTACGATACTTCCACTCCTTTTGAAAGATCCTCGAAAATCTTCTGATCTGCATCGGTCGTGTATCCTTGCGGCACCTCGATACGACTCGTGTGTTTGCTAATCTCAGAATACGTCGTGTCCTGCAGCGCCAGTCGTTTCTGTAGTAATCTCTCGATGCTTTTAGCCACTTGAGCTTGACTCTTGTACATCATTTTCAAATGAATATTCTCCCTCTCGACACGTAGTCGTCTCTCCAATTGATGAGCACAAATCTGCTCCCAAACTGCTGACATTCCACTCCCAGCACTCACAGGGCGAGGCAGTGCAGGTACTCGTGGTCTCTTTACAGTTGTAGAGCACTCTTGTCCCTGCATGCTCTGTAACTGTTCCAGTGTCATTTCCAGGTCCTTCACCTCTTTCCTCAGACATGCGAGTTCAAACCTGCGTTCATTGCGAGCTTTGTTAGGGTCATAATTGAGTTTCTTCTTCTTCTGTTTCTTCTTGGCACTCTTCAACTGTGAGGAACTGGAGGTGACAATTGAAGTCGATGTTAAGGTTTCTGGAACAGCTATAGACGTGCTCTCCAACTGTATCGGTTCAGGAATTGACGGTAAAGGTGATGACGGAGTGAATGTTCCTAGATCGTCATCCAGCGCCTCCAAGAGCAGCTCTGGATCCGGTATAGCAGGTGCAGCAGGTGACAACGGGACTGTAGATACACTGGGTACATCACTGACAGGCATAGACTCGTCCAGGAAGGCCAGCGCCGCCGCCAACGAGATGTTACATTCATGCTCTAGGAACGACATTTTCGCTAATAGTCAAACTTAATATTTATTCCATTTCCTAACATTCTGACTACGTAAACCCTCTTAAACCTGTTAGTTGAAGATCTCTCCCGTCAGACTCGTTTCGTAAACTCGATGTGGTCAATAAGTCAAACGTCAGTCGCCGATCCTCCCCATCGAAATCACCTGATATCTCTCTAATGCTTCGTCCTGCTATCCGTTCGCTGCCCCGCTCCACGCCGTCGCTATTGGCGCGTGCGTTGGCAACTTCATCCGGTGATATCAAGATCCAGAAGGTCGGAATGGTCGGGTTGGGGCTTATGGGGCACGGAATCGCTCAAACGGCAGCTACTGCTGGTTTTGATGTTGTGGCACTGGATGCCAATCCCAAGGGCCTTGAGAGCGGCATGAAGCGTATTGAAGGATCATTGGGCAAGTTACTAAGTCGTGGCGTGAAGAAAGGCACGCTTACGCAGCAACAGGCAGACGAACAAGCTGCTGCTACTCTTGCACGTATCACTCCGACGACGGAGCTGGATGCTCTGGCGGACTGCGACCTTGTGATTGAAGCTATTGTGGAGAATGTGGAGGTGAAGAAGGAGTTCTACGCTAACTTGGGCAAGGTGGCCAAGCCTTCAGCAATCCTGGCGTCCAACACGTCGTCGTTGGCCATTTCGGACTTTGCTGGGTCTTCAGGACGTGCCTCGCAGGTCGTTGGTCTGCATTTCTTCAACCCTGTGCAGCTTATGAAGCTCGTTGAGGTTATTCGCACGGATGCGACGGACCCAAAGATCTTTGAGGCCTGCAAGCAGTGGGTTCTGGACATCAACAAGCACCCGGTGAGCTGCAAAGACACTCCTGGCTTCATCGTCAACCGGCTGCTAGTGCCATACTTGGCGCAGGCTATTTCACTCTATGAACGTGGAGATGCCACCAAGGAGGACATTGATGTCAGTATGCAGTTCGGTGCTGGTCACCCCATGGGACCGATCACCTTGGCAGATTACGTCGGCCTGGATACGACCCTGTTCATCCTTGAGGGATGGGTCCGTGACCACCCGAACGAACCTGCGTTCTTCGTACCAGAGATCATCCGCAAGAAGGTGGCGGAAGGAAAGCTCGGGCGTAAAACGGGTGAAGGATTTTACAAGTGGGACGGTGACAAGCGTCTCTAAGCTGCTGATAGCTTGGAAAACACCTCTTATGAGAATTAACAGTCAAGCGAGGAAACGATACCTGGAAAATGTCCACCTTGGATATGTTAAACACAAAAATCAACTTCTGATAACACTTATGCACCGGAATGCAGTTGACCGAACAGACTTCAGGACTGAAGTTCAGCCTGTATTTGCGCTTCACCTTCACTACGCAGCCGAGATCTGCCGATCCCCCCACCTGTCCGACGCTCCATGCCGGCGTCGTCCATCCGCTCCAACTGAATCATCCCAATCACCTTTCGCAGGGTCCGGTGACGTATCTTCGTACGCGGCCATTCCGACAAAGTCTTCCAACCGCGTAGCCATGGCCGACAACGAGCGCACGTACTTGCTGGGGCGCAGCTTGAGTGGCTCATGGGAGGGTGATCACACGACGGTGAAGCCTTACGGTCCGGCCGTGACGCTGGCGATGGCACTCAACTACGTGATCGGCACAGGCTGCTTCGGTCTGCCTTATGCGTTCATGGAAGGTGGCATTGGCCTCGCGCTTGCACTCATGATCGTCGGCGTCCTTGGTTCTCTCATTACCATGAACTACACACTGGAATCATTGGCGCGTGCAGAAGGAGTTTGCGCGGCTACAGGCGGAGGTGTACCGCGACACCAGATCACGTACCGCAAGTTCGAGTTCGCGACGATCGCTGAGATGTTTGTGGGGAGGTGGGGAAAGGCGGCGGTGCAGATCGTCATGGGGTCGTACTGCATCGGGTCTCTGTGGTCGTACGCGTCCGTCTTCTCGTCCTCTACGGCCTCGCTCTTCTTCACGTACGTGCTCGATGACACTTGTGACGTGTATGGTGACTCTCCTTCGAGTGGCTGCTTGGACGGATACTACGTGTTCATGGCCATCTTCTCGGCTATTGTGCTGTCCATGGTGCTCATGGATATCAGCGACCAGGCACTTGTGCAGAAGTTCCTCTCGGTGTATCGCATTGTGGCCTTCGCTCTCATGTTAGTGACTATGACGATCAAGGTTGTGAGCGATGGATCGGATGCTGTAGCTTCACGTTATGCTGCAGTTGGGACGGTGAACTGGGGAAACTTCGGCAAGGCGTTCGGACCGACACTGCTGGCGCTCAACTGCCAGTACAATATGCCGGACGCTCTCCAGCCGCTGAAACCCAAGTCCAAGGCACGTTTTGTGGCGTTCGCTGCACTGTTGATTGCTGGTACTTGCTACTTGCTGGTGGGTCTTCTTGGTGCACTATCGTTTGACAAGATCAACCCTCTCGCGACGTTGATGTGGAGCGAATACACCGGATGTGGCAATGGATGGGAGGAATGCGAGTATTCGAACCCAGTTGGCATCATCGTGCAGCTTATCATCCTGCTGTTCCCTGTGATCAATGTAGTGTCGGCGTATCCGATGGTTGGCGTTACAGTTGGCGACAATATGCTCATGTCGTTCCCAGCGCACCTCACCGAACGATTCGGCCAGGGTATCACACGCAGTATGTGCCGACTGTCGGTGGCTGTGCCACCTATTCTTTTCGCTATCGTGTTTAAGCGTCTGGACTTCATTTTCGCTATTGCTGGGCTGTTCGGCTTCTTGCTGGGACTGACGATTCCGTGCTGGTTCCAAGTCATTGGCAGTCGCTACTGTCAGCAAGTGTGGGGATTCCCTGGAGCAGCTATCACAGAGTTTACGGAGCCAATTGTGAGCTCCGTGCCATTCGCTAGCGTATTCCTAGGCCTCACGTTCGTCATCACTGCCGTTGCCATTGGCACTCTGAATGCGTAAGCTTGGAAGTTTGTTCAAGGTGTTGATAGACAAGGAAATGCACTTTGAATTCACGAGAAATAGTACTGACGGCACTTAAAAATGCAGTAGAACACCTTTCAACGCTTTTGTCGTTGCTACTTCTTCAGCTAGTCCCCCAGGGACAAGGTGTAACTCTGCCATTCGTGATCTTCTTGCTGGTCTCCCAAACCATAAACGACGTGACGGCATCGTTGACTCCGTCCAACGTGAAGTCTTTAGGGTAGTGTCCGTCCACGTCCGTGGGCCAGTGTCGAACTTCACCCTTGCAGTTCTTCTCGGTGAAGAAGGCAATGCGTGACTTGCCGTCGAAGCTTCCCTTGTTTGGCAGTCCTTCCCATTTGACGGACGACGCCCGGTTGTCCCAGCACGAGAGGTTATAGCATTGCTGCGTCTTGGAGATCCCCCACGGGTATTTCGGACCGTCGAAGTCCACGTCAGAGTAGAAAGTGACAGTGCCATACCAGGCCGAGACGACATTGTTGAGGAATGTCAATGTGCAGAACACAAGAACCGATGGGAACCTGGCCATTGTCGTCAGTGCAAAAGCGAGAATGATGAATGCTTAAACACATTGCACCAACTACGGTGAACGATATGTAGAACCTTAAATCAAGCTTGCGCAAGATTTATTTACCTCATAAGGCTGAGGAACTATGGTGTCATCTAAGGTCTACCATCGAAAAAAAGGCAACTTCAATATGTAGCCAACTTACAATTAAAGAGTATTTTTTTAAATACAATTGAAAAGCATCATATACGGTTATAAAACATTTTACGAAGTCATGGAGGCTGACGGCGTGAAGGAGTTGGCGGCGATGCAGCTGGGAGAGAACGAAGACGTGAATATGACGGACGCTGACAGTGCAGAGGAAGATGTCGTTACGCTGGACAAAGTGTCGCTGCTGCAGGAGAGCGTGGACAAGATGGCGCTCAGTATGTTCAACGCTTTACGGTTGCTACCAGCCGCGAAGGGAGATGACGCCAATAACCAAGAGACTAAAGATGCGGTACAAACAATTGACGAGGAATTTGCAGAGGCTGTTGCTTATAATTCAGAAATTAATTGATGCAAACGGTTGCTCCTGGGTTCATACAGATCACGACGCTGGCGAACGACGTATTGAAGATGGTGCAGGAGACTGACGCGTTGATTGATGACCTCCCAGGCCTGGAGAAGACGGAGACGTGCGTAACGACGTTCACATGCTGAAAGAGGAATCTTTTCTGATGCTGTTCTTGTTGCTGTGCTTGGTCCTTGTGTAGGGAGCAAATGGAAGAGCTTCGACGACTGCAAATTCAGAGTGAGGAGGAGGCTCAGACACTGCGTCAAGTGGCAGAAGAAGCAGGTAGCAAATGCAGACTACAAATAGGTTTGCTTATCCTTTACTAACGCTGGTGTTGTTGTGTTTCTCGTTGCTAGAGCGATGGATGGATCGTGCGCGCGATTCGCTGCGTGTCATTTCAGAGACCCGTCTTCGGCGCCGAGCTGTATAGAATGTGAACGACCACGACCAATTGTGAGATGAGCTACTGCTGGAAAACAAGCATTGACGGCACTTCCAGCGTTCATTACCAGCATCATGAACTATGTGCTCCACGTCACAGCCGTCCTGTGATTGGTCAGTAAATCAGAAATAACATAATTCCATTCGTCAAAATCGAGATTCCCATAAATCCTTATCAAAGTGAAAGTGACACACAAACTACACGTGAAATGGCGGATATCCACGGCGGCCGCGTGCTTGCAGGCGAAGATAGCGAAGAGGACGATGAGGATGAGGAAGGTAAACCACAACCCTGAATGATTATTAAGAGAATCGCGATGTTCCGTGCTGATATACTGCTCAATTCGCTGCAGAAATGAATTTTCAGTTCAATGGATTTGGCACGCAATCGTCTCCAGCGGCACCTCGCTTTGCTCCCACAGTTGTTACGCCACCAGCAGGAGCAGGTGAGGAAGATGAAGAGAGTGATGAAGATGACGAAGAATTGGAGCTACAGGTGAAGAAGACAGAGGAGAAAACGATTGAGAAGAAAAAGGAGGTGGAGGGAGGAGAAGAAGATGAAGATGAAGCGACGGAAGAGCAGGAAAAAGAGGAAATAAAAGCGCCAAAGACGAAGCAGACAAGTACTGAACAAGCAGCCACTTCAGACAAGAAGCAGGAGCTGTGGCAAGTTGACAAGTCTGTCAACGGTGTCGAGGTTATGAGTAATGCCTTTGTCGACACGATTCAGCCCTCACTGGACGCGACGATCCATCGGATAGCTGAGTTGAAGGAGAGTCAGCAGGTTCGATGCGTGCTGCAATCTTTGTCAGTGGTTTAATTCTGATGCAGTATTGTTTTGGGTAACACACTCGCAGCGACTTCTGAAGATGCTAACGGTGCAGAACTCTGCCATCAATTCCAACAAACAGTTGGAGGACGCTGCGGTGGTGCTGGAAAAGTTGCCATTCTACGCGAAAAAGCTGCAGAATATTAAGTTGGCGATGCAGGAGATCTCGACAACGACAGAGAAGATGAAGCGGCGTGCTGAAAACTTGCGGGTCGATGCACAATCTCGTACGTTTTCGTATATCCAAGTGCTTGCGTGTTGTGTTCTAACTATTTTGCGCCTATATTCCTCAAACTGTAGATGCAATCAAGAAAGAGAACAAGCGAGACGCGCAGTCGCAGTGGAACAAGCTGTACGCTGCCAAGAGCGCTGCAGGTTCTGGGTCATCCTCCGGTCAGTCTTAGATTTCTTGTGATGCAGAACTACAGGCCTAAAGGATAATATAACCTGTGTGCCAGTAGCTCCACGTATTGAACTTGACTGTCAGTTCCTTCAACCAGTCATCCGAAGCCAAAAAGTTCCTTATATGTAACGTTAGTTTATTCCAGCCACGAGACGTTCGACACTACCTGTCAGCCACACATCCATGGGCCGTCTTGCATCTCGCAACAGCCCTGCCGCTTACTGGTACTTGAAGTAGAGAGCAGCGAAGGCCACCATAGCCGCCAGTACGGCGTACAGAGGGCCGTTCTGACCGCTGATGTCCTGTCGTCCACTAGCCGAGGCCTTGCCGCCCACAGCAGCAGCCTTCGCGACCTTCTCCTGCTTGACGTCGCCCTTGATCTTGCCGATCTCGTACTGCCTGAGTTGCGCACGCGCGTCATTCGAGTGACCGATGTCCTCGAACTCGTCAGTGGCGTCCTGTCCAGCAACGTCCACCATGATTTCCGGACCACCCGGGTGGTCATCCAGGAAGGCCGTGACGTCATACACCTTGCGGATGCCCTCGTCACGGATGACCATCCAGCAGTCCTCCGCCGTATTGTGAGGAGCCACATCTTCCAGCGTGAATTCCTTCACGGAAGCGGGCGGGGCGGGCGTCTCGGTGGCAGTAGTCTCGGCCATTATGGAGTGTGCAAGCTGATTCCGAGGGTTCGTGCGTAGCTGGTCGTGCAGAAGTGATGAAATGGGAGGACCTCGGGTGAAAAGACTCGTGACTATGATGTGGTGTAACATACATTAGTTTAGAGCCTTTTATGGTGTTTTATACATGGGATTCGACGTGAATGAGGGATTTTCCTAGAGTAAGAGGTGTATTGCGTGGTGACATGGACAAGTTGTTGTCATATGCTGGCGGCTTGAGCACCACCTCCACATTTCATTGCGGGAATGTGGATGTGCCCCGCTGATGGCGCGAGTAGAGATTTTGTTGCATTATGAACCACGAGAAAGAAGCGTCAGTTCATTATTGGTAGCTGGGACAGAAGCAGATTTTTTGCTGCAAAATTACCAAGCATTGCTACATGCGGTGCCAATGCTGGCACAACTTCCCAGCGATAACTGTACTGCACCCTCAGCCAATCATAACGTTAAACAACAGTTGTGTAAAATTGGTGACATCCGCATTGAATTTCAACCACGTCACCACCATAATTCTGGAGAGAGCACTTTGCAGAGATTCCAGGACTAAACGTGTGGGTTGTTGGAGAAGAGCATGACGATGCAGAGACAGTATTAGTGGTCTTAGGAACGGGTAAGCTCAGCAAGATGCAGGATGGAGTCCAGATCTTAGTGCAAAATTCAAATTAATTTCGAATATGATATTTCAATTGTATCGTTAATTTTTGATAAGCATCACATTCGGCATGCGCTTACTGCCCATAGCGTTCGCTTTCGTTGCTGTCTTCGGGACTGCTGTACATCTTCAATATGCCGCAGCAATACACCAATCACCCAAAAAGACTTCCACCAATATTAACGTGGTGAATGTCATCGTAGCGGGCGCCACGGGGGACTTGGCAGCGAAATATCTATGGGTTGCACTGTTCCGTTTGGCATTAAAAGGGCAATCGACCTATAAGCGAACCTACCGCTTCTATGCGGGGGCTTCTGATACTCTGGAGCGTGGATCGGCTTGGATCGAGACGTTTTTCGATAAGGTGTTTGCAGAGCGCGTGTGTGGAGATATAGGAAATGAGACTTCGACTGTGCAGATCAAATGTCTTGAGTTCCTTGAGACGGAATTCAAGCCCAACGTTGAGTATGCTCCATTACGAACAAAGAATCATTACCGAGATTTGGGGAGGAGATTAACAGAGTCGAACGACAAGACGGAAGAGGGGCGGCTAGTGTATCTCGCCATCCCGCCACAGTTCTTCCTTCAGGTAATCAGAACACGCAATGGTTTGAAGGTAATTTTCTAAGACTTGTGCTGATATTTTGACAATGTAGAGTTGTGAAATGATCCATCGGCATTTACGACCTCTGCAGAAAGAAATGGGGTCTGTCGATCCATTCCTGCGGGTTGTAGTGGAGAAACCTTTCGGTCGTGATCTCCAGACTGCACACGAGTTAGCAATGCGTCTTCGAGAGATGTACAAGGTACGTGGCCGTCTTAGAAGATAGCGCTATGACAAGGCTTTCAACGACATTTGGGTTTGGTAGAGTGACGAGCTCTACGTTATGGATCATTACGCTGGCAAACCTGTGGTTCATGCCCTTCGTAACTATTTCCACATTAACGCCGCTGCACTGCACCCCATTTGGAACTCACAACACATACGAGATATCCATGTGCGTGCCATTGTCTAAAATTCTTGCTAAATCCTTACTGACTGACTGCGTACGCAGATCGAAATGACCGAAACATCGACGCTGGAAAATCGTGTACATTATTTTGACAGGTACTCACAGCGGTATCAATATTCTTGGCATGGGGAAATTGACTCTGTTCTTGTCCTAGCGCTGGTATCATTCGCGACATCATGGTGAATCACCTTCAACTGCTTCTAAACGTCGCTGTGACGCCATCATTTGAGCCATCCATCTTCTCTACATCAATTCCACCCCATGAGTTTGCTCGAGAGCTCCATGAATGCCAACTCCATTTCACCAAAAGTCTAAAACATCCCCGCAAGCATACCCAGGGATCTTTTTTCGTCGCGCAGTATGATGAGTATGCGGTTCACTACGAGGAAGAGGTGGGCAAACGCCTTGCCCAGAGCAACCACTTCACACCTACAGCTGCAAGGGTAGAGCTCACATCTTCATTGGACGCATGGGAAAACACCACGTTTCGCCTTGCTGCAGCCAAAGCCACCGCAAAACGACTCCTGGCCATCACTGTCACCTTCAAGGACAGCCTCTATTCCAACATAGAAGTCCAGCCATGTACATTTACGGTGATTATCCAGCGAGAACTCAACGCCGATTCTCGCCACAGTCACCGAATTGAATGGTCTTGCGATATCGAGAAATTACAGCCACGATTTAAACTCCCAGGGGGCTGGAAATACTTACATCCCGACAACAACCGTATCTTGGTCCCCGTTGAAGCCACTGCGGGCCAAGTAGAGCACGGAATCGAAGTAGCTGAATGGGAGCTCGGAGATGAACCATCCGCATATGATATCCTGCTGCAGGAAGTGGCAAGTGGTTCAATGGAGAACTTTTTGGACTTGGACGAGGTAGAAGCAGCATGGGAATTGTGGACCCCACTGGTAAAAGCTGCCGAAAGCATCGAAACATCTGACACTCAGACGAACAAACCCCACGAGACTGATTCACTACACACAAGTAAACGAAAGCACGCATCATATCCTGCTGGAACGTCTCCATGGAAGCAACTTTATCACTCAAGATCCCAACTTGTCTCCTCATCACCGAGAGACGAGTTATAGCCAGATGAAGCGTGCCATTCACCACAAAAGAAGTCAATTCCACCTTACTCCCATAACTCTGGTGTGAGGAATCGGTTTCCAAAAATGTACATCAAGTACGGAGCCATTTGAGCTGGGCACATAACCTCAAAGGTCTCAAGCTTGCACACTCGTAACGGGAAGATCCAATCTCTTGGTACTCGAAAGTGTTTAATCACCGTCGCGTTTGGCTCTCTTGTCACTTCACTGTCCTCCTCCTGAGCTATGTCCGGACAGTGCATGCATCGTTCCCAGGCCTCAGACGGCTCTGGACCTATCAGCTTCTCCACGACAACTCCATTCCCCACAACTTCTTCCTCCACTTCTGGTGCAGCTGCAGGCCTAACATCATCCTTGAACAGCCCCTCAAACTCCTTAAACGCGAAAATATTGGCATACAAGCCGAATTTTGTATCCACGAACCTCACAGGGACAGCTTCAGAAGTATCTCCAGCCTCGTACAGTGAGCTATTAAACACCACCAGCTCATAACCTTCAGGAACCTCCAATTCCTCTTTATTCGTCGTGCGTAGATACTCCAGTCCGGTCATCGTAACCCCCATATCGGCGTTGTAGTCCCAAGGCACAAGCTGTCGAGCCCTGTAGACCCCTAATAAGGTGCCGCTGTCGATCCAATAGACAACATTAGCGTTCTCTAACATCACTTTAAGAGCGTAAACGAGGTCTTCCAGTGCGTGGAGTCGCTGGTCTGCAGTAACACACACTCCTGGTTTGACATATCGCGCGTCTCGGTGGGCACTGGAGATGCAGCGACGCAGGGCGTTGGGGGAAGGCAGTCGGTCGCTTAGCAGACCTCCGTCGTGTAGAGGAGCATAGAGCAAGAAGAGCCCGAAGAGCAGCAGCTGCGAAGACACAATGAGCGCGAACTTGAGCTCCCGACGTAGTGCTACCATCTTTAAGCAGTGTCCTGCTTTTTATAAAAGTGCTATTTTAGCGAAAAAGCACATTTTATAAGAGCATTCCCACCGGTTGCAACAAAACTCCAACTAAATGCTATATTTGACTGAAAGATAACTGCGCGATTGCTTTCTTGCGTTGCACCGGCTCGACAAAACATCAACCAAATCTAATCAACGACTTTCGTGTGGCGATCTTTCCGCCAAATCTGACGCACAAATAACTTTCGTCTAGTCAGAGCCAACTCGGGTCGACACCAGCTTCGCTGTACGTGCCCATGCCTGCTCGTGAGAAAACGGCACGGGGAAAGAACTATCATGCAGTGGAAGATGTCGAGTTGTCTCGCGCTTATGTTCAAGTGTCTACGGATGCATCGGTCGGGATCAACCAGACGGCAGAAACGCTTTGGAAGCGTGTGAAGGAGGTGATGGAGAGCTCGTCGCAAATCTCTGACGCTATTGCAAATGAAACCCTGGAGCCTCGCGCGTGGACTAGTCTGCAGGCGCATTTCAGTCAGATGCAAAAGTCCATCGCAAAGTACGTCGGCTGTGTGCATGCCGTCGAAAAGCTGCGCGAGTCAGGGACGACCGAGCGGGATATGATGAAAAAGGCCCTAAAAATGTACAAGGAGCGTCATCAGCACGACTTCTCATACATTGACTGCTATGACGTCCTATCGACATGCCCAAAGTTCCAGGCGTCGATTGACAAAGGTGAAAGCCGCAAGAAAAAAGCTCTTGCGAAGAAGCGCAATCACGCAGCCGAGCATCATGATGATCTGTCAGACCTGACGTCGACGGCAGAGCCCGGTAGCAGCATGGATGATGCGCGTCCTACACAAGGGGTGAAAGCTGCAAAGCGTGCAAAGATGGCTCTCCATCAACCTCAAGCCTCTTCTTGGGTTCCCGCGAGATCTTGTCCTGAAATGCTCTTGACCGGTGCGGATTTCCCGACCAACTAAATTTAGGCGTGATATTGTCAGAAAGATTCGAGTGCGTTATAGCTTCAGTTTAGTCGGAACCGGTGGGAATGCTCTAAAAAGCGGGAATTGTGACTAAGGTAAATCATCAATTTAGGGCCATCAACCATTTTAGGGCCGTATTTTAACTGCCAATCACGTGAAGTTTTTCACAGAGCAAGTACTTTATTGGCTAAAACACACTAAATACGAATACCTTCAAAAATTAAATTTGTAAATTTGGCGCGAGGTGTCATGGCTCCAGGCGATGACAGATCAGCCGCCTTCCTGGTTGGCGGCGAGCTTATTGAGGGCCCATTATGGGAGCAGGGTTGTCGCGGGTTCAAGTCCCGTTAATTCTCCGCACTGATTTGGTAAGTAAAGCATCTATTCAACCTCACTGTGCAAGACACTCGACTAACATTTTGTTGTTTAGAATACAGCTGAACAAGTGATATGCGCTACATGTACTCTTCTACACCTTTACCTGCAGTTGTAGTAACAGCTTTCTTAGACGACTTGGTTTTTGATGCCAGCCTCAGCAAGTTCCTGGAGCACTTCATGGGTAAACAGCCTCCCCCAGGGTTCTGAGTGTGGGTTTTTCGCTTTGGAATAAACCGTTTATACCGCCCACCCACCCCGAGCAGCTGTGGGGCAGGCATTTTAGGGATTTTTAAAAAATCCACCCACCCGCAATCCTCGAAACCACCCGGCCACCATATCCGTGGGTGACAAACTTCCGGTCACTCTTTTTTAACTTGAGTTAACTATTGAATGGGTTGAGACCTACACGTAAGGGGTCACTTTACAACTACTTGGTTTTTGTTTGCAGGTTGGTAGGCCCTGGTGTGGCCATGCTGGAAGGCCTCTGCGATGGTGTGACCACTTCGTCGTCACCCACAGACATGCACTACTAAAAACAGGAATAAGATGCATTCAGTGTTCATTATCGATTTTCCTTGTTTCTGCAAAGGGGGCGACGGGCAAAAGTATTGTGAACGTTCGCACGCAAACCCCGCAGTACGTCGGTACATAAGGGCCTCCTGGCGGTCCACTGGTCAACGCACCACAAAGCAACGCACTTGGCAGGCGTTCGAGTATATCCAGGGACTTACTTTCCAGGTATATAAGAAATTAGCATTCGAAAAATCCCTTTCAAATTCGAACTTAATCGAGTCAGATCGCACCTAACAGGCCAAATTCCATATGTTTTATTTATCCAAAAAAACCACCCACCCACAGACAACAACAAACCCCCCAGGCATCCTTGACTTTTGGGGTTTTCCGGAACCCTGGCCTCCCCCCAACTGCGACTCGTTTACGCTTTGTCGGCTTCTTCGGCACTTGACTTTTACTGTTTGTCCTCCGTAAGTTAATTTCCGTCGAAACTTGATCACAAGTGGAAATATAAAAGGTGAGGGTGGAATAACCCAAACCTCAAATGGTCACAAAAATGACACTCACTCAGCGCTTTCAATACTGAAAGCAAGACTAAATTCGGCCGTAAACTGATTAAGTCGATTTTTTTCTTCTCCACGGGCATGAGCTTAATTTCATTGGTCTGCTACTACAAAAAATCGAGAAAAAATCTCTGGTTTGCGAAGTTTCAGAAACTGTCTCACTTTTTATCAACGCATAAGTAGATGCCGAGCATCTTTTATCTCGGCCCATATTTGATTTTTTACCTTAACGTAGAATACCGAATAGTACGCGGTCTACTATTGCTATTATACGCCCTCTTCAACCAACTACCGGGCGTTGTCTATTCGATTGCGCTATTCTGTTCAATTACGAGGGCGTAGCGCGTTCTATTCTTTGTATAACGCCCTCGGAGACCGCGTTCAATTCGTTTTGTCAACTTTCCTCTGCGGATCTTTTTTTTAATAACAGAAAATCTGTCCAAGTGGTGTCAATCACGACAAGGTGGAGTTCTGCTTGAAATATGGGGGTCTAGTTATTAGCTTTTTTTTCGTTTCTCAGGCGCCCAGAGCGTTTGCCGACAGTCGAGACAATAAATCTGCTACTTCATCGTGTCCATTCGCACGAGCGACCGCGGCGAGTATCTTACGGCTGTCAACATCATCTGCAGCTCCGTTTTCGACTAACAGAGTCACAACATCGAGAAATCCATTGTAACAAGCCTTCTCCACCGCAGTGAAGCCATTTTCCTCTCTGTGGCTGATGTTTGCTCCACCTCCAACAAGTGCAGAAACAACTTCTGCATTCCCTTCTGTAGCAGCACTCACAAGAGCTGTTCGACCCTTAACACATGTAACGCCGTATTCTGTATTATACAGAATAAGTATTATTGCAAGTAAAAATATTCTGAGAGCTTCGAAGCGCTAGTTTTCTTCGCATATGAAGGTTTGTAAGATGGAGGTTTGGGGAAGCTCATCATACCCGATCTGTGCTGGGAAGATAGACGGGGATTTCCTTAGCAGTATAGAAAATACGATATAAGCTCGGTAGAGGTCTGAATAATGCTATTTGGAGCTCACGTTTCGCAACTAATCTCCCCCCAATTCGACCTCAGCCATTCAAGATTTTCCCGCCTGCGAGACAGCATCTCTAAGATGGACGTACCCGACGCGAAGATGTTCAAGGCGCTCTGGCGTAGGCTGTCAAAGGCAGGGTGGAAGGCGAGGAAGCCGAGGGACCTGAGCGTGGACTTCACGTATGTGAAACCTGGAGTAACCGGACGACTTGACGCTTCCAAACGGGGCGAAAGCCACTTCGTTGGTACGTTTTATTATGTGCCGTCTAGAAGCTCACTGATCTAATGTATACGTGCTGTTTAGGAGAGAATGAGCTAGTAGCGTTTGCAATGCGCTCAGGACTCCTAGAACTCGAACTACCTGTTGCTGCTTCATCTACTGTCGTCAACCCAACACAGCCAGTCACTGTAGATCAGTCGCAAGCCGCGATAAGACCATCTCAGCACCAAGGGCGGCTAGTACCAGCCCCCCCTGAATCGGCATCACTGGAAGCTGTGCCTGCTTCCGCGGGGATCAGAACTCAGTCAGGTGAGAAGGCGCAGAATTTGTTATTCCGTTTGGTACAGAATAATGTATTCCGGTTGATACAGAATTGGCTAATCGGTAATGTACAGAACATGTTGCGCAGGCAAACGAGATCACTGAGGTTCCAGATGAAGACGAAGAGATGATGAGTGACGAAGGTGGTGAGGGTGATATTGACATCTTTGACACAGACCACTTCATGGAGGCACTGCGGTCGGAGCGCCTGTTTGGCCCTGTTGCCCCAGACGATATAAATTTGTGTGCTGCCGGTGAGGAAGATGATGAAGACGAAGATGCTGATGAAAATGGCGAAGCGTTGGGTGTGCCTGTGGCTCCTGTTGAGTACGAGAGCGAAGTGGAGTCTGACGACGATTTCGAAGACGATAGTGACGCGTTTGCACAAGACGACGATGCCATGAGACGTCTGCGGTGGCGCATATTCGACCAACACAGAAGTGGTAAAGCTGTCTTATACAGAATAGTGTTGGCGGTATAATTTAACTCTGTATTGTATGGGATGCAGATGAATTACAGTTGAGTGGCGCCACTGATCTCTACAGTGGGTCGTATGGTGTCACGAAATCGGCAGCTGCATTCGCGAAGTCACCGCTAGGAATGTATTTTTACTTCCTTCCAAAGGCGCTGTGGGTGCACATTGCAAGCGAGAGTGACGCGTACCGCCAGGAGTGCATTCCAGGTGCAGCCGAGAAGATACGCATGAAGCAGCTCGAAGCACAAGCGAAGGACCCATCGAAGACGGTTCAGCCCCTTACTGAAATTAAGCTCAAGCTGGAACGTGTGAAGCCTATCAAGCCGCACGAGATTCTACATGTCATTGGCCTTCTGGCTGCGAGGACACTCTGCAGTCACACGGACGGGTTAGAGAAGCATTGGTCAACTCGCGAGGATGGAGCTGTTCCCCGAGGAACATTCAGTCGCTACATGAAACGTGAACGCTTCCGTATCATCACAAGGTACCTTCATTTTGCAAGTAACTCAACAGGTGCGGCGGCTTCACACGACAAGGCGTGGAAAGTCCGTCCAATTCTTCAAGCATTGGAGAAAACGTTTCGGCGCGGTTATCGCTTGGGTGCGCGTGTAAGCTTTGATGAAGGCACAATTCCTAACCGCAGCCAGTTCAATCCGATTCGAGTCTACAACAAAGATAAGCCGCACAAGTACGGCACGAAATGCTATATGACGTGTTGCGCTGAGACGGGTTACTGTTCAAGGTGAGCGAGCTTTGAAATTCACACAGAATAGGCAATTCTGGCTTGTACAGAATAAGCTGTTTCCTGCTTTTCTATTATGCTCAGTATCGTACAGAGTAAGTTGCTAACTGCTTATCGTATTCTGTATTGTACAGAGTAGAGGTGTACTTGGGTAAGACGAAGGACAAGAAGAAAGCTAAAGGTGTGGCGCAGAAGGCTGTTATTCGAAACTTGGCCAAGACTTTCGACGGGCAGCCAAGAAGAAGACTTATTATCGCCGACAACTTCTACTCTTCCTGTGCTTTGGCACTCCGTCTTCGGGATATGGGCTTCTACTATGTCGGCACCCACCGGAACGACCGTCTCGGATGGCCGAAATCTCTTGAATTCAAGCAAAAGAAGCGCCCGGCGTACATGCCACGCGGGACCTACAAGATTGCCCAAGATGTTGATCACCCCGAGCTTGTAGCGTTGGCGTGGATGGACTCTTCACCAGTGCACATGATATCAATTGGCTGCTCAACTATCTCAACGTCGGTCACTAGGCGGAACAAAGCCACCGGAGCTCTGGAGAAAGTGCCTTGCCCCCAACTAGTTGCTGATTATCACGCTGGGATGGGTGGGGTAGACACTCATGACCAGCTACGACTGCAAAGCTACTCGCTGCAACAGTGTGTCGCCTTCAAGAAGTATTATCGCCAGCTTTTTCTGGGGTTTGTGGATATGGCCATTGTGAACGGCTTTATTATCCACAAGCTTGTGATGAAGCAGAGCGGACACCAAGTACCCACGCACGCCGAGTACATGCGGAGATTGCATCGTGAGCTTATGGGGGTGAGCGCGGCGACCTTTGAGGCCAACATGAACGCTGAAGAGCTGGTCTCCGTTCCGATACCCGCAGGAAAACACCGCCTCTGTAACAACACCAACAAGTACAGACGCAAACGCCGGCAGCACTCCTGCAAGGTGTGCTCTGCTCTGGCTGAACCGAACACGAAAAGCTTTGAAAGCAGTTTCTACTGCCCGTCTTGTGAGCTGCTTCGTGGTGGCTACGTGCCGCTCTGCGCGAAGGTGCGCCGAGAAGACACTGGTAATACTCTCACTTGCAGCCAGATCTGGCACACAGTGTGGGGGTGCGGCTCGCTTATTCCAGCGCATTTGAGAAAGAACATCCGCTACAGAAAGCGTAAGCACGAAGACGTCGAGAGTGACGGGGCCGATGACGAGGAGGAGCACGATGTCGACTACTTGGACCAAGGAGATAGCGATTAGCACCAAAGCAAATTAATTCCATGCATGCTGCTTACCAACTTTTCGTGAATGTGAGTGCGCCACGTGCAGCTCCCCCGTGAAGCGACGATCGCAATCGACGGGGGAATCAACTGCAGGAGGTATGTCTGATACGTAGCAGCCAATAGCAGCGCTCAAAACTGACAGCTGATGGGAAAAATGATACTTTTATGGTAACATTCGTCGCGTCTGTGCCTCGATTTCGCAACGTTTTCGTCACGTCGCCCTGGGAAGGGCTTGAAACAGATACTTCTCCGGTCCACCGTACTATCGCCCATTAGGTTTTTTGGTGAGCCACACAAAATTGTTAGCAGTATTTGATTGGTAAAAAATAACTTGTCTTGCTGTTTTTGGCGTATTTTATTCCGCTAGGTGCCATGCTGCAATAAAACCTCGCTGGCGCGCGATCAATTTTTAGCCCATTGAAGCGTTTACAGACAATATCGGTTTGCCAGGACGGAGTCAATTAGCTCCTACCGCTCGTGTAAAAGTGCGATTGATTATCGCTAAAAATTGACCGAATTACGAAATTTAACCTTACGGCTCCTCTCAGACGCAAGACAAAAGTTATTCTACCATTCAAACGAAGGCTCCGTTTCAGCAGGAAGTCCGGGAGCACATACCTTGCGCCTTCAGCTTTCTAATGGTGTGCGCCATGCTTGCTAACTCTAAAAACTTTTTCCGCTATGCCCACTTTTTAGAAATGGCGATAGTACGGTGGACCGGAGAAGTAAAGTGTTGCAATCCTCTGTCAATAGTTTACTCAAGACAACTCTCTCTTCTGTATTATACAGAATAAGGGCCGGCGTTACAAGGGTTAAGATCTGAAAGCTCAAGGGATCCACCCCACTTCAACAACAGCCTCACCACATCAGGATGACCACCTGCTGCAGCAAGTACCAGTGGACTTCTCCATTTCCTGTCGAGTGAATCAACCAGTGCTCCACTGTGAAGAAGTAGTCCAGCAGTCTCTACGTGTCCTTGGGCACTCGCAAGATGGAGGGCAGTGCTCCCGCTTGGCAATTGCTGGTCGACGTTTGCCCCATTCTTCAATAATATTGACACCGAGTCTGTACACCCTTCAGCGGCAGCGTACAGTAGCGCAGTCCATCCTTTGCTGTTCGCCACGTTACTATCCACATTTCTCTCTGTTAACAGCTCTAGTACTGCAGTGTGTCCATTAGAAGCAGCAGTGGTTAGAGGAGTATCCCCCTCTTCGTCTGGTAAGTCAATGGACGCGCCATTATCCAAGAGAAGCTGAACAACATCGATGTAACCATTTTCACTAGCGATAAACAGAGCTGTAGCTCCATTTGGTCGCTTCAAGTCGACATTGGCCCCCTTTTCCAGAAGAACTGATACTACATCAGTATGGCCTTCGACTGCTGCACTCATTAATCCCGTCCAGCCTTCGTGGTTGAAAACATCAATAGATGCACCATTCTCCACCAGTAACCTCACAATGGAGGCATGACCGGTCTCAGCTGCACTGATCAACGGAGTGTTGCCATCTTGTGCTTTCAGATCGATCGAGGCTCCATGTTCAACAAGTAGCTTGACAGTATCATATTTCCCACTTTCACTTGCTATCAGAAGCGCAGTATCTCCATTCAGACGCTGAATATCCATTGAAGCCCCCCTTTGTAGCAGTACAGAGATGACCTTGTCGTTGTCGTTTACTGCCGCATTCATAAGGGCCGTCCAGCCCTCATCGTCCTTCAAATCTATCGATGCACCACGATCAACTAGAATTCTCACAAGATCCGCATGGTCGTTCTGAGCAGCAATTAGCAGAGAGCTACACCCCTTCTCGTCCACCAAGTCAACCGCTGCCTTGTAATCAAGCAATAGTTGTAGAACATCAATATGCCCATGCTGACAAGCCATATGTAGAGCACTGAAGCCATTCGGAAGTTGTGCGTTGATATTCGCACCTTTCTGAAGAAGCACTTCGACAACATCACTGTAGCCATTTTCAGAAGCAGTAATGAGTGGAGTCCAGCCGTCAGCATCCGTCATGTTGACATCATTGTTTGGGTTTGTTAAAAGGCTTTCGACTGTCTTCAGTTTTCCATGTTTGCATGCAATTCTCAACGCGGTATCTCCATTGCGATGCTTCTGGTCCACTTCATAGCTTCCCTTTGAGAAAAGCGCAGGTTCATGGGCGGAAGTAGCAGCAAATACGAGGTCTAACAATGATATCTTCGTTGCAGCAGGTACTTTCTCGTAGATGAGCTGGACAAGTTCACTGTAGCCGCTGAAATATGCCACTCGCAATGGCGGCCAACCTTGGAAATCCCCACACAAATCATAATTAGCGCCACTATCGAGGAGAATCCGTACTACGGCCAGTCGATTTCGCCACACAGCAGTAAGCAACGCAGTGCCTCCACTCCTAAGGCGAGCATCGAGGTTAGCGCCTCTATTTACAAGGAATTGCACAACATCGGCAAACCCTAGTTGTGCGGCGGTGAGAAGAGGAGTGTAGCCATCTCTGTCAGGAAGTTCAATATCTGCTCCGTGGTTTACAAGGGCAACAACCACATCCAGATGTCCATATTCACACGCAATATTCAGCGCCGTCGCTCCAGTCGGAAGTTGCAGGTTAATTGCGCTTTTAACGTATTTGTTACCGAGTAATTTTTGCAAAACAGTCAGATGTCCTTGCTCCGCAGCTTTCATCAACGCAGTCCAGCCCTCACTGTTTGTTGATTCAATCGACATGCCACTCTCCAGAAGAAACACCACAATATCAGCGTGTCCTTTAGCTGCTGCCACCAATAATGGAGTCTCACCATCTTCATCTTCTGAGTCAATTGCTGCTCCACTAGCGACCAGAAGTTTCGCGACGTCAAGTCTACCGTTTGCGCATGCTACAGTGAGATCATCGAATGGACTTAGCTGTTGATCTTCAGTAGCTGCTCCCTTTTCAAGCAAAATGGCTACAATAGCAGTGTAGCCATTTTCAGAGGCTTTCTTCAGCGCACTCCAGCCATCTTTACTTATCAAATCAATCGATGCTCCATTATCTACCAGGAAACCCACCACATCTTCGTGTCCATTTTCAGCTGCTAGTAGAAGAGGCGTAGATCCATCCTCATCAACGCAATCTATCCAAGCACCCCGGAATACAAGAACCCTCACAGCGTCAAAAGCTCCCTTTGCGCTTGCAATGATCAAAGGAGTACTTCCATTTTGTCCTTGCTTGTCAATATTAGCCCCATTTTCCAATAATGCAGCCATAACGACATCGTAGTTCCTATTCGCAGCATACATGAGAGCGCTCCAACCATAATTGTTAAGCGCATCTAAGGGAGCTCCTCGTTTGGCCAGTAGTTTGACTGTTTCCACGTGACCGTTTGATGCAGCCACAATCAAAGGAGTGTTACCCACTTCATCTGCAATATCAAAGGATGCGCCGTACTTGAGAAGTTGACTCGCCACTTTGTGTTGCCCATTTTCACTCGCAATAAACAGAGCAGTCGCCCCATTTGGACGCTGTTTGTCGATATCTCCTCCATGTTGAAAATGCGATGAAATAATCTTCGCAGTGTAGGTAAATTTCTTCGCAGAAGCACTCATAAGCGCCGTCCAGCCGTCTCGGTTGGCCAAGTCAATGGACGCGCCACTGTCCAGCAATATTCGTACTACAGTGTCGTTTCCATTGTTGGCTGCAGCAATTAACGGAGTATCACCAACGTCATCTACTGAGTCAATAGCAGCGCCGTGTTTTAGAAGCATTTGAACCACTGGAAAGTGTCCACCTTCAGACGCAAGCAAGAGACCTGTAACCCCTCTCCGACCACGTGCATTTACGCCCGCTCCTCTAACCAAAAGCGCCTCCACTGTGTCAACATGACCTTCTTCTGAAGCTCGAGTGAGTGCAGTCATACCTAAATGGTCAGTTGCTGCAGTTAAAGCACCCCATGCCACCAGTACTTTCACCACATTTGTGTAACCATTTCCCGCTGCTCTGATCAGTGCCGTCGTGCCCTTTTCATCCGTCAAATTAACCGATGCGTCATTTTGGAGAAGAAGTTCCACAATATCACAATTCCCTCTCTCACTAGCAAGTAGTAGAGCTGTTTCTCCATTAATCCGCTTCTTGTCAACACTTGCTTTTCTTTTCAAAAGAATAGCTACAACTTTGCTGTGATTTTCCATTGCCGCAGCCATCAGCGCAGTGTATCCATCATTATTCATCACGGCCACGGAAGCTCCATTTCGTACCAGAAGCTTCGCAACAGCTTCATATCCATTTCTGCTAGCAACAACCAGTGCGTTGTCGCCTTTTGCATCCACAGAATCTACCACTGCTCCTGCCTTTAGCAGAGTTTTAACCGCATCGACGTGACCTTTTCCACTTGCAAGAATTAGAGCAGTGTATCCATTTGGTCCGGAATTGTTCACACCTGCTCCATTACGAAGAAGAAGCTTCACAACGTCATTGTGACCCATATCCGACGCTCGTTGCAATGCACTCCACCCATTTCCATCAATTATATCAATTACAGCGTCATTTTTCAGTAAGAAATCAATCACCTTAATGTAGCCATTCTCCGCTGCAACAATAATCGGGATTTCTCCGTCCCTGTTGGCTACATTGATGTCAGCGCCACGTTCAACCAAATCTTTGATGACTTCTAAATGACCTTCAGCACTAGCAACATGCAGAGACGTTAACTCAGGCGACAAATCTCTAGTTGTAGCTTGCTGCTTCCGCTTCGCGTTGTGGCGAGGCTTCCGAAGTCGCTTCGGTGACGCTCTCACTTTGCGTGTCATTATTCTCTAACGGAGATGGGTACACTGTTCCAAATTAAACGTTATAAATTCAAAGTGACTGCTGATTGGCTAAAGAATGCAGGACGATCACTTCCAACGTGGGCAGAATATCAGAGTCGACCGCGAACCCTATCCCTTTTGTAGGTGAATCTACAACTTGACATACAATTTGACACGAAGACAAATGAGTGAACCGAATGGTGTTGACATGGACGCTGAACTGGCGCAGCTTCTGCGCGAACAGGAGCAGTTCCTGAGTCAGAAGAAGAAACCTGCAGCTACAGTATCACGTCGTGGCGCTCCTCCCAAAGTTTCGGCTTCTAAAGCCTCGGAATCGACTCCAGACGAAGGCCCGCAGGTTCTCAAAGGTGTAGTCGAACGTCAAGTGGCGCCTGTGGGGCAGCAGAGCTTTGTATTCAACGCCAAACCTTCTGGATTCCCTGCAGTTAAGCGTCGTGGCCATGGCCAAAGCCTTTTTGGGCGTAGACTCCGTGAGGAGAAGGCCGCAGCTGCTAAACTACAGGAGAAGGAACAGGAGAAGCATTTGGACCAGGAGAGTAAAGATATTGATGCTGCTAATAAGGCAACGTTGCAAGGAATGAGTCCTCAAGAGATATTAGAGGCACAACAGGAGCTTCTGAAGACGTTAGACCCGAAACTTATTGAGAAACTGAAGAACAGGAGGAAAAGTGGCAACAAAAAGGAGAAAAATGTAGCCCCAGCTCCTGCTAAACAGGCGACGAAGGTTGTGGTGGGGAAATCAGTGGTGAAATATGAGGAGGAGGAGAAGGAGCAGTTGCAGAAGGAGGAGATGATCAATAGTTTAGCTGCAGTGAAGACCGAGGAGGAGCTGTTGGAACAAACCAAATTGTTGCCAGCCGAGGAACGAGCAAAGTTGGACTGGACGCAGAGTACTGAAAAGAAAGATAGCAAGCCTGCTCAGCACAAGAAGATTGCTCGTCCTGTGGCGGAAGACGCGACACTGGAACGTTTTGATCTCGACGGTAAACTGTTGGAAGCGACGGATGCAGAGCTGCCAGTGCACTCGGGACTGTTTCATCACGGTGATGACCCTGACGCGGCAGGATACACCCTTCCAGAGCTTCTGCATTTGGCGCGCAGTTCTGTTGCCAGTCAACGTGCGATGGCTCTGAATGTCGTGGCCAAGATACTGCACAACCGCCAGCTGCAGGAACGTGCGGGTCTTGCTGTTACACCGCGAGTGCTGCCACGCGATATGGCAATGACGTTGAGGATTGTACTGGATGATCAGAACTACACGGCTCTGAGCGGTGGCGTTTCGGCTCTTCACGCATTTATTGTACCAGTGGAAGACGAGGACTCCTCTGCTGATTCAGGTTGTCTGTGGGAACTGAAGCATGGTACTGTTGTGCTTCCTCCTCGAGTGCACCTGCATCGTAATGGAGGGATTATGCAGAACAACCCCGAATCCATCGTGACGAAAGAAGTGGTGTACATTGACACAGCTGAAGCCGACGATGGAAGCAGCATTAGTGATGAAGATTTGGCGGCTCTAGACCCTGTCCAGGCACTACTGAACATGGATCTTGGCGCGCGTCTACGGTATATTCTCGAGACTATTCAGCTGCCTGACCAATATGCAACGGAAAAGATGCTGGACATTCTCATTGCTGTTTCTCGTCACTCACCACGTGCTGCTCACGAGATCAGCTCGAACGCGAGGCTAATCAGGCTCCTGCAGAAGCAGTACATCGAGAACGAGCAGGTGTTGACGTTCCAAGAGGACAATATCCGGTCACTACAGCTCTCGCTCAAGGCCTTGGAACTCGTACGTGCACTATGCCAAGGCCAGCGCAGTGTGGCTGCGGCTCTTATTGCTAGTGGGCTTATCCAGAGTACAAAGGGCTTCCTGGCTTTGAAAGAAGTTCCCTCTGGCGACGTTGATGATCAAGCTACTGTGCTATTTGGAAGGATGCAAGTCGAAAGTCTTCGAATTTGGCGTTTTCTGCTCGGATACGGTCTCGATTTCCACTGCTTTTCGTACCTGTTCCCAGCTCTTTCCAGCTACACACAGACCGCCACGACAGCTTCAAGCGAACGGAACTCGGCTCTTTTTGCTGCTCTGGAAGCTTTTTGCGGCCTTGGATCTGTGCACGAAGCACAACATTACTTCAACCAGTTAGGGTTTTTTCTGGATGCAGCAAAAGATGAAATTGTGCGGAGTATTAGCTCGCTTTTGAATTCTCCCAACGTGAGGGATATCAAGACTGTGCTGCTGGTCTCCACTGCGCTACGATTTCTAGCTGCTGCTAGTGCCCATGCTACGAAATACAACCTGGACACTGCCAGTCTGGTAGAAGTGCTAAAGCTGGTGCAATCGCATGAGGTGACGCGGACGTTGCTTCTGAGCTTGAACGATACAGAAGCAAAGCGAGACCTGCTACTTTCTATCGTTCATTTCCACCAGCAGATTGTGGCGAACAACTTGCTGCCTAATGACATGGACGAGGAGGAAGTGGCACAGACGTTTTCCCGTCAAGTCAAGACGCCGTTGCTTACTGCTGCAACTTGTGCAGTAGCATCATCTTCAACCAAGTTCAGCTCCAATTTGATCCAAGCGTGTGAGCTCACTATTCTCTTGGGCAGTTTAATTGCTGCTGGACAGAGTGATGTTGCACACTTCCACGCAGATTTCGTGCAGGATGTGTATCACCAGGCTTTGATCCTCGTGGAACGTCTTGGTGCCGGTGGAGAATACCTCACTGCGCGGTTGTTCGCCAATGTCCTGTTCCATCAGAGCACACTGCAGTCGCTTGGCATATTTAGCGAGGAAGCTGACGCAACGAGAATGAGTCGAGTGCTGACTCCCATCTACCAGGCTCTCGTGAACGCCACGCACGAACAAGAAGCGCATTCTGCTCAGGTTTTCACTGGCATTTCGAGTGTGAACAAGTTCTCGTACCATTTGCGTCTCCCCCAAGAGGAACAGAACTACATTCCCAGCAACCTGCCGTTGCCGAGTTTCTGGATGGTCTCTCCTCTGTCCCGTATCGAGTATCGCAGCGCTGGGGAGGCTGAAGTGGACCCGACGCGTGCCCAAAGTGACGAGATGAAGCTGATAGTGAGCGCCACGTGCCGGTTCGTGTTTGAATTCGAGCGACTGGCACCTTCACTGACGTCAATTCCTTCCATTGCCGAGCTGCGACCGGAAGACAAGCTGTTCCACTTGATTCACGTGTTCTTCGCTGGTAGTGACGTGCTTTTCGACGATCACGTGGATGCAGCACTGCGCCAACTGCTTCCTACGCTTGTCAAGCCGATTCTTCGTTCATCTGCAGACTCCCGGCTACTTTACGAAGGAATTGTACGGAACCTCAAGCGTATCCAACGCCTCGAGTCTGGAGAAGAGGCTGAACCTCCCGTGAATTCGTCAGTGTCTTTCTCGTCGGATGAGCAGCAAGTACTAACGTTCGTGGAGAAGCTATTGGCAGAATTCACGTCGTCCTCTTTCGGCAACTCACACTTCGCTCAGTGCGTGACGTTGCTGTTGACTCGTGATTTCCCCCTGGAGCTACGCAAATTCGTGTGGAAGGAGCTCCAGGAGTCCCATTTGCTTCATACCCTCGCGCTTTTCGAAGTTGCAAGCTCAGAACTATTCAAGCGATGCATACAAGGGGGCATCGCTCCGGATGCTAAGCTTTTGGAGTCCATGCAGCAGGCAGTCTGCAAACAGCAAGTGTCATCTACTCGAGGTGTTTTTGTCTATACCCTGGCAATCCATCACCTCGTGGTTTACCTGTTCGAAGGCGACAGCAGCACGTTGAGCTTTGCACGTCAACATGTTGCGCAGACTCTCGCTACAGAGGCATCTACAGCACTTTGGGGTCACCTTTTGAGCTACGACACAAGCAGCATTTCATCTCTAACAGAAGAACGTGGAACTGTTCGACCTGAACGTGTGACCAAGCTGCGTACACAAGCTACTTTCTCTTCCGACCAATTACTAGCGTTTGATGCTGTTGTGTCTTTGCTGGAAAGCTCCAACTAACCTAAATAGAACGAGTAGAAAGAGAAGCTATTTTTCCTTAAACTAACATCGGTTCATCTTAGCGGATATTGATGGCAAGCTTGGGTTACATCAATCCGATTTTTCCCAGCGAAATCCCCGATGGTCAATCAATACACGTGCCAGTGGTAGCTCCGCTGACACATAAGAATAAAAAGAAGAGGAAAAAGAATGGATGACACTCCAGACGTCTGGATAAAAGCTATTAAGGATGAACAAATCACAGCTTTACCGTCGACTCGTGTAGAGTTAAAAGAGCATCTGCAACGCAAACTTCGCGTCAAAGTCCCCATCAACAACAGATTGTTCCAGATTGCCACAACAAAGAACACCACTGGAGAGTTATCTAACATTTTGGACAAACTGTTCGCGTCAGAACCACGTGAAATGCTTTCAGATATTACCGCGAGTATATTGGGGGGTGTAATTGATCCTCTCGGATCCGGCTCCGAATTCGCTAGTAAAGAAACGTATTATCACTTGTGGGATTCCCTTATTGCAGTGGTGCTGAGGCGTGTGACGAACGGGAAGTTCCGTCGCACCACGAAAGAATCTGTTTCTTCTGGCCTCTATCGTCCAGATTTGTGCTTCTATTGCAACAACAGCAACGTGTGTGTATTTCGCGGGGAAGAAGAAGCAAGTGGGGGGTTGCAAGTACCAGTTACAGAGCTGCATAAGGAATTAACGTGGAGATATGACGATGCGCCATACGTCTTTGGCTACGCTGCTGTCGGACTGACGGTCTGTTTGGTGGTTATTCGGAAAGACGAGAAGACTGAACGTCGTGCGAAAGCGGAAATCATCGATCAGTACAATTTAAGTGGTCTCCATGGCCGACTGTCGCTATTCCTCGCTTTGCTCAACCTGTCGACACTTTTCCAACCAGTTTTGGATCTCATTCACCCACTAGATATACCCGAGTACGGCATTATCGAGAGAGGAAATGGTGTGCAGATTTCGTTCGGTGAACATAGTGCAGAGAAGATTTATCCGCAGAACATGTCAAGTGATGACATCATTTGGAATTTGCGGGAATTGCACTGTCAGATGAAGGAACACTCAGTCCCAAATGTTGTGGAGCTGAAGGCCTACAACATGAAAAAGAAAAACGTGACGCTTGCACCTATTGGTCGACTTTCCCCGCCTGGAAACATCCACGAACTTCTGATGGCCTTACGCGATATTCTCACAGCATTAGTGGCTCTACATGCAATCAACCTGATGCATCGAGACGTGCGATGGGAAAACGTGCTCAAGAACCGAGACGAAGACGACAAATGGTTTCTGTTTGACTTTGACGAGGGAGCACGGTCGCCGGCAGCGAAAGTAACTCATTTGAATGTGGAATCTCATGCCCCCGAGATACAATTGTCTCCATCCCACACGGTCCAGGTTGACATTTGGAGCGTTGGTTTCCTTTTAATGACATCACCAGTTCAAGATCTCCCGCCTGAGCTGGAGAGAATGAAAGTGCAGTGTTTGCAGGAAAACCCATCAAGCAGACCTACAGCTAAATCACTCCTCAAACGCATCGAAGCACTCCTTCATGAATAAAACGTTTTCGGTCGTAGACACAGTGAACAAACGTTAGAGAGATGCTGATCGAGCTGAGTACTACGCTACCGGTACTGTGTCTTTGCTTGAAACCTGCAACTAACCTGAAAAATTGAAGTTTTTTTTTTTCTTAAACCAACATCGGTGTGATTCTCCTCCTCTTCTTCTCAGGAGCAACCGGAGTTTTAGCCACAACCTTCACGTATTTGAAGTAGAGCAGAGGACGCACAGTTTCCTCGCTCGTGTTGGCCAGACCTCGGTGCCACACACGATAGTCCATGACAATAGGCGTCCCAGCTTCAACACAGGCCGTGACACTTGGCAGATCTTGATACCCTTCGAATGCCGTGCCACGTGCTCCGTTGTCATGAATGTGCGACTTTAACTTCATTTCAGTGCCTCCAGTCTCGTCCGTAATGGCCACCAACGGCACAAACACATTGAGGCGATCCACTATGAGCACAAAACAGGAAATCAGTGTACACCCGTAGCCTAAAAACTATATTTTCTTTAATATCTTACCTGGTTCTTGGACTTGTTGATTACGATGAACTCCATCGAGATGCCAGTTCTGATTTCCATCCCCCGGTCTTGACAGTACACAGCCAATGTACTCGAGTTGGTATTCAGAAGCAAAGACCTCGTTGAGCACAGGCTGCCACGAATCAGCAAGTACCTTGAGTTGTTTCATATCCACTGAGTGTACAGTCTCCACTGTATGTGACGTCAAAGGGATCGTCTGAAAGGCTGAAGTGCTCAATTGCATGTCGATCCGACCGCCTTCACGTACGTAGAAGCCAGGGAGACGTTCCGAATGCTCTCGGAGCTTCAGATCGAGCTTCTGGTTGGCAGCTTCGAGTAGGAATTCCTCGTAACGGTTAAGAACCTGAGATTTCAGGAGCTCTACGATAGATACAGAAGCTCTGCATGTCGGTAACGCTACAAAGCCATCAGTATGGACACTACGCGCCAATGCAGCATTCATGGTCTCCGGTAGTGTTTGTTTTAACGCTGAAACGTTTGGTAAATGTATTTAAACGCGACAACAACGAATAAAAGTAGCTTTAACAGTGCGATTGAGAACGCACCAAAGTCTTCTCGTTGTCTTCCTTGGACGGATTCGAGATAAAGGAGAAGTTTGGTTCCGTGTGACGATCTTCCTCGTAGTCGTCGGTGGATTCCATTTCGCTCACTTCTCTTGGAGATGGCAAGTATACGACTTCACTGGAAGATTCGGTCTTCTCCGACTTGTCCTCTTCTTCTTCTTCTTGGTTGTTCACACACACAACAGTTCGAGCTTCCGACACAGTGCCAACTTCCTTCTGGTTGGCAAGATACGCCTTGAGATCTACACCGAGGAACTTACCCAACGCAGAGACGTACAGTCTTTTACTGCGTTGACAAGCTGGCCATGCCGTGGCAATTCGTACGCAATAGTCGAGAAAAGTCTCGAGCATTTGCGATCGCTCCTGAACATCCTGAAGACTCGGTGGGAACAGCGTGCGACGCGGGAACTTGACACCTGCGAGTTGGTTGTAGGTCGATTCACACTCAACGCACTGAATGGAACGAGGACGAGTGAGCAGTCCAACCAGCTCGGCACCAGCTGAAATCGACGGCTCATCGTCAAAACCAGTCAACGTGCTTTTACGAGACGGCAGACGTCCGTGACAGGTTTTGAGGATTTCGAGCAAACGCTTCCGAAGTAGGAAAAAGCTCTGGAATCTCTGGATGCAGCGACCACGAAGCTCCAGCTCCGCGACTGCGATGTCCATGGTATAGCGCACATGCTTGGACTCGGTGGGGCCGCGGACGACGTAGAGACCTGCAAACTGCACCATCTTGTCCTGGCCGTTTAGATAATGACTCTCGGGCATGCAACCGCCCAACACGGCGGCCGACGCACTGATCTCGCGACTTCGGGCGACTTTCTGCGCAACGGCTTGCTCGAGTTGCGTGGTTGTCGTCGAGTCTGGCTGCTGTTCACTTGGGTTCGAGCTGAGCGCAACCGTCGTGGCGGTGCTCAGCGGTTGAATGGTGTCTACGACAACCGGCATAGTACGGGCGGGACGTGCGTTGACTGTTGCGAGTTAGGTACTGCCAGCTAGTGCTGGTTGAGTGAGACTTCAGAAGTTTTTCAGTGGAACTACGCAGGATAAGCTCGAATTCGGGTGTGGTGCTAACTCGGCAGAGGCAGGACGCTCCTGATGCCTTTCCACAGAGAATGCACCACGCACGTTTGCCTTCCTGTCGTCCAGCTGGGCGTTGCAAGTGACAAGCACCAGATGACCAGCTCACGACAAGAGGCATAGAGCCGTCAATGGAAAAAAAGTTTTCGATGCTTGCATCTGTGCTCAGTCCGCCAGGTTAGAAACTCCCTAACGTTGCAGTTCATTTCTACATGAGCTTCAGTTGCCAACTGCTGAAGCTCACTGCCAGTTGGTTGACGTTTGAAATGGTCAGATCTCACAAACCGCTTCTCGAACTCCGTCGAGAATGCTGAACCACGGCTTGATGCACGAATGTTGTTGCAACGTAGCCATGTTGAAACAGCAAAAGTGTAGGTTGCACTTTGAAACGGTGCGGTCTGAAGTTTTACCTGATACATGTACTGTACGTTGCCGCTCAAGAAAACACGAACAACGTAAAAGCAAATGCAATATTGATATGCAAAGTGGCTAGTTCATATGATACACGCGCCACCAAGAGTGTGCTCGCAACGTGCTCCTCAACACGTCACAGTCTCCTCTCCTCCCCAAATTTCCTCACTCCGCTGCCTCGCCAGTTGCTGCATTGCCAACCAGTTAGCAGTCTGCCCAACAGACTTGGCCAGTGTCCATCACCACGAAAACAGTCAGCTGACCAAGTAATGTGCTCCAGCACGTAGATCTCTCATGCCAAAAGACCTTTGTCAATGTGGAAGAAAATATCTGCAGTGTGTGTGCTCCTCTTCAGACTCCCAAAAAGTCCATAGCAGAAGAAAGCGCCTGCCGCGTGCGAACTGTCGCCGGTTTGGCGTCTTTCGGGTTCACGGTCGGATCCAGGAAACCGTTAGCAGCGTTCTGCTGTGCGCGCTGCGAGTCCGACTGCAGACTACGCACAATGACAGCTTCATGTTTGCGTTTTTCACTTTCCTCACGACGAACTTGCTTCTCAATGTCATATTTCTTCTGGTGCATACGGTAGAGCTCTTTTTCAGCACGACGCAGTCTCTCCTCAGCCATAGAGCGACGTCTGGTTTCCTCTTCAAAGCGCGCTTCCCAAGACTTGAGCTGCTCTTGCAATGCCGCCTTCTCTTGTTGCCATCGTCTGTCATATAAAAAAATCATATCCAATGAGTTCGATATGACCATTTTATTTTCACCTAAAGCGACAGGGAGGGGGGATATATTGGCAAACGTACTTTTCGTCCTCGGCCTTTTGCGCGTCGAGTGTGATACGATCCAGCGCCTCTTGCTCCAGACGCCGCTCGAGGTCTTCGTTAACGTACTCGAGGTCATTCTGGCGCCGCGCCTGTGCTTCCACGAAGCGCTTGGCGTCCGCCAGCTCGTTCTGCAGTCGCTGTACCAGCTGGCTGTCGTTGCGGTGCTCGCGCTCGAAGAGCGGTACGCTGTCCATGTCTGTGCGCGGGCCAAACGAATTCCCCCAGTTTCCAGCACCCGGAGCCTGTGTGCCTAACATCGGTCCGCCTAGCGAGCGTCCTCCAGTCCTCGTGCCAATTGCCGACTGGCCGGAATTAGTTTTTTTGCGGTGGAACTGAAGGAAGGGGGTCTCGAAGGAAGTTTCAGTATGGGGCTAAGGGTTGTTGACAGATCGTAAGTGTCACCCATAGTGAGACCAAGTGTAAGATGTTCTGGTGCAGGTTGCCGTGCAGAGCCAAAGCAGCCATTGTGTTGCAAACTCTTTTGAAGCACCTGCAAAGTGATTCCAGTGGCAAGTTGCAAGTTGCATCGGTACTAAATGTCCATGTGGAGACACCTGGCCAAATCGAGCGGGAGTTCTCTGGATGTCTTGTTCTCTTCGGTACAGTCGCCATTTTCTTCTTCGGGCTGAAGTGCTGACAGGTGGAACATAGCTACTTTCTGAGTCTCAGCGCCTGAGTCTTACCGTGATGACGAATGTGTCATCGCGCCAGTCCCGAGTTGCATTGGCCTGCCACATTTGGAACGATGGCAACAAGTTTAAGCAGAAGAAAGTTCTTCAACGTCGTGGCAAATCGCCGAAAGATTCGCTGCCTGCGACGCTAAGATGGGGTGCACAATGCAGCCATTTGAATTCCAGCGCGAACGTTCCGACATGTTGCAGCGTTACCTGCTCGCGATAAACTGTCACGGAATAGCTCCAAAACTTCTCGACACTTATGCCTGTGTACGGTGCAACAAGATGGTCTCAGTTACCAACTGGAAAGTTCACCAGCTCAATTTTGCATTCTGGACATTGGCAACCGCTTGTCTGTACCGGAGACGCTGCCGAACATCGTGTCAGCCGATATAACGCCCTGATCAGCACAATGCAACGTCAGACAAGGACTGCAAATGCTGACTAGTTGAACCAGACAGACGTACCATCGGAGCATACCGCACACCATCAAAAGTGCGACCATGAGAGCGTACAGCTGCCATCAAAGCCCTGCTTGCATCTTGCTCTTGTGTAGCTTGGTCACCCACGGACAACGTCCGCATCTTCTTGAAAAGCATTCGTAAGAGCATTATACAAACACACACAGCAACGATCACGTCTTGCCAAAAGCCTTCGCACTCGTATGTAAACCATGAGCATTTTTCACAAGCGGAAGCTCCCGACGCAGCATCAGCGCCTACCGGACATGGCTGGCACATTTCCAGTCCTTCCTGAGGTGAAAAGGTCCCTCGAGGACACAGCTCGCATGCCAAGGACCCACTTGTCGATGAATATGATCCACTGGGGCATGGTAAGCACACCCGCTCGCTTTTGCCAGATCTTCCAGTGAACGAGAAAAATGTTCCTGGATTACACGGTACAGCACGAGTCGAGTTGAACGATTGCTCAACCATCGATATGTGCATCATGCTAAAAGATAATATTCCGGCGAACAGATTTGCACGATCGAACTGACGCACCAATGCTTCTCGAAGCGTACCTGAAGTCACTAAATCTCCGAACTTGTCAATATCGTTTTCACCGTCAGTGTTTGACCCACCAAGTGTGTTTAGTAGGTCACCCAGCGCACTTTCAGCAGCTTCAGTTGCTTCATGTATAGCATCTTCAACATCATTTTTCAAGCCACCAGTGCTCTTCGTCGACAACGCCGACGTAGTCTCAACAGCAACAACGATCCGTGTTATGTAAACGGAGTCAAAATGTTGACTCACTTGTACAAGATGCAACATACGAGATGAAGTTGAATAGCTTGACAGAGTATCCATCCAGAGCTGCAGCAAAATATCCATTGGAGCTACTTGACCATTTGTAGTATGAAAGAGGTCATTATGATCGACACCTGCCAAGTCCAAAGCCAAACAAGGCCATTCCACGTACTCGTACACTTCTCCAGGCCTAGCAAGGCTGCATTTAACCCCACCAGGTAGAAAACTAAAAGAAGATCCTTGACAAAGAGTGCACTTGGTCGACCCGTTCCTTGGAGCAATGGAGTTGGGTGGGCACAACTCAGCTCGAACAGCACCTTCAAACTGGACAAATGAACCAGACGGAGCCTTTTCACATGATACGGAACCCTTCCTGGATGCAAAGCTCCCTTTTCGACAGGGTAAGCATATCTGAGAACCCCTGCTTTCTGCAAAAGTCCCACGTGGACAAGACTGGCAGCTCCTCGATGTACCATCGTTAAATGTGCCAGCATCGCATTCCAGTGACGTTAGACCATTATAACCGAAACCAGGAGCTGCAGCTCCAACACACTCATGATTGCCAAAGCCATCAGCAACCGTCCCATTCTTACACTTGCTGCATTCAGTCCTTGCTGTTTCCGCTGTGAATGTTCCAGGACGGCACAATTTACAAGTGTTGGTATCAACGTCGAAGTAACTTCCTGGAGTGCACGGCAAGCACTTGGCATAACCAGGCTGAGGCGCGATATATCCAACAGGGCAAGCCTTACACCCCACTGAACCAACCACATCTTGGTAGGTATCTCGAGGACATAGCAAACACTCTGCTTCCGCCTCAGAACTCACAAAGGTACCCACTTCACACGGTGTACACACAGTCGCTCCACTTATGCTTGAAAATGTTCCAACAGCACAAGCCGTACAATTTATGGAGCCTTGGTTGGCTGCATACTGTCCTGGATAGCATGGATCACACGATGTCGCGCCATACTTACTTACAGATGTCCCGGATGGACACGGTTCGCAAAAACTCGAAGCGCTTGCTTCAGTAAATGTACCAGGTTCGCACAGCGTACAGTGATCCACTGCTTCACCAGACAAATTGGAACTAGTTCCTGCTGAACACGGAAGGCAATTCTGGTTGGTTGTGGCGTTTGAATAATATCCTTCTCGGCAGGGTAGACAGATCTCAGTAGCTTGATCAGCAGGAATAAAACGTTGAATGAGATCAATTTCGTCAACATTTCCGTGACTTGAACCATTCGCAGTAGTTTCGTTCAGCAGAATGCTGTATCCATTGCCGCAAGCACAAGTGAGACTACTTAGTTGTAGTTTTGGCGGCATTGGGCACGTAAACGTGTTTCCAGCAAGATCGGCGGGATTTAGGAGCCTGCACAGGAAGAAAGCAATAAACCTTGCTATCACTTTTTACAATTTGCACAATGATCAACTGGTAGCTTACAATGCTGGTGGGAATTCAGGAAGGATGCCGTTGAAGGTGTTGTTGTGAACGTCACTGAATGAGAGAACAAAGACTTAATATTACCGACCAAGTCAACTTTTACACTAGCCGCAACTTACAATTGTTTTAATGCTGATAGGTTAGACAACGCTGGGAGAGCTCCTGTGAAAAGATTGTTGGACACGTTGCTAAAAACCACAACATGAACAGGTACAACGGGTTACAATTCACCTAAAACACCACAGTCACGAAACGTACATAATTGCTAGAGCTGAATCTTCATCGGGATCGTGCGGGTCTTCTCGGCCCCATAGTGTGATGTGTGGTGGAATATTGCCTGTCAAAACATTTGAAGACACATCACTACGTGTGCACGAAATATTAGCGCTTGTGTATCTGCAAAAACGTTGTCCAGCTTACAATATCTCGAGAAACGGATAAATAGGTAGCTGAGGTAGCCCTCCATAGAATCCATTGTGGCTTAAATTGCTAGTGGCAAGAAAAGTTATCGTTAGAGCGGGAAAATATCCCAAACAGCCTCGGGTTCGTACATAGTTCGCAAGAATTCGCTTCCAAACACGTTCCTTGGTAAGTCCAACGCAAATTTGTTGTTGGAAAGATTTCTGTAACAATACGTCCAAAAGATCAGACACATCAGACACATCATGTACTCGTCATCGCCAAATGGAGTACGGGGGTGTACAAACAAGTGCTGCAGGTGATTAAAAGCGTCGAAGAATGTAAGTGTGACCGCTGTGAGATTGTTGCTGGAAAGGTTTCTGCGTTGAATAGTTAGAATACTTCATGCTACCGGTAAGCAAAATCATTTCAAACTGTTTACTTACATCATCTCGAGAGCATCACTACCAGCAAAAGATGCCGTAACATCACCACGTAGCTGATTGCCTTCTAGGTTCAACAGTCTTAGCATTGTCATTTCTCCCAGCCACTCAGGGAAATCTCCGTAAAGCTTGTTGTGGGACAGATCGCTGCAGCCAGAGTCAGTATGCTCATCACATTGTATTATCTTCAAAGCCGAAACTCACAGTTGCTCCAGAGATACCATCACGCTCAAATCCAGGCTCGCTAATTCGCAAGTTAATGCCTCACCTGAAAGATAACTTTGTATGTACATTGTAGTATTATGTACCTTTCATCCGAAAAACGCTCGAAGCTAGGGACGTACATGTGTGTTACCGTGGTCGGATCTGTGAAGGCATCACAACGAAGTCCTTGCCACGGCCACAAAAACTCGGCTTTATCATCTTCATAGGTTCTGTTATCATAAAGCACACGGCCAGTACACGGATGCGTCTTCACACCAGGTGAGCACACTTTGTCTTTGCTGTTCGTCACTACAGAGTAAAACTCATCATCGACACCAGTGCACCATGTTCGCATGACAGCAGATTCTTTCGTGCGGCAGTCGTGATATATCTGCATCAACGCATTCATTTCCTCCAGCGCCAACGGAAAAGTCCGATCAATGGGTTCGGAAAAACCTCCATTTGCCATGTCTTTCGCTGCTTGTTGGGCTAATTCTTCCAAGTCCATAAGTGGAGACAGCATATCCATAATTCCATCACTTCTGCACCAGCACGTAAGCTCTGCAAGTAGCACAAGAATCAGTTTTAGACACTTCATGCTGACCTTGTTCGTTTGTCTGGGGCGCTGTAAAATAAGAAGAAAGACTGCATGGGGGTGGCCCACTATCCGGTAAACAAATAGGTTAACGCAAATTGTTGGTATTACCTTGTGTCTTGCTGTGTCACTTCTCGGACGATTCGGTCTGTTAAGGTACATGGGGTGACTTCGAAACATCGCAGCAGAGATGGCCATAAGGTACTCAATCGTTGTTGCCGTTGGAGGGAGAGGGCTCTTGGTCAAGCCATCGCTTCTTGCTCGCCATTCTCAGCCTAGGAATGCTGAATCGGACTAATCGGCTCCGTCAGCGGTCTGGTATCGCGTTTCAGCTGGAAAGGTTTGTCCTCTGGAACTGGGCGTGCGTGGAAAATCATCTCTTTACGCCGCAAGCGCTTGATTTCTTCATCTTTCAGCTGACGCTCCTGCTCCTCTCGTTGTTGGCGGAATGCTTCTTCTCGTTCACGACGCTCCTTCTCGGAAGCCTCGAAAGCAGCTCGTACTGCCGCGCGACTTTTAGTTGCAAGCATTGGGGATTCAGTCTCCGTCAGAGGTTTGGTGCTCGACACCACTTGGACACCATCGGACTCATACACAGGCATGGGCTTTGCGCGAAAAGTCCCGGATGATTTCAAGCGCTCTTCTTCCTCCTGACGCTTCTGCTCCACACGCTGACGCGCTTGTTCGAGGAAGCGCTCTCCTGGCAAGTCAAATGGTTTCACTTCAGTCAGTGGCTTGGTAGAGCCCTCGAATCTTGCAGGTGTGGATGACACACGCATAGGGTTCGCTCTAAATTGGTGCTGCTTCTCCCTTTCCTCCTCCTCAGCCTGAATCTTACGACGGAAATTGTCTTGGTACTCTCGATGGAGTTGAATGCTTTTAAGCGGCGGAGTTTCAGGGATTACAGGCCTGCGGACAGCTGACGGAGCCGACCTCGGCTTAGTGGCTTGGGTCTGGCGTGTTCTTAACCCCTTCAAGCGCTCTTCACGTTCTTTGCGATGACGTTCCATTTCTGCAGAGACTGAGGCAGCACGATCTGCGGCACTTGGGCGGCTTACCGAACGTGCACCAGTTGTCACCTTTGGTTGCGTCAATCGGGCTTTGCTATCTGACTTGGCCGGAGAGTAGCGTGGATACGACTTCGGTTGGAGGATGTTTCTGTTCAAAGGCCGAGCATGGAACTTCTTCGCCAGCTCTTCAGCATCATGATCAACAACTTCAACTGTTCGGCGGTGCGTTGCTGCTCGTCGACTAGTTTCCAACTGCGGGGTCATGGGCTGTTGCAAATACCATGCAAAACGTCAGACGCAGCATCAATAGGAAAAATAAACAATGAAGAACGTACTTGAGTGACTCCGCCAGATTTTGAGCGAGTATAACTCGGAACAGCTGGTTTCTCGTGCTCCCGCGATACTGGAGCGGGGGGTGGGCGGTGTGCTGCTCGTGCAGCTGTATGGAGCTGCGGTGTGTGTGGAGTCTGTTAGGTCAAAATAAAAAAAGCATAAAAAACAAGTGAGCATCATCTCTGGAAAAGGTGCGCTACTTCGCCCTCCAGTTCTCACCGTTAAACCGTGACGAGTTTCTCGGTGTTGTGGCAATGGAAGGGAGAAATCACGGGTAAGTAGCTTTTCCGCAGCAATAGGCGGCCGAGCCTTGTCCTTCCCAGAGTCACTGCTATCGCTTCCACTGTGAAAACGTCGAACGCGGTTATCCACTTCAAAATGTGGAGTCTGCGGAATTGTGAGCTGCTTCGTCGACCTCTGGTGCACATTAGTCGGTGGTCGCTGCACCTTTGTCTTCTCATGAAACTCTCTAATCTTGAGTTTCTCTAGTTGGAGATGAAGCCGCTCTTCCTGGATTTTCAGCAGTTCACGACTAGTGCTGCTCATTCTAGACGGGTCATTTGCAGGTCTTGTCTTTGTGTGGAGCTTTGGACTTCTTGGTCTTGTGACGCGGTGCGGTTTCTCTTCCACTGGGATGTCCTCCATGTAAGTCTGCTCTCTCATCCTCTGCTCCGCCTGCAGTCGTCTCAAGTACGACTGTGTGGGTTGCATCAGCTTAGACGACACTCCAGCTCTCGATCCATTCTCCGTCTCCTGCATCCTATTGGTTCTCAAAGATGACGAAGATGTCTGTGAGCTGTGAGGAGAAAAATGGCCTGCGCTGTGTGTAGAAGTGTCCAACTCGTGCAACAAGGACGTCGCGGAGGACTGTGACGACGACGCGTAGTGTCTAAAGACCTCCTCAAAGCTCTCCTCTCTGTCATCCAGCAAGTTGCTCTTGTTCAGAACTGTCTCTACATCTTCTTCTTCTGGCCCTGCCATCGTCGTGTCCAGCATCTCCGTAGTCATTTTCTCCTCCATCACTTCATCCAGCATTGTCTGATTGTTCTCTTCCGTATTATTATCAAAGTTCTTTTCCACTGTAAAGGGTGAGCCAAGCGACGTGGCAGCGGAAGGCGCAGGAGACGAGAAATAGCCGTCCGCATTGTTGACGTAACGTTGCTCCAACTGCGGGTTCTTGAGATCGTAGTACGACGGCGCGTTGAAGTTGAAATCCTCATCGTCGTCCTCGTCCTCCGGTGCGTCCGTCTCAGGCTCTGCGCTCTGTGGGACGCGGTTGTTGTCCGCCAGCGTCTCGGGTTCCAGTGCCTCCATGGTCAAGTCCAGCGTCGCCATAATGCGGAATGGAGTTCAAAATTCAAAGCGCACCTGCAGTCTATATCGTGTTTCAAAGGTATTTATGTCTACTTTATCTGTCATTATTTAATAGCTTCTTTCAGAAGGTATGACTATATCGAGGGATTGAATATAACAGGTATTTAGTTTCAAAAGTATCTTTAACAGAAATGCTGTTTAATAGGTTTATTTATGCCGTTGTGAAGGTCCATTATGGCTTACTTCCCGATTGTCAACGTAAGGTGGTGATGGTCCTCGTGTCACTGCGTCCGCACGCCGTGCGCTTCATCCGTGCGGCGTCTAGCAACGCTCTGGTATGTTTAGCTATTTCCTATATATTCTCTTCAATATGTGCACCTATTAAACTCTCCCTGTGCATGTAGCATACTGTTCGTCGACAAGGTCAGTCAGGTACTCTAGACTGCCGCTACTTCTTCTTCGACAAGCTCGGCAGGAAACAGTCGCCATGGCATCATGTTCCCCTTTACGCGCCTTCGTCATTGGATCACCCGCAAGAAGCGAATGATTCTGCCATTTTCCATTTCGTGAACGAAATTCCTAAAGGATCGAGGGAGAAGATGGAGATCGCAGGTGAAGAGGAGTTCAACCCCATTAAGCAGGACGAACGCAAAGGCGCTCCTCGTCTGTATCACAGTGCGTCATTGGTGAATTATGGCTGTTTGCCGCAGACTTGGGAGGACCCCAACCACGTGGACCCTGCGACCAAACATGGTGGAGATAACGACCCTATTGACGTCTGTGAGATCGGCTCTCGTGTGGCCCAGGTGGGCGAGATTTACCCTGTCAAAGTGCTTGGAGTTCTGGGCATGATCGATAGTGGGGAGACGGACTGGAAGGTGATCGCTATCAATGTGAATGACCCTCTGGCTGAGAAACTCAATGACCTTCAGGACTTGCAAAACACTCCTCTGCACAACGTGGTGTCTGACGTGCACCGCTGGTTTAGAGACTACAAGATCCCGGACGGCAAACCTCCTAGTGACTTTGCCTTTAATGGTGAGGCGCAGCCGAGGGATTTTGCTGTCGATGTGATTCAACAGACCCACGAGAGCTGGAAACAGTTGGTGGGAGACGAGTTAGCCTTCAACACGAAACTCTGGACGGGAACCCACACCAGCATGTAAGCAGCAGCACGACAAAGGTGAGCAAATGAAAAATGTGCACAGTCTTTTGAGGTGAATTACGTGCGGTGCTCTTGCCGAACTTTCGGTTGTTAAATATACGAGTAGAAAGCACACGCCAACACATCCCGATCAAAGTGTTGCTCACCTCAAAAACCAGAGTCGAAATAGAAGAGGAGAAGAATGGTGGCAGTGGCCGCCCAGTTGTTAATCTTGTTCGGTGAGAGGGCTCGACGTCGCGGCTATAGGGCTTGCGCCGTGGCCTGAGAACGAATCCATGAGATTGTATACTCCTCGCTGCTGCACAACCAGCTCATCGTGAGCGTTGGGGCTATCGATAGCGAGCTGAGATGTCAATGAGGGCGACCCATTCTCGGCGGCGAAATCGCGGAAATTCATGGATGATGCAGGGAGAATCACCGGCTCTTGAACAGCGTGTGTCACGAATGTATCTGACTCGTCATCCAGCTCGTCAACGTGGAATACCGAAGGAACGTGCAACGCATCAGCGTTATTATCTCCATGTAACATTGGGACGGAGCTCGACAGTGAACGTTGGCGCGCCGCTCTAGGATGCAGCGCACTGGCGGGTGTGCTACGGTTCAAACGCGAGTTTAGCACGTTCGGAGCTGTGTAAGTCCTTGGGAGCTGTGCTGCATACGGAGCAGCCACTAGCTCGGCACTTGGATCATTAATCATGCTTCTGCCAATCATTCCGAACCCGTTACCGCTTGCCACTGAGCCTGGACTTGAAAGACGGTTTTCAAATTCTCGTGCGGTTCCAGCCAATGCGTTAACTCGTGGCGAAGATACACGTCCTCCTTCTTCCCCCTCTTCATCGTCACGTGATCCGGTACGTCCAAATTTCCACTTTTTCTTGGCCAGCAGCGTCAGGATGGTGCGTCCGATTTTCACGTGCATGGTTTCCCCCCAATCCAATTCAAGTGGCTTGCTCAGGAACAGCATTGTGCCATTCGAACTTTTATCATCGGTGAGCAAAAAGTCGTTGTTCTAATAGCACATATTCAAGAAACATACACGTAAATTAGTTAATGCTGAGCATGATGCATCCCATTCTGGCCACTTACACTGTCGTATTGGATCTTGGCATGAACCTGGGACACAGTGCGGTATCGCAGTGTCATATTGTTCGTGGTCGACCGACCAATCGTCAAGCATCGCTGACCTCGCGGCATACTGAATCACACGGATAAACAGCAATTAGCTACCCAATCCCGCACAATCAAGGAAACACACCAACACTTACTTTGCAAAGCTCAATTGGAATCGCGTGTTGGTGAGCGCCGTCGAGCGATTCCTGGTTTCGTGCTGCGTGACGACGGCGAATGTGACATAAGGGGGCGGCAACTTCTTGGCAAGCAGTGACACCACGCGGCCATCGTCCAGACGAACGCTCGTCAAGTAGGTTGCCTTGCAGATACTGCACACGTCCAGTCCATCTGTATTGGTGACGGCACAGACCTTCTGGTTCGGGTTTGTCCCGTCCGCATCCAAGTTGTTATTCCATCGCTGGAGGCAATCCAAGTGCACGTATTTCGTGTCTCCCTTGCAGTGGCACGGTGCTACCAGCGGGTTATTTTCTGGGTCTTCATCTCCATCGTAGCAAATGTAGCAAAACCGTTTGCCAGTCATTCCTGCCACACCCAGTGGTAAGTTGTTGTGCCGCGAATCGGCATTATTGTCTTCATCACTCATTCTTCTGTCTCCCTTCCTGTCTTTGTCTTCTTCTGACTCTCCTTCATCTGATGTATCTCCGACGCGCAGGGTATGTTCATGATCCTTATCCTCATGTTCTCCATCTTCCATATCAGGAGATCGTTCTGTAGGGTGGAATGTCTGCTGCAGTGGCAAGCTAAGGTAATTCTCCTTCAGGAACTCGTACTGCTCATTGGTCAACCTTTCTTCCGTCTTTTCACTTGTTGTACGGTTGAGCTCACAGACAACAAGTCCGACCGACCCGATCCGCAAAAGATCTCCTAGTTTTAACTTGTGCGAGATCGCGGTGTGTTTCTTGCTGCCGAGCACTCTGCACACACCAGTGTGACCCGAGAACCTCTCAATGGACGAGCCGCAGACAAATTTCCCCACCGCGTTATCGTATTTCAGTGCAAGAGTCGTGGCTCTTGTGTCGTTCAGCACACACTCCTTCATACGTGGGGGCGGCGTGAGCGATGGACGGGCAACTTGTTCGTCCTCTTCCTGTTGCTGACAGCGGTCCTCCTCCTCGTCCCCTGGACTTGGTGGCGACGGGAAGTCACGCATGTGTAGCGCCTGGAAACTGGCGGCCAGGTCCCTCTCTAGCGCCGAGTTGAACGGCGCGTCTGACTCCAAGTTGATGGCGTTCGGATTGGTGTTGGATGTGGCGTAGAACGGGTACGAGCCCCGTTGTGGTCCGTGTAGAACGGCGCCGTCCTCATCCACCATAAACTCGAGCTTGGGAAGCGTCCGGCGTCCACGGGAGGCGCTGACACGCGCGCCGGTGGCGTCCGTGGTGGTACGCAGCTCTCCGGGGGTCGTAGTTTCGGCTTTTACTTGGACCTGACGGACAGCTTTGAAACTTAAGTGCTTTCCGTGCAGCATTGTGTTATGTGGTGGAGAAATTGAAGCCTTTGAGGGAGAAATCTGATGATATTGGGTCACTGCGGTCCAGGTATCTACGCGTGCAGATAGCTTCAGCTACAGACCACGTAAGCGACTCGAACTTGGATGAGTATGTAGATAAGCGCTTCCGATTTACTCTGCAGTTAGAGGCGCGTCCAGGGGGGCTCAGGGAGACGTGCTTTCACCCGCGCAGCCGAGCGCCCGGGACTTCCTTGCTTCTGGGCGCTTTACGGCTGATCGTCGTTTGTTCTGCGCGAAGGTATAGAGCGAAAAAGGTGCAAGTTTTTTGGGTTTCGCAGATTGGTTGCCAATCTATTACAGAATTCTCCCCAATAAGCGCGGGCGGCTACTGTATCAGATAATAGAGGTAAATGGAGTGTTTTTTAATTTTAGCCAGTTTAGTTTCCATCTAAGACAAGTTGAAAAGAGGGGTTATCCAATACAGAGGTACTATTATTTGGGGGAGTTCTGTACTAGTAAGGGTACATGGTGTTTTGTGCAAACTGATTTTCCAGACTGAACGGACGTCAAAGTGAGAGTCGATTCCAGTGGACGCGCGTTGCCAAGCAACTAGACACAGATCAACAGTAAATAATTGCAGCTCTTGCCAGCGTTGAATACCGGTACATGTATGTATGTACTAGTAGAGGGAAAGCTAAGCTTTAAGCTTCGGTGCGGTACAATCTGAGTTACCTCATATTTTTGCACCGGCTTCCAACAACATTATACCTGTAATATTTTATTTATAAAGTGTCGGTGGTTTCGATCTTGAAGGGACGCATGCGCATTGAGCTTCAGGTAGTGCAATGACACACCGTCAGAGTCGAGGAATCGACCCGGAGTTGTTCGCTCCCAGTGCGTTGAGCCCAAGAAGCGACATTTATGCAAAACCTCCTCTATCCAGCAGTTTTGACCCGCGCAATACCACCAGTGCATCGTCATCGCGTGGTAGTTCCCGCAATGAACACGAGAGTACCATTTACGGTTCCGAGAGCAATCAACTTCCTCAGACTCGCGCTACGCTTACAATTGAGCTCGAACATCTCAGCGGGTTTACAGGTAGAGGTAAAGGCACAATCCACGCACACCCGTCGGACCCCGACAGCTACATCACCTGGTACGATGAGCACTGCAACGATGTTCTAGTTGAAAGTTTTATTCATTTAAGCATTCTTGATGCTGTGTAGTATGGGGTCGGCTGTAGTTATTGGCAAGATACACGATTCTCAAAGTCAAGATCTCTTGTGTGGGCATGAGGAGGAGGTCAACGTGCTTTGCCTGTCCAATTTGGGTGCTTTTCTAGCTTCTGCTCAAATACCGCCGCACTCTGGACGCACAGATCGAGGTGGAGCTTTCATCATAATTTGGGATCTCTCAACAGGACATGAGCGCTACCGACTTGAAGGTTTCTTTCGCCCCGTACTACAAATTGCCTTTTCTCCAGATGACCATTTCCTCGCTGCGTCTTCCGAGGACTGTCGGATCATCCTCTGGGATATGCGTGTACGTTGTCATTATACACTTTCCTGTACATGTACTGAGAATCCACTTCTGACATTGATAATTCCCTGTAGACTTCCGAAGTGGTGCTCTCTAAATCGTTCCCAACGCCCATTACCATTCTCAACTGGGGGAAAATGGATGAAAAGTGCCGGCGACCGAAATACACACTCGCATTTGCACATTCAAGCCAACTGCTCTGTGGCGAGCTAGCGTACGACATTACTGGCATGCAATACCGTCTTGAGGTCTCCAACTTCTCAATGCCGAACGTGGGGATCGTACGCACTTATCTCTGCGCCGCCATTACGGCATCACGCACTGACGTGTTAGCTGGAACGGCAGCTGGGGAGCTTGTGGTTTTCAACGCAGAGTCTCTTGTATACCGGAACGCAGTTCCAGTCGTGAGAAACGGTGTGCACAGTGTGGCTTCATGCGGAGATACCGGATACGTCTACGTTGGGGCTGGAGATGGCGTCCTCAAGAAGCTTGTGGGACGGGATTCCGACTGGAATCTAGTTGGTCAAGTGCAACTTGTCGGTGGCATCACGAGCATATCAATCAGTCCTGGAGGAGCTCAACTCTTCGCTGGAACTTCCGCTGGTAAAATGTACCACATCGTCGCTAATACTCTCGTGATTTCCGAGCTGGCGAGTAGTCATTTGGGAGCTGTCACGAGCTGCGCTTTTGGTGATTCATGTGAAGAATTCGCTACTATTTCAGTAGACGGCAGTGTCCGCGTGTGGGATCTGTCCACGTATCATCTCAAATGTATGGCGACTGAAGCTGTAGCTGGACTGTGTATTGTCATCACACGGAATACCACACCAGTTACTCAATCCAGAATGGTGGTCTCTGGCTGGGCTGATGGCTGGTTACGAGCTTATGACGTGACTACAGCTCAGCCAAAGTGGCATATTGCAACTGCACACCGAGGGGAGGTGACAGCCATCGCTTGTAGTTCTCAATACGTTGTGAGCGGAGCTAGCGACGGTGGCGTAAGCGTTTGGTCTCTCGCGACTCGGGAGTTAGTTCTTCAATTCCACGAGCACAAACGTGCAGTCACTGGAGTTCTGGTCGACCTTAAGTTACCACATCGAGTTCACTCTTGCGGACTGGACAAAGCTCTTTTCATCTACGACCTCAAAGGCTCTCGCCGTATTGTGGCTCAGCAAGTGCGTGAAGGTGCTTTCCACGGTATCACCCAGAGATTGGACAGCGAAACGGAGATCGCGACTGCAGGTGCCGATGGAAGGATTCTCTTTTGGGACTGCGATGAACAGGAACCAGTCGGGCAAATTCTTGACCCCAGTCGACTCAAAGTCACCTGTGCTCGGATTTCACCCTCAGGTCGATTCCTGGCTACGTGTGGTGAAGATTGCAAGGTGAAGCTCTTCGACGTTGGGTCATCGACACTGCTGGCATCGACACGCGGTCATTCCAACACTGTGAACGGTTTAGCTTGGAGTCCGGACGAGCGGCAACTCGTGTCTGTCGGCTCGGATTCGTGCATTTGCGTCTGGAACTTCTACCAGGAATGAATAATTGGGTCAGTAGACGCTTGAATGAATCTCTATTTGACGTCTGTCGGTCCTCAATCTTCTGAACTAGGGGCTTCAAATGGCTTTGGGATAGCTCTTTGAACGTTACCGGTCAACCGGTCCCGAGTAGCTGAGTCCACCTCCACGTAGCGTAAGAACTGCATAGCGAACGAAGCTTCACCTTGGGTTTTCGAACGCAGCAGAGTGGCGTACCCCACCATATGAGCTAGAGGTACATTGGCGTGCACAATGGAGCGACCTTGGTTCGCAATGGACTCGCCACCTTCGCCTCCAATAGCAGACCCCACTTCTTGAATGTGAGCACGTCGTTGTGAACTCAAGTCGGCCAGCACGTCACCAACGCAACGATCAGGAGAGCGCACCTCGAGTTTCATCATTGGCTCCAGGATGACTGGTTCAGCTTCACGAAGTGCATCCTTGAGACCAAGAGCAGCCGCTGCACGGAATGAGGCAGCGCTTGAGTCTGAGTCCCATTCGCAGTCCGCTTCATCCACTGTCACCTTCACGTACGCTACACGATTTGTGGTGATCACACCACGACTTAAACCAGCCAGTAAGCCCTCTTCAATTGCCAAGGCGAAAGCATGTGGCATCTTTTTGGCGCCCTGGTTCTTCCACTGCACAACGTTTCCAGTACTCTCTTCGTCGTCGTCTTGGCTGTCTTCTTGGTGTTCAAGTAGCGGTTCCACAGTGACCGAAAGCTTAGCAAAGTGGCGATCTGTGCCGAGCATGACGTCGTGTGTGTACGGTAGCTCAACCGAGTTCGTGATACTCTCCAAGTAAGCCACGCGCATGGCACCAATGGACGGTTCGAGCTTGTAGTCGCTGCGCAGTCGCTCCTTGATGATATCTAAGTGGAGCTCGCCCATACCGGACATGAGTGTTTGTCCCGTTTCCTCATCCACAGTAACCACGAAGCTGGGATCCTCACGTTGTAGACTTTCCAGAGCATTGTCAAGATCTTTCTGCTTAGCAGACGACTCAGCCTCAATGGAGCACGTGAACACAGGTTTTGGGATCTGCACACCAGGTAGAATTATTTGGTGGGCGGCGTCCTTGGCGCTCACGAGAGTATCACCTGTAAATGTGTGCTTCAGACCCACAGCAGCGCCAATGTGACCTGCAGAAATGAACTCCACTGCCTCTTGGTCGTCCGCAGCCACGTGCATCAGCCGTGTGAGTCTCTCCTTCGTGCCGCCACGGGATGCGTTGATCAGCTGCGACTTGGCATTTAACACTCCAGAATACACACGGAAGAACACAACCAGACCGCGCTGGCGGTCGTGCTGCACCTTGAAAGCGAGAGCACACAGCGGCTCACTCGATGACGGCTTCAACTGCACCACTTTGTCCTCTGATCCGTGGCCACGACCACGAGTCTTCTTCCCAGCAACGACCGTGTGAGCTTCGAATGGGGCTAAGTCCAGAGGTGACGGCAAGTAGTTCACTACACCATCTAGCAGCGGCTGCACGCCCTTGTTCTTCAATGCACTTCCACACAGGGTCACAACGACTTGCGACGCCATATCACGCTGCACAGTAATCCGTCGCAACGCGGCCTTGAGCGTCTCGTTATCAATCTCTTCTTCCATGAGGAACAGTTCTCCCAGCTCATCGTCGAAATTCGACGCCCGTTCAATCAGCGTCTGACGCCCTTCCACTGCCTTCTCGTACAGCTCCTTCATCTTACCACCTGCAGAAGACAGCAGAGGCAGCCGCTGCATCTGTTCGCCTTCCTTGTCGACCCACTTGACCAACTGCATGTCGACCAGATCCAGAAGTCCTTCAAATTCGGATTCCTCTCCAACAGGAAGCTGTACACACAGCGTCTGTACACCGAACCTTGCTTCAATAGACTCGCAGGACCTGGAGAAGCTGGCTCCTTCACGATCTAACTTGTTCACGAAGACGATACGCGGCACCTTGTACCTGTCTGCCTGCTCCCAGACCGTCTCGGTCTGTGCCTCCACACCCGCGACGCCGTCCAGAACAGCTACAGCTCCATCTAGCACGCGCACAGCTCGCTCCACTTCAATAGTAAAGTCCACGTGGCCGGGCGTGTCGATCAGATTGATGTGGTGCTCACGCCACGGGAAACTGATGGCGGCGGCGCCGATGGTGATGCCGCGCTCGCGCTCCTGCGGCATGAAATCCATCGTAGCGTCGCCGTCGTGCACTTCACCCATCCGTCGGATGGCTCCGGAGTAGAACAGCATGCGTTCCGTCGTTGTCGTCTTACCAGCGTCGATATGCGCCAAGATGCCGATGTTGCGGATAGTTGCCACGCTCGCAGCATCCTCCTGATCAGAGTTTGAGGCAGTGAGAGACGCCGAAGAGCTCCATTCACGCGCAATACTTCTGCGTGCAACATAGTGCCCTGTATGCAAGCTGGTTTTGTGTCGCGAAGACGCTAGAAGCCCGTGCGCATGGCGCGTCCGCGCGCGCAACTGACGCAACATGATGCTTGATGTGTGGCTGAAATTTTCGAGTGTGAACCACTCCACAATTATTGACCAAAATTAAATGTGTCAAACATTATTGTAACTTCAAGTTTGTATGTGACACACTGATGGCAATGATTGCAAATGTACTGATGGTGTTGAAGTTGACCATTAGAGTTCAATTTATGGTAATAAAACAGTTCTATCTGCAGTTTGCTGCTCACTGGTAGCGAGGCAGCGTATCCACGGGTCCCCACGAGCACGAACCGGGCCGGTAGCTCTTGATGTGCGTGGCCATTTGTGCCGTGGCGAAGCACGGACAGCAGGTGACAGACACACAGTCATTCACACAGGAACCAGGGATCTGGAACTGCCCGCGGATTCTCTTTCGTAGTACCCACAGCGCACTGGCGAAGGTTGCGTGAGTCAACACGATCACAGTCACAAACATAAGGTTGATCGCCGGTCGGGGCTCCTCGACGCGATGCGCGTGGTAGTAGTAGGAGCTCACGTCATGTCCGAGGATCGCCACCGAGACGAACTGCTGGACGGTGAATGCTACAACACTTAACTGCCAGGTGCAGAGCAATACGAAGAACAACAACGTTGTACTGTACGGCAGCATTCCCAATCGACTGGTGATCTGCGCGAGTGACACACACGGACATAGCGTCACCATGAGCGCGTTCGGCACGAGGTGGTCGAAGCACGCAAAGAAGTTCGCAGTCCAATAACCAGTCGCGATACCGAGGGTGATATCGTCGTCGATTCGTTTGTAGTTACTGGGACCGTCACCTTCGGGGGTGCAGGGCACCACCACTTCAGGAGTGAGAGTGTTATCCAGCTGGATGGCATACGCTATGCGCGGCGTGTCCTTCGGGGTTTCGATAGTTAAGGATTCCGACATGGTCGATTGATACGGGAGTTGGTCTTCGTGCTGCAGAAGTTAGAATGGACGTTTAAGAGCCTTGGACCTGTCGTCAAGGAGGCGTGTCCTTCTCATCTTGTGTTGTGGGATAATGCATGGGTGGATACGGCAGCATCTCATACATATTGAGCAACTTCTCGAGCAAACAGTTTTTATTCAGTCACTTATGATCATGAAATATGTTGCCTTCATTGTTGAGATCGAGCAGTCCGTTTCGATGCGTTTCGAGTAGTTTTGTGCTGGAGTGTGTCCCTAGTTTTGGTGCGTCCCAAGAAGAGGTGCACTCGCCCGTTTCCTATTTCCCAACTACCCCGCTCTCGACGATTCTGAATGAATTGGAAGTGGCATCCAGTTCTACCTGGCAACCTAGAGGAACGGTTGCGATTGGGTTCGTATGGCCAACATCAACACCGTAAAGAATCGGGAAGGTCGTTCCTCGAGTGTGGTGCCTAATTAGTCCCTGGAGTTCCTCCACTTGTTTTTCGGAATATGCGAACGCTCGACCGACTACCAAGCCGCGTATCTTTTTGAATATGCCATCCGCGCGTAGCCATCCAAGTGCAACATTGACGTCCGAAAGTGCCATTCCTTGGTCAAATTGCGTTCCTTCGGGAGTTTCAATGAGTAAAATGGCGTCCTGTAGATCAGGCATGTATTCGGTGCCGCGTACTTAGAGAAGCGTTGGTAGACATCCTCCTAGAATTTGTCCCTGAGCACTACCCGACCTGATCCACGTGTATCCTGGATTGTGTTTCATGAGGTCTCGGTGCGAGATATCAGCACGTGTGAACCAGTTCGTTGTCTTGTCTTCAGTCCATTCGTCCGACGGTATCATATCTCTAAGAGGTTCCGACGACTGCACTGCGTTGAGGTAGGACTCCACTGTGTACGCTAAAGGCTCGGGGAATTCTCCGAATTGAACGATCGCTGCAGGTCCGTAAAAGCTACAGAGATTCGTCTTGGCGTATAATGCCAAGTGGAGCGTCGTAATGTCGGAGAACCCGCAGAAGATCTTCGGGTGTGCTGCAATGACGTCGAAGTCGAGAAATTCCAAAATCTCGTGGGAGGTGAAGCCGCCAATGGTACAGATGATCGCTGCCACTTCCGGGTCTTGAAACGCCTGCATAAACACGTTCGCTCGTGTTTCAGCGTCTGCAGAGCTGTACGCACTGCTGAAAGCTCGATCACGAGCATCGTCGACATTTCCGTCAAATTTAGTGACGTTTTCTTGAATTGTTCGAGATACTGACGGGTAGATTTTCACACAAAAGCCAAGGCGTTCCAACGCCTGCTGAGCTTTGGACAATCGATGCAAGAGCTGCTAGACCGGATGCTGGCGCCACCAACGCAATGGTTTCGCCCTTAACGAGCGCTGTACCGCGAAGGAGGGAAGACATATTGTTGGGAAATAATATACAATATTACTGGAGACAATAATTATTGTCTTGATCTAACCTAGGAAAAATGGTCACTTTGGCTTCCTCGTATGGGTTCCAAGTTCAGCTCTATCGTCGAATTATGGGAGTCAACGCAAGTGGAATTTCACGGAAGGTACTCGGAGGAGCGTGCCCTTCAACTTGCAACATACGCGACTCACTCAAGTTGGGTTCGCGTAATTCGAGTAATCGGCTACTCCTTTGCCATGCTTAGCAGTGACCGTTCTCGTGGATATCTTACCGCTAGCTGATCCTTCTGAAGGTCTACGTGCCAATTCTATGTTCATTATACGCGAATTTTGCAGTTATCTGGTCATGAATTTCCTCGCGAGTCAACAGTTCCGAACGAGTGCACCAGCTCTTCCGTTCCCAATTCAACGAGTAATTCGGAACACAATCGTCATGTCAACGCTGTGTGCTGGTGTTTACTATGGTTTTGCCTTGATTATTGGCTTCCCTGTTCCTCTCTCGATTGTAATGGTGATGCCTGCGTGGGTTGTGATCATTTCGACGTCAATAGCTCTTGAATGGGCGAAAAAGATCCGACAAACGCCCGGAACGGGCCGAATGGTTCTGAATGTGGTTAAAGTCTGGATGTGTGAGGTTCTGCTTGTGCTCATTTACCCTCCGTTCTTCTACATCTTCACGACATTGACAAAATCCACACAAATGGCGTTTGCATTGCTGCTTCCGGTCATTAAAATCTTCATGAGGAATGTTTTCATGGGGACGGTGGTGCATTTAAGGGACGATTTACCGGAAGTTGTGATCTTCAACGTGGAAGTCTTTAATGCCCTATTCGTATCGTATTATATGCAGAACTCACCTTCATTCTGGACGACGGTAGAGCTGATGTTAGCGGATATTGTGTTACTCATGTTATCCATCCGTGATATCGAGATGGCACGACGTGGTCTAGAGGAGTTAGAAGAGCGGATTGGAGCGAGAAATACGAACTTGCAAACAACGTTAGGACGAGTAAAAGCGATTTTACAGCGAGTGGAGTTATCATCTCAAAAGTCGGCACGGGGCCCAACATTTGTCAGGGTTGGACTGGAAAGCGCTACAACAGTGAAGAAATCTCTTGTGGTGATGCGAATGGACGCCATAAACACCTTCGCAATGGCTCCTCATCCTCTTCGAGCAGCTAAGCAGTTGATTGGAAAAGGAACAGTAAAACCAGTGGTGCCACAGATTGCTGTCGCTACAAAAGAGGCCTTCAAATCTTCCGTTGGATTGAGTTATACTCGCAAAGTAAGGCGTTTATTATTCATGACGGAGTTCGTTCTGCTACTCAACTACGTGGAAGTGGTGATCCCTTTAGTGTTTTGTAAGTGTTTAAATGCTTTATACATCTAGGCCAGTGACTTACTTGTGTGCTTTCTTGTAGCGTATATCATGTATCATCTTCCTAATCGAGCCTACTACGCCCAATTAGCTGACTTAGACGAAGATCAGCTCCTCCAGACGCTCAAAAACGTGTTGTTCTACTGTTCTCTCCAGCTGTTGTACTGGCATTTACACTCCAACGCAAGCTCGGTCTCTCTCCGATCCGTCAATTATCCTTCGTGTTGGAGAAACAATTCGCTGGAGCCCAGATTAAGTTGATCTTCTGGGTATTTTACAATGTTCAGGCTTCACTGAAACACTCAGGTACCCCCGACATTCCTTTTGTATTTTATTTCTAATGTTTACCAGTTTGAACATCATCAGAAGATCATCGATCTTCCGCTTAACCCTTGAACCCTTAACTGTAAGCCAAATTGAGGTTCTCGTCCTTCAGCTATTTGCAGCGAAACTATTGAGTTCAGCTTCTTCCTACCATTCTTATCGAAATGTCCTAAAGCTTCATCCAAGTTCAATTAGCAACTCTCGTTCTGAATCAGCCATGCCAAGTCCTCAACAGAAGTTCGTTGAGGCGTGGGAGCGTACTCAAGTCGAACTTCATGGCAGCTACTCGACCGATCGGGTACTCGCTTTAGCCGAGTACACTCGAGAGACCAGTTGGTCCCATATTATCACATCACTCCACTGCCATGTCTGGTAATTACTGTTCTTAGCGACGTGTTACCACTCAACGAGCCTTCAGAAGGCTTAAAAGCCAACAAAATGTTCCAAGTCCGGCAGTATTACAGCTACGTCGTCATGAGTTTCCTCTGTGCCCAACAGTTCCGGACCAGTGTAAGAGCTCTTCCCTATCCGAACCTCCTGGTAGTGAGAGATACCGTCATTGTGGCAGCTTTGACGGTTGCTGTTCAGTACGTACTGGGTCTTTGGATCGGCTTTCCTGTTCCGTTCTCTATCGTCCTGGCAATGCCAGCTTGGGTTGTGATCATTACAGTCACAATGGCTATCGAATGGTTAAAACTAATCCAGCAGAACCCAGGAACAGGCACGATGGTCCTCAATACGATTAAAGTGTGGCTTTGTGAAGTTTTGCTGGTCGTCACGTATCCTCCGTACTACTACATTTTCACGACACTTTCCAAGACTGGACAAACGTTCTTCGCGTCATTGTTACCGGTGATTAAGCTGATCATGCGGAACATTTTCACACTTACGGTGGTCCACCTCAGTGACGAGATGCCGGAGGTAGTTGTCTTCAATTCCGAAGTCTTCAACGCGCTGTTCGTGTCTTACTGTATGCAGAACTCCCCGTCTTTTGGCACAACGTTGATGGTCACTGCAGCTTTGTTGGTTCAATTGGCAATGTCCCTCCGTGATGTGAACGATGCTGTGCATCGTATGGATAAAATCGGTAGACAATTGGACCATGAAGACGTGTACAACAATCCGAACATGGGAGTACCCAAGTCCAGTACTGACCTGTTTGGAACGAGCGGAAGCAATGTTAATTGGGCAACGAGATGCACTAAAGGAACCAAATGGTAAAAGAGTGAGCTGCAGTCCCGTACGCTCGTCAATTACTACCAACATTGGGGAAAATGCAGTGACAAAGGGATTGATTAAAGCGAATTCAGTCGAAAACACGCTGGAATTCGAAGAAAGAGGGTCAATTAAACCTTATGCCGGAGCTCGGATCCAACCTGCTCCTCAATGTGCAGACGAATTGACTGCTCGTGACCCGAAGGATATCACAGCTACGTCCCTCCAGTACGTTTTGGAGGTGCGAAGACTCTTGTATCTCACCGAGTTCCTTGTTCTCATCAACTACGTTGGTGTTTTCATTCCGCTGATCTTTTGTAAGTATCTTCATTGCCCTACTCTCGTATTTTCACTAACATTTGATATTACGGATAGCAATCTACATGGGGGCTCATGTATAAGCTGCCGAACCGCACCTATTACGCTCAACTGGCCAATCTCACCGAGGATGAACTGAATCAAGCGCTGAAGAACGTCATGTTCAACTGTGGCCTCAAGATTGTGGCTTTGGTTTTACTCTGCTCGCTGCTTCAGTATCGCCTTCGGTTCTCAGCTATCCGTCAATTGGTGGAGAAGCAGTGGCCAGGAGTACAGACTAAAATCTGTTTCTGGGTATTTTACAATGTGCAAGCGTCACTGCAACACCACGGTGCGTAATTGACAGCGGTTGTTGCAGTTGTGTCTTACGATTGGTTTTCTTGTCTGGATTAGGTTTCGACTATACATTCAAGTTTGCGTAAGATACAGCGGCAACTAACACTACAACCCCATGGCAGTAACTTTAGACTACGGGTAATGTTCAACAAGAATACCATGAGATTCAGTTGTATTTCAATGATGTTTTAGAAAAGAAGAAAGTAAAGCGCGATTCTCATATCCTAGGACTTGAGACAGATTGCAGTGACGCAGTTACACCATATCCAGACAGCAGCGTTCTTCCAGCGTCGCGTTCACCACCAGGCCACTTCCTTCGGCAGGCTCAAAGGGAGGCAACTCGTCAACGTTGTTGACATCCTCTGCGTAGGTCATTCCGATGGCGAGGAGAAGAGCAGCGAGGAAGACGAACTTGGCCATTGTTGGTAGTCTGAAGTGTTGTTTGAGTTGGAGGAGGCAAATGCTCGAATGCCAAGGAAATAGACAAGTCCAGCTGAATTAGTGTCGTACTGGGGCAATCCTAGGAACTTCGCAAACGTGAACGTCTTCAGGTTTAACTAATTCAACAGCGAAAACAGAAAATCTACCTTGAGCAGTATCTAGAGTGATATGAGGTTAACTTAAATTCTTCGTGGGTCTCCTACTGCCTTCAGGTTGACCTGTGAGTTTCAAACATTTAAACATTTGCCTCCTTCAACTCAAGCCACGCTTCAAGATAAAGCCAAGCTCTAACAATGACTAAATTCTTCATCCTCGGTGCTCTCCTCCTCGCAATCCGGATGATCCACGCGGAGGATGTCAACATCGATGTGCTGTCTTTCATTAGACCAGAAGAAGGAAGTAGTAACCCGAACACGACGTTGGAATACTCTGCCAGACGATGCTGTCTGGACGTGGCGTAATTGCATTAGGGAATTATCTTCGTTTCTAAGAAATCAATAAGAAAAGCAACTCTAGTGCAAAAAGGACTTGAAATGTCTTTTTAAACTTCATCCATTTAAGTTAGCCTAAATGGCATCGAAACAGCCTTCAAACTTGAATGACGTGAAGTGCTACAGCAACTGGACAGATGTTCACAGGCAGCACTTGGCCTCAGCAATGACGAAGTTGTCGATACGTGGGGCTTGTAGCTGGATAGCGCGTACTGCGAGCGCGATGGTGACAACGATGAACGTCAGTTTATCCATGGTGGCTTATGCGTTGTCGGTGGCAAATTCCAAAGTGACAGCCAAAAACTCTAGGCACAGGCTGAGCTACATATAGTTGCGTGCGGCATTCGAACACAAAGTGACTTGGGAGAAGGGGCAACACCCCCATATCGAAAGTGTCTAGCGTCAGCAATTTTGATGCGCATCCTTGCAGTAACATCCACTTGTCCTCGAATGTCCTCCAATGTGTAAACCACACAATTAACGTAGAATACCGAATAGTACGCGGTGTTCTATTGTTATTAAACGCCCTCTTCAACAAACTAGGGCGTTGTATTTGATGGGCGTTCAATTCGTAGGGAGCTCTATTCGATTCCGTATTGTCGAGTACAATAAAAACGACGAGCAATGAATTTAACATCAACGCCAGCAAATGGATTTAGTGTTATGTCCTCTTCGAGAGCTACTCATCGATGCAGATCTCATCGAGCGCGTCCAGCAGCTCGCTGGAGCTGTCGCCGCCATTGTTACTGTCGCTGTTGCCATTGAGTGTGGCCCAGGCCACTCGAAATTGTGAACCGTAGACGTCATGCTACTGATGGACCAGTCGTTTGGATCGTCAATGAACCCGCACTTTCCAATGCTCTTTTGCACGACGCTGTCAGGAACCTGGCGCCATGCACTCGACACCCACGAAACCACTGTCTCCAAGGGGGGAGGGCGTGGGTTTCCGGCCCGGGTATAGCTCACTTGGTCTGAACATTTCCACTGGTCGATGAGCACCGATATGTGACCCTTAAACGACATGAAAATGCCCACGTCACCAGCCTGAAGATAAGGAGTTAGGCCGCCAGGAATAACGGCCATCTTGATGCCCTTGCCCTCGCAACGCTTTTTCACTTCTTCGCCAATATGCGCTCTCATGGAATCTCAAACAACCTACTGGCCTATTGTTTGAGTAACTTGCGGGAATCGCTTGTTTTTTATGCTGAGCTCCACACTCTTTCGTCTAGCATCTTGGCGAATGAAGCAAAACAAACATGCTGCTCGCGTTGTCTGGGGAGGATTCACGGGTGGATGAGCATTGTCAGACTTGTTACAGCTGGAATTCTGCCGCAACGTAAGTCAAACTGCCGAGAAAATCAGCTTTGTTGCGTACAGTGTTCAATTAAGAGGGCGTTCAATTTGAGCGCGTTCTATTCTTTGTATAACGCCCTCGGAGACCGCGTTCAATTCGTAGGGCGTTGTATTACTTTACCGCGTACTATTCGGTATTCTACGTTACAATCAATTTCAAGTTGGTGACGCTGACGACGTCAAGTTGAAGTGCATGTATCATTGATTGACTGATGGTCTCATTACTTAAGACACCAGCTACAGCTCAAGTGGAATCCGATGAAGACGGCACGTGACTGTCGCGTTCTCATTGTAGGCGGAGGCGTCATCGGCCTCACGACTGCGTTAGCGCTACTTCAGAGCGGCTTTGAGCGTGTGAAGATCGTGGCAGATCAGTTTGAGGGCACCACGTCGCACGTGGCTGGGGGTTTGTGGATGCCGTTCGCTCTACCTGATGGCGTGGATACGTTTAGAACTCGTAAATGGTGTGAAGTGGCCTACAAGTGGCTGGAAGAGCTTCGTAAGGAGAAGGGGGAGGCGTTAGGGATCCATCTCGTCCCAGGAGCGGAAGTCTCTGCTGTTGGGTCACCTGAAGTGGTTAGAACGGGTAATTTGCAGTGGGAATTTGATCTGAAGTGGCTAAATGTTGATATGCTGGTAGGTCCATCCGTACTGGGCGCATTGTGCTGAGAATTTTCGTCTGCTGAGCCAACAAGAAGCTACTGAGGTATCGTCTGGAGCTACTCACGGCTTTGCGTTTGATGCTCTCATTTACAACCCCAAGTGCGTCGATGTCTTTCACTGTACTGCAATATCTTAATGTTTGACGTCGCTGCTGAATAGGTATTTCATGGCGTGGCTGCACGAAGAGATCCAGAAGCTGGGAGGGACTTTCGAGCGTCGTAAAGTCAACTCCCTGGGCGAGGAAGACTGCGACCTGCTTGTAAACTGCTCGGGTTTGGCGGCGAAGGAGCTAGCAGGTGACGACACGATGTTTCCTATCCGTGGACAGATCATCAACGTGTCCAACCCGAAGTTGAATGAGCTCAAGGTGTCGATTGACAAGGACGGACAGCACGCGTACATCATTCCACGTCCGAATGGCGACGTTGTGCTTGGTGGCACCGTGCAGGAGCACAACTGGAGCTCTGAGAGTGATGACAACGACGTTGCTGGTGTGTGGGAACGCTGTTGCCGTCTATGGCCGGAGGTTCACAACAGCAAGGCGATTGCCAAGATGGCTGGACTGAGGCCTGGCCGTACGGGTGGAGTTCGTCTCGAGATGCAGCCAATTCCAACCAAAAGAGGTTCAGTACTGATCCATAACTACGGACCGTGACCGTAGTCTACGGTCATGGTGGATCAGGTCACACATTGCATTGGGGATGTGCACAGGAAGTGGCGGAGCTGGCAAAGCAGCGCTTTCCTGTTGCAACGACCAGCAAGCTGTAAAGTTGTGACTGAAGAGGAGTTTCAGGCTGTCAAAATGAGTGGAATTGAAACCTTATTCCTCCATTGCTGGAAAGCGCAGTTACGTTTGCATGAATGTGTCAACATTGAAATTGGAGTAGCGCCAGTATAGCAGGCGAAGAACGTTCGCAGTCGCGCATTTTGGGTTATCGCACAATCGGTTCACAGCATCTTCAACATCTGTAAACTTACGTTTTGCCCTCTCCTGCACGATTTTGTCCGCCGTCTTTCTACCCAAGCCTTCTACCAAGCATAGCACCTGGTATGATGCTACGTTGATATCGGGTGGCGCCAATAAGCTTCGAAACGCGCGAGAGGCAAAAGGGCCAAAATATTGGGGAAAATCCTCGATGGATACGATACCGCATCTTGGAGGAGGATCAAACTTGGCTACTGGACTTGACGTAATGAGCAAGAACACATCCGAGTCATCCACAGCTTTTTCTCGCTCTTCGGCGTAGGTCTCCTCTTTGAATTTTGTCTTAGTGTGTAGAAACTTGCATTGGATGACTTCGGTGCACTGAAGTTGCTGGCCACGCATCGTCGTCAATTCGATTCCCATGAACAAGTCACCGGCTTGGGCACTTGTGCCGTTGATAATGACTGTATCCATATCTGAAATCTTCACCTCGCCATGTTCACTTGTGATGACCGACAAGACTCCGGAGCCAGAGTTTGTATCATGGTGGGATACAGCTTGCACGAGTTTGCGTGGAGACCGCTCGGTAATCGTTTCCCCTTCGATGTTGCCGAAACGAGCGCCAGCATGAAACTCGGATAAGGAAATTCGGGTGCCGCGGAAAGCAATCGATTTGATCATGCGATAAAACCCCACGAAACGCTCAAATTGCTGCCATGTTGTCACTGAACGCGTCAAATGCTCGTCGAAATTGGATATATCATTCACCAGAGCGGGTAATTTCCGCAGTAACTCCACCAGAAAGATGAAGGCGCATTCCAAACGCCCTTCACTGGTCAGTCGGAATAAACCCAAGCTCCGAAGTTTGTCCACTGTCAAACCACCAATGACGTCCGTCACATCATATCGACGTTGTGATATAATTGCGGACACCAGTTCTTTGCAGACGGCAGGAGTGAACACACCACGATCGAACACACCCGGATATACACGCTTTAGCTCGTCGATCACCTTTTTAATAACGGGGATTGGGTCCAATTCCTCCACATGCGCTCCTTCCCGTTGCAACACCAGGTCCAATGTCTCCAGTGCTCGACCATGACCACCCATATCTCCCACCAACAGTTTCATGGTTGGTGTTTCTTGTTTGAAAATTTCCTTACCATCTAAAGCAGGTGGAACCAGATACAATCGATTCTGGGGAGAATCTGCAAGCGCTTGACTAACAGGCTTCTCAATTGTTGCCGAGCACACACAAACAGTGAATGCTCTCGATGAATTCAAAAAGCCGCAGACCGAACGCATTACCCTATAAAAAGGGCAGTTTTTGGAGCCGTCGTTGATCAGGTGCTGAAACGCATCCACACACAAAATCACAGTCATATCCTTCACGTCCTTCTTCTCCAGTTTGGCCAGAATGCCAATCACATCTTCAATTCTGAGACGCTGCTCAAATGTTTGCAAATGATCAGAAAAACTTCCAAATGCCGTGTCCCCTGCCCAGAGCTGATAAAGCATTCGGTAGCTGATGTCCAATTCTGGGACAGCTGGATTAAATAATGAACCAGTTGCTTGAGTACCGTTCTCGAACGTCACACGAAAGACATACGGCTTCTCCATTCTGTCGATGAGCGTTTGATCCTTGGATCGTACGGCAGCTTCATACAGCAATGTTTTCATTTCGTCTAGCATGCGCGATTTGCCTGTCCCAGGTCCGCTCATCACCAAATGAAGCGCGTGGTTCTGCTTGTCTGTGTCCCCCCTTTTCCAGGCGTTGTAATGACCGACCAACGGCTCCACAAGAGTCTCTACAAGCTCGGGTTTCCCTTGATATTTCCACGTGGATCCACGACTCGAACAAAGTCTTTTTGTGTCGCTCCACGATAGAGAACTCAATAGTTCTACCCGTTGCCGCTCTGACTTACTCAGAGGAACCACCACCAGCACGTGAACTTGGCCCTGATCTGGTTGAAAATTCTCTCCAAAGTAGTTGTCATTATTGATCCACAGTGTGGGATCCATCCACTCGAAGCCTTGCGGGTGTCGATATTCATCAAGCACCACAGATGCCGCTTCAGCCACATTCAGCCACGCTTTGCCCTTCTTCGCCAGGAAGAGCTGCAGCGTGCTCGCTGCGAAGTCATACTTCTGTTCGACCACAATCGCCTTCTTCAAGTCGTCCACCGTGTCGCTCTCATTTACCCTCACCGAGAACGCGCTGCCCGCCGCACCAACGATCGCACAGAAAAGTTTCACCATCTTTCCTCAAGCCCGCAGATTCTGGAATGAGGAAGAAGGGAAAGAGAATTTTGGCGTACTTTAGCGGACACGAAGGTGTGTGACATTGATTTTCAACTAATGATGAGACGCCACGCCGTTGACGACGGTTTCGCTCTCGGTTGTAACGAGGATGTTACACGAATGTTTCTCGTTGGTGTGTGACACACGTGGATACATTGATGTGGGTACATAATGGTGTGTGACACTCATGGATACATTTATGTGGGTACATAATGGTGTGGCACACACGAGTAGATACGTAGATGGCCTCAGAGCCTCACGTTGCATTTTGATTAGGATTTAGTACGCTAGATACTAAAACATTTAGGATTAGGGCAATAAAGTCAATACTTCTATCCGACAGTCACATTCCTCCCTGCCTAAACGAATACGCTCATCATGCGATTGTGAAGCCAGGTGTTCGTTGTTTTGCATGAACCAAACCACCGAATTAACCAAAACAAATAGCACCAGCAAACTTCTTCCTACTGAGTCCAACCTGCTCAGCAATGTCGAGCGCCTTGAAATGCAGCATAAGAGCAAACACAGGAGCCCCAAATTCACGATATTCGTTCACGCACTTGAGCTGTAATTCAGAATCTCGTGAGCGGTACCTTTAGGTCTTAACTTCATCATCTTTTTAGTCTTGGTTGTGCTGTTAGCGATGGCGACTTTAGTGCGATGCTTCCGCCAGTAGTAGACGTTTTTCCTAGCGGTTTCGCGGGCCTTGGGTTAAGCTCAGAGAAGAACTTGCTCTACAGTGTGTGTAGCAAAATATTCTAGTACTCTGTGGCGAAATTCATAGGTGACGTTGGTGCGCTTGAATTGGTTCACTTTAACACCACCAGTAGGGGTTAATCTTGGGCCGCTTGCCGCGTGCCATTGCTGGCGAAAAATGCAATGGGTTGTCGATGAGCTAGCAGCAGCCAGTTGTTGAAACGAATGGCCTACAAATTGCCGTCACCCAGGCAGAAGATTAGGTAGTCACCCTATAAAACGTAGTCACGGAATTTGCACGATATTACTGGTCAAAATGATTTGTCGGATATAAGATTGTGTCGGATAGAAGTTGAGTATTACGGTAGTGTTAGTGCCTTATTATAGGGACACTGATTGTGTGAGTCCCGTATTTAGTGGACTACTTGGTTCTGGTATAGAACCGAAGGCTAGTGCCTTGCAAGCAGGACTACGAGTCAACTAAACTTCCTCTGTGCGGTGCACACCTACGCAGCCCCGCTGCACAGGTGGTCTTGCAAGCTTTATTTATAAAAAGTTTTTTTTCCAATTAAGTGCGATTTGTTTCTGTAATGCCAAAAACAATCATATTACAAGGCACACCACTCTATTCAGTTATATTGTGTACAATGCTCAGCATTTCAATATGGGGAGAAAGCGGGATCCAGTGCGCGCAAACTTCCGGAACACAAGAGAGCCATGCAACCAGATTCCAACCACCAGCGAAGAACTCCAGCTAGGCCCGTCAGCATTTCCGAGAGTAGGCCACTATTTGGGTTGCAACAGCGTTTTTGGTAATTCGATTTGTAGTTTTTACCAGGGAGTGTCCCGCAACCGTCAGCCACCGAGTTTGCACGAGTTCCACCGCCGATAACCGACTTGTGTCCCGCGAATTGTCCTACCCGCCCCTAGTAAAAATGCGCCACACAATGTTTACACACAATTCCGACTCTTGATAGAAAACAATCTTCCCTTCACGCTCGCTGTGACGGGGGTTACACAGCACTTCACACGGAGGAAGGCTTGGAATATACAAACTCCTAGTCATCGGCAGTTCACTTGGCCCCCAAAGACTTGGAGAGGCCAACTAAAGATTAGGTAGATTAAAATTGTTATATTATAGGTACTTGTTAGCCGATGTGGCCTCCATGGCTCTTAGCCCGCCCAGCAGCACTGATGCGACGGCTAGCACTAGCCAAAGGCGCAGTAGGTCTCCTTCCCACGTGATAACCGACCGAATCTGTAACGGGGTTACACGTACAAGTGGCTACACCACTTGTAACTCTAACAGTTGCGATAACTGTTAGAGGTTGGAAAGGGATCTCAAACCTTGGTGTGCTGTACACACCAATGGCTACATGGGCGAACCACATTATTGGGTGGTTCGTGTGCATTTGTGCATGTTATTGGTAGAAAGCAAGGGATTTCTACCAATCACGGAGAAGAGTTTCTGCCAGCCACACGTTGGCAGTTCCTTTAGAAATATATTAAACAGTTTTAGGAGGTCCATAATTGGCCTAGTGCCAAATTCAATAACAGTTCTCGTTTTACGGTATTTTGCAGTTAATTTAGTTATATTTGATTTAATTATACTTATTTAAATAAGTATACTTAAATTAAGTCTATTCTATTTGCACGCTTCCTCATGTATCGTCTGAATCGTTCACGCTTGTGTTTCCGCATGGATTTGTAAATGAGCTGGAAAAATATCTGGACACATCCTCAGAGGAAAACGTAATTGACGAAGGTAGTATGTGTTCGTCAACGGACTACATGGATGACGACGATGTAGCAGCATTTCTCGAAGAAGATAGTGCAGACAGTTCCTCAGCGATAGATGCTGCTATCGAGGAACTAGCGAATTTTGCTCACTCAGAAGATTTGTCAGTCCTCAGACGCTCTTGTACTGAGAAACATGCTGCTGGCGGCGCACGGACTTTCAAAATCGAAGGCAAGGCAATATTTGTCAGTCAGCTGGAATTATACAAATACCGTGGCATTCATTTCGTGGATTATTCGCCTTCAGAGTTTGCCTGCATCGTGGATATTGTACCGCGCCAAAATAAAATTGGAACAAAAAGCAATCGAGGGCGCAAATCTAGGCACAGCTTCGACTTGGACACGCGCCACCCTCTCTTTCATCACTACGAAGCCGTTATCCGTACGAAAATGTTCACCCCAGCTTTCGGAGGTTCTCCACCCGTGTCATGCTCTCGTAAAGCGCCAAGTTCAAAGAAGATGGACGCGATGGCAAAGTATGTTATCTCCGTTTCTGTACCTTGGAACACGCACGATCGACCAGAATTTGACGTGAGTGCGTCAGGGTTAGCACAATTGTGTACAGCTTGGGATAGCTCTTCAGCCTCTTTTATCAGCAGGCAACGATATCGGCAAGTCCACAATTTCATTCAAAAGCATGTACGATGTAGCGACAACGAAAAAACGTGTTTGGAGTGGAGAGCTAGAAATGCCACACGATGGAAAGATAATCCATCGACCGGTTCCATTACGGATCAGAAAACCCGTGACAGCGCGGGTGACCCTGAAGCAAATGGAGTATTGACGGACGGAGATGATGATTTATATTGGCTTACTCGAGCTGCGGCTTTAGGAAATCCGGCTCATCGCGAAAGTGTACGAGCTATACAGTCAATGTTTTGCTCGCTGATGGGAGTTCAAGATGACAGTGAACAAACACATGCAGATGTACAGCATGCCGTTCGTGTATCTCATCTGTTGTCGAACGTATATCAGCATCAGCGTACGTATGACGATGTGCTCATTCGTCCCGAACTAAACCTCCAAGTTGTTGCACGACGAATCCACGAGATGGTGCCGTGCAACCACGCATCTGATTTATCTAATGGACAGACTACCGAATTTTGAGGATCGCCATACCCCCCAAAATGCGGGTGAACGCCATACCCCCCGGTCGGTTTTGCCATATAAAATGATGAGCAAAAAACAAGGCATGCGGAGGTACGCCATACCCCTTACAATTTTTCTACCAATGGGAATACACCCATTAGATCCGCGAGCGGACAAACCAGCATGGTGCCGCCGGGGGTCGACGTGGTCGGGTGCCATATTGGATGTGGAGGTCGTAGCTGTGCTGCTCATGAAGTGTGTGGCAAGCACATTCAAGTCGGGGATTTGTTGGTGTTTCACGTTCAAGTAGAGGACCAAGGTGATGGCGAGTTGGACTACTGCATTAAGGCTTTCATAGTGCGGGATGCAACTCAGCAATGTCTCGTAGGCTTCCTGCCAAGAAGGCTACTTCGCCAACGCGATCACAACAAAAACCAATTCGCCACTGTCGTAGAGGATCTGCGTCACTCTGAGAACGGACAAAAGCGCCGTCGCTCTGATCGATACGGCGGAATGGTTAGATGCTTAATGCTCAGTGACATTAAGGAACAGTTTAGAGACTACTGGTATACAGTATGTCGCTAATATCCTCGGCTTCGTCGCTAGATAGCCCACCTTCACCTTCGCTTGCGTCTTCTATCTCGTCTTCGCCATCGCTTTCGTTAATTGTTTCAGAGTCAGGGGGCGGAGCGATGCCAAATCCAATGCTCGCAAAAGTGTTTCTGATACTCTGCTCTGTGACTCCTTGCCACGCATTTACCAGCCATTGAAGAATGTCTTCTCTTTTCGGGACAGGCACATTGGCGTCTGGCGGAACGCTGGCCATCACCGTCTTGGCATGCTAGCTCTTTCCAAAATGAACAGCGCTTGCACAGTGGGCCAGAACTATTTTTAACCAATCAGCAAAACCAAGTCTAAATTTGGATGTGGGTGAACGCCATACCCCTTTTGGAAAATTGAGGGGGGGGGGGGGGTATGGCGATCCTCAAAATTCGGTAGTAATACCAGAGGCCCTAATGATCCTATTGCATCATCGCTGCACCAATCGCGAAATGAAGACACTGTATTTCCTGAACAGCAAGCAATAATCGATTGGATCCTGTCAAACCTCGACAAGCCCAATCCTGTTCAGACACTTACACTTATGCATGGTGGAGCCGGAACAGGCAAATCGTTCGTCATACACAAACTACGAGACGAGTTACTGAAACGCGGGTTAAATATTGTAATAACATGCCCGACAGGGGCTGCTGCAAGCCAGTTTCCAGGCGGGATGACGTGTCATCCTGCTTTCAAAGTTGGTCGAGAGGGAGATCATGTTTCTCCTAAAAAATTAGCAGAACTACGTCTTCTTTTCGACAACTCGGTTGGTATCATCGTGACAGACGAAGTTTCTATGCTTGGTAGCGAATTTACAGTGACTGTAGACCAGCGCTTACGCATGGTCTACAATCACGATTTGCCATTTGGTGGCAAATCTCTGCTATGGGTACGTCTGGTATATTGATCACTTCATTCACAATGTATGACCCTCATTTTTATTAATTGTGAACAGTCTGGAGATTTTTTGCAACTGGAAGCGCTCATGGGGACGCCTCTATGTAAATCTATGTACAAGCTGAACGCAAACAACGTTATCAAATAAGCCCGAGACCTTTTCAGGCGATTTCGAGTGTTTACTCTAAAGTCTCAACAAAGGGCCCACAACTGCCCAGTGCAGCAGAAAAATCTGGACACGTTCCGAAAACTGCCCGCAACATATCCAGGTAGCCATGGAGAGACGAAATTTCAATTGCTCAGTGATGAGGTAGTTGACGCGGTGACACACGAGCTAACACGACAAGAAATTGAGCTGGATCCAGCCTGGATGGATGAATCAACAATTCTGGTTACAAGCAATGTGGATAAAGCTGCTTTAACAGCATGTACTGCTCGATTACTTGCTCTCCGCGCAAACTCTGTGGTATTACGGTGGCGTAAACCAGTCGCAGGAGTCCCACAAGAACTGTTGGAGTTGCTATACAACGCAGCCGACTACCCAGCTTTGTTCGGTTATTTTGTGAAAGGAGGATGTACTCAAGTCCTTGATAATGGTAACGGAAACGTTGAATGGGGTGTTGCAAGTGGGACAATGTGCAAGCTTGTGTCGCTTGCGTGGAATGACGTCAGCGACTCCGAACAAATCCTGCAGATGCTACAATGTGCACGACTACCAAGTGGAGCTGTCATTGATCTTCAGAAAGCACCTGACTTTATAAATGTCCAACTCATCACTCAAACTGGTGGTGTTGTGCCAGCAACAACCTGGCCTCCCGAAAACAACTTGGAAACAATTTGGAAAACAGATACTGCCGGACGAAGAACGGAAAAAGACAGTATTATTATTCCAATCGGCCTATTTGTAAATGACAAAAGCAAGTATACCGTTACGTTAGCGCGGACGCTCATGCCAAACCCAATGAAGATCAGATACTCTCAACTTGCAGTTGAGCTCGCGCTAGTAATGACGGTATGGAAAGCCCAGGGGGCTACACTAAAAAGGGTTTTACTTTATCTGGAGGGTACACCCGGATCGCCCAAATGGCTGCTTGATCACCTCTACGTTGGAACATCTCGTGTCAGATCCGCACATCTACTGCGCTGCCTACCGTTGTCACCTGCTTTCCAAAAACGTGTGTTGAAGCAGTTGCAACCAAATCCAGACACTACAAAATGGCGTATGGACATAGGCAACGATGGTTACTGGCATCCTCGCTAGGCTGCGTTTCACATTTGCTATTCTCCCGAAAGTGAATATTATCCCATCTCTTGCTGCTTAACGGCCTCCTGGTGGTTCACTGGTCAATGTACCACCAAGCAAACATTTCACAAAATACAATCAAACCTTCAGAATTCAATAGACAAACTAAGTAGTAGCAACCAGTTATTAAACTGCAGTTTCCTTCCTTTCCTTTTGCTGCTTAAGATATTGTTGCTTCACTTTTTATGCTTGTAATTGCTTTTCAAAACCCAACATGACACCTGCTATAGCTGTGAGTATAAAAAACAATTCAATCAAAAAGGAGAACAACGCTGAGCATATTAGTATCACTTAACTATCCATCTAATGACACCCCTATCGCCTAACCTGTCACAACAACAACCCGAAGATGAAGAAAGAGAAGAAGCTTCTTTACTTCTTTTAAGCTCTTCTGCACCTGTGTTCTAATGAGCATGAGGGCTACGATCCACTCAATATCTCAGTTCGGTGAATTGATCATTCATTAGTACTAACAAATATCTACAATATAACCAGAAAGCTCAGCGAACAAAGCGTCAACTTGACTCTACAATCGACACTGTTTGCACCAAGATTCGCGATTCGAATGGCGCTAGTGGCGTGGGTCATATTTAAAACAACATAGCCGTTAGAAGCTGCATACTCTTCCGGCAAAGCTTCTTCACTCCGTTTTGAAAATCAGGGAAGGCATCGTCCAAGTGACCACGGTACGTTCCTACAACGAGAACCTATGATTTTAGTGACTTTCTGAAGCATCAACTTGAACCCAGGAGTGACAACTGGGTTAAAAGGTAGACATATCACAGCATTCAATATGAATTAGTCTCTAAACCAGTAGCAGTAGAAATATTCAAGCTTACCGTCATAAATGAGCCACTGTACGACGAATACATTCAGTTGCTACTGGGTCAGTCCCCAGGTTCTTGGTTGTACACCCATTGTTCCTGAATCTCCATCATGACTGCTGGACGACGGCAAGCAACAAGACAGGTATGATTCGGTCCTCTGTTCGCTTCATATACGAAGGGTGGCGCTTCCGAACGATCACACTTGTTATCACCGTATGCAATGACTCACACACATCTATCCGCTTGAAGAATCTCATCTGATCGCGTGTTCGTAACTTATACGACATCAATATTGATGCGATGACGCAGTTTGCTGTGTCCGACACTGCCGCAGCTACGACACTAAACCACCACCAATCCGCCTTCTCACTCAGTTTATTCGCAGCCCAGTACCATTCTCGTGCTTTCGTAAGTTATATATTGAGGTTTTGGTCGAAACGTAGGTAGATGGACTTACTTTTTCGCGAATTCTTAAATCCCTAGCACTTGATGTTTGTATACTCGCAATGATTGGGGAGAAAACGTAAGTCGGACAACTTACGAAACAATTGCCCCTTGATTGGACAAAACGTTGACGAATATCTTTGAACTCACACTCACTTTGGTGCAACAAGCTCCTGCGCTACTTCGAGGAGATGAACTCATTGCTAGATGAAGTGACCAAATACCGCACCAGACAACTCCAGCGCAGAATGCACGATGATCGTACTATGCATGAAAGGCAAATTCAACTTCCTGCCTCAAGCCTTTGATTTTCCTAGTATAGACCCTCTCGGTGCGTGGCTCTTGTGGTGGTTTGGAAACAAGACACTCGGATATCTACCGTATAATGGAATCTTGCCCTATGACCTGGACTCACCTAAGAAAAGAGCAACGCTCTCGGACTGGACGATGACGATGCGTCATATTTCAAACGGGATCAAAGCTACACTTGGAGCACCAACGCCAAATCCACAAGATGAAGTCCACGCTATTGCGCTGTTCAAAATAGCTACGAGAACCTAGCGTTAAAACCTAGCCAACGAACCTGTAGCGCAGAGTGGATAAGGCTTACCACAGTGTTGAAACTCGTGCGAGAGGGCAGCAACTTGCGGACACGAACTCTGCCAATCAATTCACGAAAGAGGAATAAGAACTGTAGTTAGTAATGCAGCACTTGTATCATCGTTTGCACCAACGTGCCGTGCATTGTCTGGTCTCGGAAAAGAGCACGGTATCATTACCGCACGAAAATGGCATCCTTCCGCCCGCTCTGCCGGGTCTTTCTTGCAATAAATTCGTAGTCTGGAGCTTTTGAAACATCCTGGGGCCTTGACAGATGACTTGCCCCGCTTGTAGTGCACTTTCACCGCCGATGATGGCCTTCAAGTTTGCGCGGTGGTCGTCAGTCAGCGAAGACTTCTCTTCTTCTTCTCTTGCCCGTCTTGAGTCTGCTCCGATATTCAATTGTAAAATCATATCACTCCAAGGTCAAAGCCCACCGGTGTAGTCGACACGTCGAGCCACCGGTTGATCTCCTCGTCCTTGGTCATGCTGCTGCTCGTCATCTGCTCCCTGTCGTCTGTCGCTCGCTCTCTGCTGCTCAAAAAATGTGTATTGATCCTTACTACCCACTGGATCTGTTATGTAGTACACAGTATTTCGGTGTAATATATAGTATTCCCAGCTACGTCGCAGACGCTCTTGTTTTGCTGTTATGGTTTGCTCATTGCTAGGAATAACCTGGTCACTTTGGGTTCCTCGTATGGGTTCCAAGTTCAGCTCTATCGTCGAATTGTGGAACTTCACGGAAGGTACTCGGAGGAACGTGCCCTTCAACTTGCAACATTCGAAGTTTTCCTGAGCTAGGCGAGGTAAAACGGTTTGGATTGCGATGCCACAAACCTAGGCTGCCATCCTCGACAAGAAACTCACGACGAAGTATTCTTATCCCGCGACGTAGTGCAGGAGTCGTAACGTTAGTCAGTCATTCTGTGGTTTCCTACAAGCAGCACAAGCAAACGCCTTCAACTAACCACGATGTCTCCAGCTACTCTTCCGCGCGGCGCTACCCTTCTTCTTTTCCCAGAAGACGTTGAGGGAGCAATATCAACTCCGACTTACGTGAAGGTGAAGAGTTCACGAGGCGCCACGGTCTCTGTTCAACTTGATGAAGATTCGAACGGTGCTACTCAAACGCTCAAGCTTCCACGTGTCACTGCGCTGACACGGAGGATTAACCTCAGCGATGAAGGCGAGCTCCAGCTCGGAACCTGGGTACGAAAGGCTGTGTGTGCACTGGTGGACGGGGAATACCGATACGGCCAGGTAACGGGCTAATCCAACTCCGACCTTATCGTATCCACGTCACACGGTCCTATTCAAGCCAATCTGGATGCTATCCGCGGGGAAGTATACCCAGTGATAGCAATGATAATGGGGTGCAGGCAGTTCCCGGTCAGCAACTGGAACTACCCTGCCCTTGAACGGATGCACGAAGCAATGTTCACTACGATCATCAATCCAACCAATCCTGGACAAGGCCCACCTTCCGTCGCACAACTGTTGCGTGACCACGACATACACGTCTCGTCAGTGTACGATTGCCTTTCGCTGTGGACGGATGCGCTCACGGGCGTACGTACCCGCGTATCGCTCCAACATGTGATTAACCACGTTTACTACGTAGACGGAAATGCTCCTCTACCACCCCAACTCGAACATGCCTTTGGACCATCGTTCTGTCAGCAACCAACCTCGGAGATTATACCGTCTACAAATCCTGAAAGCCAACCTCGTCGAAAGAGCCAGGGTAACAGGAACCCAAACCAACGCTCAGTCCACAACACTTCCGACTTCTTTGACCCTACAGCCGTCGATGATGATATCGAAGCAGCGGCAGATGAAGCGTCCGTTGTGCACATGCTGTTGGCGAATGAGTCGTCTCGATCACGGCAGCCGACGAGCACAGTGCCCCATACAGCGGCAGACACCACGTTGCTATCAACCAACCAAACACCGACCCCAATGGAGCATGAATCCTCTCAAGAGCACGATATTCGAGAGCTAATTCGTCTTCACAAGCCCCATTTGCTCACGTACCACCTCGATTCAAGACGACCTGCTAGTTCACTACCTACGGCGACGCTAACACGACGGCTGGATGGAAAACTACCACCGGCCAAGCGGAGTAAATTCTCGTTCAGCCCTTCGCTCGAGCAACGTCGGGTTCATGAAGTCATAACTGCAGAAGCACACAAAGGTAAGTCACCTTCTGTTTTTGTCGAATTAATGGTGTCCAACAAGGCGATCACGTTGTGGGCATATCCTGGTGTATCTACCCGAGCTTACGACTTCCAATTTGGATCACGAGGACTCTCTATCCTTCACTTTACTCCCGTTGAACAAATTGAGCGACTTCGTCGGCAACGCGAAAACTTCATCAGCATGAGCGACTTCTCCATCTCTGCAAAGTTTATTCCAGCCCCAGAGCCATCGTCGTGGGACGATGTTATGGCTGCCGCGAATGGATTTCAGCAATACTGTGTGTTCATGTGTGATTCCACAACCCGAGATCTTGCGACAGCAACTTATACACTCCTTGGCGCGCTTCGAGCACGTAACCTTTGGCCTCAAAACCAGCTTCCTACTCTGATACTGTGGGTTGACTCTCAGCTGGAAGACTACCGTAACGCGATTATTGCAGACCTTACAAGTCTGACTTCAACTCGCGGACAAGTCTCTGCGGCAATGAACCCCTTCAATCCTGAGCTTCAAGGCATTCTCTTCTCCTCCCAGCGGGATCGAATGGATGCATTACAATCAGCACATGACACATCGTCGCGTGAATTAAAAAGCGAACACTCGCAGCAGCGATCGCGAAGTCATCCGGGTCGTAAAGGAGATAGCTCAACGTCATTCATTCCCCGACACGAAGGAAAACAGGTGTGCCTTAAGTATTTGTCAAAGAAGGGCTGTCCTTCAAGCGATCCTGATACCTGCGTCTCGCCATACCGAGTTCATTTCTTTCCAGCCGCTTTAACCGACAAGCTCAAGAACTACCTTCGGCGTAAGTTTGGTGGCGTCAACACCAAATACGATGACAATTGATGTGTTCCAGGCGGAAATGGTCTAACCGGCAGTGGAACACGAAATTGGACCCAACGAACCAGGCGAACGGTGGCAACTTCCCGAGCATTCCTAGATTTCCCCACGTCGGCCACATTAAGGTCCAAGTCTAATCGCGGTCGTGTACTGGAGTGCGAATCTTTCCAAGGAAGTCCACGTCCCCAGCGGTGTACGTCTGAACGCGTAGTACTCAAAACATCAAACATTGCCCCGCCAAGTCCAGATGTGGACTGCAACAATCATCTACGACTCCGCTCGGCCATTTCGGTCGCTGCCGCGCAGCCATCCCTCCGTCCTACCGCTCGAGTAGGCGTAGAGCAACTATCCCTCCGTTCGCCTTTTCAGGCCAACGTTGAGCTACCTTCCCTCCGCTCGTGCATCTCGACGGGCGTCGAGCAAACCTCTCTCCGATCAGTCAATTCGGCTGACGTCGAGCAACATACACTCCGTTCGACCAGCGTGGTCAACGTCGAGCATCACCTCTCCTTTATCGACAGAGCGAAATGTCCTACTTGGGAAGATGTCCCGCAAAAATTGCAACACCTGTCGGACATTGATAACGCAGCCCGAATTAACAAGCTCAACGAGACCTGCCCACATCTAGGTATACGGTCACCAGTACCAGTGCCATTACGCCAAGCAAACGGGAAATATCAATTAAATGGAGAAAAACAGCGGGTGGTGTCCACCATGGCTCTCAAACATAGCTTGAGCCTGTCCGAGATCGCTGAATTGATCCGTGGCCAGACCGACCAGGACCCACGACCCAACAAAGCATGGAATCCTATGCGCCTGACGAGATTCCTTGACGGCTACAAGCACAAATCTCTGCTCAACGACATGGCTTGAAACGGGATTCAGCCAACCTGGAAGACTGCCGCGCCAGATCAAACAAAGTCTGTCAGAAATCATCGATCAGCTTCGAAATACTTGAATGCAGTAATCAAGGCAACCCGAGCGGGTCAAGACGCCGACCAATACCTCGTACTAGATATCGCCGTACTCGAAGTCTGGAAAGATATTCAAATAAGTCCGCTCGGAGCTGTGGAAAAGAAGGACTGTGACCCGGACGAAGAAATCCGGCTCATTCATGACCTGTCATTTCGATCAGGCCATTCTACAAATGATCAATCCTCTGTGGTGTAGTGGATCCGCTGGAATGAGCAGGGATCCAACGTCCACACACGGCGCCCAGACACTGACTAACGGAGGGGGTACTCCGATAACCGTGGGGGTTGCTGAGGCTCACCTTGTGTACCCGTCAGTAGGCGGGATCTGCTCTCTCAGGAACGGGAGAGTGTACACAGGCGTGAGGGCTTGAACGTCCTTGGCGGGGACTTGGGAGGTTGGACTTGCGTGAGGGTTCCTGCACACAGGTCCTGGTTGAGGGGATCTTGGTCTTGGACTCGAAGATCTTGTGGATCCTTAGATCCGGGGTTGCCTTGGTGGGTGTGGGGGTCCTTTTCTTTTTCCTTTACTGTCTTGCTTGCCGCCTCCTGTAGCGGTTGGTCTTGGGGTAGTTGAGAGGTCGAGGGATCCTACGGTTAAGCAATCAACACCGTTGGATCCGGGGTCTCCACTAGCGTAAGGTAAGCCGGCCAAATCGGGGATCCGGTCTTAGCTGTAGCTAGGTAGGCGTAGTAACTTGCAGGAACGCTAAGGGGAGGCCAATACACTATCCTCTTCCCTTGTCCTAAGTCCTGAAGAAATCCACTTGCGCACTAGAAGGTAAATTCGACTCTCTGATTTATGTTAGCCAGTTTCTCATCCTGTACCCTATCTTTCCCATCGCAAATCTCTATCTTGGATCATGCCGGCTCTCCGGCAGCTACTTCACTCCGTTGACGTCTTGGATCCTGAGGATCCGCCTTCGGATCCAAGGATCCCGGATCTTGGATCTTCATACCTTGGGGATCCTGGATCTCGAGGATCTGACTTAGGATCCGAGGATCCCGGATCCTGGGCCTTGGATCTTAGATCTTCATACCTTGGGGATCCTGGATCTCGAGGATCTGACTTAGGATCCGAGGATCCTGGATCCTGGGCCTTGGATCTTGGATCTTCATACCTTGGGGATCCTGGACCTCGAGGATCTGACTTAGGATCCGAGGATCCCGGGTCCTAGGCCTTGGATCTGAGAATTACGGATCTGGATCTTCATCTGACTGGATCCGTACTTAGTCGGAAGACTGGATCCGTACTTAGGTGGGAGACTGGATCCGCACTTAAGGAGACAGGATCCGAACTTATGTTGGCCGGATCCGAACTTAGGTCAACCAGGCCCCCCGGGTCCTAGCTTAGGATCCGTCCTAGAGTAGCTCCATATATCCGATACCTGTCCTTGTCGTAATACCATGTCGCACGTCACCCATCATCGTGGTCGCTCTGCATCATATCCGGCTTGATTTGGATCCGCTTCACCACAATCGCCCCTGGGACGAGGTTGTTGCCGCACGACGGCATCACGTCGTTCCCATACAAACTCCCAGTCTGATCTACCATTTCCTCAAATCACCTCTTCAGCGGGAATGGATCGGTCTGCTGACGCCGATTCTTCTGCATACACCACGGTGTTCTTCGGCCAGGATCGCTCTGCGGCTCAGCCACCTTGCTCCCAATGCGACCAAGCTCCCTCTGACCCCGCTGCGGCTGCGACTCCCACGGTTCCAGATCTGGATCAGGTGTATGCGGCCGTTGCCTCCCTCCAGTCTCTCTCCAATGGATATGTCGAGATGCAGGCCAGCTACCAGCAAGTGCTCAGAGACCTCACTGCAGCGCGGCGACACAATGAGGAGCTTCACTGTCGGCTGCAGCCCCGCCTGAATGTCGCTCAGGCCTTCATTGACTTCGCGCAGCGTCGGAATGACGTCTCTCAGGCTGCTCTCCGGTTAGCGAAGCAAAAGGAAGCGGAAGCGGTGCAGGATCTGGATCGGCTCAAGGATCGCCTACGCGAATTAGACACTTTCAAGGCCCGGTATTCCGATCTGGAGGCGTCTTCGGCAGAAGCCTTCGCCGTGCTGCAGGATTACGCTGTGGGGCTCGAGCGGCAGATTGCTGGGGAAGATGTCTCAGTTGGGGATCCCGCGGTAGTCCGGTTGGTTCAAGATCTCGAAGATCAGCGTGAGGAGTCCTCGGAGTTACTGGAGCGTGCGACCTGGAAACTCAACTGCGAGCGGCGGAGGCCGCGCGGGATGCGGCTGCACTCGAGCGCAATCGCACCAGCGTCCAGCTCGCAGAGTCGGCCATCCGTTGCGATCAACAAGCTCGGAAAATCGAAGACCTCCGGGCCCACCGAGATCGGTTGCGCGAATCGCTCAAGCAACTCCCCCAGCAGAACCTCGTCAAGACAGTCGAGTCGCTCAAGCTGGAACTCCACGTCCGGAAAGAGAGGATCGCTGAGTTGGAAGGACTTCTTGCCAAGTCCGAGCGCAGACGCGAAGATCTTCACCGGGTACATGCACACACCCTTCAGAAGCTTGACCGCGCCCACGAGAACCTCACGCGCGTGGAGCAGGAGAACCTCAACGCTCGGGAAGAGACGGAGCGACAGCAGAGACGGGCTGAGAACAACGCGCTCAAGCGTCTGAGTGCTGAGAAACATCTCAAGAGGGCCGAAGAGGATCTGCTGGAGGCGAACGACCGTCGTGACCGCGCGGATCAAGCCAGAGAGAGGATCAAACGTGAACTCGACAGGATCCGAAAACAAACGTCGGAACAGAAGAAGATAAGCGCGGATCTCGATCGGATCCGCCTCGAACGTGACGAGGCAGCGCGGACATCTACCGCTGTGTCCCAGGAGTTGGAACCCGTAGCCGATGAGCGGGATCAAGCTCTTCGCGCGCGAGATCAGGCGACCCAAGCTCTGGACGAAGCCAAACAGAAGATTTCCACCATAACCCTTGAGCGAGACCAAGCAAGGCAAGTCTTCGCCGGTAAGGACCGGATTATTCGGGATCAAGGGGACGAGATCCAGCGTCTGAAGGGGGAATCCGAGAAGCTGACGGCGTCATTGGCACAAGCATCAGTCGTCCAAGAAGATCTCAGGCGTCTCCGCGGAAGCTATCAAGATCTTAAGACGAAGCATGACGCGCTAAGACAGGAGCATACCGCCCTGGAAGAAGAACACCGTAGCGTTATAGACGAGCGTACGGCGGCTCTTCGCAACCTGGCGTCGATTGCCTCCATGGCGATGCGTAGCTCGTCGAATGCGCCGAGCGCGCAGTCGGAGACGTCTACTACCAAAGGGTCTTCCTCCTCCAAACGTCGGCACAGCGACGTTTCTTCTTCGACAGAAGAACCCCCGCCTAAGATCCCAAGTCACACTCGCCGTGCGAAGTCTCCCGACACCTCGTCCCTACCTGCGCCTGCTCCCGTCCACACGGAGGTGGACGATACGGAGAACCATCCGGACTTTGATTTCGGGGACGAAAAGGAAGGACATCCGGGACAGGATCCAGACTCCTCAGATTCCGAGCCTGGAGAGGACCCAAGCCAGCCGACAGACGAGTCTTCTTCAAGCGAGAAAACGAAGGTCCCCGATTCAGCAGTTCCTAAAGATCTTCCTTTCCCAGCTATCAGAACCCACGAGACATCGCAAGGCTCCAGTGATGGAAATTCGTCCGGATCTGCCGCACAGGGTGATCAAGAAGTCAACTCAAGTGGGGAATCGGAGGGATCCGAGGACGAGCAGATACGGGTTGCCAAGTCGCGCTCCCGGTCCGAGTTACGTCGGCGTTCATCCGGGGAAGGATCAGCGTCCGCTCCTATCGAGATCAGCGATGCTTCCACTGTTCCGCCCGATAACGGATCCAGCCGGTCGTCACCTGCATCTTCAGTAGTTCCCGAGACGGGTTCTCAAGGAAACGTCGAAGACCTGCGGTTTGAAGCCTTTGGCCCGCTGGAGGAGTTTGTTCCTGCTGCCCGAGATCCCCGCCCGATGGCCTCCGAAGAAGTGACTCCTTGGATCGCGGGTGAAGTCAGCCAGCTGAGTCTTCGGACGCTTTCCGCTAGTGGTCTGACTGCTTGTCGTCATCCTGGGTGGTTGTTCCCGCTCCGTATTGGTCGAGGTGTTTCGGATCGGGGCAGTTACGTCCCGGATCTCATTTCTCAGGCCAATATCGTACGGTTATACGCGACGGAGCCGTGGAAAGAGCTCAGATCTCAAGCTCCGCCCCCTCATACCTTCCAGGAAGATCTGTCGCCTCGACTTGCGGAGATCTTGAGTTGGTATGACGCGTTTGAGTCTACCAATCTCCAGGCGATTTGGGAATCCACACATTCGTTCCCTGTCTCTGCTGAGTTACGCAAGGCGGATAGCTGGTTCGCAGGCTTCTATCGTCGCAGGAAAAACCGTGGATCTCACGCGCGGGACCATTATCGCAAGCTGCAGAACAAGGTATTTGAAAGGATGCGTTTGACCGGGTGTTCTGACTTGGACCTCTGGTTGGATCCGCGCTTCGTTCATTTTCCCATTCCTACCGAGGATACCACCTGGTATCCGGGAGCTGAGGCTGTTGCCACTGGAGCGGATCCCCCGCAAGATCTTGTCGCCGCTCTACATGACTGCGACCGTCAGGATCCTTGGCGCACTCACTATCGTTCCGGATCTTCCCATCCCAGCCTCGGTGCCAGTCGACTCTCCATGAAGTTCGTCCGTTCGTTGCCGGGGTTCGACCCCGATGCTGCCAGATCTCAAACTTTGTAAGCAGCATTGCGTACTCCCATATATTTTCTTGTCCGTGCTTGCCTTTTTGCTCATGATCCGCATTCTCTAACTCCGACCTTCCAAGAGGTGATAACGAGATCCATTGTTAGAAGATCCAAGGATCCAACTCCAGGACCCAGGGATCCAACTTCAGGACCCAAGGATCCAACCTTCAAAACCCAGGGATCTAACTTCAAAAACCCAAGGATCCCACTCGGAGATCCAGGGATCCAGCCTCAAGACCCAAGGATCCGACTTCAGAACCCAAGGATCCAACTTCAGAGACCCAAGGATCCACTCGGGGACCCAAGGATCCAACGTCAAAGACCCAAGGATCCACTGGGAGATCCGAGGATCCAAATTCGAAGACCCAAGGATCCACTCGGAGATCCGAGGATCCAGCCTCAGGACCCAAGGATCCAACTTCAAAGACCCACGGTGACCGGGCATCGATTTGGCCTGCATCTGACCCTTCTTCAGGGGTCAACCTTCTTTTCTTCAAATGTAAACACACAGCGCGTGCACTTGCAGTAAACTGCCAGTCTTCTCTTCCACATTGGCACCAATGAAAATTCCACCACCTCTGCTACTCCTCTTCATGTGACTGCATTGCTTGGAATCGGTTCCTTTTGCTCCGTTCTTGGAGAAACTCATGCAGTAACGCGCCACAGTTCAGATCTTCCTCATCTACCCAGGTAGGATCCTCGTATCCTTTCCAGAAAACTTGGAATTCTCGGCGGATCCGGCCGTATCGAGTGAGTCGTCCCGTCCGGACGTCTGTGATCCGCTCGACTTCGAACTCGTCGTCTTCCAGATTACGATCCCAGCTGTCTTCCGGCAACAAGGCTTCATCGAAGTCCAAACGGTCTGCTTCGTTCACCGTCAACTGGATCTTCGGTCGATCTGGGAACGTCCTGACTGGCTTCAACTTAGAGATGTGCACTACCGGAAACAAGTGATAGTCTGTACCAGCGACCTCTAAACGGACTGCATACTCGTTCGCCATTTCCGCCACACGGAACGGTCCATGCCACAGATGAGCGAGCTTTTTGGCGTATCCCTCCTTGACTCTGTCTAAGAACAGCCACACTTGGGATCCAGCCTCGATGGGGTGTTGCGTCGCCGTTTCGTTCTGCCTGTCGGCACGATCCGAGATTGCCTGCTTCAAGCGGTCATTCACCTCAGCTCTGGCTAGCTGGTAGTGCCGCTGGATCTGATACCTCCAACGTCGTGGATCTAAATCACGGCGTCCGGTATTCCCCAGCGAGAGCGTTGCTTCTAGGGTTGTCTTGGGATCCCAGCCATGGGCGAGGTAGAACGGCGTGTCGCCCCTAGTCCGATCTTGTGCAGTGTTCAAGGCGAAAGTCAAGCGTTCGGCGTACTCATCCCAATCTCGTTGGTCGGGGTCCTGGACGTACATCTTGATCGCTCGAGTAATCGTCTGCACCATCCGTTCAGCTGTGCCATTCGATTGTGGTCGATAAGCCATAGTGGCCCTCTGGCGCTGGCCTAGGATCCGGTTGAAAGCGCGAAAGAAGTCGGACATAAACCCGGGTTCTCGGTCGTGACGGATCACCTGGCTGGCGCCGAAACGACGAAACACACAGATCTCATAGGACTCCGCCACAGCCTTGGCCGTTCGCGAGTTATTAGAATTGACGATCATGTAGCCGGTGAAGAGATCCACCCATACTAGAAGCTCAGTGTTTCCATTCTCGGATCTTGGTAACGAAGGTATGTGGTCCATGGCGATCACTTGGAACGGGTAAGTGGCTTGGATGTTGCCTGGCGACACACCACGGATTGTGGGTCGCCCCTTGCCCGTCTCGCAATCCACGCACTTTCCGACAAACTGCTGTACAGATCTGAAGAGTCCTCTCCAGTAGAAGTGGTCCTTGATCCTCTGGTACGTACGGCCGATCCCTTGATGACCTCCTTCTAGACTGTTATGATAGTGACGTAGCAGGTCAGTCTGGAGCGTCTCAGGTATAACCAGTCGTAACAATCCGTCTCGATCAGCTTCAGCCTTTCGTGAGGGTGCGCAGTAGAACAGCAACTCATCCTCATCCAACTCGAAATTGTCTGCTAGCAAACGACACGTCTTGGCCTCAGCCGCAGTCAGATCCGTCAGATGTCCTCGCAGGAATGACTTCAAGTTGGCGATCCACGTCTCTTCGTCTTGGGATCGTCGGATCCGGTCGATCCTTAGCTGCTGTACGGACTCTTCGTCGAGTACTCGGGGTCGCCCTTCTCTGGCCTGTCTTCGGGTGGTGACTGCGCTGATCTGTGGCGTCGGATCTTCGGATCCTGAGGTTAGGATCTCATCTAGTCGATTTAGGGTAGCGAGATCTTCGCGATCCGCCCCTTGGTCGACTGTAGTTCTGCTCTCCCGCTGCAATGCTGCACTGGCCAAGCTGTCAGCACTTGCGTTCCACGCTCGTTTAACGTGTAACAGGTCGTGATCCGGCCATTCCCGAAGTCGTACTAACGCCTTCTGCCTCAATAACGTCAGGGCCGGCGCCTTGCAATCGATCTCCCCTCGCATCTGGCGAATTACCAGATGCGAGTCTCCGCAGATAATGAGTCGCCCCTTAGTCAGATCCTCGAGTAACTCGAAGCACAATAGGAGTCCGTTGTATTCTGCTTCGTTGACTGTCAGGCTCTCTGCATATCGAGACGCTGCTTTAACCACCCTCCATTCGGGCAACTCCCATACGATCGCACTGAAAGATCCTCCACCACGTTTCACCCTGGCGGATCCATCGAAACTAACCACCCATAATTCTTCGTCCGGCTTTACAGTCGGCACTGGCATCTGGATCGCTCGGCGTGGTTCCTTCCTTGGAGCGATGTTCACCAAAGCTTGGTCCACCTCGGATCTTGGGGTGATACTTGCAGCGAGGGATCCGAGGATCTCGTCTTCCCCTTTAGTACACTTCGTGATCTCCAAGGTCCAAGGTGATAACAACGCTGCCCATTGGCCCAATCTTCCTTGTAGACCGGCAGATCGGAACAGCCATCCGAGGGTAGAATGCCTGGTTAGGATCCTGATCCGTCGTCCAACCAGCATGGAATATCCGAGATCCAGGATCCTCAGTAGGGCCAGCACTTCCTTCTCCACGATCCCATAGTTCACTTCGTTCGGCTTCAGAGATCTGCTGACGAACATCACCGGCATGTAGATCCCATCGTGCTCCTGCGTTAATGAGGCCGAAATGGCCCACTCGCTGGCGTAGACAATCACCACAGGTTGCTTGTCGGAATCGAAGTGTCGCAGCGTAGGAGTTGCAGCGATCTTTCCCTTCAGAGCCTCGAAAGCGGCTGAAGCACGGATCCACTTATCATCCGGATCTCTCGGATCGGTTGGATCCCTCGGATCCTCGCTTACGGGGGCGATCGACTGCAGGATCCTGAAATTGGATCTCAACTCTGCAAAGTCGACTTTCCTCAATTCGTAGAGCACCGATGCGTAGACCGCCATATCTTCGATAAATCGGGCGTAGTAGTTTAAACTACCTAGGAACGATTGCATAGCCCGCAGTGATCTCGGGAATGCGAGATCCACCAGCGCTTCTCGGTCCTTCGGGTGTGCCTCTAGTCCTTCACCAGACACTCGGTGTCCCAGGTAATCCACCTTCTTCAAGCCCCAAAAGCTCTTGGCCACGCTGATGTACAAGTTCCACTTGTCACAAGCCTCCAGCAGTAGATGCACCCGTTTGCACATGTGATCCCAGGATCCAGCCGTCACTAAGATGTCGTCAATGTACGACCTTCGTCCCAGTACAGACTGTTTACCATTCGTCTCCGGGATCCCATCTCGGAAGAGATCCAACGCGGATCCGGATCCGGCTGTTGGCGGGATCCGTAGGAATCCATATAGTGCATTGTCCAACAAACGCTGGTAGATCTGCGGGGCATTCTTGAGACCAAATGGCATTCGGTTCCACTCAAACAATCCAAACGGGGTAATGAATACCGAGATGGCTCTCGCGCGATCCGTCATAGATACAACCCAAAAACCGCTAGCCATATCGAGAGAGCAGTACCACAACACGGCATCGAGATCCTCCAGTAGATCGTTCATGAGAGGCATAGGATAGACCATCAATCTCGTCAAACTGTTCACCAAGCGGTAGTCGATGCAAAGTCTGATGTCAACGCCGTTCTTCTTAATGATCACAACGATCGGCGAGGCCCATGGCGACGTAGAGACTTGGATGATCTTCGCTTGTAACAGCCCCTTGATCAGATCCGAGAGCTTCTCGCGATACTGCGGCGCCACTTTACGTACTCGCTGGGCGATCGGCTTGGCATCTCCCACATCAATGTCACAGATCGCGCCTACAGCAGGAGGGGGCAAGGCGTTACCCTTCCCGATCAACAGGTGCTTGTACTTCCAGATCTCATCTGTCAGTCGTTGGATCTCTTCAGGCGTGTTGGAGGCTGGATCCCCCACTTGGAGATCCTCGATCTTCACTTCGACCGTTGCCGTCACAACCTCTGGCAGCACCGCCATCTCCTTCTCAAGATCCTCCGCATAGGATTCGCCGTTCTCGTGAACGAATACTCCATCGGCATAGTGATCTTCCGCGGTATTGGGATCTGGCCGAGGTTTCACGACGGGATCCGATGATCCGACAACAGGATTCGTTACTCTGACTGTATGGTCTGACCGGGCAGAGGCTCCAGGATCCGATTGGACAGCAACCTCGAGATCCGGCTGGGATTCAGCCACGGGATCCGGTCGGGATCCAACCACGAGATCCTGGTCCGAGGCATCCCCATGATCTTCGCAATCCGACGCTGGGGACGGATCCTCATTCGTCTCCAATGCTGGTCGATCACTAGCTGTTAGATGGCCCGTAGGATCCAGCTTCCTTGTGGCGGGATCCGGCCCACGGACGGCACCTCCTTCGGCAGATCTTCCAGCGTCACTTCCAGCTTTCAAAACAATTCCAACAGCGGGATCATCCTTCTGTGTACCACATCCAGCTCTTCGATCGCTTCCTGGGGTCCTTGGTGCATCCACGCACGTCTCCAAGCGTCGACGTAGCTCTCCATGCGCCGTTACACCTTCGTCCAGCTTCCTTGGCGCCCCTGAGTCTTCGATCTTGTCTTGGCGCGCACCATCGTCTTCGTCTTGGGGAGGCGCATATGTAGCGCCCTTGGTACACGCGTAGATCGTCCTGGGGGCCCCGCCATCTGCCGCGCCCTTCCTGCAGGCCGTCTCCGCCGCTCATTCATATTCGCGTGAATATGAGGAGCTCAGATCCCCACTAAGTGCGGAATCAGACGGCCGCTCAGACATGCCCTGTCCGCGACCCATGTCGCATGTGCGACGTCGATCTTCAAGCTGTGTCGGGTAAGGATCCGACTTCACTTGTAGACGTCGATGCGGGGCGTGGGGCACCTCATTGGAAAGGTCTTGAGTAGGCGCGTATAATGGTCGCTCTCCAGGCTTCGGGGCATTCCTGTGGACTTCGGGGCACTCCGAAACCTTGGATCCGACTGTACCATCAGAGTGATGGTCACCTGTCTCATGATTATGGGGAGACTCTTCAGCATCATTGTCCCGTCTCTGCGCAGAGACAGGGCAGCCCTCTGGATCTTCAAGGAGTCGTATCGACACGGGTTCTTGGGCTTCTAGAGCTCCGTTCGGGGTGTGCGATGGCGCATTAGACGCGCCTTGTTTCACACTACATGCCCATACCAACCTTGCTGGTGGGGCATGAATATTCGCCCCAGTGCGCTCCGAAACGTCACTTCCGACTGATTTGTCGGAGTGATTGTCTTCGCCTGTCGCGCATACATGCTGCCGATCCTCAACGGCGGCGTCCTGTCTCTGGCCAGAGACAGGACACGTTGCCGGATCTTCAATCAGGCGAGCTGAAGAGGATCCGGGGGATCCCTTAGCCTGTGGATCTCGGATCCGTGCGTGTGAGGACGCCCCTTGGTCTGACGATGCTGGCGCAGCATCCTCCTCGGTCCCCGGCCCAAACCTGACACGGCGGTGCACTTGGTGTTCAACTGTCGACGGATCCGCTCCACCAGACGGGATCTCGTCTCGCCAATCGACCTCCCCTTCAAGGATCCGATCCGACGTAGGTGGTGAGCCGGGGTAGCGCGACACGACCGATGCGTGGACGGGACGTTTCAGGATCCCTTTCGGCTCCGTGTACATCGGCCGATCGACCGCCGGCTCAAGCTCCCAAGGCTCCTTCGGGCGCGGTGGCGGCGGGGTCTCCGTCGTGGCGCTCATAGCAAGGTTCTGCCATTCGCTGTAGCGCCTGGATCCGACGGAGATGAAGCCCGGGGTACGGGGAACGTGATCCCCGGCAAGCCACATGCCGATCTCCTCGTTGTGGTTGAGAGAGACCGCCTTCTCACCGATGTTGGTAAGTTGTAGATAGCGGGTCTTGCCAGGGCCTTGTGCTAACGTCGGTACCCACTGCTTCCCTCTTCGTAGCCACAGCTTCTCGTACTCCTTGAGATGGATCCGATCCGGGTGCTCGAAGATCTCGCCCTGCTCCAGTCGTATCCCCTCTTGGAGGAGTAGCGGACGAGCTCGGCCGCTGAAGATCTGTCGTCGCCCATGGAGCCGCACCCGGATCTCGTCATGCAAGCACACGGATTCATCGCCCAAGTCGAGTCGGATCCCAGCTGGTACCATGAAGTCCATACCGAGGATCGCATCGCAGTCGGGTGGCAGATCTTCGCCGACCCAGACATCGCAGAAGTACACCAAGTACCCAGCCAAGGTAACCTTGATCCTTGTTTTGCCTGCTGCAATATACAACTGCTCACCAATTCCGAGGCATTCTTGTGTTTGACTAGTATCAATATGGGATCCAACCTTACGAGCAAAGGCGGCGTCGATGAACGACACCTCGGATCCCGAGTCAAGAAGCACGGTGGACTTGGCATTGTTGATCTTGCACGTTGCCTTGGCCTGTTTGAAGTGTTTGCGGGGGACATGGTACTTCCAGTACCCACGTGACTCTCCGGGCATGAGATCCAAGGACATGGCGACCTCGGATCTCTGGTACTCGTCGTCTGTAGAGCGGAAGCTTGCAACTCTAGCCGTACGTTTCCCATGAAGTTCACATGCATTATCCAATACATCCGTTCGCTTGTTGCTAACTTGATCCATGGCCTTCTTGTTCACAAATGCATAGATGTAAGACGTTGAACGCTCGTCTCGTACCGGATTCAAACCCGGCGAGCGTCCTAGTTTAACATCTTCTCGGCAGCTTCTGGAAGCATGTGCTTGCTTGGATCGAACCACTGCCGGATGAGGTTGTAGAACTCCTCCATTTGGCACTCACCGTGATCGTGCAGCTCCCCGCAGCCGCGGCATACGAAGAAGCAGCGATCCGACGGGTGACCCTTCTTGCGGCACTTCTGGCAGGTGAGGCGCTTCCAACAGCCAAGATCCGAATGTTTCCTGGATCCGCAGTGCGAGCAGCGCTGTCCTTCGTTGGAGAAGCGCGGTCGACGATCCGACGGTGTCGGATCCGAGCTGACTTGGGTTGGATCCGGGTCCTTCTTAGGATCCGAAGTTCCTGTCTTGTTTTCCGCTGATCCGGTTGCTGTCGAAGCATTCGGTCGGTCACTCGAGGCTGCAACGTATGCTCTGCGGAACTCACCATCGGATCCGGAGTCGTCAGAGTCGGATCCCTCGGATTCTATGGTCTGCATGGAGCGAATCGCGCGCGTGGGGCCGGTTGGCTGTGGGGTTGCTGTAGTCTTCGGCCGGAACTTGCTGGATCCGGACGACGGTTTCTTCTGTCTGGATCTGGCGCGGTCTCGGGCCCGCAACACGTCCTCAAGTTGATCCTCGTCCGCGAGTCGAAGTAATGTCAGTTGGTCCGCTAGATCTGCATCCCCAAGCGTGTTCGACATGTTCGCGGCGAGCCTTGGCATCTCCATCCTTGACCATCACTCGGGCGCGAAGACCTGCCACGTTGAGGCGATACAAGTATTCCAGCGGTGACTCATCGGATCTCTTACGAGCGTGGTAATATTGCCACGCCACCGAGACCCCGAGGCCACAGTACTGCGTCTGGAAGGCTTTCAGCAGATCACTCCACCTCAGTCTCGTGGATCGGCTGAGCTGTCGGTACCAGTTTCGCGCTGGACCGGTGAGGAGATCTCCAAAGGTAAGACACTTTTCTTCATCTGAAGCTTGATCTCTCATGAAGGGTGACTTAACCTTACTAATCCATGCTCTTGCTCGTTCCTTGCCCGTGAACTCCTTCAGGTCCGATATCGCGGAGATTCGGATCCGTTGGATCGTGCTTGTTCCTGCCGTAACGGATGCAGCGGTGGTCGTTGCCGTACGTCGGGGAGCGGATCCGTCGAGGTCATCGGGGTCATACTCCCAGTTCTCAGAATGTGATCCTACTGACTCCATCTCGATGTCCCGATATACAGGATCCAAAGCGCGTGTCATGGCTCTTGGGACCGCAGTCATCTGTCGCTCCTTCAAGAACTTGTCCATGGCCGACTGGAAGCAAGCTTGCAGTCCGTTGGTGGATGCAGGCGGCTGATCCACGATACGGGACCGATCAAGCGGGGCATCTCGAGTTCGAGTCGGCTTGACGTCCAAGGTGTCAGTCGGCACACGGGCTGTCAGCATAGCAGCGCCTGCGGGACCGAGCGCCATACGTCGGGGTTCAGACGAACTGTCGGATCCTGCCTCGGACTCCGCCGAGGCGTATCGAGAGGATCCCGTCTGGTACTCCGGGGACTGCGCTAGCTTGGACATCGGATCTCGGACCGCCCGTCGCTCACCGACGAGGGGCTTCAGTCGGCTGAAAAGCGAAGCCGCTGCGATACGGATCCTGTCGTGATCCAAACGAAAGAGGGTGTCTCCGTCGAAGGCTCCCGCAGCAAAACCAGCTTCCTCGAGCAGGCGGAGGAGATCCAAGAAGCTGTCCAGACTGTTCGTGGACTGAGCCGGTGCCGTGATCGGGCCGGTGAGTGATCCAAGCAATCGAGGTTGCAGGATCCTCATCACGGGGTCTTCCCGGAGGAAGTCCTCGAGCGCGATCCGGCGATACGAAGCCTCCAGCTGGGTCGACGACCACTCTGATTTTACCTCCGGCTTCTCATCGACATCAGATCCTGGTGCCTTCAGCTTTTTTCGCGCAGTCTTCGTCTTCTTCTTCGACGTTTTACCACTTGAGGGCTGTGCAGCGGTGGTGGTGGTGGTGGATGAAGATCCAACAGCTTTCGCTGTCGAATCCCCACCCAGCGGTTCCGAACGCGAGTTCAGAACCGCGGGGGTCCCCGAAGGGACCTGGGGAGGAGGGGGAGGTTTTTCTTTCGAGTCTGTTGCCAGACTCGCCTCCTTCCTGTCGACAGAACTCCTCCTAGGGCTCTGTCGATCCGTGGATCTAGCGTTCAGCGGTGCTGACGGCGATCCAACAACCGTCGGCACTTCTTCTCCCGGTTCTTCCTTCACTTGTACAGTCTCTTCGGACTCACGGTGATATCCGCCGTCCCCAAAAGATCCGGGCACGCGCACCATTGTGGTGTAGTGGATCCGCTGGAATGAGCAGGGATCCAACGTCCACACACGGCGCCCAGACACTGACTAACGGAGGGGGTACTCCGATAACCGTGGGGGTTGCTGAGGCTCACCTTGTGTACTCGTCAGTGGGCGGGATCTGCTCTCTCAGGAACGGGAGAGTGTACACAGGCGTGAGGGCTTGAACGTCCTTGGCGGGGACTTGGGAGGTTGGACTTGCGTGGGGGTTCCTGCACACAGGTCCTGGTTGGGGGGATCTTGGTCTTGGACTCGAAGATCTTGTGGATCCTTAGATCCGGGGTTGCCTTGGTGGGTGTGGGGGTCCTTTTCCTTTTCCTTTACTGTCTTGCTTGCCGCCTCCTGTAGCGGTTGGTCTTGGGGTAGTTGAGAGGTCGAGGGATCCTACGGTTAAGCAATCAACACCGTTGGATCCGGGGTCTCCACTAGCGTAAGGTAAGCCGGCCAAATCGGTGATCCGGTCTTAGCTGTAGCTAGGTAGGCGTAGTAACTTGCAGGAACGCTAAGGGGAGGCCAATACACTATCCTCTTCCCTTGTCCTAAGTCCTGAAGAAATCCACTTGCGCACTAGAAGGTAAATTCGACTCTCTGATTTATGTTAGCCAGTTTCTCATCCTGTACCCTATCTTTCCCATCGCAAATCTCTATCTTGGATCATGCCGGCTCTCCGGCAGCTACTTCACTCCGTTGACGTCTTGGATCCTGAGGATCCGCCTTCGGATCCAAGGATCCCGGATCTTGGATCTTCATACCTTGGGGATCCTGGATCTCGAGGATCTGACTTAGGATCCGAGGATCCCGGATCCTGGGCCTTGGATCTTGGATCTTCATACCTTGGGGATCCTGGACCTCGAGGATCTGACTTAGGATCCGAGGATCCCGGGTCCTAGGCCTTGGATCTGAGAATTACGGATCTGGATCTTCATCTGACTGGATCCGTACTTAGTCGGAAGACTGGATCCGTACTTAGGTGGGAGACTGGATCCGCACTTAAGGAGACAGGATCCGAACTTATGTTGGCCGGATCCGAACTTAGGTCAGCCAGGCCCCCCGGGTCCTAGCTTAGGATCCGTCCTAGAGTAGCTCCATATATCCGATACCTGTCCTTGTCGTAATACCATGTCGCACGTCACCCATCATCGTGGTCGCTCTGCATCATATCCGGCTTGATTTGGATCCGCTTTACCACACCTCTCATGATGGCGTTCCCGAGCTTGACTACAAAAGTGTAGTAAACATTGCACGGAGGATCGAGTGGTGCCACCGGAAATACAAAGGTACGGTAGTCCGACTGGTGAAAGGTGATGTTAAAGGAGCATTCCGACATCTTATGGTGGGCAGTGGGCACGTTCGGTGGATGGCCGCTACCATCCCGGAACATAACGTACTCATCATCGACCTATCTGCCCCCTTTGGATGGACAAGTTCTCCGGTCTATTATGGCGCTGTCGGTGGTGCAATTTCATGGCAAGTTGGCCGCGAATGTCCAGCCTCAATGGATTCCATTTCAACCCCTTCTACCCATATGAATGGGTAGACGACCACGTAATGGTGGAGCCAGACAGAGGCAATCGACTTCAGCTAGCAAATGAAACTCTTCGTATCGCCATGTTAGGCAATCGACTTCAGCTAGCAAATGAAACTCTTCGTATCCCCATGCGCTGGTGAACGCCTTGCGCTTCGAGGACTTCCGCACTGCCAGCGCACGCCTCGATATTGGCATATAGCGGTATTGGGCCCGACAGCAATCAACGACAAGAAAATCTCAAACTGGGAGACTCGTTTACAAGTCCTTGGACTAATCTTCGACACCGTGGAACGCACGATCTCAATGCCACAAGACAAGATACTCAAGGCTCTTGACCGAGTACAAAAGCTGCAACTCAAAAACCGAGTGACGAAAACGGAACTGCAACAGGTCATCGGGAGTCTACGACATGTGTGTCTGTGCATTAATTCCGCAAAGGCCTTTTATCAGCACCTTCATCATGCCAGCCTTAGAGCCCCTCGATACGGAACTATTGTGCTGGACGAGACGATGCGGCTCGATTTGCAATGGTTTGAACTGATCCTGTCTCAATTCACAAAACATCAACCTCCCGATGTCCATCTTTACATGGATGCAAGCAACTCTGGATTGGCTGTCCTGAACCCAGCCGACAGACAGTTTATTCAGGTCAAATTCGATGAACATGAGCAAAAGTTAATCCAGGCAGCAGCAGGACCTGATGGATTCAACATTAACATGAGGGAGCAGCTCTGTGTGGTTCTTGCTGTTTGGTGTTTTGGACCATCCTGGAAAGGGAAGACACACTCAGGATTGACCTACGTCCACGTATGGTCCGACAACACTTCTGCAATCTCTTGGACTAATCGAGCTTCAAGCCGGAACTGCATGGCTCAAGAAATTAACAGAGCGATCGGTCTCGCCGAAGCCATATACGGCATCCGACTCAGCTGTAAACACCTACCAGGAGCGATCAACACTATGGCCGACGCGGGATCCCGAGCATGGACACCAAATCACGCAAACGTCTGGTCTAACCTCTCGTCTATGTGGTATCAGATCCCCGTGCCGACCGTAATTCGCAAGATTTACGCCACATTCTCGCTCAGCTTCAATCCTATGCATTGGCCCCAGGCTCAAGACCTAAGTACGAAGCTACATGGAGAAGATGGTCATCTTGGTGTGCACAACGCGGATACTCGCCATGGTTTCCCGAAAATGTTCAACAACACTCATACCAACTCGTCTTGTACGCCATCAACTACTGGTACTCGGGATCTACCTCCGGCCAAACTCTCGCTATCGGCACCGTGCTGTCCGCGCTCAGCCACATTGCGTGGTATCATAAGCGCGATCGAGGATATTCCGTCGGTCTCCATGCAGGACACGAGATGGCCCTGCGCGGGATGCAAAGGTTGTCACCTCCCCCGAAGCAGAAACAACCAATCACCAAGGAAATTCTCAAAGCGATGCGCCAACAACTCGACTTCAGAAATTCCCGCGACCGCGTTCTCTGGGGGGCTGCGGTCGTGGGCTTTTTCTTTATGCTCCGACGATCAGAGTATCTAGCCGATAGCAAGAAAGTGAAACCGTACATTATCCAAGCTGCAGACGTGATATTCTCCAAGGGCTGTGGATCTACAACTGCAAACCTTCAAGATGCCGTGGCCGTAACAATCAAATTCCGGGGAAGCAAAACCGATCAAGTAGGCACCAGCACCTCTCGTACTCTGCATCGCTCAGGTTCGAAGTGGCTGTGTCCTGTACTAGCAGCTTGGGAGCTCAAGCGGCATGCGATGCAAGAAGGAACCGGACTGGCGTTGTGTTCTGTCGACTCCATCACGGTTCTTCCATCAAGCAGCCTCTCGGATGCGATCAAGTCAGCCGCCGCGTCAGTAGGAGCGGATCCAATTCAATTCGGTACACACTCCATGAGAAGCGGTGGCGCCACGGCGATGTTTTCGGCAGGAGTTGACCGACTCACGGTAAAACTGTTTGGTAAGTGGTCGTCAGATACCTACGAGCGCTACACGAGGATCAACGAATTGGCGTCGAAGTCTCTCACAACCAAAATGACGATCGGCGCATTGTCACGAGTTAGCCCGGCTGCACCGGTGGGGCTTCGTCCAGCTCCAATTTCGAGCCGGCCTCGCTAACTCACTACAACACGACGTGACTGTGCCCCACATCGCTGTATTTGACATGGAAAACGCGACTCACTCAACTTGGGTTCGAGTAATCGGAGTATTGGTCGCTACTCCTTTGCCATGCTTAGCAGTGACCGTTCTCGTGGATATCTTACCGCTAGCTGATCCTTCTGAAGGTCTACGTGCCAATTCTATGTTCATTATACGCGAATATTGCAGTTATCTGGTCATGAATTTCCTCGCGAGTCAACAGTTCCGAACGAGTGTACCAGCTCTTCCGTTCCCAATTCAACGAGTAATTCGGAACACAATCGTCATGTCAACGCTGTGTGCTGGTGTTTACTATGGTTTTGCCTTGATTATTGGCTTCCCTGTTCCTTTCTCGATTGTAATGGTGATGCCTGCGTGGGTTGTGATCATTTCGACGTCAATAGCTCTTGAATGGGCGAAAAAGATCCGACAAACGCCCGGAACGGGTCGAATGGTTCTGAATGTGGTTAAAGTCTGGATGTGTGAGGTTCTGCTTGTGCTCATTTACCCTCCGTTCTTCTACATCTTCACGACATTGACAAAATCCACACAAATGGCGTTTGCATTGCTGCTTCCGGTCATTAAAATCTTCATGAGGAATGTTTTCATGCGGACGGTGGTGCATTTAAGGGACGATTTACCGGAAGTTGTGATCTTCAACGTGGAAGTCTTTAATGCCCTTTTCGTATCGTATTGTATGCAGAACTCACCTTCATTCTGGACAACGGTAGAGCTGATGTTAGCGGATATTGTGTTACTCATGCTATTGGAAAGTGGACTACTACTTAGGGCCGTTGAAGGCCGTTGAGTACGTAGCAATGATAGTGTACTACTGGTTAGTGCAAAACAGAGGGCCCGAGAGGCGCCAGTCCAAGATTACCCCCTTTAACAACAAGTTGCCTGCGTGTTACCAGATTCCAATAGGGTTACGAGCCCAACTCTACGACTTCGCTAGCGCACACGGCGCGATTCGAGACAGCTAGAAGATCAGTAACAGAGGCAACAATGTCTTCATCTTCCGACTCAGACGACAGCAAGCACAAGAAGAAGGGCTTCAAGATAGGATCTAAGGGAATTCCGGTCCGTTGGGACGGGGAAGACTGGATATTCTATAAACAGTCAATGATCAACGCGTTTGAAAAGAGCTTGTTGGATGAGATTGTTCTCGGCACGAAGACCGAAGGAGACACAGAGGAAGAGAAAAATGACTTCAAGAAGAAGCAGGCCAAGGTGAAGATACTCATCCAGGGTTCACTGTCGATGCGACTAGCCAAGCAAGTGATGTCAAAGAAGACAGGCACTGAAATGTGGCGTGAGCTGTGCAGCATCTACGACGGGAAGACGAACTCGGCCACGAAGGCGCAGAAGGTGTATCGCCTGAACGGTGAATTACACAGGACTCACCTGCGCGCCAATGGTGATGTGCGTAGCCATCTCTACAAGATGTTCGAGATGATGGAGCAGCTGAAGGACTTGGAGGCACCTGTGAATGATCTACAAATGGTGGATATTCTCCTGCGTAGTCTGCCAAACCAGATGTGCTACAACGAGCTACGAAGGAAAGTTTTGTTCAGTAAGGACATGAGCAAATACACACCAGAGAATATCCGTGAGCTGATTTTGACTGCAGAATCACGAAGCAAAGACTGGGATAGTCATGCATTTGGAAACAACACGGGCAAGAAGACGCAAGGAAGCTCTTCAGGGACTCGGAGGGCTAGTAAGCAGCAAAACCACGGAAAAGTATTCAAGAAGAAGATTGACATTGCGGATGTCGAGTGCTTCAACTGTGGTGGTAAGGGACACTACAAAAGTGACTGTCCGGACCTGTTGGCTGAAGAAAAACGTGAGCAGCCAAGCGGATGGAAGAATGCAAAACCGAAGTATGCATGTTCGAAGAAAGAACAAGGAGAGTCGAAACAAAAACCTCAGGTGTCGGCGCACTCGCTCAAGCGTGATGTGGTGGTCAGTGACGTTGTGAAGCATGCAGCAAAAGACTACAACCCGAACCGGTGGTACTTCGACACAGGTAGCAATGCTCACATCGTGGCGAATAAGGAGTACTTCGCATCGCTCCAAAGTATGGATGATAGCGACTGGAACCCGACAGTTTCAGGGTTTACCGACAGTGGAGTAGCTCAAGCAGAGGGGTTTGGAACTGTACTGCTAGATACAATGGTTGACGAGCAAATGGTGACAGTATTTCTGGAAGATGTACTGTATGTGCCAAAGGCTGGGTGTAACTTGTTCTCACCAGGACAGGCTTTGGACCAGGGGTTCAAGATGTCGTGGGACCAAGACACGAAGATGTTCGGGATGTCGAAGGAAGGCACTGAAGTGATTCGCACGACATACGAGCACCAGCTTTGGACGTTCGGAACCCACAATGTTAGTGGGAAGAAGGCAAAGAATAACAAAATATCAACCAAGGAACATGTTATTGCGAACTTTACGGTGACCGATGGTGTTGCAGATATCGATTTGTGGCACGCGCGTCTAGGACATACATGTCCAGAATATATCCGATTGATGGTGGACCGAGGCATGGCAAAGGGCATCATGCTGAAGAAGCGTGGCAAGTTTGACTGTGCTGACTGCCATTTCGGGAAGCAGAAAAGGAAAACGTTCCAGAAGAACCTCGAGCGTAAGATCACGCGCGTCAATGACATAGTGTTCGCAGATCTGCTCATACCGGGAGTGCACAACGGGACTCAGTATACTGCGGTGCTCGTAGTACTGGATGGATACTCACGCTTTGTGACCACCTACCTGATGAAGTCTCGCACAGAGGGTGAGGTGAACCAGTTCATGAAGCAGTACATTGCATGGGCAGAAAGACAGCATGGAAAACGTGTTGGAGAGGTTGTAATTCGCAAATGGCGAAGTGATGAGCAAGACGCTGGACTTGTCAAGCAGGTACTTACTGATAAGGGCCAGGAGTTTTGTAACAGTACCATGGAGCTCTGGTACAAGACGAAGAGGATCGTGCACACGAAGGTTGGACCTAAGTCTTCGCAGCTCAATGCAGTTGAGCGAACTCATCAAACTCTAGAAGGTATGGTGAAGACAATGATGCATGATTCTGGTCTACCAAAGTCGATGTGGATTCATGCGTTGGAAACCGCCGTGTACGTGAAGAACAGGGTGTTCTGCAAGGGTGCAGGATGCACGCCATACGAGGTGATGTTTGGCACGAAGCCAGATATACATCATATCCGTGCTTTTGGTTCGCTGGTGTATTGCCACACGCCTATCACGATGCGGACGAAGCTGAATGCAAACTGTCGCATTGGGTTCTTACTCGGGTATCGTGAGGACGTTGTCGGATGTCAAGTGTATTTTCCATCCGAGCACAAGAAAGGCTTCGTGGCAGATGTAAAACTCAATGAAAGCATCAAGTACAAAGATCGATATGGCAGTGCATTCGAGTCCAAGGTGGACAAGTGGCTGCGGACATTCGACGAGTACCTTCAGGATGGCGATTTGGTTGCTAGTGAGAAATCTGACGACGATAAGATGCCTGCCAACGAACACGACGACGAGCAGTGCGACCACGTCAGTGACGAAGACATGGTGGAGGAAGATGGAGTTTCTAGTGTTGACTGGAATAATGAAGACCAACAAGTGTGGGATGACATCTTACTCAATAGTGCTCTACCAAATGTTGAAGACATGGGGACGGAGCAGAGTAGTGAACTTGACAACGCTGAAGATCAGCAGTTGTGGGACGACATTCTTCGAAACAGTTCTCTTCCAGACTATTCCAGCGATGGCGCGTTTGAAGAAACGCAGGGAGGCGAAGCAGAGGATGCTGATGAAGACAGCAATTGTGAAGGTGATGATGTTGACAGTAAAATAGTTGAATACGATGATGAAGATGTCACCGTCCTTCCTGTAATTGACGACGAAGTCAGTGAAGACGAGTGTGAGGTTATCTTTGATCCCAGTGACGAGATAGAAGTGGGAAACTTTGATCCCAGTGACGAGATAGAAGTGGAAAACTGTCTGTTCGATCTCGGTGATGATCTGGAAGCAGGCGACAGTGATTCTCCAGGCGAGATAATGATTGGTCGTCGACGCCAAAGAGAAGATGAAGTCAAGCGAGTGAGAGATCCAAAGCGGGCAAAGGTGGACACAAAGAGGCAGAAACGGAAGGTCCCAGTACGCCGCCCAGGACTTCGTGAAGTGCACGAGCGTCACCCACCTGACCGATATGAGAATTTCTCGGTGACTTCGGCATTTAGGGCACTACACGCGGATTTGCGTGGAAACAATGGAATTCGAGCGAGTAGCGTGAACATACCTCGAAACTATCGCGAGGCGATGAGGTCTAAGTTTGCAAAAGAGTGGAGAGCTGCTATGAATGACGAAATTCGGGCACTCAAAGACAAGCAAGCGCTGTGTATGATTCCGAGAGCAGAGATGCCGGTCGGACAACGAGCGATAAAGACAATGTGGGTGTACAGTGTGAAGACTGATCACCTTGGATACGTCGTTCGGTTCAAAGCTCGGATCGTGGCGCGAGGCGACAAACAGCGCCAGGGTATTGACTTTCAAGAGACCTTCTCACCCGTGGCAAGGATGGCTACTTTCAGATTGTTTCTCGCGGTGTGTGTTCTGTTGCATCTAATAGTTTATCAGGGCGACATTACTACAGCGTACCTGAATGCATTGCTCACGATCAAGCAGTATCTTGAAGAGCTGGAAGGCTATCCAAGCGAAGAAGATGGCATGATCTACATGATCAACAAAGCTTTGTACGGTCTTCGACAGTCAGGGCGCGAATGGAACAGTGAGGTGAATTCGTGGTTAATTCGGTTTGGGTTCAAGCAGTGTGCTACTGAGCCATGGTTGTATTTTTACGACCAGGATGGAGAGTCCGCGTTGGTTCTTCTCTACGTAGATGACATCCTGTGTGCGACTCGGAACGAGACGTTCAAGAAGCGATTGTTCAGTGAGCTGAATGAAGCCTATGGAATCAAGGACCAAGGTTTGGTGAATACCTACCTAGGTGTGGAGGTGCAACAAAACGAAAACTCAATCCAAATTCATCAGACTCGGTACTGTGAGGAGATCATCGACAAGTTTCACTTCAACGATGCACACCCGAGCAGGATCCCGATGGAGACGAAACTGCGATTGACTGTGAACGACACGGATGCAGGCCAACACAAGAAGGAGCTTGGTTACGGGAAATCCTTTCCCTATCGTGAGCTGGTAGGTTCGCTAATGTACTTAGCGACCTGTACCCGCCCCGACATCGCGTATGCTGTCGGCCAGCTGAGCCGGTACGTCCAACAACCAACTCAACAGCATATTGGAGCCGCGAAGCGCGTGCTCAGGTACTTGGTTGGGACCAAGAGTATGGGCATTGAGTACTCGGCCAGCAAAGAATCTCAAAAGGCGAATACACTAGTCATCGACGGGTTTTGCGATTCGGATTGGGGCAATGACCCTGACAGTCGCAAGAGCGTAACCGGTTACGTGCACTGTGTAGCTGGAGGAGCTGTTTCTTGGGCATCGACACGACAGACCATTGTCGCCCAGAGTACAGCTGAAGCGGAGTATGTCGCTGCCTGTGAGGCCTCGATGGAGGGACAAGGACTGCGAAACGTACTCATTGAAGTCTTCCCAGCGTTGAAGACAGAAGTCCGCTTGGGAATTGACAATCAGGCAGCCTATGTCATGGCTACCAATCCTACATTTAGTCGCAGGACGCGACATATCGAACTGAGATGGCACTACGTTCGTGACCAAGTCGCGAAGAAGACGGTGACTTTGCACAAGGTGAAGTCGGACGTGAATCCATCCGATTTATTGACGAAGCCCCTTGCCAGCGATCGTTTGGAGATGCTGGGCAAGATGATTGGCTTGACCAAGGAGCATCTTCCGAAGTAAACTGCTACTTCGGAGGGGGCGTATTGGAAAGTGGACTACTACTTAGGGCCGTTGAAGGCCGTTGAGTACGTAGCAATGATAGTGTACTACTGGTTAGTGCAAAACAGAGGGCCCGAGAGGCGCCAGTCCAAGATTACCCCCTTTAACAACAAGTTGCCTGCGTGTTACCAGATTCCAATACATGCTATCCATCTTCACGACATTGACAAAATCCACACAAATGGTGTTTGCATTGCTGCTTCCGGTCATTAAAATCTTCATGAGGAATGTTTTCATGCGGACGGTGGTGCATTTAAGGGACGATTTACCGGAAGTTGTGATCTTCAACGTGGAAGTCTTTAATGCCCTTTTCGTATCGTATTGTATGCAGAACTCACCTTCATTCTGGACGACGGTAGAGCTGATGTTAGCGGATATTGTGTTACTCATGTTATCCATCCGTGATATCGAGATGGCACGACGTGGTCTGGAGGAGTTAGAAGAGCGGATTGGAGCGAGAAATACGAACTTGCAAACAACGTTAGAACGAGTAAAAGCGATTATACAGCGAGTGGAGTTATCATCTCAAAAGTCGGCACGGGGCCCAACATTTGTCAGGGTTGGACCGGAAAGCGCTACAACAATGAAGAAATCTCTTGTGGTGATGCGAATGGACACCATAAACACCTTCGCAATGGCTCCTCATCCTCTTCGAGCAGCTAAGCAGTTGATTGGAAAAGGAACAGTAAAACCAGTGGCGCCACAGATTGCTGTCGCTACAAAAGAGGCCTTCAAATCTTCCGTTGGATTGAGTTATACTCGCAAAGTAAGGCGTTTATTATTCATGACGGAGTTCGTTCTGCTACTCAACTACGTGGAAGTGGTGATCCCTTTAGTGTTTTGTAAGTGTTTAAATGCTTTAGACATCTAGGCCAGTGCGTGTTTTCTTGTAGCAATGTACATGTTTGCCATGTATCATCTGCCTAATCGAGCCTACTACGCCCAATTATCTGACTTAGACGAAGATCAGCTCCTCCAGACGCTCAAAAACGTGTTGTTCTACTGTTCTCTCCAGCTGTTGTCGTTATTAGTACTGGCATTTACACTCCAACGCAAGCTCGGCCTCTCTCCGATCCGTCAATTATCCTTCGTGTTGGAGAAACAATTCACTGGAGCCCAGATTAAGTTGATCTTCTGGGTATTTTACAATGTCCAGGCTTCACTGAAACACTCAGGTAAGTACTGTTTGCCTTTATTCGACATTCCTTTTGTATTTTATTTTCAATGTTTACAGGCTACGACTACACTTTCCAGTTTGATTGGCTTCATACATCATCAGAAGATCATCGAACTTCCGCTTAATCCTGTTAACCCTTAACTGTGAGCCAAATTGAGGTTCTCGTCCTTCAGCTTATTGCAGCGAAACTATTGAGTTCATACAGGTTCGAAGCTTCTTCCTACCATTCTTATCGAATTGTCCTAAAGCTCCATCCAAGTTTAATTAGCGTTCTGAATCAGCCATGCCAAGTCCTCAACAGAGGTTCGTTGAGGCGTGGGAGCGTACTCAAGTCGAACTTCATGGCAGCTACTCGACCGATCGGGTAATCGCTTTAGCCGAGTACACTCGAGAGACCAGTTGGTCCCATATTATCATGGTTTTGCTCATCACTCCACTGCCATGTCTGGTAATTACTGTTCTTAGCGACGTGTTACCACTCAACGAGCCTTCGGAAGGGTTAAAAGCCAACAAAATGTTCCAAGTCCGGCAGTATTACAGCTACGTCGTCATGAGTTTCCTCTGTGCTCAACAGTTCCGGACCAGTGTGAGAGCTCTTCCCTATCCGAACCTCCTGGTAGTGAGAGATACCGTCATTGTGGCAGCTTTGACGGTTGCTGTTCAGTACGTACTGGGTCTTTGGATCGGCTTTCCTGTTCCGTTCTCTATCGTCCTGGCAATGCCAGCTTGGGTTGTGATCATTACAGTCGCAATGGCTATCGAATGGTTAAAACTAATCCAGCAGAACCCAGGAACAGGCACGATGGTCCTCAATACGATTAAAGTGTGGCTTTGTGAAGTTTTGCTGGTCGTCACGTATCCTCCGTACTACTACATTTTCACGACACTTTCCAAGACTGGACAAACGTTCTTCGCGTCATTGTTACCGGTGATTAAGCTGATCATGCGGAACATTTTCACACTTACGGTGGTCCACCTCAGTGACGAGATGCCGGAGGTAGTTGTCTTCAATTCCGAAGTCTTCAACGCGCTGTTCGTGTCTTACTGTATGCAGAATTCCCCGTCTTTTGGCACAACGTTGATGGTCACTGCAGCTTTGTTGGTTCAATTGGCAATGTCCCTCCGTGATGTGAACGATGCTGTGCGTCGTATGGATAAAATCGGTAGACAATTGGACCATGAAGACGTGTACAACAATCCGAACATGGGAGTACCCAAGTCCAGTACTGGAATACACATTTTGACCTGTTTGGAACGAGCGGAAGCGATGTTAATTGGGCAACGAGATGCACTAAAGGAAAATGGTAAAAGAGTGAGCTGCAGTCCCGTACGCTCGTCAACTACTACCAACATTGGGGAAAATGCAGTGACAAAGGGATTGATCAAATCGAATTCAGTCGAAAACACGCTGGAATTCGAAGAAAGAGGGTCAATTAAACCTTATGCCGGAGCTCGGATCCAACCTGCTCCTCAATGTGCAGACGAATTGACTGCTCGTGACCCGAAGGATATCACAGCTACGTCACTCCAGTACGTTTTGGAGGTGCGAAGACTCTTGTATCTCACCGAGTTCCTTGTTCTCATCAACTACGTTGGTGTTTTCATTCCGTTGATCTTTTGTAAGTATCTTCATTGCCCTACTCTCGTATTTTCACTAACATTTGATATTATGGATAGCAATCTACATGGGGCTCATGTATAAGCTGCCGAACCGCACCTATTACGCTCAACTGGCCAATCTCACCGAGGATGAACTGAATCAAGCGCTGAAGAACGTCATGTTCAACTGTGGCCTCAAGATTGTGGCTTTGGTTTTACTCTGCTCGCTGCTTCAGTATCGCCTTCGGTTCTCAGCTATCCGTCAATTGGTGGAGAAGCAGTGGCCAGGAGTACAGACTAAAATCTGTTTCTGGGTGTTTTACAATGTGCAAGCGTCACTGCAACACCACGGTGCGTAATTGACAGCGGTTGTTGTAGTTGTGTCTTACGATTGGTTTTCTTGTCTGGATTAGGATTCGACTATACATTCAAGTTTGCGTGGTTGCATGAAGATACAGCGGCAACTAACACTACAACCCCATGGCAGTAACTTTAGGCTACGGGTAATGTTCAACAAGAATACCATGAGATTCAGGTGTATTTCAATGATGTTTTAGAAAAGAAGAAAGTAAAGCGCGATTCTCACATCCTAGGACTTGAGACAGATTGCAGTGACGCAGTTACACCATATCCAGACAGCAGCGTTCTTCCAGCGTCGCGTTCACCACCAGGCCACTTCCTTCGGCAGGCTCAAAGGGAGGCAACTCTTCGACGTTGGCTTCCTCTGCGTAGGTCATTCCGATGGCGAGGAGAAGAGCAGCGAGGAAGACGAACTTGGCCATTGTTGGTAGTTTGAAGTGTTGTTTGAGTTGGAGGAGGCAAATGCTCGAATGCCAAGGAAATGGACAAGTCCATCTGAATTAGCGTCGCACTGGGGCAATCCTAGGAACTTATCTATCCACAAAGTTAATAGTGGTTTAGCAGCAATTACCTTGTCTTGCTACATTAGCCGCTCGTGGTTCCATGCCACCCATACAACCTGGACGGTAAGCGATGGGCAAATATCTCCAAGTGCTGTCGACCCTCGTTATACAATTCGCGGGGGCCTAAACGTTAGACTTCGCACGCGAGGGCCGATAGTATCCATCTTGTTTTGATGTTATGAACCAAAGTTCAACAGAAAATTGTGTTCTTCTTGCAGAACCAACCGTGATCGAGTAGTGCAAGATGTCTCCAGGACTATAGCAACACGAGGTAACTCTCGTTAGACCACTAATTCTTTGTGGATAGATAAGTTCCTAGGATTGCCCCAGTGCGACGCTAATTCAGCTGGACTTGTCCATTTCCTTGGCATTCGAGTATTTGCCTCCTCCAACTCAAACAACACTTCAAACTACCAACAATGGCCAAGTTCGTCTTCCTCGCTGCTCTTCTCCTCGCCATCGGAATGACCTACGCAGAGGACGCCAACGTCGAAGAGTTGCCTCCCTTTGAGCCTGCCGAAGGAAGTGGCCTGGTGGTGAACGCGACGCTGGAAGAACGCTGCTGTCTGGATATGGTGTAACTGCGTCACTGCAATCTGTCTCAAGTCCTAGGATGTGAGAATCGCGCTTTACTTTCTTCTTTTCTAAAATATCATTGAAATACACCTGAATCTCATGCTTTGAAGAGCAAGTGTAATAATCTTTTTTTCACTAGTACATGTACTGGTCATACCCGAGTTACTCTTAAAGTTACTGCTGCGGGTCGTAGTGTTGGCTGCGGATGAAACTTCGCAAACGTGAACGTCTACAGGTTTAACTCATTACAGAAAATCTACCTTGAGCAGCATCTAGAGTGATACGAGGTCAACCTAAATTCTTCGTGGGCCTATGATTGCTACAGCCTTCAGGTTGACCTGTGAGTTTCAAACATTAAAACATTTGCCTCCTTCCTCTCAAGCCACGCTTCAAGTTAAAGCCAAGCTACAACAATGACTAAATTCATCATCCTTGGTGCTTTCCTCCTCGCAATCGGGATGATCCACGCGGAGGATGTCAACATCGATGTGCTGTCTTTCATTAGACCAGAAGAAGGAAGTAAACGAGGTGGAAGTCAACTTCATCTCCGCTTAAATTCGCTCGGAAATTCTCCCTCTTTTCTCTTTCATTCGAGGAAAGATGGTGAAGTTTTTCTGTGTGATCGATGGTGTGGCGGGCAACGCGTTCCCCGTGGATATTGGCGATGACCAGTCGGTGGGGGACCTGAAAAAGAAGATCAAGGACGAGAAAATGTACCAGTTTCCTGCGGACGAGTTGCAGCTCTCTCTGGCGAAGAAGGGCGCAGGATGGCTACCAAGTAAGGAACTTCGTGCGATACGAAAAGGAGAACCTGTACCGGGTTTCAAAAGGGTATCACTGGTGGATACAGAGGAAGATCTGTACTCGACCTATTCGATTCGGGATGTGTTGGAGACGAATGAAATGCCACAGCCTGAAACGCGGCAAATTCACGTGCTGGTGGAGGTTCCGGAGGGGACAACCATCGAGCGCAACAGGGTGACATTACCGATGGGGCGTGTTGTGAATGTAAATTCATGTGATGATATCCTCGCATTCTTGGAAAGTGAGATGACCAACAAGGAAGAAACATTGTCAAACCCTCACATTTTGGGTGCCGAAAGTTTACAGTTTCAATTGGTTGGGAGAGAAGATGCAATTAAGACCGCAGCGAATTGCTTCAACAGAATTATCGACGCTAGTCGCGGTATCGGATCAGATCGCACACAGCGTCCTATACCTGTATGTTCTGGAATTTCGGGTTTGGGAAAAACGCGTATGCTGGAGGAAAGTAACACGATTTTTCAAGAGATGAGATTGGACCCCAAGAGCGTTGTTCGTCTCATTGTTCCGTACTTCAATGGATATAGTCCGATACCAGTGGAGCGATCAATGCCTATCCAGGCGTCTTTCTCGTGGCGGCTTTTGTATCGTTTTTTTCTTGACCAAAACTGCGCGCTTCCATTTGCCGACTGGTTTGAGGCGCGACTGCCTTCTAATGGAGATAATCTGCGGTTTAGTAAGGCCATCAACGTCATTGAGCGCAAGTTGCGCAAGAGTGCGCAAGGACAAGAGAGATTGTACCTGTATCTTGGCATCGATGATTACCAAAAGATTGAGAGGCTAAGTACCCCTGGAGTAAATACCGGCACATCAATACTACGCCAACTCGTGGAAGCTATAGCAGATTTCCTGTGTGAGAACTCGTCGGGTCTGGTTGTGCTGCCCATGTTTGCAGGGACAGATTTGGGCATCATTGCATCGGGTTCAATTGCTAATTCGTCGTATTACGTGACAGAGCGGCTCCCTATGACTCTTTTGACACATGGGCAAGTGGTCACCTTTGTGGAGAGCAATGCAAAATTTGCTGGATATCTGCAAGATAATCAGGTACAAAACCACTTGTTCGCTCTTGGAGGAGTTCCACGATGGGTTGTCGAGTATGTATTGAACTTGAAGATGTGCTCGGAGCCAGGAACAATAACACCGGAAAGTATCGGCAAGTGCTTTAAGAACGTCTGGACAAAGTACGTCGATGCTTACATGGATTCAATGGAAACCAAGCAGCTCGTCCGTTTGGCAGCCTTTGCCGTCTCGGGTCGACAAGTTCGACAACAGGACAATTTCGATAAGAAATTCAAGTGGTCAAAACTTCGAGATTCCTCGTTATGTGTGCTCAACCCATCATCTGCATCTAAAGATTGCGATGTTCGGGTTCCCTACGCTCTGTTGCAGAGTATCGCGTCGAGTGATGATATGACAAGCAAGGCAGAAAAATGTTTTACAGCGGCTTTAAGTGACATGGAGAAACTAGTGGATTCAGAATTGTTCGTCCGTGAACCGTGGCAGTCGTGGGAGATATTCGGTGCTTGTTTCTATGCGGTGAGGATCAATGCGTTGCTGGTGCTTGGGCACTCGACTGTGACGCTGGAAGAGCTTCTGCCAGGGGCGCTGATAGCCGATAACATCTGTGGCATCTCTGTGAAACTGTCTCCGTCAAGAGTGTTCCAATGTAATGAACAATTTGGTTTGTCAACCCCCAAAGTCGTTTCACGAAAAAACCACCCATCCGAAAAAAACGACTGGACGTCGAGTGGCAGCATCATTGTGAATGGAGTTGATGGAGAAGGGGTCGACATTTTCTTCGCTCTGAAGGACGCTCTCTCTGGGGACTTGATTGTCTTTGTCGACCAGCGGAAAAGACGCTTCGGAGCATTTCAGCCAAGCTCAGCAAAAGAGCATCTTCGCCAGCTGAGGAAACACCGCCCCACATTTCTCGGGAAAAACACGCGTTTGGTGGGAGGGGTTATGAATTGTGTTGCCCCATCAAACCTTCAGACCTATGATGATTGCTTCCTCGTGACGCGAGATGAGACTGAGCGATTTCATGGAGCATTGGCTTATCATCCAGCGTGTTCACCTCTCGTCCCAATTTATTCGGCTAACAAAACAGCCCTCATGTCGGTGCTCATTGGCAGCGAGGCACATAAAAAAAAAGCTGCAGAAGAAATTATAAGGAAGAGGAACGAACCTAGCGGAGGATTCATCGATTTCGGTGCAATGCGTTCGCGTTTCAAACACATGAAGTTGGAAGTTGAGATTGACTGTAACTTCGCAGTTTTGACGCGTTGACAGCATCTATCCTCGTTGGCGTTGTTGCTGACAATACGAATACAAACCAGTAATCGAGACTCAACGTCAATTCTATCTTTTCGTGCCTTGTCTTGATAATCCTTGTCAAGTAAATGGCGTTGTACGATCTGACTTGCGCCCAGTACTAGTCGATTACTTGAAGCGTATTATTTGTTTCAATCACTCTAAGAGGTACCAGTGGTTGATGGAATATATTGGCAGCCTTTGTCACTATCCTTTGTCACTATCCAGACAGCAAAGCAAAGGTTATGCTCGTGTTATATTCAATGGAGAAGCAGATTGGAAAGTCGAACTTCTTTAACCTCCTTACTAGTCTTCTGGGAACGGCAAATACTCGCATGACTCAGCATCTCACCAATATCTTTGGAGAGCGTGGATCACCGCAACTTTGCCATAAGAAATTGTGCTGGTTTGAGGGAATAGCAGGCGACAAGCGCTCATTTCGTAATTGTCTTGAGTGAATGAAGTCTGCTATCACCGATTCCGTGCAATCTAGTCGAAAACTCTACCATGATGAAGAGGTACATGGGAACATCACTGAATTTATGTGTGCTTCCAACAACTTGATTGGCATCGTCGAAGACAAGATGACAATTTTTGATGTAAATTCAGCAGAACAGCACAATGTCTATTATGGCGAGTTGATGGATGATGTGATCAAGAATGAAAATGAGATGAAGAAATTCTACACATATTTGAAGAGGTTTGCCAATCCCAAGCGAAAATCTTTCCTCAGAACTCGTCTAGTTGCCAAGCATCAATTTCTGATATCGATTCACATCAGTCAGCCACCTTCGTGTCCGCCTCCATCCCTTCTTCCTCATTCCAGAATCTGAGGGAAGATGGTGGGGCTTTTCTGTGCGATCGTTGGTGAGGCTGGAAGCGCGTTCGAGGTGGACATCGCTGAAGACGCTTCGGTGTCGGCGTTGAAGGACAGGATCAAGGAGAAGAATGAAGACATCAAGGGTCCTGCGCGTGACCTGCAGCTTTTCCTGGCGATGACAGAGGACGGCATGTGGCTAGGGCTAGACGAGGCTGGCGCAGCATCAGTGGCGCTCGATAACGGGGGGCACCCTCAACACTTAAACAGGAAGCTTGTGGAGATGGGATCGATGAAACGTATCAACAAGTGCGTCGGAAAGCTCCCAGATCAGGACCAAGTTCACGTGCTGGTGAAGGTTCCTCTGGGTAATTCAAAGCGGCAATGGGTAGTGGAACTCCCACCTGACGAGTTCGATGTGAAGCGACAGAGAGTTGAGCATATCACGACCCTCGCGGAGCTATGGGAGTACTCGGAGTTGCAACTGGAGGTTTTGCCTGCTCCACACCAGCTGAAAGAGCTCCTCCAGAAGCCATTGCCGTTCAAGCTGACGCTGCGCGATCCAGTGGCTGCCGAAGGTGTCTTCAATCCGGATGGTCCACTCCTTACATGCCCGGTTCTCACGCTGTTGATGGACAATTTTCTGTATTTGTGTAGCTCTCCTCCACCTGAAGCGTCGGAGAATTCATGGCAAGAGTACTATAATGCATTGCTCCGGATTCCGAACTCCATGTGCCGCGACAAGGGCTTCAGATTTCGAGGATGCAGACATTTCGCCGATGAAACAGAAACTACCATTCCACGAAAGCGACCGGACTACATCCTCCTATACAAGGGACTCGTCTTGTTGCGTGGAGAAGAAAATAATTCTTTAGTGCAAATATCTACGGCACGTGGGGAGTTAACTTCCAAGATGCGCCGGTGGAACGTGATGTTTTATGGGGATCTCCCGTACATCTTGGGTTACGCTACTGCCAGGATGATATACAAGTGGTCGCAATCGAAAGATCCGACGGACCGTGTCGCGCAACTGAAATACTTAACTTTAGCGTCTACGAGGATAAAGCTGGTACGCTGAAGGTGTTTTACAACTTGGCGTTGTTGCTCCACCAGATGGCCAAGTTGACGAAGCGATCGTATGCGTGTGGTCTCGAGCCATTCGTACCCGATGAGAACGAGAAGCGGAAGATCGTGTTGCTGGATGGTTATATCGAACGGACGATCAAACGTACACAGAGCTGTGGTGAAATGGACGTTGAGCGACTCAAAAGCGTATACGAGACTCTGCAAGGATTAGATCAAAGCAGCTCCGTGACACATTTGCAGACCGTGGAAAAGTTGTCGAAGAAGCGAGACGGCCGTTTGGTCGTGGAACTGTCTCCGATTGGTTATGTGCGACTTCCAACAATCGATGAGCTGAGCGAGTGGTTGCGACACATGCTGACAGCATTGAAGTATTGGCACGGGTGCGGGTACTGCCACGGTGATATTCGTTGGCGTAACATTGTGCAGGTGCCGATCTCTGCATTCAGTTATTGGGTGTTGATCGACATGGATGAGTCACGCCAACATAACACAACGATTATTCAGTGGAACCATCAGTATAATGGTCACAAACTACGATTCCAGCACGACTTGTGTCAGCTTGGTCACCTGATGGAGGAGCTTCCCTTCGAGTTATCCTACGATCAGAAGACTATGCAAGCGATGCTTCTATCGGCGGTAGATACGCCAGATATGACGGCGGAGGGTGCGCTCACCACCCTGAGGAGCACTTCTAGATATTAAAAGTTGGTTCCGAAAATTTTGGAACCCGAGCACCGCGGGTAAATTCCGCATTAACTCCATCACAAAGATGAAGGCGCATTCCAAACGCCCTTCACTGGTCAGTCGGAATAAATCCAAGCTCCGAAGTTTGTCCACTGTCAAAACACCAATGACGTCCGTCACATCATATCAACGTTGCGATATAATTGCGGACACACGATCGAACAGACCCGGATCTACATGCTTTAGCTCGTCATTCACCTTTTTAATAACGGAGATTGGGTCCAATTCCTCCACATGCGCTCCTTCCTGCTGCAACATCAGGTCCAATGTCGACCACATCTCCCACCAACAGTTTCTTGGTCGGTGTTTCTGGTTTGAAAATGTCCTTACCATCTAAAGCAGGTGGAACCAGATACAATCGCTTCTGGGGAGATCCTGCAAGCGCTTCAGTAACAGGCTTATCAATTGTTGTTGAGCGCACACAAACAGTTAATGCTCTCGATGAATTCAAAAAGCCGCAGACCGAACGCATTGCCCTATTAAAAAGGTCAGTCTTTGGAGCCGTCGTTCATGTGCTGAAACGCATCCACACACAAAATCACAGCACGTCGTTCTTCTCCAATTTGGCCAGAATGCGAATGTGGCTAGGATCACCGTTCATCTTCGTCACGAACGCCACCGTCTCTGAAGCGCGACTTACTTTGTACTCCCCAATACGTTTGCACTGCACGTCATAGAGATCCTGTGCACCTTGAGTCACTTTCCGGTTCTGCTGCTGCCATTTCCCCGCCAGTGTACTGCGCTCAAACGCGTCGGACATAAAGGACGCCATCACAGCTTCACAGAACGCAAACGGTAGCATGTCCTTGTACCGATCAAGTCCATGAGCGGCTGAAACCGCAGGTTCTGTCGTTCCAGCACATGTCGGTCCAGTAGATTTACCTGTTGAAGTTGGAGCGATCGCTGCGACTGCGGCACTAGCTCCGTTACTTGCGTTTCCTCCAATATCCAGTCCATTACTGACCCCTTGGCAGTCGTCGTTGTCCTCCATACACCGATCGACAGAATGCATGGTCCATATAAAAAGGGCGCCCGTGATATAGAATTGTGTACACATATTGTTATCAACCAATCAAATCACCCGTCGCAGCGTTCAATCGCTAAAATAAAACTCCACTAGCCACTCGATAAAACGGAGGTCTCCACCAGCCACTCGATAAAATGGAGACAGCGGACGAGGAGTCCTCGCAGACCCCACCACCCGCGACAGTATTGCAGGAGGGGAGGTTGCCATCACAGGCCTCCTTGAGGAGGTGTACGCGCCAGCCAAACAACGCCGCATGCACTACACAATAAGAGAAAAACGGCGTGTCCTCTTAGCGATAGAGGGCTAAGCCAACGAAAAGCTGCACAAGAGCAACAAATTCCGCGGAGGACCATCAATAACTGGCGCAAGATCAAGGATGATATATTTTCGTTTAAAGGCAGCGAGAAGACGCTGTCTCAAGCGCCAGGTCGTCCCGAAATTATCCCATTTCGGGGTGAACTTATCGTCTTCATGAAAGATGCACGCCGTGAGTCCCAGCCGCTGACGGTCACGTTGATGGCTGCCTACATTCGCGAGGAGCACCCGGGGTGGCTGGACAGCTACTCAAAGGTAAAGAAGGACGAGAATACGGCTTATAAGTCTTTACAACGGTTGCTCCAACGTTTCGCGTACCGGCACGGCTTCGTGCAGCGCACTCCGCACGGTTTGAAGGTACTAACATGATGTACTTTGTATGATATTGTAAGCTAACAGAATATTTTTATTTTACGTTAATCTAGGAAAAGCTAGAGGACCTAGTGGAGATTCAGGACAATTTTGCTAAGTTTTTCCAGGCCAACTATTGCGGCTATTCTGCCAGTCAAGTTTTTAACTGTGATGAAACAGGTATTTACTTTGATGCACCACCGGGAAAAATATTGGCGGAAAAGGGCAAGTCGTCAGCCATAACGGCTCAACAAAAGCACTCGGCTCGATTGACTGCGGTATGCACAATTCGTGCTGATGGTGTCAAGCTGCCATTGCTATTTATTTTGCGAGGGGAACCGAACGGAACCATCGAGATGGAAGAATTGCCAACATACCCCCAAGGTGAGTCTTTTAAATTTGTTTTATTTCGTTTATTTATACTTACTGTTTAGACATGTAGGTCATGTGTATACTGTACAGACAAAAGCATGGATGGACTCTCGCGTGTGGAAGCTTTACCTACGCTCGCTTCTGCAGCGGCACATTTACGCCCTCGGCTCTACTACTCGTATATAACTTAGAGTGTCATGTCTCGGGCGTATCGAAAGCTATAGTTTCGGAGGAACTTGGCGCTGTTCTACAGCCATTGCCTAAAAACTGTGGTGGAGCGGATCTGGCCTAAATCTGGTTGAGGCCGATCGCGATCGCCACTTGCGCCCAGACACCGACTAACGGAGGGGGTCCCCCGATGATCCGTGATCTTGTTGCGTGTAGTGTTCACCTTGTGTACCCGTCGGTAGGCGGGTTACGCTCTTCCAGGTAACTTCTGAAGATGTCTTGGGACGAGAAGAAGGTCTTGGGTGACGCAGGGGTTTGAGGCGGCGTGGAAGTTCTTCACTCCACCTCGGGGTACTTGATCCCGGTCGTAGGCGAGTTCTCGAGCCTTGATCCGGGTGCCTGGTTCGTGATCCAGGTCTTCCAATAGTCCAGTATTAGGATTCGGTCCCTCCTTTACGTTGCTTGCCGCTTCCGATAGCGGGGATCTTGAGGGGGCGAGATTCGACGGGATCGTTAGGCCAAACAACCAATTCCTTCCGATCCGATGTATGCACTTAAAGGATAGTTCACTAGATAGGGCAAAGCTGGCCAATATATTATCCAGACTTAACCGCTATACTAGGTCACGTATCCTTACCTTCCCTGACGCTTGTAGGGCCAATGTAGTTCCCGGTTCCAGGCGTAGCGAAGACACTTGAGTGGTTCAGGGCAAATTCGAGTCTCCTTATGGTTATTCCTATGCCTACTAATCCCATCCTGATTTACTATCCTACGATCACATGACACTGGCTACAGAGCTGATCCTAGCTTGATTCCCTAACCCTGATCTTGAGCCGATTCCGTACTTAACCGAAGCTTGATCTCGCACTTAACGAAGCTTGATCTCGTACTTAACCGAAGCTTGATCTCGCACTTAACCGAAGCTTGATCTCGCAAACCGAAGCTTGATCGCATAACCGAAGCTTGATCTCGCACTTAACCGAAGCTTGATCTCGCACTTAACCGAAGCTTGATCTCGCACTTAATCGGGACTTGATCGCTGCCTGATCCCGCTTGGTGATCCTTCAAAGAATCCGGATCAGGCCACAAGAAGAGTCTGCGTCGCGCCTGGGGTTGACCTTGATCCGGAGCTGATCTCGTACTTATACGGGAGAGGATCATTGCGCGATCTTGCGTGATCTCGCTTCGTCGCCGCCCGGGGAAGTTGGATCGTGCTGTTAGAGGCTTCGGGGCGCCAGGGTAAGCTGACCATGCTCGCTTGGGGCCCCGTCATCGTTGATCGCGCGAGAACATCCTTGATTTCCCCATTCTTCCTCCGGCAGGATTCGGATCACCCACGAACACCACGGCAGGATTCGGATCACCCACGAACACCGCTCCACCTGCTTCTTCGCCGGTGTCTCCGTTGCCTGTTCCCGGCGGGACCCATCGTACCTTCGTCTGATTCGACCCAGATCTGGCGATCACAGGTCCCCCCTGTCGCTCGTTCCGACTCTATTCGGGTTCGTGGCTGACATCGCCTCTCCGGGAAAAATTTTTCGTCCGCTTCACCACATCCGCCCCCAGCACGTAAGTTGAGCTGCCGCAGCTCACTTCGGGTTTATTTCCACATTCACCACCTGGAACACAAGTCGTTCAAGCGCCACCACTCTCTCGAAATGTCCGATCCGCCTTCCTCGCCCCCCTTGACGCCGAGAACGCCCTCGAGCGAGCACTCGATCCGATCCGCCCGATCCACGGCCTCCCGCTTCTCAACCCCCGGGGTAAACCCTGAGCTGGTCACCTTGCAAGCGAGGCTGGCCCATAGCCAACGGATACGCGAGACCTTGAGTCGCGATCGGGACCACCTGGACGACACCGTTCGCCGGTTGCGATCCGACATGGAGGATATGGAGCGCTTCCGGGACGACCAAGCGGAGGAGATTTTGCGGCTGAACGCCGAAATCGCTCATCTGCGATCGGGAACTGGAGATGCTATCGGTGGGGACGCGGTCGCCGCCTTGCAGGATCAGCGGGCCCAGCACGACGCCGAACGACGGGAATCTGAGCAGCGACTGGCCCGGATCCAGGCGCGGCTAGACTCTGCGCTCGAGGATCTCGACTTCCGGCTGGCCGAACTTCGCATAGCCGGGAGACGGAGATTGAACTCCGGGATGAGCTTCAGGATCGCGAACGGGAGCTCGCCGCCGTGCGTCATGACCTGACCCTCACTCAGCGTAGCCTTGATCGCTGGCAGAGGAACGACTCCTCCCAAGGTCCACAAGCGGCTATGGCCATGCCTGCTGATCAGACTCGCCCGACGGCAGAGGAAGCTCGGTTGAGGTTGGAGTTGACGCGGACCCAAGCGGAGTTGCTCGCCGCTCGAGCCGAAGTCGCGTATCTGGAACGCGAGGCAGAGGATCACCAGGTTGAACTGGCTCGGGCACACCTCGCCTTGGAGGACGTATCCGCCCCGGATTCTCGCGCTCCGCCTCTGGGTGCAACCGCCGATGCCGCCGCCGTATCCAGCCTGGAGCAAGATCTGGCAGACGCCTTGGGAAATCTGGAAATAATCCAGCACGACCGGGACCAGCTCTCCGTCCAGCACCGTGCCGCCATTGCCGAGCGGGATCAGGCCGTCGCAGACCTGGATCAGGCCCGCCTCGACCGGGATCAGGCAATACAAGATCTCAATTGAGTAACGGTAGACCGTGATCGAATCCAGGTCGACCTGGACGATGCCACCCAAGATCGTTTGTCTGCCCTCGCAGACCTTGACGTGGCTCGTTCCGCCCGGGATGCGGCGACACAGGAACTCGACCAACTCCAGCGACAGAACGCGGAGCTCCGACAGGCTCACCAAGAGCTGGACGCTGATTATGCCGAAGCCGAACAACAGCTGCACCACGCCGAGGATTCCTCTGCTCGGTTGTCTTCGTGGATCGCGGATCGACGGGCGGCTCGTGCCACCAAAAGATCTCGAAGCGCCTCCGCTTCCCCGGCCGTTCCTCCTTCCTCACGCAAGCGTCCGGCTCGGAGCACCTCAGCTCCCCGTGATCTAAAACCTGCAGCTACCGAAGCTCCCGGGTCAACCCAGCCTGTCACACCCACGGTGGTCCCGACCCCGGCAGGATCAACGGCAAGTCCGCTGGATCTGTTGGCGGATCAAGCTTCTGGGCAAGCCGGAGGGGAGGAAACCGACACTCCAGCCCCTGATCCGACCCCAGCGCCTACGGATCAGTCCGGATCGCTCCCCGCCGACGGTGATTCGCCGGATGAGGACGAGGAAGACTCCGACTACGATCCCCAGCACCCATTCTCATCGCCGTCCGAAGAGGACGAAAGTCCAGAACCCAGCAATGGAACTAGTTCTGAAGCCGAATCGGAACGTTCCAACGAGGCGGAGGACTCCGAGGAGGACGAGACTCTGCACATGGGCCGCCAACGGTCTATCTCGACGCACCGGCGCGAGTCCGGTCAGGTTCCGAGAGCCGGACCTTCTGGCACCCGTGGATCGGGGTCTCCGGACGGCTCAAGCCCATCTCCAGATGGATCAGGTCCGCCGTCTCCAGGATCACCTCCGGGTTCCCCGTCACCGCCGTCACCTCCTCCCGGCGGTTCCTCGTCCCCCGGGCTCCGACCACCCCTGTTCCCGGTCGCCTCTTTCATTCCAGGGTACGATCGGCAGCGTACCTTCGCGGCCGCTGACATCGTGCCGTGGGATCTGCAGGTGATCGGGCAGTATTCGATCGTGGGTCTGATCGCCAGTTCTCTGGGCAAACGGTTGTTGATCCCTTCGGGTTGGCTGTTCCCTTCCCAGATACAGGCTGGGCCTGCACCGACCCCCGGCACCGAATACCTCCACGAGTTGATCACGGGCGTGAACGTGCTTGATCTGCTGGCTCTGGAGCCGTGGAACGACTTCGCGAACCCGGGTCCCCTTACGTTCGACCTCGATCTGCATGAGAGGAGGGAACACCTCGCGGCCGTGGCCGCCACCTATCGCGTTCTGGAGGAACGGCACCGTCAAGCATTTTGGGAGGCCACCCACAACTTCGAGATCACCTCTGCCATGCAGGATGCGGATCTTGAACTGCAGCGGTATTACGTTGCTCGCAAGGCCCGGCGGAGTCGGGCTGGGTCTGCTTGGCGCCAATTCCTCGCCTCCTTCCCCGCCATAATGCGCGATCAGTGGTTCGATCTCGACATCCTGCTGGATCCGTTCTTCCTTCACCTCCCCATTCCGTCGGTGGATGTGGTTCGTTGGTATCCCGGCGTGGTCTCTCGGCGTGCCAACCTGGCGGATCCCAACGCGAACGTCCCAGAGCCGGCGAACCTGATCGAGGCTCTGGAGGAGTGTGACGAGGCGGATCCGTGGCGTAACCAGTATCGGCAAGACCCGGTCAACCATCCCGCCACCAGGGATTCCCGCCTTATCGGCAAGTTCAATCCTCCTCCCGCTGGGGCCGCTTCTCCGTAAGTCGTGCGAACTTCGATCACCTGCAGCAAGGCTCAGGGCTTCTCCCGAGTTCGATTCGGAACCCCTTCCAGGGCCGTTCTACATTCTTCCATCTCCATTCGTAAATTCTCATAATCTCCACTCGTAATCCGTAATCTCCATTCCCACAGTCATTCCATCGTACTCTATCATTTTAGGAATGTGATCCTTTCATCTCCATCTCGACATCCCGGATCACCATCTTCCAACGTCAAATTCCCTACGCACATGCATATACACAAAATATAAAACTCTCGCTCTGATCTGGATTCTCCTCCACATCAGCTTCTTCGATCCCGGCGAGGTAACCCTGTCACCTCACCTGGCTTCCCTTACACTTCTTCATGCGACTGCATCACGCCGAACCGGTTCCGATTAGCATGGTCACGTAGGAACGCGCTCAACATGGCCCCACAGTTAAGATCAGCTTCGTCGACCCACGTTGGCTCATCATAACCGACCCAGTGCACCAGGAATTCACGATAGATCCGGCCGTAGCGAGTTCGTTTCCCACTTCGCATGTCCGAGATCCGTTCGACTTCGTACTCATCGGCATCCAGATCCGGAACCCAACTGTCCTCCGGAAGGAGGATCTCATCGAAATCGAGCCGATCTGCTTCATCTACCGTCAACTCGATCCGCGGACGATCTGGGAAATTCCGTACCAGCTTTAGCTTAGAAACATGAACCACCGGAAAGATATGGTAATCAGAGCCCGCGATCTCCAGCTTGATCGTGAATTCATTGAGCTTCTCTGCAACACGGAACGGGCCGTGCCAAAGGTGGGCGAGTTTACGGGCATACCCTTCCTTCACACGATCTAGGTATAGCCAAACTCGTGATCCAGCTTCGATCTGATGCGGATCGACATCCTCATTGTGCCGATCAGCTCGGTCCGCGATCGCCTCTCGCAGCTTAGCGTTGACCTGTTCTCTCGACTGCTGGTAGTATCTCTGAACGCGATATCTCCACCGTCTTGGATCGCGATCGTGGCGTCTGGTCGACCCGATCGGGATCGTTGCTTCCAACGTCGATCTTGGATCCCATCCGTGTGCTGTACCAAATAGTGAGGGGTATCTCCCCGGACCCGATCGTGAGCCGTGTTAATGGCGAAAGTCAATCTCTCCGCATATTCATCCCAGTCCTTTTGATCGAGATCTTGAACATACATCTTGATTGCCCTAGTGGCCGTTTGCACCATCCGTTCCGCAGTCCCATTGGCCTGTGGTCGGTAGGCCATCGTCGCCCGTTGTCGCTGCCCCAGGATCCTATTGAACGATCTGAAGAAGTCGGACATGAAGCCCGGCTCTCGATCGTGCCTGATCATCTCGCTAGCGCCAAATCTGCGGAACACGCATTCTTCATAAGATTCCGCGACGGTCTGGGCCGATCGGGAGGAACTAGCCTTTGCGATCACATATCCCGTGAACAGATCCACCCAGATCAGCAGTTCAGTATTGCCTTTGTTGGATCTGGGCAGAGAGGGTATGTGATCCATCGCTATGATCTGGAAGGGGTATGTAGCTTGCAGATTCCCAGGTGACTCGCCCCGGATCGTGGGTCTCCCCTTTCCGGTCTCACAGTCTACACACTCGCCTACGTATCGCTGCACACTCCGATATAATCCCCTCCAGTGGAAATGATCTCGGATCCGCTGATAAGTGCGTCCGATCCCTTGATGTCCCCCTTCCAGAGTCGTATGGTAGTGGTGGAGGACATCCTGCTGTAGCGTTTCTGGAACCACGAGTCTCATCAGGCGGTCGCGATCACCTCTTGATCTCGGCCCTGGTGGGCAATAAAACAACAGATCCTGTTCATCTACCTCGTACTCGGAAGCGATCTTGGCGTAGGATCCAGACTCGGCTCGAGTAAGATCCGCGATCTGCCCAGCCAGGTACTTCTTTAGTCCGGCGATCCAGACCTCCTCGTCCTGGGCTCGCCTGATCCGATCCACTCGCATCTCCCGGATCAGTTCCTCTCGCAGGACGGCGGCATCGGGTCGCGCTCGGGCTGCACCCGTGGCTACGGCCGACACTTGCACCGTTCGATCTTCAACTCGAGGGATCAACACCTCATCAAGCCGATTTAGGGTGACCAGATCGCACCGATCTGCTTCATCGTGGACCTCGATCCCGCTTCCTCGCTGCAGCGCGGCACTCGCCAAGCTGTCTGCGCTCCCATTCCAGTCTCTCTTCACATGGACTAGCTCATGATCTCCCCAATTCCGCAAGTGATCTAGCACCTTCTGTTTCAGTAACGTCAATCCTGGCGCCTTGCAGTCGATCTCGCCCCGGACTTGTCGGATCACTAGGTTCGAATCGCCACAAATGACCAAACGGCGGCGTTCTAACTGTGCGATCATGCCAAGTCCTAGCAAGAGCCCACGGTATTCCGCTTCATTGACAGTAAGACTCTCCGCATAGTCTGATCTAGCTTTTGATTACTTTCCACTCCGGCAAACTCCACACGATCGCGCTGAAAGCGCCTCCTCCTCGTTTCACGCGTGCCGAACCGTCGAAACTTACTACCCATAGCTCCTCACCTGGATCTACGGTGGGAATCGGCATCTGGATCTTACGTCTTGGTTCCTTCTGTGGCGCGATCGCGATCAGGGCTTCGTCGATCTCCGATCTAGGCGTTATATTAGCTGCGATCGCCCCCAGTATCTCATCCTCTCCCTTCGTACACTTCGTGATCTCGAGTGTCCATGGGGACAGGAGAGCAGACCATTGTCCCAGACGCCCTTGGAGGCCGGCAGACTTGAACAGCCAGGCAAGCGTGGAATGTCTGGTTAGGACCTTGATCCGGCGTCCCACCAACAGGGTGTAATGTAGATCCAAGATCCGAAGTAGAGCCAACATCTCCTTTTCGGCAACATTATAGTTCAACTCGTTCGTCTTCAAGGTTCGGCTGGCAAACGCGACCGGGTGGTAGATCTGGTCGTGTTCTTGCATTAGTGCGGCGGAAATCGCCCAGTCACTGGCATACACGATCACCACGGGTAACTTCGTCATGTCGAAGTGGCGAAGGATCGGGGTCGATGCGATCTTGGTTTTCAGGGCTGTAAACGCCCTGTGTGCCCTACCCCACCTTTCGTCGCCAGCCCTTTGTGCCAGATTGGCTTCGACCTTGCTTGAACAGGGGGGAGGCGTCGCCCCCAAGTCAGGATCCGGTGTACTATTCCCCTTTTGAGTCAAGGTGTCGGGTGATCCATCCTGATTCGACTTAAGCGCCACGGGATCTCGATTGATCGGGTCCATACCATCCATGATCTTTCGAAGATCTGGTCGCTTCTTCAGTTCTGCGAACTCCACTTCACGTAGTTCATATAGGACCGATGCATAGATCGCATAATCCTCGATGAACCGACTATAGTAATTCAGACTTCCCAGGAACGATTGCATGGATCGGAGCGACCCAGGGAATGGCAGATCCGTCAGAGACTTCAGGTCTTTCGGGTTTGCCTCCAATCCGTCGATCGACACTTTGTGTCCGAGATATTCCACCTTATCCATGCCCCAGAAGCTCTTCGCCACACTGATCGAGAGATTCCACTTATCACAGGCCTCCAATAGGTCTTCCACCCGATCGCACATTTGATCCCATGTTCCAGCCGTGATCAAGATATCGTCGATGTAGGATCTCCGTCCTAGAACCGACGGGCGACCAGGATCTTCCGGGACCCCTGATTCAAACACATCTGTAGAGTCTTCCGTATTCCCTGACTGGGAGATCTTCAAAAATCCATATAGGGCGTTGTTCACAAGACGTTGATAGATCTGAGGAGCGTTCTTCAACCCGAAGGGCATGCGATTCCACTCGAAGAGGCCAAATGGGGTGATGAAAGCTGAGATCGCGCGAGCTCGATCGGTCATTGATACGACCCAGAATCCACTCGCCATGTCTAATGAACAGTACCACAGAACCTTGTCAAGATCTTCTAACAGGTCATTGATCAGAGGCATTGGGTAGATCATCAGCCTCGTGAGACCGTTCACCAGCCGATAATCGATACATAGTCGGATGTCTACACCGTTCTTCTTGATGATCACCACGATCGGCGATGCCCATGGCGAGGTCGATGGCCGGATGATCTTGGCAGCTAGGAGTCGCTTTGATGAGATCCGATACTTTCTCGCGGAACTGTGTCGCCACCTTTCGGACTCGTTGTGCGATCGGCTTTGCATCACCCACGTCGATATCGCATATAACACCCTTGGCCGCTGGAGGAAGTGCGTTTCCCTTTCCGATCAGGAGATGTCGCTTCTTCCAAATAATCTGTCGAAGTTTCTCGATCTCCTCCGGGGTAGCCGATCCCGGATTTCCTACTTGCAGATCTTCGATCCTGACTCTTCAGTGGTGGAAATCTGGATCTCCGGTACTACTGCGAGATTATCGGCTAGATCTTCGGCCGAAAAATCGCCACTTTCGTGTAGGTGGGGTCTGATCGGCGTTCTCGATCCCTTCAGGAGATGTCGGATCGGGTTCGTTCGTTAATGGATCAGGAGTCTATCGTCCTGGCCGTCAGGATCGGGGTGTCCTCAACCATGGGGACGGCATCGGCGTCGGATACATGTTGGATCTCGATTTGAAAATCCGGTTTTTCTGTTTTTACCTCGATCTCTTCTTCGCATGTCCGATCTGTCCGATCTGGGGCCTGATCTGGCAAGCTCTCATTCGTCTCAGTCTCACCGCCCCCAGCTTCGCCACTCGGGGTCTTGTCGGAACTGATCGTGATCGGTGGGGTATCCATGGGATCCGGTTGGGGATCGATGAATGCGACCTTGACTTCGGCCGTATCGGTCGGTGATCGCGGTTCCAATGTCGATATTGGTGCAGGATCAGGATCGGTCTTGATTGCCCCACCTCGACGGAGTATAGATCGCGGCGTAACGTAGGTCGGCCGTTCGACCGACGGTAAGGGGATCTCTACGGTTTCCTGAGGTTCCGGTCTTGCGTCCACCGTCGCTTCTAGAGCTAGATTCTGCCACTCCATGTAACGCCGGGACCCGACCGACACAAACCCGGGGTAGCGAGGAACTTTTTCTTGATCAAGTACCATCCCGACATGTAATCTGTGATCCAGTCGTAAAATCTTCTCGCTCAAATTCGTGATCACTAAGTACCGAGTTCGGCCGGGTCCATTTACCACGGTAGGTACCCATCGGTCACCTCTAGTCACCCACAATTTCTCCGTCGCCGATAATTTCACTCTCGATGCCGTCTCTTCAGATCCCCCAACTGGGATATGTAGATCTTCCTCCAATTTTACCGATCTTACCTTCTCCCCGTATAATCTCTTGCGACCACTAAGTGGGATCCCCACTTCATTAGGTAAGCACATCGATCCCTTCGCTAGATCCATCCGGACCCCAGCCGGGATCATGAAATTGTGGTGAAGTGGATTTGTGGTGAAGTGGATTCAAATCAAACCGGATACGACGCAGAACGACCACGATGATGGGTGACGTGCGACAGTGGTGCTACGATAAGGACAGGTCCCTGGAACTGGATACCTATTCTAGGGCGGACCCTAAGTTAGGACCCACTTGGCCTAGCTGACCTACGTTCGGATCCCACAGTTCTAAGTGCGGATCCGGCAATCCTAAGTGCGGATCCGGCAGTCTTAAGTGCGGATCCGGCAGTCCTTAAGTGCGGATCCGGCAGTCTTAAGTGCGGATCCGGCAGTCCTTAAGTGCGGATCCGGCAGTCTTAAGTGCGGATCCGGCAGTCCTAAGTGCGGATCCGGAAGTCCTAAGTGCGGATCCTTTCAGACCCAAGATCCAGATCCAAGACCCAGGATCCGGGATCCTCGAGATCCAAGATCCCAAGATCCGGGATCCGAGACTCAGGATCCGGGATCCTCAAGATCCAAGATCCCAAGATCCAGATCCAAGATCCTCGGATCCGGAGGTCGGATCCTAGGATCCAGGCTCGGATCCTCACGATCCAAGACATCGACGTAGTGGAGAAGTTGCAGGAGAGCCAGCATGATCCAAGATAGAGATTTGCGATGGGAAAGATAGGGTACAAGATGAGGAACTGGATAACCATAAATCAGAGAGTCGAATTTGCCTTCTAGTGCGCAAGTGGTTTTCCTCAGGGCTCACCAAGGGAAGAGGATAGCGTATTGGCCTCCCCTTAGTGTCCCTGCAAGTCACTACGCACACCTAGCTACAGCTAAGACCGGATCCCCGATTTGGCCGGCTTACCTTACGCTAGTGTAGGGATCTCTCGATATCTCACCCCCCCTAGAGAGTCGAATTTACCTTCTAGTGCGCAAGTGGTTTCCTTCAGGACCTAAGACAAGGGAAGAGGATAGTGTATTGGCCTCCCCTTAGTCTTCCTGCAAGTCCCTACGCCTACCTAGCTACAGCTAAGACCGGATCCCCGATTTGGCCGGCTTACCTTACGCTAGTGAAGACCCCGGATCCAACGGTGTTGATTGCTTAACCGTAGGATCCCTCGGCCTCTCAACACCCTCAAGACCAACCGCTACAGGAGGCGGCAAGCAAGACAGTAAAGGAAAGGAAAAGGAGCCCCACACCCATCAAGGCAACCCCGGATCCAAGGATCCACAAGATCTTCGAGTCCAAGACCAAGATCCCCCCAACCAGGACCTGTGTGCAGGAATACCCACGCAAGTCCAACCTCCCAAGTCCCCGCCAAGGACGTTCAAGCCCTCACGCCTGTGTACACTCTCCCGTTCCTGAGAGAGCAGATCCCGCCCACTGACGGGTACACAAGGTGAGCCTCAGCAACCCCCACGGTTATCGGAGTACCCCCTCCGTTAGTCAGTGTCTGGGCGCCGTGTGTGAACGTTGGATCCCTGCTCATTCCAGCGGATCCACTACACCACAATGGTGCGCGTGCCCGGATCTTTTGGGGACGGCGGATATCACCGTGAGTCCGAAGAGACGGTACAAGTGAAGGAAGAACCGGGAGAAGAAGTGCCGACGGTCGTTGGATCGCCGTCAGCACCGCTGAACGCTAGATCCACGGATCGACGGAGCCCTGGGAGGAGCTCTGTCGACAGGAAGGAGGCGAGTCTGGCAACAGACTCGGAAGAAAAACCTCCCCCTCCTCCCCAGGTCCCTTCGGGGACCCCCGCGGATCGGAACGCGAGTTCTGATCCGCAGGGTGGGGATTCAGCGGCGAAAGCTGTTGGATCTTCATCCACCACCACCACCGCGCAGATCTCAGGTGGTAAAACGTCGAAGAAGAAGACGAAGACTGCGCGGAAGAAGCTGAGGGCACCAGGATTTGACGTCGACGAGAAGCCGGTGGTGAAATCGGAGTGGTCGTCGACCCAGCTGGAGGCTTCGTATCGCCGGATCGCGCTCGAGGACTTCCTCCGGGAAGACCCTGTGATGAGGATCCTACAACCCCAGTTGGTTGGATCCCTCACCGGCCCGATCGCGGCACCGGCTCAGTCTACGAACAGTTTGGACTGCGCCTTGGATCTCCTACGCCTGCTCGAAGAAGCTGGTTTTGCTGCGGGTGTTTTCGACGGGGATACCCTCTTCCGCTTGGATCACGACAGGATCCGTATCGCAGCGGCCTCGCTCTTCAGCCGACTGAAGCCCCTCGTCGGTGAGCGACGAGTGATCCGAGATCCGATGTCCAAGCTGGCGCAGTCCCCAGAGTACCAGACAGGATCCTCGCGATACGCTTCGGCGGAGTCCGAAGCAGGATCCGACAGCTCGTCGGAACCCCGACGTATGGCACTCGGCCCTACAGGTGCTGCGATGTTGGCAACCCGTATGCCAACTGATGTCTCGGATGCCAAGCCAGCGCGAACGCGGGACACCTCGCGTGATCAACCCCGTGCCATGGATCCGCCGCATACATCCACCAAGGGACTGCAAGCCTACTTCCAATCAGCCATGGACAAGTTCTTGAAGGAGCGGCAGATGACTACGGTCCCAAGAGCCACGACGCGCGCTTCGGATCCTGTATATCGGGACGTCGAGATGGAGTCAGTAGGATCACACCCCGAGAACTGGGAGTATGACCCTGACGACCTTGACGGATTGGCTCTCCGGCGTACGGCGACGACCACTGCTGCACCCGTTACGGCAGGATCCAGCACGATTCAACGGATCCGGATTTCTGCGATATCGGACCTGAAGGAGTTCACGGGCAAGGATCACGACGAGGAACGAGCAAGATCATGGATTAGTAAGGTCAAGTCAGCCTTCACGAGAGATCAAGCATCAGACGAAGAAAAGTGCCTTACCTTTGGAGATCTTCTCACTGGTCCAGCGCGAAACTGGTACAGACAACTCAGCCGATCCACAAGGCTGAAGTGGAGTGATCTGCTGAAGGCCTTCCAGACGCAGTACTGTGGCCTCGGAGTCTCGGTGGCGTGGCAATACTACCACGCTCGCAAGAGATCCGATGAGTCGCCGTTGGAATACTTGTACCGTTTGAACGTAGCAGGCCTCCGTGCGAGAGTGATGATCAAGGATGGAGATGCCAAAGCCCGCCGCGAGCACGTCGAGCACTTCATCGAGACGCTTGGGGATGCGGATCTGGCAGACCAACTGACATTACTCCGACTGGCGGACGCGGATCAACTTGAAGACGTACTGCGGGCCCGAGATCGCGCGAGATCCAGACAGAAGAAGCCGTCGTCAGGATCCAGCAAGTTCCGGCCGAAGACCACGACGGCCCCGCCGCCAACCGGTCCGACGCGTGCGATCCGCTCCATGCAAGTGGTAGAATCTGAGGGATCCGACTCCGAGGACTCCGGATCCGACGGTGAGCTTCGCAGAGCATACGTAGCAGCCTCGAGTGAGCGACCGATTACCTCGACGACAGCCGGACCGACAGAGACCAAGACAGGAACTTCGGATCCTAAGAAGGATCCGGATCCAACCCAAGCCAGCTCGGATCCAGTGCCACAGGATCGTAGACCGCGTTTTTCCAACGAAGGGCAACGCTGCTCGCACTGCGGATCCAGGAAACATTCGGATCTTGGCTGTTGGAAGCGTCTCACCTGCCAGAAGTGCGGCAAGAGGGGTCATCCGTCGGATCGCTGCTTCTTCGTATGTCGCGGCTGCGGAGAACTTCATGATCACGGCAAGTGCCAGATGGAGGAGTTCTACAACCTCATCCGACAGTGGTTCGATCCAAGTAAGCACATGCTTCCAGAAGCTGCCGAGAAGATGTTAAACTAGAACGCTCGCCGGGTTTGAATCCGGTACGAGACGAGCGTTCAACGTCTTACATCTATGCATATGTGAACAAGAAGGCCATGGATCAAGTTAGCAACAAGCGAACGGATCTATTGGATAATACATGTGAACTTCATGGGAAACGTACGGCTAGAGTTGCAAGCTTCCGCTCTACAGACGATGAATACCAGAGATCCGAGATCGCCATGTCCTTGGATCTCATGCCTGGAGAGTCACGCGGGTACTGGAAGTACCATGTCCCCAGCAAACACTTCAAGCAGGCCAAGGCAACGTGCAAGATGAACAATGCCAAGTCCACCGTGCTTCTTGACTCGGGATCCGAGGTGTCGATCATCGATGCCGCCTTTGCTCGTAAGGTTGGATCCCAGATCGACACTAGTCAAACACAAGAATGCCTCGGAATTGGTGAGCAGCTGTACATTGCAGCAGGCAAAACAAGGATCAAGGTTACCTTGGCTGGATACTTGGTATACTTCTGCGATGTCTGGGTCGGCGAGGATCTCCCACCCGACTGCGACGCGATCCTTGGTATGGACTTCATGGTACCAGCCGGGATCCGACTCGACTTGGGCGACGGATCCGTGTGCTTGCATGACGAGATCCGTGTGCGCCTCCATGGACGACGGCAGATTTTCAGCGGCCGGGCCCGCCCGCTACTCCTCCAGGAAGGCATACGGCTGGAACCCGGCGAGATCTTCGAGCATCCGGATCGGATCCATCTCAAGGAGTACGAGAAGCTGTGGCTACGCAGAGGCAAGCAATGGGTACCAACGTTAGCTCAAGGTCCAGGCAAGATCCGCTATCTACAACTTACCAATGTCGGTGAGAAAGCGGTCTCCCTCAACCACAATGAGGAGATCGGCATGTGGCTGGCCGGGGATCACGTTCCTCGCACCCCGGGCTTCATTTCCGTCGGATCCCGGCGCTACAACGAGTGGCAGAACCTTGCCATGAGCGCCACGACGGAGATCCCGCCGCCACCGCGTCCGAAGGAGCCTTGGGAGCTTGAGCCGGCGGTGGATCGGCCGAAGTACGCAGAGCCGAGAGGGATCCTGAAGCGCCCTGTCCACACCGCTGTCGTGTCACGCTGCCCCGGCTCGCCACCTACGTCGGACCGGATCCTTGAAGGAACGGTCGACTGGCGAGACAGGATCCAGTCCGACGGATCCGATCCGACGACGTCTAGGCTCCAAGCGCACCGCCGTGTCCGATTTGGACCAGAGGCCGCAAAGGATGCTGCACCAGACTCGTCGGATCGAGGGGCGTCCTCACACGCCCGGATCCGAGATCCACAGGCTCAAGGATCCTCCGGATCCTCTTCAGCTTGTCTGATTGAAGATCCGGCAACGTGTACTGTCTCTGGCCAGAGACTGGACGCCACCGTTGAGGATCGGCAGCACGTCCGTGCGACGGGCGACGACCATCACTCCGACAAATCAGTCGGAGATGACGTTTTGGGGCGCCCTGGGGCGAATATGAATGCCCCGCTGCTGAGGTCGGTATGGACATGCAGCGCGAGGCGAGGCGCGTCTAACGAGCCGTCGCATGCCTCAAACGGTGCCCTAGAAGCCGAAGGGCCCATGTCGACGCGCCTCCTTGAAGATCCGGAGGGCTGCCCTGTCTCTGCGCAGAGCCGGGACAATGATGTTGAAGGGTCGCCCCGTAATCATGAGACAGGTGACCATCACTCAGATGGCACAGTCGGATCCAAGTTTTCGGAGTGCCCTGAAGCCCACAGGAATGCCCCGGAGCTCGGGGAGCGCTCATTAGACGCGCCCGGTCAAGACCTTTCCAATGAGCTACCCCACGCCCCCCACCGACGCCTACAAGCAAAGTCGGATCCCAACCTGACACAGGTTGAAGATCGGTGTCGCGTATGCGACAGGGGTCAAGGACGGGGCAGGCCTGAACGGTCGTCTGACTCCGCACTTAGTGGGGATCTGAGCTCCTCATATTCACACGAATATGAGCGAGCGGCGGGGGCGACCAGCGGGAAGGGCGCCGTCGATTGCAAGACACCCAGGGCGATCTACGCGTGTACCAAGGGTGCTACGGATGCGCCTCCGCAAGACGAAGATGATGGTGCGCGCCAAGGCAAGGTTGAGGACTCAGGGGCGCCAGGGGATCCGGATCAAGGCGCTACGGCACAAGAAGAGCTGGACCAAGGGGCGACGACGTACGTGGACGCGGCGAAGACCCCAGAAGACGATCCGAGAACTGGACGTGGTGCGCCGAAGGGTGATCCTGCTGTTGGATCCAGCTTGGAAGCAGGGAGCGAAGTCGGAAGACCTGCCGAGGGAGGTGCCGCTCGTGGACCGGATCCGGCCACAAGAAGGCTGGATCCTGGTAGCCATGTAACAGCCAGTGATCCGCCCAGAGTGGGGACAAGTGAGGATCCGTCACCGGCGTCAGGACATGGAGATCACAAGTTCGCCTCAGACAAGGATCTCGTGGTTGGATCCCGACCGGATCTCGTGGCTGAGTCCCAGCCGGATCTCGAGGTTGGTGCCCGGCCGGATCCTGGATCCGCAGAAGATCACGCCGACGATGGAGTGTTTGTCCACGAGAATGGCGGATCCTACGCGGAGGATCTCGAGAAGGAAATGGCGGTGTTGCCAGAGGTTGTGACGGCGACGGTCGAAGTGAAGATCGAGGATCTCCAAGTGGGGGATCCAGCCTCCAACACACCTGAGGAGATCCAACGACTGGCGAATGTGATCTGGAAGTACAAGCACCTGCTGATCGGAAAGGGCAACGCCTTGCCCCCGCCTGCTGTAGGCGCGATCTGTGACATTGATGTGGGAGACGCGAAGCCAATTGCCCAGCGAGTGCGTAAGGTGGCGCCGCAGTATCGCGAGAAGCTCTCGGATCTGATCAAGGGATTGTTGCAAGCGAAGATCATCCAAGTCTCAACGTCACCATGGGCTTCGCCAATTGTCGTGATCATCAAGAAGAATGGCGTTGACATCAGGCTCTGCATCGACTACAGGTTGGTGAATAGCCTGACGAGGTTGATGGTATATCCTATGCCTCTCATCAACGATCTACTGGAGGATCTCGACGCCGTGTTATGGTACTGTTCTCTCGACATGGCCAGTGGTTTTTGGGTTGTCTCCATGACGGATCGCGCAAGAGCCATCTCGGCATTTATCACCCCGTTTGGATTGTTCGAGTGGAACCGGATGCCGTTTGGTCTCAAGAATGCCCCACAGATCTACCAGCGTTTGTTGGACAACACCCTCTATGGGTTCCTACGGATCCCGCCCACGGCCGGATCCGGATCCGCGCTGGATCTCTTCCGAGATGGGATCCCGGAGAGGAATGGTGAACAGTCTGTACTTGGACGAAGATCGTATATCGACGACATCTTAGTGACTGCCGGATCCTGGGATCACCTGTGTGAGCGAGTGCGTTTACTGTTGGAAGCCTGTGACAAGTGGAACTTGTCGATCAGCGTGGCCAAGAGTTTCTGGGGTCTGAAGAAGGTCGATTACCTGGGACACCGAGTGTCTAGCGAAGGACTAGAGGCACATCCGAAGGACCGAGAAGCGCTGGTGGATCTTGCGTTCCCGAGATCGCTGCGCGCTATGCAATCTTTCCTGGGTAGCCTAAACTACTACGCTCGATTCATCGAGGACATGGCGGTCTACGCGTCGGTACTCTACGAACTGAGGGAGGTCGACTTCGCGGAGTTGAGGTCCAGCCGCAAGATCCTGCAGCCAACCGACTCTGTGATCAAGGATCCCGAAGACCCGTCGAACCCGAGAGATCCGAATGAGAAGTGGATCCGTGCTTCAGCCGCCTTCGAGGCCCTGAAGAGGAAGATCGCTATGACTCCTACGCTTCGGCATTTCGATCCCGACAAGCAACCGGTGGTGATTGTCTACGCCAGTGAGTGGGCCATCTCAGCTTCCCTGACGCAGGATCATGATGGGATCTACATGCCGGTGATGTTCGTTAGCAGATCCCTGAAACCGAACGAAGTGAACTATGGGATCGTAGAGAAGGAGGTGCTGGCCTTGCTAAGGATCCTGGATCTCGGATATTCCATGTTGGTTGGACGACGGATCCGGGTCCTAACCAGGCACTCTACTCTCCGGTGGTTGTTCCGTTCTACCGGACTACAAGGAAGGTTGGGCCAATGGGCGGCGCTGTTATCGCCTTGGGCTTTGGAGATCACGAAGTGCACGAAAGGGGAGGACGAGATCCTCGGATCCCTTGCCGCAAGTATCACCCCGAGATCCGAGGTGGATCAAGCTCTAGTGAACATCGCCCCGAGGAAAGAGCCACGCCGAGCGATCCAGATGCCAGTACCGACCGTAGGACCGGAGGAAGAGTTGTGGGTGGTTAGTTTCGACGGATCCGCCAGGGTGAAACGTGGCGGAGGATCCTTCAGCGCGATCGTCTGGAAGTTACCTGAATGGAGGGTGATTAAAGCAACATCTCGATACGCAGAGAACCTGACAGTCAACGAAGCAGAGTATAACGGACTTCTATTATGTTTCGAGTTACTCGAGGATCTGGCTAAGGGGCGACTTGTTATCTGCGGAGATTCGAATCTGGTGATCCGCCAGATGCGCGGCGAGATCGACTGTAAAGCGCCGGCCCTGACGTTACTGAGACAGAAGGCGCTAATGCGGCTTCGAGAATGGCCGGATCACGACCTGCTACATGTGAAACGAGCGTGGAACGCAAGCGCCGACAGCTTGGCCAGTGCAGCACTGCAACGAGAGAGCGGGACTACAATCGACCAAGGGGCGGATCGCGAAGACCTCGTCACTTTGAATCGGTTGGATGAGATTCTGACCTCGGGATCCGAGGATCCGACACCACGGATCAATGCAGTTGCTACTCGAAGACAAGCCAGAGAGGGACGACCCCGAGTACTCGACGAGGAGTCCGTGCAACGGCTGAGGATCGACCGGATCCGACAAGCCCAGGACGAAGAAACATGGATCTTCAACCTGAAGTCGTTCCTGCGGGGACAGCTGACGGATCTGACTGCGGCCGAAGCCAAGACGTGCCGTCTGCTAGCAGACAATTTCGAGTTGGACGAGGATGAGTTGTTGTTCTATTGCGCGCCGTCACGAAGGGCCGAAGCCGATCGAGATGGATTGTTACGACTGGTTATACCGGAGACGCTCCAGGCGGACCTGCTACATCACTATCATAGCAGTCTAGAAGGAGGACATCAAGGGATCGGCCGTACGTACCAGAGGATCAAGGACCACTTCTACTGGAGAGGACTTTTCAGATCCGTGCAGCAATTTGTCGGTGAATGCGTGGATTGTGAGACGGGCAAGGGGCGACCTACGATCCGTGGAGTGTCGCCAGGCAACATTCAAGCCACCTACCCGTTTCAAGTGATCGCCATGGATCATATACCCTCGCTACCAAGATCCAAGAACGGGAACACCGAGCTTCTAGTATGGGTGGACCTCTTCACTGGTTACGTGATCGTCAATGCTAATAACTCACGAACAGCTCAAGCTGTGGCGGAGTCCTATGAGATCTGTGTGTTTCGTCGATTCGGCGCCAGCCAGGTGATCCGGCACGACCGAGAACCCGGGTTCATGTCCGATTTTTTTCGTGCTTTCAACCGGATCCTAGGCCAGCGCCAGAGAGCCACTATGGCTTATCGACCACAGTCGAACGGCACGGCTGAACGGATGGTACAGACGATTACTCGAGCAATCAAGATGTATGTTCAGGATCCCGACCAGAGAGATTGGGACGAGTATGCCGAACGCTTGACCTTTGCTTTGAACACTGCACAAGACCGGACTAGGGGCGACACGCCGTTCTACCTCGCCCATGGCTGGGATCCCAAGACAACTCTGGAGGCAACACTATCCGTAGGAAGTACCGGACGCCGAGATACCGATCCACGACGTTGGAGGTATAAGATCCAGCGACACTACCAACTGGCCAGGGCTGAGGTGAATGACCGCTTGAAGCAGGCGATCTCGGATCGTGCCGACCGGCAGAACGAAGCGGCGACTCAACACTCCATCGAGGCCGGATCCCAAGTGTGGCTGTTCTTAGACAGAGTCAAGGAAGGGTACGCCAAGAAACTGGCTCACCTGTGGCATGGACCGTTCCGTGTGGCGGAAATGACGAATGAGTATGCAGCTCGTTTGGAAATCGTGGGTACAGACTACCACTTGTTTCCGGTGGTGCACATCTCCAAGTTGAAGCCTGTCAGGACATTCCCAGACCGACCGAAGATCCAGCTGACGGTGGACGAAGCGGATCGTTTAGACTTCGACGAAGCCTTGTTACCGGAGGACAGCTGGGAGCGTGATCTGGAAGATGGCGAGTTTGAAGTCGAGCGGATCGTGGACGTCCGGACCGGACGACCCACTCGGTATGGCCGGATCCGACGAGAGTTCCAAGTTTTCTGGAAAGGGTACGAGGACCCTACCTGGGTAGATGAAGCAGACCTGAACTGCGGCGCGTTACTGCATGAGTTCCTCCAAGAACGGAGCAAAAGGAACCGTTTCCAAGCGATGCAGTCGCATGAGGAGGAGTAGCCGAGGTGGTGGATCTTCTATTGGTGAGGGCGCTCGCCAATGTGGAAGAAGAAGACTGGCAGCCTACTGCGAGTGGACGCATTGTGTATTTACATGTGAAGAAAAGAAGGATGACCTCTGAGTGGGGATCGGATGCCAGCTAGGTCGATGCCCGATCACTTACTCAGATCTCAGGCGGGATCCTCGGGATCTCCAAGCTGGATCCTTGGGTTCTGAAGTCGGATCCTTGGGTCCTGAAGGCGGATCCTTGGGTTCTGAAGGCGGATCCTTGGGTTCTGAAGTTGGATCCTGGGGTTCTGAAGGCGGATCCTTGGGTCCTGAAGGCGGATCCTTGGGTTCTGAAGTTGGATCCTTGGGTCCTGAAGGCGGATCCTTGGGTTCTGAAGGCGGATCCTTGGGTCCTGAAGGCGGATCCTTGGGTTCTGAAGGCGGATCCTTGGGTCCTGAAGGTGGATCCTTGGGTTCTGAAGTCGGATCCTCGGGTTTTTGAAGTTGGATCCTTTGGGTCCTAAGGCGGGATCCTCGGATCTCCGAGTTGGATCCTTGGGTTCTGAAGCCGGATCCTTGGGTTTTGAAGTTGGATCCTTAAGTCTTTTGACAATGGGCCTCACTATCGTTTTTTGGACGATTGAAGTTAGAGTGTGCGGATCCTGAGTGAAAAAGCCAGAGTGGACGAGAAATATATGGGAGTCGTGGCCGCAGCGGGGTCAGAAGGAGCTTGGTCACAATGAGGGCAAGGAAGTTGGGTTGTAGAGCGATCTTGGACGAAGAACACCGTGGTGTACGCGATAGAACTGGCGTCGGCGGACCGATCCATTTTTTGCTGAAGTGGTGATTTGAAGAAGTGGCGGATCGGACTGAGAATATGTATGGGAACGACGTGATGCCGTCGTGCGGCAACAACCTCGTCCCAGGGGCGATTGTGGTGAAGTGGATTTGTGGTGAAGTGGATTCAAATCAAACCGGATACGACGCAGAACGACCACGATGATGGGTGACGTGCGACAGTGGTGCTACGATAAGGACAGGTCCCTGGAACTGGATACCTATTCTAGGGCGGACCCTAAGTTAGGACCCACTTGGCCTAGCTGACCTACGTTCGGATCCCACAGTTCTAAGTGCGGATCCGGCAATCCTAAGTGCGGATCCGGCAGTCTTAAGTGCGGATCCGGCAGTCTTAAGTGCGGATCCGGCAGTCCTTAAGTGCGGATCCGGCAGTCTTAAGTGCGGATCCGGCAGTCCTTAAGTGCGGATCCGGCAGTCTTAAGTGCGGATCCGGCAGTCCTAAGTGCGGATCCGGAAGTCCTAAGTGCGGATCCTTTCAGACCCAAGATCCAGATCCAAGACTCAGGATCCGGGATCCTCAAGATCCAAGAAGCCGGATCCTCAAGATCCAAGATCCCAAGATCCAGATCCAAGATCCTCGGATCCGGAGGTCGGATCCTAGGATCCAGGCTCGGATCCTCACGATCCAAGACATCGACGTAGTGGAGAAGTTGCAGGAGAGCCAGCATGATCCAAGATAGAGATTTGCGATGGGAAAGATAGGGTACAAGATGAGGAACTGGATAACCATAAATCAGAGAGTCGAATTTGCCTTCTAGTGCGCAAGTGGTTTTCCTCAGGGCTCACCAAGGAAGAGGATAGCGTATTGGCCTCCCTTAGTGTCCCTGCAAGTCACTACGCACACCTACAGCTAAGACCTGATCCCCGATTTGTGTGGCTTACCTTACGCTAGTGTAGGGATCTCTCGATATCTCACCCCCACCCAGAGAGTCGAATTTACCTTCTAGTGCGCAAGTGGTTTCCTTCAGGACCTAAGACAAGGGAAGAGGATAGTGTATTGGCCTCCCCTTAGTCTTCCTGCAAGTCCCTACGCCTACCTAGCTACAGCTAAGACCGGATCCCCGATTTGGCCGGCTTACCTTACGCTAGTGAAGACCCCGGATCCAACGGTGTTGATTGCTTAACCGTAGGATCCCTCGGCCTCTCAACACCCTCAAGACCAACCGCTACAGGAGGCGGCAAGCAAGACAGTAAAGGAAAGGAAAAGGAGCCCCACACCCATCAAGGCAACCCCGGATCCAAGGATCCACAAGATCTTCGAGTCCAAGACCAAGATCCCCCCAACCAGGACCTGTGTGCAGGAATACCCACGCAAGTCCAACCTCCCAAGTCCCCGCCAAGGACGTTCAAGCCCTCACGCCTGTGTACACTCTCCCGTTCCTGAGAGAGCAGATCCCGCCCACTGACGGGTACACAAGGTGAGCCTCAGCAACCCCCACGGTTATCGGAGTACCCCCTCCGTTAGTCAGTGTCTGGGCGCCGTGTGTGAACGTTGGATCCCTGCTCATTCCAGCGGATCCACTACACCACAAAATCCATACCCAGGATCGCATCCTGCCCGGATAGATCCCCGATCCAAATATCGAAAAAGTAGACCAAGTATCCCGCAAGCGTGATTTTGATCCTCGTTCTTCCCTCGGTGGTGTACACATTATCACCGATCCCAACACACTCCTGTCTCTGACTAGTGTCAAAGTGGCACCCAACCTTACGAGCAAAGGTGGTATCCAAGATGGATACCTCGGCGCCAGTGTCCAGGAGCAAGATCGCTCTTTCATGATTAATCTTGCCTGAGATCTTGGCTTGGCGGAACCATTTTCCTGGTGCGTGGTATTTCCAGTAACCCCTGGATTCTCCTTCCTTGAGATCCAAGGCCACTTCCGCACCAGATCGCGAGAACTCATCGATCCGGGGAAGACTCGCGATCTTAGCAGTATACGAATGCAACTTACATGTATTACCGCGCAGATCCGAATTCTCCCTATCTTGATCTCTCGATTTCTTGTTCACATATGCATAGATGCAGTACTCAGAACGCTCGGCCCGTACCGGTTTCCAAACCGGCGAGCGTCCTAGTTTAACATCTTTTCCACCTTCTCGGAAACAGTCCGGCATGTCGGGTCGGATCGTACCACTTGCGGATCTGGTTGTAGAATTCTTCCATGGGGCATTCTCCAGCTTCATGGATCTCCCCACAACCACGGCATGTATATAGACAGCGATCCGTTGGGTGGCCCCTCTTTCCGCACTTGTCACAGGTTAGACGTCTCCAGCAGTCCAGATCCGTGTGCTTCCGCGACCCACAATGCGAACAGCGACCTCTATCGTGATCTGGTTGTCTGCGATCCGTGGTCCGGCCTCGGTCCTGCACGTTCGTGTGCGATCGCGACTGATCCTGTTGGTGGGGAGCGCCCCCAGTACCGATCGGCTTGTCTTCTGACGCGGCGAGATATATCCTCCGGAGATCGCCTTCAGAATCGGATCCATCCGATCCGGATATTTCTTCTGATTCTGAGCTCGGATCTTGAGTTTGGATCGCCCGTACCACCGCTCGGGTGGGAGCTGCCGGGGCACTGGCCGGTGCCTTTTGTCTGTACTTCGATCCGAACGCAGATTTACGCTGCCTGCTTTTCGCCCGTTCCCGGGCACGGAGTACCTCCTCCAGCTCCTCGACGTCACTCAGTCGGAGTAGGGTCAGCCGATCAGCTAACTCCGGATCTCCCAATGTCTCTATGTAGTGGTCCACATGTTCCCGGCGGGCCTTAGGGCTCCCGTCCTTGATCTTCAGTCTAGCACGTAAAGCCGCCACGTTGAGCCGGTAGAGATAATCGAGAGGGGTTTCTTCCGATCGCTTGCGAGCGTGATAGTATTGCCACGCGACCGACATACCCAACCCACAATATTGGGTCTGGAAACTGTCCAACAGATCCGCCCACTTGGTTTTCGTCGTTCGACTGAGCTGCCTGTACCAGTTCTTTGCCGGCCCCACCATCAGATCTGCAAACGTGAGGCATTTCTCTTCTTCCGTAGCCTGATCGCGTTGGAACGCCGACTTGACTTTACTGATCCAGGCCCGAGCGCGAACTTCGTCCAGATCTTTACCCGCAAAATCTTTCAGATCCGAGATCGCTGAGATCCGGACCCGCTGGATCATCGACGATCCTCCTTGACCGATCACCGCGGATGCGATCGTGGCTCGGCTCGACATCTGTCCCCCGGAACTTGGTATGCCCAGATCGTCCGGATCGTATTCCCACGCATCCGGGTCCGAGGCCGTGACGGACTCCATTTCAACATCTAACTCCCCTTTGATCGGCGATCGGGGTGTCGCGAGATTCCGTTCTTTCAAGAAACGATCCATCGCCATTTGAAAGTAGTCGTCCAACTTGTTGCTCGATCCAGTGGAGTTAGTCGTCGGCGCGGTCTGGTCCGTCCGGATCCGGCGATTTTCTTGCTGATCGGGCATCTTGACCTCCAGCTTCGCAGCCACCGATCGTGTATCCTGTTTCTTCATACGCGATTTCAGGAACTTGGCGCCGGAGGGCCCTAACGACATGCGTTGCAGCCTTCTCGGGCTATCTGAGTCTGGTTCCGAGGTCGCTGACGCGTAGCATGACGACCCAGTCTGATAGCCTGGGTCGGGCGTCAGTGGGCGCTCGCCGACCAAGATCTTGAGGGAATCGAATAGATCCTGGGTCGCAGATTGAATCGCTTGCAGTTCCAAGTCAAATAGAGAGTTCGGGTCGAACTCCCCAGCCACCAAACCAGCTTCTTGGAGCAGATCAAGTAGGATCTTCACCGCGTTCAGGCGGTCAGAGCTAGTCCGGGGCTTCGACACTGGTCCGGTGAGGTTACCGATCTGGCGGACTTGTATGATCGTGAGAACGGGATCGTTAAGCAAGGTCTCGCTTAGCCTCTTCCTGTAGTAGGCCTGCTCGATCGCATCCCTGGTGATCGTTGATCCTGGGTTGATCACATCTTCTGGCTCTGAGTCTGGAGCTTTCAATTTCGTCCGGGTGCTCTTGATCTTCTTTTTTTTGGTCGATCTTGAGGCAACAGTGGACTTGGTGAGCAGATTAGGTTTCAGCTTTGCTGATTCCTTATCGCTCGTGTGCGGATCTCGATTCTCGTCGAGATCCGCAACTCGACGGGGCCTGGGGAGGAATTCGAGGTTTTTCTTCCGAGATCTGGATTGCGATCCAGGTCTGCCTCGTGCCTGTCAGTAGAGATCCTCCCAGAACTCTGCTGATCTGTGGATCTTTCTGTTTTCATCGGTGCCTCCGTCGATCCAACCTTCGTAGGCACTTCTTCCCCTTGTTCTTCTTTAATCTTGACATCTTCTTGGGACTCACGGTGATATCCGAAGTCACCAGAAGATCCGGGCACGCGCACCATTGTGGTGGAGCGGATCTGGCCTAAATCTGGTTGAGGCCGATCGCGATCGCCACTTGCGCCCAGACACCGACTAACGGAGGGGGTCCCCCGATGATCCGTGATCTTGTTGCGTGTAGTGTTCACCTTGTGTACCCGTCGGTAGGCGGGTTACGCTCTTCCAGGTAACTTCTGAAGATGTCTTGGGACGAGAAGAAGGTCTTGGGTGACGCAGGGGTTTGAGGCGGCGTGGAAGTTCTTCACTCCACCTCGGGGTACTTGATCCCGGTCGTAGGCGAGTTCTCGAGCCTTGATCCGGGTGCCTGGTTCGTGATCCAGGTCTTCCAATAGTCCAGTATTAGGGATTCGGTCCCTCCTTTACGTTGCTTGCCGCTTCCGATAGCGGGGATCTTGAGGGGGCGAGATTCGACGGGATCGTTAGGCCAAACAACCAATTCCTTCCGATCCGATGTATGCACTTAAAGGATAGTTCACTAGATAGGGCAAAGCTGGCCAATATATTATCCAGACTTAACCGCTATACTAGGTCACGTATCCTTACCTTCCTGACGCTTGTAGGGCCAATGTAGTTCCCGGTTCCAGGCGTAGCGAAGACACTTGAGTGGTTCAGGGCAAATTCGAGTCTCCTTATGGTTATTCCTATGCCTACTAATCCCATCCTGATTTACTATCCTACGATCACATGACACTGGCTACAGAGCTGATCCCTAGCTTGATTCCCCTAACCCTGATCTTGAGCCGATTCCGTACTTAACCGAAGCTTGATCTCGCACTTAACCGAAGCTTGATCTCGCACTTAATCGGGACTTGATCGCTGCCTGATCCCGCTTGGTGATCCTTCAAAGAATCCGGATCAGGCCACAAGAAGAGTCTGCGTCGCGCCTGGGGTTGACCTTGATCCGGAGCTGATCTCGTACTTATACGGGAGAGGATCATTGCGCGATCTTGCGTGATCTCGCTTCGTCGCCGCCCGGGGAAGTTGGATCGTGCTGTTAGAGGCTTCGGGGCGCCAGGGTAAGCTGACCATGCTCGCTTGGGGCCCCGTCATCGTTGATCGCGCGAGAACATCCTTGATTTTCCCATTCTTCCTCCGGCAGGATTCGGATCACCCACGAACACCACGGCAGGATTCGGATCACCCACGAACACCGCTCCACCTGCTTCTTCGCCGGTGTCTCCGTTGCCTGTTCCCGGCGGGACCCATCGTACCTTCGTCTGATTCGACCCAGATCTGGCGATCACAGGTCCCCCCTGTCGCTCGTTCCGACTCTATTCGGGTTCGTGGCTGACATCGCCTCTCCGGGAAAAATTTTTCGTCCGCTTCACCACAAAACGCTACCTCTGTTTGCCAGCCCTTAGACGTTGGCATTATGGGGCCTCTCAAGGCGAAGCTGAAGGCGTTATGGCTGTTTGAAAAGGCTACTGCTTCGACGGCGAAAGAAAAGCGCTTGGCTACGATAAAGCGTACCATTTCAGCCTGGGAATCCATTGAAGCGGGTACCGTCACTAGTGCATTTAACAAGGCACTTAAAACCAACTTTTAGTGCAAATACAGCTACTCTCTATCTTTTACCAAAATCGTTATTAATTCGTTCTCACATAACCAGTCTACACACGCAGGACAGACTTTGCACCTGCGGGAAAGTGGTTCATGCATTCTGTCGATCGGTGTATCATCCGACGTGGGCGATTCACATACGTACGCCGAACACGTGCCGTACGGGTAACCGTTGTTTGCCGTCATACTGATGGTCCGTCACGAAAACGGCGAAAGTTTGAGTCGTGGACGTACGGGTGTTGTGCGAGCACTCGGCAGCTTGAATGGCCTTGAGACCTTGGTTGCGCTGCAGTTGTACGTGCTTGGGCATTTGCCCTTGGTGTTGGAGCTGCATGGGTCGAGTGTTGCAACAACTAGAGCGGGGCGGCGACAAAAGCGAGGAGATAAGTGAAACGCATGTGCTGTAAAGGCAAAATGTAAAGTGAGTTGGCTGCTTGGCGCATGTCCTTTTCGACATCTTGACAACGCACGAGGAGGTTTTCCAGTGTTGCGGAGTCGTTTACATTTTTACATCCGAACCGATCCTACCGTTTTTGTGGTCTTCGACTGACAAAGAGGTAGGTCTTGTGCCAGCTTTACAGTGTCGTGCAGATAGAATCCCATAGTTAGGAGCTTACGTGCTGCACGTCAATGATTTCCAGATGACTTAATCTAAAATCTAAGGATATCCATCGAGAAAACCATGTACCATGTACGTGTATGAAATTGTGTTAGCTTGAATCCAACTACAAACTTGGTACCAGCCTACGGGCACGCACACTCCCATCTCTCCGAGAACTCTTTGCCATTGGGGTCTTCCGGCACGTCCAGCGTCGGGTTGCGGTCGAAGAAGCCGTCCGGACGGAATCCAAAGCCGGCGTAGTCAACGGGCATGATCGGCCAGTCCTCGACACGAGGGAAGTGCGTCAAGCCGAAAGTGTGCCAGACGACAATGTCTTCGCCGTTGACCGACCGGTTGGCCTTGGCATACGTCGGTAGGCCAGAGTAACCAGGGTGTTGGTTGGGTGTATAACCAGCAGCCCACATCTCGTCCCGCGCGTACTGCGTGACCCACAAGTGCTTCGTAGCGTACTGCGCACGCTTTGCAATGGAACTATCATCTGCTGGGTGAGCAACAAGGGGAGCACCTTCAGGGAACAACACGTAGGCCGTCATGTTCCCAAAGGCGGTTCTGCTTTTCACTGGACGCAACGAGCCACGCACGCCCCAGCTTGTTGTCGGCTTCACGTTGAGCGTCGCTCTCACGTTCCAAACGTGTAGCCACCCGTTTAAAGGCGTTGCCGACGGGGTTTTCAGGGCTGATAGGGAGACGCTGCACCTCCAGTTCATCGACGTGGAGACCCCTTTGTTACCATCAATTGCTACCACATCCAAACGAGGCCGAGAACAAGTGCTGGTGGTAGATTTTTAAACAGGTCTTATTTTGTGCAGGTCTTGGATTTTCCCTCGGTGGACTTTTTTCTGAACTCATGAATGGATCTCAGCCAACAGCCCACTTCCGATTTGGAGACGCAGTGAGCAAGCAGTCACCCTCTGGAGAGGCGGTCATGGGGAAGTCGAACAGCACCTCCAAGGCACAGAAGCATCGCTCGAAGGCGACAAAGGCTGTGCTTTCATCTCCGGAAGGACAGACAAAGAGAAGGCCAGAAATGGAACTATGTACAACGTCCTCCTCATCCGCTAGCTCATCTTCGACTACAGTCTCCGAGCGAGTCTCTGTCAGCCTCGTGCTTCACGTTCGCTCCCTCGCCGTCGCCACCGACTTCTCCCGTGTCACTAGCGGTTTCTTCGCCCGCATCCACGATATCCCCCCCTCCTCCAGAGTCTCCACCGACATCATCCCAGCTATTTGATCCAGAAGTTCCCTCCATTCTGCCGTCACCGCACACATCGTGGCAGTGGCCAACTCCATCGCACGTGCCCATAGCGTCGTCACCTCAACTTGCAATGCAAGCCGCTCCCTCCCCAGCGTTCCACAACCTCAGCCGACACTCTGATATCCCAGCGTCATCTGCTGCATCAGTGGGTGGGATACATTCAAGCTCTCCTGACATCACAGTTGAGAGTAGCGAAGCCGTGCGTGAACAAAGTATCAGGGCGTCATCAAATGCTCAACGGTTTCCAGTATACAAAGGCGGGGACATCATCCAAGAAAGTATCCACCACAGATGTAGTTTCTATCGTCGGAAGGTGAAATGCAAAGGCCGCGTGGACTTCACGATTAAACACCATGGCTTTTTACAAACTTTCCGAGAGCATATATGCCATTTGGGTGTCGTCGTCCCCAACGTTCGCAACGTGGAAAAGGAAATGAAGGATGCTGTTATCGACATGGTGCTTCAAAACCTGTCCATGGCGGCTGAGCGAGTGTGGGAAAGCATGCGTGACAAGTTCTATTCGTCTGATAACGTTGCTGTACATGGATTAACCCGTGAACAAGTCCACCAACAAGTTGTATCGCACGCTGCCGAGAGTACTTTAGTGGTTCCATGCACGGACTGGTGGAAGTCCCTCCTCTCTATGGTACAAGGGACTGCCATGAGCTTTTTCCAGTTTCACCGTGTGTACGCCGATAAGAGTTCCAATGGTACTGGTGTTGAGCGTCTGATAGGTTGGGGGCATCCCGCACTCATCGACAAGCTGAAATACAAGGGTGTTACGCTGTTTATCGATGGGACTTTCCGTTGTGTTCGACCATTTTACCAATGCGTCGTAATTATGGTGCACGATCCAGCATCTGACTGCTATCTACCTGCGTTCTACGTGCTAGGTAGTTCTAAGGAGTCTGACATGTACTGGACTGTCATTGATCATGTGATTCAAGCGACGGATCAAAAGCTCGACCAAACCACCTTCATTTGTGACTTCGAGGCAGGGCTACTCAAGGCCGTTCTCACTCAATTTCCGGAGCGGATCACGCGGTGATCTTCTCCGTTTAAGTACGAGATCAGCTCCGGATCAAGCTCAGCCCCAGGCGCGACGCGAACTCTTCTGGTGGCCTGATCCGGATTCCCCGAACGACTACCAAGCAGGATCAGGCGGCGATCAAGTCCCGATTGCGTGCAAGATTAAGTCCCGGTTAAGTACGAGATCAAGCTTCGGTTAAGTGCGAGATCAAGCTTCAGTTAGAAATTACGAGATCAAGCTTCGGTTAAGTGCGAGATCAAGCTTCGGTTAAGTGCGAGATCCAAGCTTCAGTTAAGTACGAGATCAAGCTTCAGTTAAGTGCGGAATCGGCTCACGATCAGGGTTAGGAACCAAGCTAGGGATCAGCTCTGTAGCCAGTGTCGTGTGAATGTAGGATAGTAAATCAGGATGGGATTAGTAGGCATAGGAATAACCATAAGGAGACTCAGATTTGCCTGAACCACTCAAGTGTCTTCGCTGCGCCTGGAACCGGGAACTACATTGGCCCTACAAGCGTCAGGAAGGTAAGGATACGTGACCTAGTATAGCGGTTAAGTCTGGATAATATATTGGCCAGCTTTGCCTATCTAGTGAACTATCCTTTAAGTGCATACATCAGTTGGAAGGAATTGGTTGTTTAGCCTAAGGATCCCGTCGAATCTCGCCCCCTCAAGACCCCCGCTATCGGAAGCGGAAAACAACGGAAAGGAAGGACTGAATCCCGAACATTGGACTATTGGAAGACCTGGATCAGAACCAGGCACCCGGATCAAGGCTCGAGAACTCGCCTACGACCGGGATCAAGTACCCCAGGTGGAGTGAAGTATTTGTGGTAAAGCACATCTCGATTTTCGACACTCGAGAAATACATGGGATTAGTATGGTGGACCGATGGCTGCTTCCGATCGCTTTGGACGACGCTAGTTCAGTGAGATTTTGCTTGATCCAGTGCTGTAAACCCATGATCACTGCAGATATGGGTGGATATTTCTCGATCACGCTTCGAGTGTATACTGTATACTCAGTCAAGCCAAAGTGTGATCTGCTGATGATCACCGTCGATAGATATTCGTGAGGTCGAAAGACTGTGATCCTCGATGGAGAGGTACACGTGACACCCCAGGAGTGAAGATCACCGAGGATCCAGTCGATTCGGCAGTCATGAGGAGGAGACCAACTAGGATTGCTGACGATCTTGAGTTTAAGTGTGATCCACGGAGGCAGTCATGTTTAAGCGATAGGCTGTGGGGTGGAGTTCACGTCAGTGAAGATCATCAGCTCGAACTAAGTGTAATTAGCCGACGCGATGTGAAGATCGGCGAAGATTGACTGAGAATGGTGAACGGAGACCGGTGATCTTACATTATGCCTCTAAGAGCAGGATCGATGCTCGCTAACTGTAGCGCAGGTTCGCGAGCGGATATCACGGTTAATCAGAGTGTAATCGGTGGCAGTGGGTGGTGATTGACAATAATCAAGTCATATCAGTGGCAAGAAGGAAGGAGCAAGGGTGTTGCCACGTGATCGGCTTTGGCATGGTCCTAGGTGGATACGATCTTGACTCACGGTCAGCCCGGCGCTCGCGACCCTCCCATTGGCCTGATCCGGATTCTCCGAAGGATTACCAAGCGGGATCAGGCGGCGATCAAGTCCCGATTAAGTACGAGATCAAGTCCCG